>JAVLUX010000024.1:5860000-7060000 GCA_032164185.1 Moxostoma hubbsi
TTCTGTCTCCACCCCCAGCCCCACCACCTCGTAGATTATTGTGCACTAGTTCTGATATGATCATCTTTTCAAATGCCGCTGCATCCGAAATGTTTCTCCGTATGCTGCCGAGAGTTTCTGAACCCCGTGGGTTGAGCAGGGGAGGGGGACTATCCCCACCTCCGCCTCCCAAGAAGTCACAGCTGCCGCCAGGACCACCAGTACCCCCAACACTGCGCAAAGAATAGCTGTTGTTGAAGTTACCATTCAGAGGTAATGTCTCCATGCCTCCATGATCTCGATTCTTAGACAGAGTGCACTCTGTTGAGAAAGCAAATAAGAGAGGTAAGCCAATGAGAAAGAGGAGGGAGAAGTGAACACTTTATTACGTATTTCGATTACAATGGGGATTCAAAGCAAGAGAATATGTGATTAAATCAATGGGGAAAACAACTTCCATTGCAAGATTAAGAAGTTTATGGACAGAAGCAAGTTATTGCCAAGGACATAAAAATTGTACATAAGATACACAAGGGTTCATTACACACTTAAAGAGGTTATCATTTTGCAAAATTAGCCAATAAAATACACAAAAGATCCATAAACCTCAGAGTGAAAAAGTCTTACTTGGGTCACGAAAAGTTCCTGTTAATCCACGGTGAGGCCATGCAAGGGCAAAATGAAACAGAAGTAAGAAAATACTGATTTATTCCCTTGCACAACATTATTAATCATGCATTTCTACATTAAGCTTTATATAGAAATGTCTATTTTGTCATGTCATCCCCACAAAATACATGTCGGCGTAGAAGAATATTACACTAAAGAGTAATTGTTGAAATAGTGTCACAGACATAAAAAGACAACAGTGGACGCCCATGGGCAACCAAACACATCTGTTGACCTGCAGCACAGTGTGATTGTTTAACACTAAACCATCTGGAATTACATTTACTCATTCGCCGGTATTTATTTTTTGGTTTGGAGAATTTAGGAGCAGTGCCTAATTTGTTAATTTGGGGATATTACATTTATTTACTAAATAAACTTTTTTTGCCCACCAGCCACAGTAGCTGTGATTGCCCATTCACCATCCACTTTCTGATTTTTACCAGCTTGGTTATTCATAAAGGTATATACGAAAACACCAGTTCTGAAGCTGTAGTGAATTATGATGACACACATGACAATTAATTAATGTCGCTGCTTGTCATTTACTTTGTATGGTAATGTATTCAGCCACAAATATTTGGAATTAAGCAATGTTGCATTCACAATGTGTGTAAATGTAAACTGCTCCTTGGAAATCAAGCAAACTAAACTTAGAGAACCTCCTGAGATGGTCAGAGATCATATGCAGCGTCTCATGGACGACACTGTTCTTGCCGTTGCAAACTATTTTCAGATGACTGGAACATCAGAAACAGTGAGCACTCTGCATGTGCATGTTCCATGAGAAGCGCTGCACTTATGGGCAGCAGAGCTCCTCTGAAAACACGGTGAATCCGACATGCACATCAATGGCTTTATCCTTTAGTCTGTTCTTCAAAATGTAATCAAGTGTGTTTCTTCAAACACGCGCTTTGTGTCTGACAACATTTCTTGTCACATGTCACTTCAAGACTTCAAGTCGCTCGCCACAGAAATAACCCACAATTGCGCATAAAATATCCACATTTGGTGGGTTGGTGGGTGTTAATTTTAAACACTGAACAATAGGAAAGACACAAAATGCACTAATTTACTTAACCAGAGGTTAGATCACAAATAAACACAAAATGTTTAAGGGAATCAAATAATGATATTTACATGACAAAAAGAGAGAACCAATCACTCTTTGGCTGGAGCTTTGGCCTCAATAAACCAAAATGAACATAAATGCCAAGAAACTAAAAATAAAATAATAAAAAAACAATAATAGATAAATGGGATGGAAACAATGCAACAGTTATTACAGCTAATATGTATACTTGGACCTGTCCATGTTGTCACTATTTCTGTGAAAGAAATATTATGGGAATGTGTAGCCATGTGCCTACCCAATGCAATAACCCTCGTAATTAAAAGAAATTCCACTGATCATGCAAGCTCTAACATGCATGCAACACAACAAATTAAAATTTGTATCTGTTCTGCTGTTGCTAATAATATAATAGTATGAATACATCTTACCAAAGTTAAAGGCAAAATCAGCGTGAATGTTTCCAAACATTACATATAAATTTTTTCCTCAAATCATCCTGCAGGCCAGAGATGACTCCTTGGTGGGCCGGATCTTGTCCACGGGCCATATGTTTGACACCCCTGGTCAAGTGAGTTTAGGGTCATTGCCCCATTATTTGAATTTTTGAGTTTAGGAAAAGTGCCTAATTTTTGTATTGAGCATTAAAGGAACAATCCCTCAATTTTAGGTTTAGATAGTTTAGGAGCAGAACTTAATATTTGATTTGAGGAGTCTAGAAACAGTGCCTCATTTTTTGGATTGGGGGCTATAAGAACAGTGCCTCATTTTTTGGATTGGGGAGAAGACAAACAGTACCTCATTTGTTGGATTGGGGAGTAAAAGAACAGTTCCTCAATTTTTGGACTGGGGATTATACAAACAGTGCCACATTCTTTGAATTTGGGAGTTTTGGAACAATGCGTTTTTTTTTTTTTTTTTTTTTTTTTTTTTTTGGGGATTGTGAGAAATGTTCCACATTTTATGGATTCGGTTGCATAGGAACAGTGACTCATTCTTTGGATTTTAGAATGTAGAAACAGTGCCTCATTCTTTAGATTTGGGGAGTTTAGGAACAACGCCTTATTCTTGGAATTTGGGGAGTTTAAGAACAGTGCCTCATTCTTTGTTTTAGGGAGTTTAAGAACAGAGCCTCATTCTCTTTTTGGAGGAATTTAGAAACAGTGCCTCATTCTTTGTTCTGGGGAGTTGAATAACAGTGCCTCATTCTTTGCTTTTGCAAATATAGAAATAGTGCCTCATTCTCTGTTTTGAGGAATTTAGGAACAATGCCTCATTCTTTGTTTTTGGGAGTATATGAATAGTGCCTCATTCTCTGTTTTGGTGAATTTAGAAACAGTGCTTCATTCTTTGTTCTGGGGAGTTGAAGAACAGTGTCTAATTCTTTGTTTTTAGAAGTTTAGGGACAGTGCCTCATTCTTTGTTTTTTAGAATATAGGAACAGAGCCTCATTCTCTGTTTTGGGGAGATTTGGAACAATGCCTTTGTTTTGGGGGGTATAGGAACTGGGCCTCATTCTGTGTTTTGGGGAGTATAAGAACAAGGCCTCATTCATTGTTTTGGGGAGTATAGGAGCCCTAAGAACAGCGAGGGCGAACAGCATCTCCACCACCACCACACTGAGCACTGGAGCCCAGTTCTCTCTGCTGTTCACTCTGCTGACTCACAACTGTGCAGCAATGCACAGCTCGAACCACATCATCAAGTTCACCGATGACACGACCGTGGTGGGTCTCATAAGCAAGAATGACGAGTCAGCATACAGAGAGGAGGTGGAGCAGCTAATGGACGAGTCAGCATACAGAGAGGAGGTGCAGTGGCTAACAGACTGGTGTAGAGCCAACAACCTGTCTCTGAATGTCGAAAAAACAAAAGAGATGGTTGTTGACTTTAGGAGGGCACAGGGCGAACGCTCTCCGCTGAACATCGACGGCTCCTCTGTAGAGCACCATATTCCATGGTGTTCACCTGGCGGAGAACCTCACCTGGTCCCTCAACACCAGCTCTATTACCAAGAAAGCCCAGCAGCGTCTCTACTTTCTTCGTCTGAGGAAAGCACATCTCATACCCCCATCCTCACTACATTCTATAGAGGGACTATTGAGAGCATCATGAGCAGCTGCATCACTGCCTGGTTTTGGACTTGCACTGTTTCGGACCGCAAAGCCCTGCAGAGGATAGTGAGGACAGCTGAGAAGATCATCAGGGTCTCTCTTCCCTCCATCAAAGACATTTAAGAAAAACACTGCATCCGCAAAGCCACCAGCATTGTGGACGACCCCACACACCCCTCACACAAACTCTTCATCCTCCTGCCGTCTGGCAAGAGGTACCGAAGCATTCGGCCCCTCACTGCCAGACTGTGTAACATCATCTTCTCCCAAGCCATCAGACTCCTCAATACTCAGAGACTGGTTTGACACACACACACATGTCCTGAGTTGCACTTTAATTATTGTCACTTTATAACTGGCTGCTACCTCAAGAACTGCTATGTGCATAGAACACTATCTCATAGTATGTTATGTTTACATTACATTTTTAGGAACTGTCATCTTTTTGCACTACTGTGTACTGGTCGGCGCTGCACTGTCTCTCACTGTGCCTATTGTCCTGTTCATTGTTAGTAATTTATTGTACTGTCCCGTACTTTTTGCACACGTTTGCACATGCACTTTATTTAGGAACTTTATTTAGTCTGTGTAGTCTCATGTGGTTCTGTGTTTGTCCTATGTTGATTTATGTAGCACCATGGTCCTGGAGGAATGTTGTCTCATTTCACTGTGTACTGTACTAACTGTATATGGTTGAAACGACAATAACAACCACTTGACTATAGGAACAGGGCCTCATTCTTTGTTATGGGGGGTATAGGAACAGTGTCTCTTTCTCTATTTTGGGCAATTTAGAAATAGTGCCTCATTTTTTGTTTTTGGGAGAATAGGTATAGTGCCACAGTCTCTGTTTTGGGTAGTTTAGGAACAATGCTTTTGTTTTGGGGAGTTTAGGAACAGTGCCACAATCTTTGTTTCAGGGAGTTTAGGAACAATGACTTTGTTTTGGGGAGTATAGGAACAGGGCATCATTCTCTGTTTTGGAGAATTTAGAAACATTGCCTCATTCTTTATGTTGGTGAGTTGAAGAACAGAGTCCCAACAGTCTTTGTTTTAAGGAGTTGGTGCGGTGCCTTATTCTTTGTTTCAGGGAGTTTAAAAACAGTGCTTCATTCTTTGGTGTATGAAGTTTAAGATCAGTGCCTCAGTCTTTGTTTTTGGGAAAATTAGAGACTGTGCCTTATTCTTTGGTGTTTCTGGTGAGACATTATTCACATGCCACCCTTTTAAGGCCAAAACCTTTTTTAAAAGTTTATTTCACAAGCCCTTTCACATGCTGAAGATGTTGTGGTATTCTTTTAACTCATGGGTGTGTATTGAACGCAGGAGGTGCATGTGGAGGCACAGACCAAGGCGTGCAGGGGTTTAAATATTAATGCCCGGTATGATTTTAATCATTGCTCCTCTGTGCAGAAAGAGAGAGTAATTAGACATTCTAATGAGGCCCTCCTCCTACTTCCTCTCCATAAGCATTCTAAAAATGTCCTTACAGCCAAGCAGAGCCGAGTGTCGCACCGTCAGCCTGACACATTACAGAGAGAGAGGGAATGTTTAAAATATTCAACAGAGACGCTGTCTTAAATTTCACCCAAGCTATCTTTCTCTCTCGCCGCCTTTCAATATGCACAGGAGGCAAACAGTACGGCTTGAGGGTGAAGCCTACTGACTTGGCCAGCCATATGTGTGTGCGGTGCAGGCAGAGCTATGATGATACTCTGTGTCAAATCTCAAAGGGAGACTCTCTCCTTTATCTCTGCTGTCAGTCACTCAACTTCAGCCTTGGCTTTAATCGATGCTCTGGTCTGTCTATCCAGCACGCAGGATTAAAACACTGGCCAGATGGTGAGACCCTGTCCAGCCCTCTGAATAACACTGACAAACCGACAGGGAGTAAAAACACACACAGACCCACACAAAGACAAATGGAAAATTCTGTCGTTATTTAATCATGTTGTTCCAATCCTCTTTCATACATGGAACACAAAGGAGACGATAGCACAATGTTAGTCTCAGTCACCATTTAATTTCATTGTATATAAAAAGTTAAATGAAAGTGAATGGTGACTGAGGCTAACATTCTCACTAACATCTCCCTTGTGTTCAATGGGAGAAAGAAAGTTATACAAGTTTGGAACAATATGAGGATGTATAAATGATTTTTGACTTTAATTTTTGGGTGAACAATCCTTCAGTATCAACAGTCACATATGTTTGTCTTAATATTCCAATGTAAAAATAAATATGGGCAAACATTTTTAATGAATTAAAAACAAATTGTGAATTGCATAGCACAGCTAATTTGGATAACTGAATGATAAATGTTATTTAGTTTATAATGAAGTTTATAATGAAATCTCTGAGTTTTGATTGCAGACTTTTGTATCTTGGCAAATCTGAGCACAACTTGAGACATTTTTGAGATCTCTTCTAAATCTCTAGAAGAGACAGATGTGAAATTACTAGTGTCTTTTTCTCAGGAGAAAAATCTGAGCAGTAAGATATTTCAGCAAAAGTCTCCATTTGGTCTCGTTTTAATCTCATTTGAGTAACAATTGGCTATTTGCATATGATGCCATGTTTGATTTCTGGTTCACAGAGTGTAGGCCTATAAACTTCCGGTTTCGCCTGGCGAGGGTCCAGAAACAGCTAAAAATGGCATTTTATATGAGGTGCTTACAGAAAAGAGATTTAAAATGTACTGTAGCTTTGCAATGAAGACACACAAGGCCGATCTCATAAAAAGTGTGTTTATTTAAGGCTGTTGTTGGCCACAGCCACGCCATACACTCTGTATTTGTTTAGAGAAGCACACTTAAACATCGGTGAACCACTTCTGCCCACAGTCTCCCCCGTGCACACATACATACACACACGGAACATTCAGGAACAGCTATCAATGCATGACATTACAACCCAGTAAAATGCATAAAACAGCAAATTCCTCTAATCAGTTAGAATAAGACAATAAACAACATGTTACAGTATGTATGCAGTTACATTTATGTATATGAAGGTAAGAAACGATAATAAACATCAGAAACAACATTAGCTCATCTAAGTTTCTGTGAACATGAATAAATAATGCTAGGCTTGGATACAGATTCGGGAAGATTTTACAATTTGAAGTTGGATATACAACTGCGGGGTGAATACGGTCATATGAATCCTCTGTTGAACAACAACAAACACATATATAAAGTTGCAATTTCTGTTTGCGTCTTACGTCTGATTACTCATGCAACTTTTTGGTAACACTTTACAATAAGGTTCAATACTTAAACTTTGGTTAATGCATTTGGTATATTGAGTGTATAATGTCTATTTTAGAGCATTAATCTAGGTTACTGTTTCATTTAAATATACTATTGTTCATTTTTATTTACCATTCGTTCCCATATTCCCCATGTAAATATATAGATAGAAATGAACATTAACCAAGGTTAATAAATGCCGTAGAATTATTTTAGTTGTTATTTCACGTTAGCTATTGCATGTTGACATAAAGAACCTTATTGTAAAGTGTTAGCCACAATTTTAACATTGTGCTCGTGCTCGTTGAGGCACACAATAATGTAATGTGAATGTTATTTACTGTCGCTGATAAACCACTCTCCTTTCTCTATTTACATGTAAACACGTTCATGCTGTTCTCAACCAAGTCCCTAGCAAGTGTCCTTTGGAAGTTTCTTCTCAAAGCAACAATAAAGCCCCGCTTGCACCGCGATCCCACTGTGTGTTCTCACTCAATTTCAATGAGCGCTCGTAGGACCGGACGTAAACATGCACACACTCGTGTGGTGAAACTCACAGGCGCAATCTTGTGCAAATAGCCAATTGAGATGCTTAAGAGATCTCCTTTGTGATTTTCTATCAATTTGCAAATAGTGAAATCTGCACGCACTCACCAGTGGAGTTGAAAACTCCGGGTGAGGGTGGGGTAAACGTCTCAGCCAGCAGGGTGTTGTAGGGTGAGGTTCCAGTACGGGTCTGCAGCACAGGGTTGGTCAGAAGATGATTCCCCATTGTAGCTAAACCAGAGAAAAGAAAGAAAATACTTGGATATACACCAGCTGATAGCATCTTTTATATGCACCTGCTGTTTACGTTATTTTAGCGCCAGATTCACTAAAAGAATTATGCAAATAATAATGTTTTTAAAAAAATGCTGCAAACATGCTGAAAAGAAATTGTGCTGAATCTTGTTGCAGAACAGATCTGGGACCGGAGTGCTGCTTGTGGAAGATGTAGCAGACTACCATGGTCTGGCATACTTTACTGTGACTGTAAAGCATTACTCCACCTCTGTGATCTAGGCACCTTAATCGGCTCTTTAAAATGGCGATGTTGTGGTAACCTAAAACAAGTGTCTAATAATACAACATACTTGTTATTATGCTCTTTTTTGCATTTGATCACTACTTGAGGAATTACTTATGGCATTATTACTAGAAAACAAAAACATTGCTGTCAAATTAAATTCAGTTTACCATTTGCTTTCCGGAGATGGTTA
Organism: Moxostoma hubbsi; assembly: GCA_032164185.1. NCBI lineage: Eukaryota > Metazoa > Chordata > Actinopteri > Cypriniformes > Catostomidae > Moxostoma > Moxostoma hubbsi. The sequence goes on from JAVLUX010000024.1 coordinate 5,868,345, forward strand.
AAGTGAAGAAGGTATATAGTTCTAATTTTTGGAAGTAAAGTACAATCTATAATAATCATAATTTGAAAACAAAGGAGCTAAAAAATGTCAATGATTTAATTTAAATATGTATGGTACAGTGCTACATTATTTAATATAGCGCCTGGATTAACTGGAGTGTGGTTGGTTAATTAATAAAATGCACTGAAATCCTTAACGCAAAAGTAGAGCAACTGTTTAGTGACTTTGCCCCTTAAAGAGAAAGTTCACTGAAAAATGAAAATTCTGTCATAATTTGCTCACACTCATGTTGTTCCAAATGCGTATGTCTTTATTTCATATTTTAGCTTTTAGGTACCGTAGAATGTTAGTGAGCCTCAATCACCATTCACATTCATTGCATCTTTTTATCAATTCAATGAAAGTGAATGGTGACTGAGACATTCAGTTTCTAACATTCTACTCAAAGACTCCTTTGTGTTCCATGGAAGAATGAAAGTCATACAGGTTTGGAACAACATGAGGGGTGCGTGCAGAACAACAGAATTGAGCATTACCAACTATGATTTTGCACTTCACAGTAAGGTTAAGTAGAAGGCACTCCATGTTTATTGTGTCTGACTTTTCACCAAAAAAATTCCCTAATGTTGCTGTGTGATGTCGTAATGGCTGATCAGATGGAGTGTATATTTGGAGCCAAGCTGAAATGTATTTGAAGAGTAGTCATGAAGCGTAATTCCGTGGCTCACTGTCAGATGGAGTCATTGGGAGGAAAATGGTAATGTTTGTTATTATGTAGTTCCACTGAAATGTGGGTTCATTTCCCAGTGAAATGTGAATGCTTGCAGTAGACAAATGTGACTGAGAAATGGAACATTCAGTATGGCCCATAATGCACTGGTGCTTGGGGCTTTCAGACAGAAATGCCATGAAATTAAAAAGAGGCCAGTATGACATCGAATGGACTGAGGCAAAGTGCAACCTAATCATCTATCAGAGAGGACTGCCTCAAGAATTAATTTTAGACGTGCACTTGCTCACGCTCGCATGCACTTTCTCTTGGCTACATTTACATTATCATATTACATTATTACATATTACACTATCCATTTATTTTTTTTAACAGATTGGATCATTTCATGTATGTAAACGGCACTCCTGAAATAAAATTTTTCCTCCTCTCCAATGTGCTTCTAAAATCTGATACATATTTGACATTTGGTTATCTGACCTACATTTAAACACTTCGATTTTCCTCTTAAAGCTAAAATATGTAATTTCATGACCCAGTGGAACAGAGCGCATCTGTCTGGTTCTGGAAGAAAAAAGCCCATTAATTTACTGCAAAGATGACTTGATTTTTAATGATATATATTTTTAAACCTTTAAAGACAGACCTACCGTGAGCTCAGAGATTGATAATTGATTGTAAATGCTTATGTTAAAGCTATCAGTCTATGATATTTCAACTTGTTTTTTTTTTTATCTTGTTTAAAATCAGAATTCCTGGTGTTAGAGCTTCACCACCCTTGAATTCTGAGGGGGAAGAACAAACCAGAGCAAAAGAGCCCTGCAGCGACTGTTCACTTTCATGATGCACTGCAGAGTCTCCCTACACTCTCAAACTAATTTGTATATATAAATGTGTTATAATAAAATCTAAATATTTTGTTTCTATACTTAAAATCAAAATTTTACACCAATAGTTTTTAATTATGGGAAAGTACTTCATGGAAGACGGTAAGTACACAGTCTTGTACCTTTGTGTTTTGTGAGTTTCAAATCCGTTTTAGCTTCAACTCAATGTTTTATAAAATATTGTTATTCACCTTGGAGCTGGTTAGTTTGGTTATTGTCAAAGGGCTCTTTATTGACATTTTTTCTTTTTTTTCCTATGGGAAAAAAAGAGAAGGGAAAAATACATCCAGAACCAAGACCATTGAAAAAGTAGGCATAGCTGCAGGCCGGAGATCTCCAAATGTGGGTGGAATCACAAAATAGGGTGTGCTTTCTTTAGAAGGGGACATGGTTATCCAAAAGGGGGTTGCACCTACTCCAAAAGGGGACAACATTGTTAGGGTTAGGGAAAGGGTTAGGTAAGGGGCTCCCTATATGTTTGCTGGCGATGTGGAGCTCCCGCCCTTTTTGGAGCTCTGTCTGCAGCTGTATCCTTCTCAAAAAATAAGCAGTCACTGTTGCGTTCTACTGGAAAAATAATGATTGTTTTGTAAAAAATAATGAGGATTCTCAAACACTTCCACTTTCTTCCATTGGTCAAAAGAACAGATAACCCTGCCCCAAACTCACATCATTACTTGAGACAATGTTGCTGTCAGGCTGATCGGGATGCTTAAACATATTTAGATAGCACCAAAAAGTCACAAGAGTTTTCAGGAAAAATCAACCTACTATTGGCTTACTTAGAGCGGACTCTGCATTTTAAACCTTGATTGGGAGAAAGTACATTTCTTTAATTTGTTTTCATTGTTACATAACAGACAGGCTCAAGTGAAGTTGCTGAATGCATGTGAATTCCTACCTGTTAATCAAAGAAGTAAAACATTTTAAACTACTCTTTAAAATCTGTCCTCCAGCTTGTCTGCTTGTGACAAGCATCACAATGGAATTCGGAATGTGATACATTCTTTAACATTGCACACATTAAAAACATCACGCCGGGGGAGTAGTTGAAACATTTTGATCTTACATTTTGAAAAGGTTATTGTAAACACAGTCTTTTATGTCTAAAGTGAACGTAAACAGATGGGACAAAAAAATCATATGTGTCAAACGTCTAGGTTACGTATGTAACCTCCGTTCACTGATGGAGGGAACGAGATGTTGTGTCGAAGAAGCGACACTAGGGTTCTCACTTGAGCACTAAATATGCCTCTGATCTATAAAAAAAGGCCAATGAGAAGTTAGCAGACAATATTTGTATACCCCGCCCCCAGACATATGGGTAGAAAAGAGGGGAAATATGTCGAGTTCATTCAGGATTTTTCGGAGGAGCCGGAAATGGTCCGGCCACAACAGTGGCTCAGCTCAGCATCGTTCCCTCCATCAGTAACCTAGATGTTCCCCGTCTGTCACTCACTTTGACATTGTGTTGAAGAAGCGACACTAGGGGTCCAATTTAAATCACACCATGCACTGAGCCGTGTACGTGTACTGCTGACACCGGAGCGGGCAGGTATTCTATGTGCAAAGGCGACCAGCTGTGTCAGACTGCACGTACCCTTCCTGAATGCCGCAAAAAAGTTGTCGGAATCCTTCTGGTTACCCTAGACAGGGGAACAAGGCAATGCTTGCCAACCTGGGAACGGGCCGAGCCTGGCTGGGCCTCTTTTCTCTCTATGTTTCTCCGCATAGAGCAAGAACGGCCAGGGCCCTTACACGCATCGAGGGAAGGGGTCTTACCCAGTTTCCTATTCTTTCAGGGGGAAAAGACCCTGCAGAGACCACACCTGCCCAGAAGGGGGAGGTAAGAGTGGCAAATACATCACATGGGTTCTTTCATGTGGAACGTGGCGCAGTGGTAGATCCAGCCTCAAGGAGGGGGGAGTTGCTATAACATGGCGACCGGAGGACAGCTGGGACTTCCTAAGGGAGATGCGGGTCCACTTCGTAAGGGGATCGTACCACGGAAAATACACACAGGAGTCCACATAGGAGTCCTGACCTGTGGAGCACCTATTCCAGTACAGGGTAGATTAAGTACCCGCAGTGGATTGGGTCAGCGAGTTCCTCCACTGAACTGCAGACCCAAAGGGTCTCATCCAGGGGAATCATCCAGGGATCCGAATGAGTGGGATCTCCTGGGTGAGAAAGCACACAGTTTTACCTCAGCCGAGGGAAAGGGCGCCAGGTGCAAGCGATCCACCCGGCCAGTCCGTCAGTGTGTTACCGAGTTCTATTGGCTCGGACCTGAGAAAACACGGGAAGATACTGACTCAACCCTGAGATTGTAAAATCTTGCAAAGGTATTAGGTGTTGCCCAACCCACTGCTCTACATATGTCTGCCAGAGAGGTACCTCTGGCCAGTGCCCATGAGGACGCAACACTCCTTGTTGAGTGTTCTCGAACCCGCAAGGGTGGGGCACGGCCTGGGTGTGATAGGCCAATGAAATGCCGTCCACCACCCAGTGGGAAAGCCTCTGTTTGGAGACAGCGTTCCCTTTCCACTGTTCACCAAAGCAGACAAAGAGCTGCTCAGAACGTCTAAAGCTCTGCGTGCGGTCCAAGTAGGTACGAAAAGCACATACCAGAAACAGCAATGACGGGGCTAGGTCTGCCTCCTCCCAGGGCAGAGCTTGCAGATTCACTACCTGGTCTCTAAAGGGCGTAGTAGGAACCTTGGTCCCGGTCGCGGTCTTAGGATCACATACGTGTCTGCCGGACCGAACTCCAGTCAGGTGTCGCTTACAGAGAACGCTTGCAGGTCCCCGACCCTCTAGATGGAGGTGAGGGCGATCAGCATAGGGATTCAACATTCGGGCGCCTCTTAGGAACCTGATAATTAAGTCATGGTTACACAAAGACTTGTCATCTACTGCGTCGTGGTGGGCTGCAATAGCAGCGACATACACCTTTAGGGTAGAAGGGGACAGCCTCCCCTCCAGCCTCTCCTGCAGAAATAAGAGCACTGACCTAACTGCGCACCTCTGTGAATTTGCAAACAAGCGCCACTTCAGGGTGTAAAGTTGCCTGGTAGAAGGGGCTCTGACTTGGTTGATCGTGTCTACGACGGCAGGTGGTAGACCAGCTAGATCTTCCGCATCCCATCCAGGGGCCAGACGTGGAGGTTCCAAAGGTCTGGTTGCGGATGCCAGAGCATGCCCTGTCCCTGAGAAAGAAGGTCTTTCCTCAGGGGAATTTGCCAGGGAGGGGCTGTCGTGAGGAGTAAGAGGTCTGAGAACCAGGCCCGGGTGGGCCAATAGGGAGCCACTAGGGTGACTTGTTCCTCGTCCTCCCTGACCTTGCACAGCACCTGTGCAAGAAGGCTCACTGGGGGAAATGCTCATTTGCGCAGCCCCGCAGGCCAGCTGTGTGCCAGTGCGTCTGCCCCGAGGGAAGCCTCTGTTCGGGCATACCAGAGCGGGCAGTGGGAGGTCTCTCGGGAGACAAACATGTCTACCTGAGCCTTGCCGGACCGTTCCCAAATCAACTGGACCGACTGGGGGTGAAGCCTCCACTCTCCACTGGGCAAGCATTGTCGTGACAGCGCATCCGCTACCACATTGAGTTTGCTCGGGATGTGAGTCGCTGCTGGCTCCAAAGGAGGTGACGATGGGCGAGTTGTGACATGTGGCGGGAGCATATGCCGCCTTGGCGATTTATGTATGCTACCGCAGTGGTGCTGTCTGACCTGATTAGGACATGTTTGTCTCGAACTAACGGAAGAAACTTCCGCAGGGCAAAGAAAACTGTCAGCAACTCCAGGCAGTTGATGTGCCAGCACAGCGGGGCCCCCTTCCAGCCGCCCGCGACGGCATGCCCGTTGCACACGGCACACCAACCCAATCTGGAGGCGTTGGTTGTGACCAAGACATGTCGGAACACCTGCTGCAAGGGTACTCTTGCCCTCAGAAAGCAGAGGTCTGTCCAGGGTTTGAATGTTTGGCGGCAGGCAGGGGTGACAATCACACAGTGTGTGCCGCGGCACGATGCCCGTCTCGGGACTCGAGTCTGAAGCCAGTGTTGAAGCGGTCTCATATGAATCAACTCCAGGGGTGCGACTGCCGCGGAGGATGCCATATGCCCCAGGAGCCTCTGGAAAAGTTTTAACGGGACCGCTGTGCCAGGCCTGAAGGTGGTGAAGCATTCCAGCACCGACTGTGCACACTCATTGGTGAGACGTGCTGACATTGACACCGAGTCTAACTCCATGCCGAGAAAAGAGATGCTCTGAACTGGGGTAAGCTTGCTCCTTTCCCAGTTGACGTGAAGCCCCAAACAGCTGAGGTGCCTGAGCACCTGCTCTCGGGAGTGGGCCAGGATGAGCCAGTCGTCGAGGTAATTGAGTATGCAAATGCCGGCTTCTCGGAACAGGGCAAGGGCTGCCTCTGCGACTTTCGTGAAGATGCGAGGGGACAGATACATGCCGAAGGGGAGGACTTTGTACTGATACGCCTGGCCGTCGAACGCGAACCGTAGGAAGCGTCAGTGTTGAAGCAGGATTGAGACGTGGAAGTATGTGTCCTTCAGTTCTACCGCTGCAAACCAATCTAGATGCTGGATGCAAGTTAAGATGTGTTTTTGCGTGAGCATTTTGAACGGGAGTTTGTTTGAAGCCCGGTTGAAAACTCGCATGTCCAAGATCAGTTGTAAGCCGCCGCCTTTCTTGGGTACGATGAAGTAAGGGCTGTAGAAACCCTTCTTCATCTCGGTTGGCGGGACAGGCTCTATCGCATCTTTGAGTAAGAGAGTAGCGATTTCCGCGTGCAGGGATTTGGCATGCTCGCCGTGTACTGCGGTAAAGAGGACGCCTGCGAAGGGTGGCGGAGGCCTGGCAAACTGAATTACGTAACCGAGTCGGATGGTCTGGGCCAGCCAGCGTGAGGGGTTGGGAAGTTTAAGCCACGTATCCAAGCTCCGTGCTAGGGGCACCAAGGGGACGATTATTTTTGATGTACCTGGCGGGGCTTCACAGTGGGGCTGCGCAGGTAATACGGCGTCGGGAGGCGAGGGCGTGTCCCGAAGCTCTGGTGCTGAGAAAAGAGTCAAAGCACTTACCTTGCTCCGCACACCCGGGAGGGGGCGGGTTAGTGACTGAGGAGGAGGTCCGGTGGAGGCGTCCTCTAGACTTGTCAGAACCGGCCGGCCGGGGAACAGTCGTGGGGCTGAAGGCGGGGGCTCCGCATCCAGCATGCCGGGACTATTGAGACCTGACAGCAGAGTGCCGTGAGAATGGGCAGAGACAAAGGAAATAGCTCTTTTACTGAGAATGTGGGTACCGCAGCCCTAGCAAATGAAATAGCACTAGCAAATGAAATAATTTCAACAAAAGATTGTCCTCCCAGCCCTCCACAGGGGGATGGATTGGTCTGCTTACCAGCTCCGGAGCTAACGTCTTGGTCTCTGGGTCGAGCGTCTCAGGCCTGGGAGCCTTCCGGGTCCTCGAGGGGATCCGTGAGGTGTGGGGCGTCTGCTTCCTTCGGTGTGCTCGACGCTGGGGCTGAGAACTGGGCCCAGGTTGAGCCGGAGCAGGGTGTTTCTTGGCCGCAGGAGGACGCCCTCTGCGGGCAGACGGGGCATGGCCCATGGCGGCAGGCTTGTGGTGGGGCAGGTTGTGCGAAATGACCTCCGTCTGTTTCTTCACCGCGGAGAACTGCTGGGCGAATTCCTCGACATTGTCGCCGAATGGCCGAACTGGGAGACAGGGGTGTTGAAAAAGCGAGCTTTGTCGGTCTCACACATCTCGACCAAGTTCAGCCACAGATGACGTTCCTGGACCACGAGTGTGGCCATCGCCTGCCCGAGTGACTGCGCTGTGACCTTCGTGGTTCTGAGGGCGAGGTCGGGCAGTTCCTGCAACACATCGGGATCAGGGCTACCACCATGGACTTCTTTAAGTGCCTTGGCCTAGTGGACTTGCAGGAGGGCCATGGCGTGCAGGGCGTAAGCGTCATGTCTGGCGGTGCTGTAGGCTTTGGCAGTCAATGACGACGTCGTTCTACAGGCCTTGGAGGGGAGCACAGGGCGACCCTGCCAGGTGGTAGGGTTTCCGGGGCACAGATGGAGTGCAACAACCCTATCCACCTTGGGAATTGCCGTGTACCCTTGGGCCGCTCCGCCGTCGAGGGTAGCAAGAGCGGATGAGCGAGTAGCTTTGTGACGAGTGGAGAGGGGCGCCCTCCACGAAGACGTTAGCTCATCATGCACTTCTGGGAAAAATGGGACATGAGGGGGTGAGGCTGTGAGCGGCATGCAGACCCCAGGAACCAGTCATCCAACCACGATGGCTGTGGGGAGGACGGAGGGTTCCAGTTCAGCCCCACACTGGCAGCGGCACAGGAAAGCATACTGGGCATGCTGGTCATCCGCGTCAGACGCCACATTCGCCGATGCGGCGGCGAGCTCATCCACCTCGAGCTCTAGAGGATAGGCAGGCTGGCTGTGAGACGAGTCGCTGTTGCCTTGAGCACGGACGGGAGTCAACGAGCGTGCTGGGGGGCGGGTGGCCCGTGGGTGCGTACCCGGCGGAGCTACACCTGTTACCATCCCCAGATTGCCTCCAGCGCCAGCCACATCGTCCTCAATCCCATGGGAAGAAGGAACAATGCTGGAGTGGCGTGCTTTCTGTTGAAAGCGAGCCGCGACCTCAACGTTGCCATGGTCATGCTCTCGCAGTGAGAACGAACCATCCACAAATGCTGCCTCAGTGTGATCGCTGCCCAGACACACGAGACAATGCCTGTGGCCATCAGAAGCGGAGAGCACTCTACCGCATCCAGGAACTACACATGGGCGGAATGGCATCTTTATAAAGACGCGTCCTGAAAAGGACATTCAACGCCGCTGTGCAAATGCTCTTTTAGAGGAATATACTCTTTTATAGAGAAAATCACTCTTTTAAATAACTCTTTTAAGCTTTCTGCGCTGTCGAAGCAGCCAGGGGCAAGCTGCACTGCCGTGCAGAGAAGGAGAAAAGCCACTGAAGTGCGCCGTAGATCCAACAGCAGGCAGAGCGTCAGAGGAACAGAAGCAGCAACAGGTGTGTGACTCGCAGCTGACTGCATCCACGACCACCTCCAAAATTTCTGAATGAACTTGACGTATTTCCGCACTTTTATACCCGTATGTCTGTGAGCGGGGTATGCAAATACTGTCTGCCAACTTCTCATTAGCCTTTTTTCATAGATCAGAGGCATATTCGGCACTCAAGAGAGACCCCTAGTGTCGCTTCTTTGACACATCGTCGAAGTGAGCGACAGATGGGAAAATATTGTTTCTGTTCTTTAGGACTGGCACACATACTACGCTCCTTGTTTAGCTCCTAATTCGTCTAAATATCTAACAGGAGTCTTGTGTGAAAATGCAAACGCAGTTTGAAATGTGAAAGGAAATCTAGGCCAACGGGAGGAGGGGGAGGGTAAGAAGACGACTCTCGAAAATAGAGAAAAGTCTTTACACGTTTTTGAAGTGGGAGATGAGAGAGATAGGAGATGAATGTGATAAAGACAGCGCCGTGCATGCAGACACGCCATTTCATTACACCTCTGTCTCTACTACCGACTGCCATTCACTCTACCAACAGCCACAAAACTTTTCTCCAACAGTGCAAAAAAACAGCCTTGTTTCCTCTCTCTCAAATACTGTATATTCTACTCTATTGTTTTTTTTTTCTGCAGCTATATGGTTTAGATCTGCCTTTCCGTCTCATACTTTCTGTGTCTCGCTTTGATTAAAGTCCCCGGAAAGCAACAATCGGCGCACTGCGGTGAGGACGCTCCTGTCATTCTCCTCAATTAGAGTAATTACCCCCCGTTCATTCGCCGGCTAATCACTTCATTAAAAACAAAATGGATTGAATTAGCATAAAGAGTGGCAGTTGATTTAGCTGCTGCCTCTTTGTCGTCGACCCCCCTGTCCTCCCACAAACACCGATCCCTGTGATAATGGGAACGGCAATGACGCCATACTCCATGATGGAAACGGCCTGCTTTTGTATTCTCTCTCTCACTCTCTATCTCTCTCTTAAAAGTCTCCTTTTTAACATTTACAGTACGCTATTGAGTACTGAAATAAATAAATGTAGGCTTTTTGACTAACTTAACCAGCAATACCAGAGAAAAACCCATTTATGTCTTCTGGCTATTTTTTTGAAACAATGTGTATTTTCTTTTAAAATTATGGACTGGCCCCTTTCACTTCCATTATAAGTGCCTTACAGCAATCGCAATTTTTGCTTTTTCAAATAAATTAGGGAAGAGTCAATAATATTTTTTTTTGTTAATCAAAATTAGGCTAAGCCACAAATGCTGTTGATTGAGCTTAACTTGTATTGAACCCAGAATATTCCTTTAAATGTCTGTGATAAAAGAGATAATAGTGCGATGATACCAAACTGTAACTTTCTGAACTTAAAACTGAAAAAAGGCCCTTTATTTTAAACAGCAGCAAAAATGGCTCATTCTGAAATCTTTAGATTTACTACATCAAAGCCCTAAATAATTAACATATAGTGTGACTGTCCACATTTACACATCAACGACACCAAGTAGGTACTCAGAAACTTGGCCCACCCAGTCATGATGAGGTAATATGGAGCAAGCTGGATAGATACTATTACTCCTAACAGCAGATGAACTAATGATAAATAAGGCAACATCTGTCAAAACCTGGGCTGTTTCTGGCTGTGTGTAGCACCTGTCACTCTGCATATCATTCTGAAGGATTGCATCATTAAAAAGGAGAACCTCAAGTCAATTTTTTTTTTAAAAGATCCACATTCATTTCAGTCCTATTTTACAGTTTATATGGACACATTTCAGTGCAGATTGTTTCTCTATGTAATGCAGGCTATGCTAAGTGTCTGTTAATAAAGGATAAGAAACTGCATTGGACCCAAAAACAAAACCTGCAGCTCATTTGTGAGCACAGTTAAAAACTGCAACTCATTTCACATGTGATGATGGTGTTTATATAGTTTTAAAGGTGCAGCAGCAGAAAAAAAAACATTGAGGAAAAAGAGTGGTAAATTGTAAAAAAAAAAATAAAAAAAAAAAATAAAATAAATTTGTGGCACAAAAAAAACCTTTATAAGACGTGGACAGGAAAAAATAATTGATAAATATGAGGAGGTGAAGGAGCATCTTACCCCGGTTGAGGGTGGGGGTGCTGTTGATGTCTCCGGCCATGAAGGAGGACTCTGTCTGTTTCCGCACCGTGTCGTTCCACATACGACGGATTCTGCTCTGCAACGAACATATGGACAGACAATTATTCTTTACTATGAAGCACTCTACAATGCGAGTAGGTGAGGTGACGGAAATGTTATGTGAGATATAACAGAAGTCTAAAAATTATTGTTATGCTGTCTGTATGCATTTTCAGATGTGCTACCTGTCTATGCACTGCTGTGTGGCGTGCCTGGCTTCCGGTATAGTAACGGTTGTTGGCGCGCAGGGCAGAGTTCTTCAGCGATCCGTGAGAGCTTGTAGTAGATGTGCGACTGCAACAGTAAGAATGACGCAGGCACTTGCTGTACTCCTTATGCACCTGAAGCACGCATACACATAGCATTAGTACACACACACACACACACGCACGCACGCACACACACACACACGTTCACCTAGCTAGTGTATCTAAATGAGGCCATACTATAGGCGTCTCTTGTTTTTAAAGGTTAAGTGTGGAATTTCTGCACCATTAGTGGCAGCAAATGGAATAGAGCACAGCAGTGCCCATCCAATTTTTTATCCATCTTGGTTCCCAAAGTTTTTTACTATTCATTTGTATTTTTATTACTCTTCATAAAAGAGTTATATAAAAAGCTATAGCTAGTTATAGCTATTTATAGCTTAGTCATAAACCAAACCAACCACCTCCGAGGTGAAATTAAACAATTTAAACTTTGATTTAAAGCAAAAAAGTAGTATACAATCAGACATAAATACAAAGGTACAAGACTGTGTAACTAATGTCTTTAATTAGGGAATGAACTACAATCCCAAAAAGCATTGTAAAAGAGGTAATCAAATTAAAAGTGATTGTTTAAAAGTTGTTGATTTTAGGTATAGAGACAACATGTTTTTAAGCTTCTTGCATAATGTTTAAATATATACGAAATATAAGTAGTTTGAGAGTGTAGTGAGACTAACTCGATTGCATCATTTACAGTGCGTAATGGGACTGGGCAGTCACTTCAGAGCTCTTTTGATGCGGTTTGTTTGCCGTGATTCTTTGATTGGTTGATCTTTCTATTCACGATCATGGGTAGTGTAGTTGTTCACCAGGATTTTGCTATTAAACACGATTTTTAAAAATGGAGTTAAAATAACAGACTGATAGCTTCAACAGATTCATATATCGTCGATTAACAACCTCGGAGCTCATGGTAGGTCTGCCAGCTGAGTTGATGCAATAATTGATTGTGCATTCCATTTCTCATATGTAGTGTTAGGAAGTTCATTTAAAGCTACACTATGAAACTTTTTTTTGTTAAAAAGTAACAAAATGTTATTAATGAGAGAGTGCAACAAAAATCCATGTTCCAAACTGTCTTTACCCAAATACACTTTGATAAACCTATAATAATGATATTATATTATAAATATTTTAGAGATGTCGTGACAGATTTTAGAGATGTCGGGAAATTGCATACATACGTCATTCGCCCGTGCGTGTTGATGTCATATCCGTTCACAGAAAAAATAAGATCGGGCTACTGTAGCGTGTGTGTTTGAGTAGCTTAAGATGAGAGTTTGTTGTCACAATGAACAAGAAAAATTGACAATGGATCATTCAAAATGGCAAACCTCCAGGGAATCACATTGTACAAACAAAGAAACCCAGAACAGAACAGAGTCTACAATCAAAAATTAAAAGCGTAATAGTCCGTAATAAAACCCGTATCAACATTGGCTTGGATTTTAAGAGGTGGCGACAACTCAGAGATCTCAAAGGATTTAAAACAACCCAGAGACAGCTTTTTCTTACTCAACAGGTAAGATAATTTATTGATATGGTTTATGTATAGACTGTGTGTGTGTATAGTGAAATAATAATAATACTGTAATCGGTGCAGAACTTTTCACCTGCTAGCACACTTGTGTATTTTTCTTTATAACGGCAATACTTCATATAAATAAGTTCTTTAGTCCTAGGACATGTGAGTCTTGAAATGATGTTGACCACTGGTTGGTAACAATGACAATCTATAAATTAGTTACTACTGTAGTGTATTTGCCCAGAATATCCTGCAGATATAAAAACTTTACAACATTTGACCTTAACAGACTAGCAATCACCGTTTCTAATGTTAACGAATGTTGCCTAACTTTTGTAACATAATTTATTTCAAAACAACAATGTTTTCCGATGAGCCAAAACAGCAGCATAAGATATGGCACGTATTGTAACATATGCGCTCAGACACAGGAGTAGTGTTAAACCCGGAGGTTGTGTTTATTCAATAAGAGTGTTAAGGGAAGGAGATGAGTATCAGAAGTGCGTGGAGCTTGGGCTGACTTCACTGGAGTGAATGAGCGTGGAACTGGAGAATGAGCGCAGAGCTTGGATGAGCGTGGAGCTTGGGGTGACGTCACAGGAGTGAATGAGCGTGGAGCTGGAGAATGAGTGCGGACCTTGGCGTGACGTCACTGGAGTGAATGAGTGTGGAGCTGGAGAATGAGCGCGGAGCTTGGCGTGACGTCACTGGAGTGAATGAGCGTGGAGCTTGGAAGAGCGTGGAGCTGGAGAATGAGCGCGGAGCTGGAGAATGAGCGCGGAGCTTGGAGTGACGTCACTGGAGTGAATGAGCATGGAGCTTGGGAGATCGTTGAGCTTCCGAGATCGTTGAGCTTCTGAGATCTCCGCTGGAGTAAAGGAGCGAGGAGCTTGGGTTGTAAGCACAGGAGCGAAGGAACATGGAGATAGGAAGTTATACACAGGAGCAACCCGATATCACGCCGAGGCGTGAAATAGACACGCCGGTCCACTCGCGGATGCGTGTCGGTGTCACGCTTTGCCTCCTCCAGGCGTGTACATGACACGCGCGCGTCTACGTAGAATACCGTCAGGGGGCGATCGTTTCCTCGACGCCAACAACTCTCCGCGCACCAAAGAGGAAGCGATACCGTTGTCGTCGCGTTGCACGTTCGTGCGGGCGGGATGCCGGCCAATTTCGCCGGTTACTTTCACTTGTGACCATATGTGACAAATAAAGGTTCATTACAGTGCTGCTTTCATGAAGAAATCCTAACGTTGCTGTAGCCTAACGTTGTTATATGTGTGTGTGTGTGTGTGTGTGTGTGTGTGGGCTGTCGAGTATCTTGTGCTGATGTAAATAAATACATAAATATATATATATATATATATATATATATATATATATATATATATATATATATATATATATATATATATGTATTTTTTTATTTAAAAAGTGTATTTATGTACAAAAATATATATCCCGCTAACCGGAACTGGAGAACGCGATGTATCGCTTCCTCTTTGGTGCGCGGACAGTTGTTGGCGTCGAGGAAACGATCGCCCCCTGCCGGTATTCTACGTAGACGCGCGCGTGTCATGTACACGCCTGGAGGAGGCAAAGCGTGAAATAGACACGCATCCGCGAGTGGACCGGCGTGTCTATTTCACGCCTCGGCGTGATACCTGGTTGACAGGAGCGTGGAGATAGGTAGATCACAGGAACGAAGGAGCGTGGAGATAGGAAGATCACAGGAACGAAGGAGCGTGGAGATAGGTAGATCACAGGAACGAAGGAGCGTGGAGATAGGAAGATCACAGGAACGAAGGAGCGTGGAGATAGGAAGATCACAGGAACGAAGGAGCGTGGAGATAGGAAGGTCACGGGAACGAAGGAGTGAGTCTGTATACGTTTTAACGATAAACGATTAACGATTAACGAGACCAGACCAAGAGTGAGGGGAGAACAGAGTATTTAACGAGTGGAAGGAAACAAGAGACAGGTGCAGGTGATTAGTGATTATTGGAAAGGGAGCGTGAAGCATAAAAGCAGGAAAAGACAGAGAGATCTGTGACACGTATCTGCTCAGATAACATGTTTTTGGATATCCATCTTTTCCTTTCTTTCATTATTTATTTGTCCATTCGCTCTGATAAGATGTCCTGTATCCAGCATACACTGGTGCCTCAAACCACAATCAAAAGCTTAGAGGAGCAGAGACGAAGCACAACAAAAATACGGTTCTTCCACAAGACGCATACAGTTCTATTTTTAACCACTAGAGGCCAAAAGTTACATAGTGTAGCTTTAAATAAATTCACTGATTTGCTGCACATAGATACAACGTTTGTTAAATATTGCTGGGCAATGTTTTTGTTCTTATTAGTCGTAATTTGTGTAAACTGATCAATGGTTTCACCCTAATTCAGATCCTTATTGCTTTATGCCAGATACTGCTCTAATGCTGAAAATAGCAAACTAATGCTCTAATGGTTGAACAATAGCAAACAAGAGTTTGAAATTCAGCATTAATCTTGCTATTGTTTTTTTGTGCTGGTACTTGAGTGGAAATCACACACTTCACCTTTAAGCTAGAAATAATGACTATAAACTTCTGGGGCCCTTTTCTGCCCAGTGTTCATCTGCATATAAAACATAACTGGTGCTGACCTTTTTTTGCAGAGCACAATGGAAGATGAAGATAAACATGCCCTGGAAGGCGTTGAAGGTGGTGAAGAGGTACGCCATGATGACCGTGTTCTCATTGATGAAGAGAAGGCCAAAGGCCCAGGTCAGACCCAAGAGGAATAGCAGAGCAGTAGCCCCCAGAGCCCAGGACCTGAGGGAAATCATGCAAACATTCACATATACATACAGTAAGGAAAGACTGATCTCATTTACTGTATACAGAACAGAATGTTCACAGATACTGTAAATTTTGTGAATTTTAGCAGCAAAAACTCTCACTTGATGTTGTCCAGGCGGCTGGAGTCGGGCTTGAGGGTGGATGAGTTGCAGATCATCTTGTGAAGTGTTATCATGAGGAATACCAGGTTTAACTAAAGGTCAAAAGTCAGAGGTCAGATCTTGTGAGAGGTCAAGGCTTGGTTGCAAGAAACCCCTTAAAGGAATATTCCAGGTTTATTACAAGTTCAGCTCAACTGACAGCAAAAAGAAAAAAAAAATTATAATAATTTGTGATTTACCCCTCCTTTTATTGAAAAAAAAGCAAAAATGTGAATGGGGCCAATTTTTGAATGTTAAAATACTAACTTTTTCAAAAGTATAGACACAAGACATAAACAATATGTGTGTTAATATGATTTTAGTGCAATAAAATAAAAAAGAAGATTTTCTGTGTAAAGTTCCATCAAGTCATGAAGTCAACTTCATTACCATGACGATGTAATGTCAACAAACCCTAAAACCCTAAAATGACTGTAATAATGTAAATTTAAACTACTCAAATAATACACAAGTTTTAACAGAAGAATTCAGGTATGTGCTTTTATAAAATTACAAGTATCACATTTCTGTCTTTAAACCCTCAAAAAAATTAACCCATTCACTTCCATTGTAAGTGCCTCACTGTAACCTCAACTCTTGCCTTTTTTACAGAACTCGAGGGACGAGTTGCAATTCATTTTTGTATTAATAAATATTATGTCACGAATGCTGTGGATTGAGCTTAACTTGTAATGAACCTGAATATTCTTTAAGCTACAGTAATATAGCCCTTAATGACAACAGCCTTACAATTATATTTTTTTCTTAACTACTAAGGGTTAGTGTTGCAAGCAGATCTTGGTGATGTACCTTACAGGCCCCATGAAATCAAAATTCCATTAAAAGTGAAATGTCAATGACAATCCAATTGTCTCATGATGCATTGTATTGCATCAATGTGCATCATAACATGGATCAGTAGACAATATCCAACCCTGACTGTATCGTAAACAAAATGTAAACTATTGGCATTTTTTTTTAAAAGTGAAATATATGTCCTGCCCAGCTTCCTATTTCAATAGAAAACAGATAAATAAAGAAAAGAATATTGTGTTCCTCAAAACATTTAATAGGGTCTTTAAACAACTGGTTTCTTTAAGAATGCAAGTAAGAAAATAACTTTTAAAGACGTACATTAGCAGACGCAAAACTTAATCAAAAACTAATAACAAACACAGAGCTAGCGCATTAGTAAAATATACTGTAATTACAAAAATGTCAGCAAGTTCCCATATCGAAACCTAATCTAAACTCCACACTCATATAAAGCATATTAGAGCCAAAAACATAGTCGTCAGCAGCAACAGATCCATAGGTGAACAAAAGTGCTTTGTTTGATATGACAAGCACGGCAGTTTTTTGAGGAAAAAAAGAAACAAACTCTGTGAGCAAAGCGCAGAACATTTGCAGAGAACAATACCATGATAATGAAGGACACCGGGCCGATAAAACTCCAGATGAAGTAGTTATCCATTCTCAGCCAGCACCTACACAAACAAAACACACACACGACAAGTTTATCAGGGACATTTTTCTGTATAAAAACAGTTACTTCATCACTGTCGAAACATTGCAAAGTAGCAGATTATTGAAATGCTTTGAAAGAGTGGAGGACTAGTTGTCTCTCTTTTTACTTCAGTGAATATTTCTCAATTTAGGAGTCATTTGGAAAGTCAATTTCTGTCTTTACAACAACAAAGCATCTTTCAACAAAGCCCATGAAAAAAGATACAGTTCAGGGGTGTCCAAATTCCAAGAGAGTTTAGAAATAGAACAGAATTAGGCCCGCTATGGAGAAGTTATATGAAATTCATATTCTGGGCACCGGATCTGGATCTGTGTCGTCACCAGCTTCATCCACTGGCAGAGTTCAAGAGGAGTTTGGAATACTCCTTATATCCAAAGATGAAGTGCTACACAGAAAGAATGATGCATTTAAGAAAGGATTGACATCAGGTTAGATACTTTACTAATGTACCTGTCCTTGTTAAAATGTCCCAATACCTCACATCATACTACTGAGTAGAGCTGCTGTTGTGCGGGCGGCTGAACAGAGTTTATTGAGCATGCACAGAGACGCGCTAACCGAGCATACTCTTCCAGAACACCCTCTGTAGCATTGGGAAGTATACTGTAATTAATTGGTTCATTCCGATATTTCACTGAAACAAGAAAAATGATTCACGGGCTTCCCAGCACCATTTGAGTGAGGACATACTGTAGAAGAGAGCACATAAGACACTTGCCTATCTGTGCCTGATGCACATGCACATCTACAAAATAAAATGAAGCTCGATAATTTTGACCAAATTAAAATAGTATTTGTAATGCATGTAATGCATAGCTATAAAGAGTAATTCCTTGAAAAATAAAAAGTTATTCACTTCAAAAAGTGATGAAATGTAATCTGATTCTGATTATTGTGATGGTTACACCCAACACTTTGTAGCAGATCTATGCTCTTTGCAGTGATACTGAATGGATGTCAAAAAGATCAAAATGTGAATAAATGAGTATAATATTTGGTATAAGATGCATCACTGATCCATTCAAAGAGTTCTTTGTGAGTGAAATACCCTATCCATTATTTCAATGTAGGACCTACACAAGCATACCAAAGAGCACAAATTCTGATTAAAACTTGCATAATATTATGCATACAATATAAAGATTATGCATAGTGACAATCTAGGAGCTTCTAGCCATTTTTAAATTATTACAGCGATGTGGCCCATGGCACATACATTTTTCTGCATTTGGCCCCAGACTGAAAAAGTTTGGATACCCCTGATACAGTTCATTGACCGAATGTTGACCTTCAGCGACATCATGCCCCAACTTCACCTGACATTTATGAAAAATCCCCTTGTCCTGATGATATTGGATTTTATGAACCTTTGAGTCAAAACCAAAACTGGCCCCGGTCTGTCCTTTTGGCAAAATTCCAAAACCAAAACATATTAACACTCTCATCATCATGATGTATATTTTGTCATATCCTTGTTCAGAAACAAGCTAATAAAATGTCTAGTTGGAGGTTAAGCTCAGTTTTTAATCATAAGTACACTGAGTCAGCGTCTCATTTTCTGCACTGTAGTCAACATTCAAAAGTTTGCAGCTGTGCTGTTTTTCCACACTTGTACACACTTGTACAGACAGAATAATCAGCGCTGTTAAAGGTGTTGTAAGCGTTTTCAGCATTTCGCTAAGACTTCCACTTATAAAGACCAACCCTATCTCTTCAACCCCAACCCTCTCTCTAAAAGCTCCGCCCCCCAAAGACATGTCAACCAATCAAATGTCAGCAATCCACACATTTTAAAGTTACAAGTTAAGCTCAATCGACAGCATGTGTGGCATAATGTTGATTACAACAAAAAGTTTTTGTGGCCAAAATGTTTTTATAAAAGAACTTCTGTTAATATCTATTAAACCTCATGTATTATTTGTGCTGTAAAGTTGTTTAAATTGTAATTTTACCATCGTTTTAGGGTTTGTTGACATAACATCATCATGGTAACAAAATTGTAAAATTCGTGTTTATGTCTTGTGGCTATACTTTTGAAACAGTGTGTATTTTAACGTTCAAAAATTGGCCCCATTGACTTCCATTGAAAGTGTCTCACTGGAACCCAGATTTCTGCTTTTTTTAAAGAAAAGGAGGGACGAGTCAAAACAAATTTTTGTGTTAATCAGTATTATGCCACAAATCCTGTCGAATGAGCTGAACTTGTATTGAACATGGAACATTACTTTAATGCAGGATTTCTACACTTTTCTAGTCATTCATAAATACTTGGTAAGGATTCTTAAAACTCATTTTGTAGATATTGCTCTCAAAAATACAGATTTTCTTATATTAACTAGAAAAAGGTATATTTAAACTAGAATTTTCTATGACTTGTAGTTTTCCAGGCTTACAATTCACAATTTTAAAAATGTCCTGATATTTCCAGGTTGGTGGGTAGCTCCTCTTACTCTTTTTTTTTTCCCTGTAATTTACAGATTCTAGAGATATCACAAAGATAGGTGAGTCTCAGGACATCTATTTCAGTGATATCTGTCAGGTTTTTCTATGCTATTCCAAAAAAATAAAAGCACCTTTAAATGGCTTCATTTATAATGGACATGATGACCTTGGTTAGAATAGCATCACACAACAGCATGACTTTAAATTATCATCAACTTCACAATGATTTTGGACTCAATCTACGTGATAGCAGCAAATCTAAGTGCATGTTCCCTGGTGAGGACATTGTTCCACTTTTTTAAAGATTTTAAGATTCCCAGAGAGCCACTTTACTGGAATCCATTTAAATGACACAAAGGCTTTAAAAAGGGGTCTTGGCCCCTGCTCGAAAACCATTGGTCATTGTACGGGTGAGTGTAAATGGACTGCTTCACACGTACGCTTTCTTAGTCCCGTAGCTGCGGTAGTCGATGGCGGCTGAGATGCCCACTACTATGGCTGGAAAGCAGTAGCCACAAAGGTAGTAATATTTCTTCCGGGAGTATTCGCTCTCAAACACCTCCACCAGCATCAGGTAGAGCTGGATTCCCTCCAGACACATCCATGAGAACGCTGCCAGGAAGAAGAAATGCAGCAGACCAGCGAAAATGGGGCACGCGATCTGCGTACAGACAAAGAGATGGAGGAGGGGGTTGGAGATCAGAAGAAAAGGAATGACATTTGAGGAAGAAAGAGATATTATAAGTGCAGAGTGCCGAGTTGTAGAATGATATGTTGGGTTTGACTATATTCATGAAGCCAGACTTTGACCATTGGCATAATATTAACCGAATATTACTAACAGCTACTGTGCACATCCCTAGTTCTGATTGTAATTTTATCACATTGTTCAGCAGTATGATGTTATATAAAATTATGCATTTTTATATTCAGAGTTATCACAATGTTTTAGACATATTTGTTCACCTTTTTTGACTTGTATTACTTTAATGTATTGTAGAGGGTCTGCCATATCTGTAAAGTTAAGCTTTTAAGCTTTCAAATGGTATCTCATATGAGTGTATCCGTGGCAACTAGGCACTTAATACTGTGTCATACATATGAAGAGAGACTGATGAGATTTATAATGTGCCCCCTTCCACTTTTTGAATTGTTTCTATGCCCCTGCAATGTGAAATATACAGTTCTGCATGTGGAAATCTAGTTTAATTGCTACTTCTGTAAGTGCCTCAAAAAACTTTTATTTAAAAAAAAATAATAATGAAATAAAAAACAATGCAATGAACCAGGTAACTTTAGCAAATCCAACGACAAGCTCTTCCTCAGAAGTGCTCATTGTAGCAGTCTGTTAACTTGTAAAAACGTCTTTGGTTCCCGACATAATGATAAAAACATGTCTACCTTGACTCCTGGAAAATAGAAACCAAATAAAGTTGGAACTTACTATTTTCACCAGCTTATGACATATTTGTGTCATACTATGAATAATATCATTGGCTCACAATCTTTTCCCCGGGGGAATCCTTTTTACATGTCATATATTTAAAGCAATTTGAATCATTAGATGTGGACAGTGAATGGTTTAATTTGGCTTTTTTTGCTGCAGTGCTCACATGGTACTGTGTCTTGTCAATGCCGATGAGGAAGAGGAGCTCGGCTATGAAGAGGTTGATGCAGAGGTTCTTGTGGATCGTGTTGCGGTCGGTCTGCAGGCCTCGCAGAAAGCAGAAGGTGGAGATGCAGATAGCGAGACACACCAACGAAATCACAATACCAACCCACGTGATCACAAAGAGAATCAACTCATGCATCCTTCCTTGATACTGAGAGACAGAGGGAGGGAGAGAGAAAGATGGATAAGGAAAATGATAAGAAAATGGTATATACTGATAGGCAGCCTGAGGGAGAATGACGTCTACAGAGGATATATGAAAATCCAGTAAATGTCAAGCTGAAATTGCTGTGCATTTGTTTGTGTGGTCTAGTGTTGTGTATGTGTGTGTTTGTGTCTTGCAGACTGCATGCGAGAAAAAAGTATACGAGTGAATTCACTAAGAATGAAATGTGCCTGCTGACAGCAGTGTTTATTTGCATGTGCTGTCTTCAAAGATTTAGCACCTGATTCACAAAAGAAATTATGCAAATGATTAAAAGTTCAGGCATGAAACTCTGCATGGCGCAAGCTGATCTCTAAGACGTAAGATGTTTGAAGGTAAGCCGGTTTAACTGCAGCATTCTTCAAGGTTTTTTTTCTCTGAAACCCTCCTCCTCCTCAGCACCACAGTTCTAGATCTGCTTCAAGGAGATCAGATGTATGCCGTTCAAATACAGTAGGTTGCACTCTATAATAGGCCCAATTTACATAGTAAGTAGGTGCTAAAAATAATGACAAAGTCTTTAAATTACTCATGGCACTGGGATATTTCAGCACATTTTAGCTTGTTAAACTGGATTGAAATACTG
Organism: Moxostoma hubbsi; assembly: GCA_032164185.1. Lineage (NCBI taxonomy): Eukaryota > Metazoa > Chordata > Actinopteri > Cypriniformes > Catostomidae > Moxostoma > Moxostoma hubbsi. The sequence goes on from JAVLUX010000024.1 coordinate 5,890,422, forward strand.
TGTGCAAAAAAAAGTGGTACAGTGAACTCTGTGTTCATGTGTACGAGAGCAATAATCAGATTTGTTTCGTAAGCTGTGGGTCAATTTAAATAAGGATTATGTGTGCATGTGATCTTACATCAGTTTCGTGGTGTACCATCAACACAGCGAAGTTTGTAAGATGGCTACAAGAGCAGGTGGTGTGCGTGCTGTTAGTTTCCATCAGTCTGCAGCCCTGCGACGACCACTGGCCCGTCATCGAGCGTTCTGAGTAGTTCCAGAATGAACAGTTTGGACTGAAATGATTCTCCAGCTGCAGAGACAGAAGAACATGAGGACAAGGGAACGAATAGGCAGTAATTCGATATTAGCAGTCATTTTCACACATGTAGTCTTTGGCTTTAATTTAAGTCAGTACTTCAGCCAAAAAATACACATTTTGTCATTATTATTATCTCACCAATATGTTGTTCCAAACCTATGATTGTTTTCTTATGTGAAGCACAATCTGCAGTAAGATGTAAGAAAGAATGTCCATGCTTCAGTTTTCCATACAATGGAAATGTGGTAGGTGATTTATGCTGCTAAGATCCAAAAACAACGAAAAGCCAACTTTGTGTGAGGAACAGACATTTTAAGTCTATATTCACTAAAAATCAAGCTCTAAAATCCCATTTATGATTTTGTTTAATTCAAAATGGCGCTATTAGATTTGTCAAGCCAAGTTTGATGTCATTGGTAGCTAACACCACTGGTTCTCACATGACCAATCACGATGAGGTAAGTTTAAACATATGTGACCGCAAATGAGAAATTTAAGTCTGTTGCGGACACATAAGCTGTGTCCCACTACACAGAAGCATTTGCCATATAACAGCTAATGGAAGTGACGTTTCAAACACATGCAATGTGTTACCACTAGCTTTAGCATGTTAGCCAGCCTCAGTTCAACACTTATTATCTCAAATAATGTATATATTCACACAGTGTGGGGTGATGGTAAAGTATTCAACTAAGAATTGTAAGGTGCTGTCTTCACTGAAGTTTTGCTAGCTGCTACATTCTCCGTTATTTACAATTGTTTTGTCTGACCAGCAACGCACCCAGATAACTCTGCCTCTTCCACTATGTATAGCAAACCGTGTGCACTGAGAGTGTGAACTGTCCCATATTCCATCATCCAGGTACTCATAGTACACTTCTTTTTGTTGCATTTTCAGTGTTAACATACTACTCTCACTATTTATACTGCAAAATGGCATAGAATAGTGCAGAGAAAATGTGCAGTTTGAGATGCACCTAAAGCTATTTTAAAGCTTTAGAAGTCTTGAAATATGGACTACTTCTTGTTTTATGATACTTTAATGGTACTTTTTTTCAGAGCTTAACAGTACAAATACAAGGAGCTTGGGCATTCTGCATAAAACTATTTTGTGTTTCATGGAGGAAAGAACAGAGTTGGTGAGTGACTTGTGTAAAAAAATTTAATTTTCAGGGAAATTCTTCATTTAACAGCATTTTTTCCATCATGTAAACACCAGATTCAGTATTTGGAGTTAATAATAAAACATAAAACACAGGTTTTATATACCTGTAAATGTCTAAGTGTGAACACCACAGGCTCGGTCAGAAACACTCGACTGGACTCTTTATTGATTGACGCAGCAATGACGTGTGAATTCACTGCCAGGCCCCGCCCACTTGGCCCCGCCTCCATCTCCATCTTCACAGTGGCATTTTCAGTGGAGAGGAATGAACCCAGATTCTTATAGAGCACAAAGACCACTTTCACCTGGCCTGTATTGAAAAAAGTGAGTTATTGAGTGGCAGAAGGATATGAATAACAACTAAGAGGAAAAGGGAGCTGTAGTGCAAGTTGAGTGAAGGTTAAAATGAGTTGGATTGGTGGGGGGGGGGGGGGGGGGGGGTGATTGTGGGATGAAGGGATTTTAATATGGAGGCCAATGGAACATTCAGCCCTTGAGCATTCACTCACTCAATCCGTTTCCTCTGTATGAATATTTCATGTGCGTTTGTTTCAATCACTCTAATCTCACTCCCCCTCCCCCACAGCCCAGATGAGGCAGGGAACGACAACGCAGCTTGAAAAAGAGGCAAAAAGCAGAAGTGGCAGAAAAAAAACGAGGAGATGATGGTGGGATAAGATGGCAGAGAAATGGAGGAGCGTAGGAGATGCAGGGAAAGGAGGGAGAAAAGAGGAGAGAAAAAAGAGTGGTGATATTGCTCCATCAGCCTGTAAATGATAGTAATCTACTCGCCTCTCGGGCTGTTCTATTAAGAGCGCCGTTAAGAAACCATCAGGGAAGAAATAGTCTCAGCACTTTTGTTAATCTGATTAGCTTTATTATTATCAACCAATAACCGCGTAAACCAGAGTGGAAATCTTGCAAAGCTTCAGTGAACCTGCATGATGACGAGATGTGGGGTGTGAGAGAAGGAGATGTGACTGACCATTGCGGCTGTACTGTTTGAAGGTGGAGGCAGAGAGCTGGATGCTGCTGTCGCTGGGGCTGTTCTGAGGGAAGGACAAATCCTGAGAATCCGTCTCTGTGTTCAGTACACGCACCTCTAGATCTAAATGCACACAAAAACCACACACACACACTTTGAGTATGAACTGTAATAATAATATTTATAAGTACATATTTTCAGCCAATGTGTATCCAATGCAATTTTTTTTACCATATAATTTTTGTTTTACTTTGAAAGAAAAGAATAGCAAATCTGTATAAAATATTGACCACTTACAGTACATGATATGAAGACTCCGGTCATATCAGTAACATTGTAAAATCTGTTTTATTCTATATTGATAGGATCCCCTCAAGGGGGTGGTCATGTTAGAATCACATGACCAGCTGAATAGTACTCACGTAATCTCAGCAATTTATTCATAGATTAAATGAATCATGGCTGATTGCGATTAGTGAATTTCTACAATGGCATCGGTAACTGAAAACTACTGTGTTTGAATTAGGGATGTCAGTTTTCAGACATTTTCATAATGAAATTAACGATCAATTAATTAATTAATCGTTAACATGAATATTGCAAAATGCACATGGAGGACTCCAAATAATACGTGCATGTAGACTATTGCTTAAAATAGTATTTATATTAATACTCTTAAGGAATGCAAGTATTGGCATCTTCCTCTTAAAATATTCTTAGTCTTAAACTGTGTTTAGTACGAATTTGTGAATTGTTTGATAAATGTTAATGAATTAGGCTGCAGTTAAAAATAACTTCTGTTCAAGACATATCACTTATGCATATTTGAATAATATTAAGACAGTCATCGTTTGCTCTTATAGATCCATAGTTATAGACATAAATTACTATTTTCTATTCTAATCTATTTTGACCTCACTCAGACCGTCACCACGGTCTTACTTTGGATGACTAGTGCCATCAAGATCATGAGGGTGGAAGCTTCTCCTTCCTCACATCCCTGCTTAGCAGCTGAGAGCAGAATCATGGATCCAAGTGTAACTGGGTCTGCCACATTGACCCTGTAATACTTAGTGAATGTACAAGGTGAGCTCCACGATGCCGCGGCAAAGATGTCAGTAAGTGCCACCCACTTGAGTGCTGCCCATGATGTGGCCAGACTTCTGGTGTAACAAGCTAACAGGTTTTCTGGACTGGCAAATTCTGGCTGGAATATGCATGCGCAATAGTATCCACTATGCAGTGTGACAGACGTTGTTTCAAAACTAGCTGGCCAGCACTCTTCTTATTGAACCACATGAATAGCTGAGAGTGTGAACGTCGCAGAAGCTGTGTACATTCGATGTAAGCTTGTAGTGCTTGGACTGGGCACCCAGGTGAAGTGGTCTGGCTGAAATGCTGAGTCCAATTACTTGGTTGACTCTGCTAGAATTAAACACCTTAGGTAGGAAAGACAGAGTTGGCCAAAGGGAAACTCCAGAGTAATCTGCCTTCCATCTAAGACAGTCTTCACTCACTGATAAGGAATGCAACTCACCCACTTTGTTGGCAGAACAAATAGCAAGGAGGAAAACTGCTTACCATATTACTGATTTAAGGTCAGCCCGGTCCATTTGTTCAAATGGGGTTTTGGTCAGAGAGATCCCATGATGGTGATCTTATAAGCCCTCAACCAAGCCATGAAACTGAGAGATAGCTGCAATATTAACCTTTATCGTGTTGACCTTCCTTCCCGAGTCAAAGAGTGACTGAAGGAAGCAGAGAACAGAATTAATACCACATTTAGTGGGGTCCAGTTTCACGATATCTACTTAAGTAATTATCCCAAGTAGAGGATGCTTTGGTGCTGTTTATGAGAGAGATGGTCTGCTCTTATTGGTAATGGCCATGGATGGCCCTGCATCATACGTAGGAGAAATGTGAACCAAGGTCTCCTTGGCTAATTGGGGGCGATCAGTAAGATCCTGTAATGGCCCAACTGCACTCATTTGAGCACATGAGGAATCAAGGACAGGGGAGGAAAAACATAAAACAATCCTCCCGGCCTCTCTTGAGATCTAGTGCACCTAATCCCAAACGTCCCCCCTGGCTGCTCAGCGAACCACATCTCACAGTGTAGGTCAGTGTGGGCTCTGCAGAACAGAGTCCATTTATTTATTTATTTATTTGTTTGTTTGTTTTTTAAAAATTTAATCCCCATTTCTCTCCAATTTTGGAATGCACAATTTCCACTACTTACTAGGTCCTCGTGGAGGCACGGTTACTCACCTCAATCCAGGTGGTGGAGGACAAGTCTCAGTTGCCTCTGATTTTGAGAACATCGATCCACACATCATATCATGTGGCTTGCTGTGCATGACACCGCGGAGACTCAAAGCATGTGGAGGCTCATGCTACTCTCCGCGATCCATGCACAACTTACCACGTGCCCCATTGAGCAAGAACCACTTAATCGCGAACACGAGGAGGTTACCCCATGTGACTCTACCCTCCCTAGCAGCCGGGTCAATGTATTTCCATATGATCCTCAGCTTCACTAGCCTGTGTAATTTGGGGTGAAATCGGAACTTGTTCATCCACCACTGCAGTTGCCATGATTTGAGAAGCCCCAGCTGTACCACTTTTATTTCTGCAGCAATCACACCTATTAACATCTGGAACTGAACCAACTCTGTCCGCTTGCCTAAGTGGTGCCAGGTCAGACAATTTTGCCACTCCATGTGGGGCCAGAAAAGTTGTCATCGTCAAGGAGTTCAAAACTATCACGACAAATACTGCCTATTGCCGTGGTTTGGTAGTGCTCTTCTCCTAATTTATCATGAACCCCAGATCTTGTACATGTTTGATAACAGCATCTGTGTCTCTCATGACCTGACAATGAGATGTGCACAGATCAACCAGTCATCCAGGTATGGAAGGATCTTTAGGCCTGTCACCTGAAGAGGATGAAGGGCAGCTGTCACTGCTCTGGTGAAGACACAAGGAGAAAAGGAAAGGCCAAAGGCGAGGACCTTGAACTGGTAGGCCTTTCCCGGAAAGTAAAGCAGAGGAACTTCCTGTGTTCTGGATAAATGGGCACATGAAAATACACGTCCCTGTGGTCTATTGACGTGAACCACTTGCCAGGTTCTATGACCTCCAAAATGTGTGTGGTAGTTGACATTTTGAAAAGTAACACCTTTCAGCTGTCTCAGGTCTAAAATGAGCTAGAGTCCACCACCTTTCTTCTGCATGAGGAAATAGTTTGAATAAACTTCACTGGGGCTTACCTGGGAAATTACCTTTTTTTGCAAGACAGTAGTGATTTATTTGGATTAGACTTGTGCCTGGGCTGGGTCCCTGACAATAGTAATACGGATCCCTGAAAAAGGAGGACGGCGTTGCCGAAACTGGATTTTGATTGTAGCGAGTACCCAATGATCTGAGACTTTCTCTTCCCAGTTGTCCAGGCATTACTGTATGTTATTATGCGGTTCATGCAAGATGAAGTGGGCACAATGTAAACAGTATTGGAGTGTTTCTCTACAAATGAACATGAAGGTTTTCTGCACACACCATGATAGTGTGTTAAAATACATGACTACAAGCACTGTTGATCTCCTTGTTTCATCCCAACCTACAATTACATCAGCGATCGCCAGGAAAGCACGAAGATACATTTAGCTGACATCTCACAATCATCATCTTAGAAACAGTAAGATCTATTTCAACCTCACTCAGACCGTCACAACGTTCATACCTTGAATGACACCATTCTTCTACCTGTTCTCTACACCAAAATATCAAGTGACTGAACTTAGGGGATTGGCTTACTATATAAACATCTGGGTTAGCCAGCCTCTTCCACTTTCTCTTCCAGTTTGGTGAATCCGTATTTATGTGCTATTTTTGGAGATCTATAATCTGTCACGATATAATGTAGGTGCATTGTGTCCCTGAGGTTTGCAGTGATATCTCCTCTTATATATATTTCAGATAAGTGGCAGGGTGCTATGCATGTACCTTGCTATGTACTTGCATGTTTCTATTGTTGTTTACTTTGACGTTTGCTTTTCAGGATTAATATTTCTGACACTTTGGAGAAGCATATGGATATGGTGAGAACCCTTTGATTATTATTGGTAGTAGCTTGAAAGAGAAGTGTTTACTTCCCTGTGAATCCACTGTACGCAGCAGATGGGCTTTTTCTCCTGGGTCTCTGTGCATTCACGCACAGAATAAGTGTATTCTCTTCCAAGAAGACTGCCTTATCTATATCTACTGGCTTGATTTCTGAATACATTTATCCTGAAATTAATTAATCGATGATGGATAAGCTTAATTGATCAAATTATTAATGACAATTAATTAATATTTTAACAATCATTAACATCATTAGTTTGAATGATGGTGCTGGGGGTTATATCTCTCATGCTATATCGATTCTTGAAAAATCAGAACAGCATTTAAACCTAGATTAGCATTTTCTGAAGGAAATACCTGTATTGCAAAGTAGCAGCAGAATAATGTTCAAGTTTTTTACGTAAACTGCTGCATTAGAGCCACCGCTAACACTTTGCAATAAAGTTATATTTGTTAACATTAGTAAACGTAATAGGTATTGTGAAATTTGCAGCAATGAACAATGATCATTTACAGCATTTATTAATCTTGGTTAATGTTATAAAAAATCCAATGGCTCATTTTTAGTTAATGTTAGTTCATATTAATTTGTTTACAACTTTTAAATAGAAATATATTAGTATATGTTAAAATAAATATTTAACAAGATAAATAAGTGTGGTAAAAGTATTGTTTACTATTATTTCATGTTAAATAATGAGTTAACTATTGTTTTAAGTATTACAGAGCCAGTAACACTCTACAATAAGGTTCCATTTGTTAAAATCAGTTAACAACATTAGTTAACATGAACTAACAATGAACAATACTTATTAAGCATTTATTAATCATAGTAAATGTAAATTTCAACATATACTAATACATATTTAAAATCAAAAGTTGTATTTGTTAATATTAGTTAATGCATTATGAACTAACAATGAACACTTTTAGTTTTATTAACTAACATTAACAAAGATTAATTAATGCCGTAAAAAATATACTGTTCATTAGCAGTTCATGATATCTAATGTATACTGTTAATGAATGAAACTTTATTGTAAAGTGTTATAGAGAGAGAGAGAAAAAAACAGACATATGAGTGAAATTGAAAATACTGTGAAATAGTGAAATACTGAAAATTAGCTACAAAAGTTTGTATGGACTGGAGTTTGTACTTAAGCAATCAAGGCTGAATTAATTGCCAAAATATAGTATTAATGATTAAGTAATGACTCAAAATAATCAGTGAATAAGTATTTAATAGTTTAAATGAAATGACTCATTCGCCACAATGAATATGACATCCAAATGCTACTTGAGGGCAATAGGACATTCTAGGCAACATATTGCATATAAATGCCACCGCTCATTCAGTTAAACAGCTGCATTTTCAATATGAGATAAAAAAGTGCTGTTTTGTCACTACACTACACTATATTTAAAAAACTATAGCATGTTACTGGAAAAAAAATGTAAATAAATAAACAGATAAGCTATTGTCACAAAACTAAAAAAAAGTTTAAATACTTTCTCTTATCTAACGTTAATGCATAGGGTCAACTATAAATACTACATCTGTAGGTTGATTAGTGTAACAATGTGACCAAACAGCCTGACGCAGCAACATTAGCTCAACCAATGGCATAAGTTTGGGATGGGACTGCCTGCTGAAACTTTAATTTTGGTACCACTAGAAGCGCAGAAATGAAACATTTCATTGCCACTTTAAACGTTTGTTTCTCCCCAACACTAGAGAGTAAACAAACCCATACAATTAGTACTCACCGACATTGGCAGCATGGTCGGAGAAATGGTTATTGTACATGTTGTTGGCCAGCAGGAAGGCTCCTTTCTCCATGACGTCCAGCAGCATGGTGGCGGTGTGCGCCTGCTCCGTACTGTTCATGTCCTGCCATGACTCTAAAGCCTCCACACGCAACAGATTATCCACCGTCTGCACCACCGCCTGCGCAGACACACATACATATAGTTACAGTTCATTATAATTGCACTAGCCATCAGAGATCACACAATATGACTTTTACATCTGTGAATATTATATAAGGACTGACTTATATTCTACTGAAGAGCAACAGCCTAAAGGCCATTATAAACTACATGAGTGGTAAAAGACAGCCTAAGGGCAAGATTAAAGACTTCTAGAAGCCTCATATATACATTCACTCACAGACTCCAGAAACAATACAAACTCCCTGTAGTTAATCAAATTTATCTCAGGTAGACAATTGTAATAAAAATATGGCTTGCACTTTCTCTGACGCCTATATATGCAAAGGCCTATATATGTAAAGGCTGTCTTAATGCTACAATGTAAGGATTTATAAAATGTCATAAATAGCACAATACATTATAAAATGTACAGTAGCTATTCGTGGTTACACCTTTAAATGGTCATGAAAAAAAAATACTTGTTGTAATATATAATGCTCATTAAAATACTACTCACCAAGTAAACAAATGGTGTTTATTTTGTATTTTATGAACATCTGTTTGCTCATTATGCATCTTATCACAAGACTACTTGCCTAATAATTAAATAAATGCACATGAAACATTGATTTGAGTTTAAATTATTTTCTTAGCTTACTTTTAGAGAACACACAGTGATTCGAGAAGCAGGAAAGATGGCTTGCAAACAACCAGATGAACATCTGATACGTGGATATGCGGTTGTTACTGAGAAATATCAGACCACTAGATGGCACCATTGACCAAGCAGAATTGAGAATTCCAGAGAGCCGTGTAATAATTATAACAACATACTGTACTTCAAGATTGAAGTACCACCAGTTTTCTCTAGGGGGCAGTAACTTCAGCTTTATAGGCAACACGTGGCTATTACAGAGTAAAAAACAACCTTATGATCATTTGTTCTTGTGGTCAAAACACAGCTTGATGAAGCGCAATTCCGAATTAAGGGATCTCAATACGTGTTCTTCTTAGTATTAAATTAGGTTTAACTTGACAAAGTGACCTAAAAATTGTATGTTTATGATGCGACACAACCAAAGTGAGATGTTTCGAAAGCATCCGTCTCATGCAAGTGTACATTGATGGGTCCTTAAACAAGCCCTCATAATAAATCTCTGACTGATTGACAAAATTCACTTGCAAAATATATTGCTGGGAGCTGTATGCCAATGATTGTCTTATGTTATGTGCAAATAAACAATATATTGGATTCTAAAGCTGCTTTTTGTATTGACTTATCAATGCAAACAGCCACAATAATGTAATGCATTTTAATTTTATGAATATTTTTTCTAATATTATAAATATATTATTTGTAAATATTTAAACATAACTATTTAAAATAATTTCATCATTATATACTGAAATATTGTTATCTGAGGGGCCTTCTAAGCAAATATCCATATGTGCGAATAATTCGATTAATTAATTGGGACACCAAGTAAAAATTGTAATCGTAAAATTGTATTCGATTGACAGCCCTGATATACATATACAGTATATATATATATATATATTTATTTATTTATTTTTTATTTTTTGGTAATGTAATTTATTTAAAATATAAAAACAATATTCCGAGCGAATTCCGTATTAACTTGAATCTGGAACTGTTGAAATAACTCTCTTTATTTTGAGATATTTAAATACACGCTTCTTGTGTTGGATAAGTTACTCAAAAAGTAATCCACCACATATTGCTAATTACTTCTCGAAAGATGATGATCAAATTACTTTACTGATTACATGATTGGAAAAGTAATCACATTACTAATCACTTTAAGGTTTACTTTTATTGATTTTATTTTTGTTTTTATATATGTACTCCTTGTTCATTGTTAAACACAAGTCACCACACATTTCTCACTAACAATGATTGTTAGTGACTTCAGATGTCACAACTGCAAATGGATGAACATATGAACATATTTCACGTTTTAATTGTATTCTACATAACTACGAATATGTGTAACCCCAGTAATGTACTTGAAACTAAATTAAGTGAAAGTGAGTAACTGTAATCCAATTTTGAGAATTTGTAATGTAATGTGCTACACTACTTTTGACTAAAAGTAATTTAATTACAGTAACAAATTACTTTTTAAATACAAACAATGCATGCCTCAAAAAGAAAGTGTTCAGAAAATATGTCATAACAAACAGCTCACAGTGGAGTGCAGGATAGAATTCATGAATGAGTATATGTGCACAGACTGTCGGAGGATAAGAAAAGATAAGTGAGGTGAGGAGTGCCTGTGAACTCATAGAGATAACACTGTACAATACCTGAATATAAGCCCGACAGGTCCGCTCTCTCTTCTGCCACTACAACACACAATAAAATAGCTTTCAGTCACTCACATGCACACACACACACACACACATTAATGTCAGGTGAGGAGTTTAGAAGGTGTTCCTGTGCTGTGCACATTGATGTGGCAGCAAACAGGCTCAAAGGGTTTGTTTAAAGGGCAAAAGTGTGTGTGTCACCTTATTGTAGTTCCTGGCAGCCGATTCCTTATTCCCGGGTCTGAGTGCTTGCAGCTGTGCGTCTAATATATCCAAAAGCTGCTCGATGAGTCTGACAGACGAACTGACATCACCGGCGTAAATGCGGCCCTGCGTGTGGTTCACCAGCTCAGCGGCGATGTTTGCTGCGTTCTCTCCGCTTTTTATCTGCACACAGAGCGCACACACATACACAAAGACTGGTCTCTAAAGCTCAGACCCCTGCTGTGCGCAGTGGGGTGTCATTCGGAGGTTTCTGGGTTTAGTCAGCGAGACGCACAGACAGAAGACAGCCGATCATTAATGACTCTCTAAATCAAGCTATTACAAAACCAAAAAGGGAAAACATGAAAGCATGAAATGCGATAAAATTACACTTGCTATTTGAAAGCAGCAACATAGCATGTAATGACACTCGTGTAAATGTACGAGTAGCTGATGCAAAACATGTCCATGAGCTTCAACAAGATTTTAGGTTAAAATGTACATCAATCTATAAGGGAAAGTGTATATTTTAGGTGCTGTGACTGGTCACCATTTTTAAAGGAATATTCCATGTTCAATAAAAGCTCAATGGACATCATTTGTTGCATAATATTGATTACCACAAAAATGTATTTTAACTTGCCCCTCCTTTTCTTTAAAAAAATAAAAAAAAATAATCTGGGTTACAATGGAAGTGAATGGGGGAAGTGTTGAAATACTGTTTCAAAAGTATAACAACAAAACATAAACTATATGCGTGTTAACATGATTTTATTATGATAAAATCACTTACTAACCTTTTCTGTGTAAAGTTACAGGCAATTTTACAACTTTTTTGCCATTACAATTTAATGTGAACAAAACCTTAAATCCTAAAACAACTGTAAAAATTACAATTTAAACACTTTAATTAATAATACATGAGTTTTAACAGAATAATCAATGTAAGTGCTTTTATAATATAAGTGTCTTTAAACCCTCCAAAAATGGGTCCCATTCACTTACATTGTAAGTGCCTTGATTTTTGCCTTTTTTTTTTTCTTTACAGATAAGGAGGTACAAGTTGCAATTTTTTTTTTGTGGTAATCATCATTATGCAACAAATGCTGCTGATTGAGCTTAACTTGAATTGAACCCGGAATATCCATTTAATTCCTTCTTTTATTTTTTTGCGCTTTACTAGTCAATTTCCTGAATTTTCAAATGTACAAATATTCCACATAGTTTGTCAATTGGGTCATTAAAAGAGCATGCATACTGGTTATAAACAAATTAGCTAAATGTTGTTTAAAATAGGTTTCAATGGAGTACAGCACGTTACACCGCAGGACATGCCCAAAAGTATTTGTCAACTACCCCATTACAAAAAAACTATGGTAATACCATGGTAATGATTTCTACTGTACTGTATTGTAATGAAAGTTTCTTCAAAGTATACCATGATATTTCCATTACAGTCATGTCCAAAACCATGATACGTTATAAAATACGTTTTTTTTTTTTTTTTTTGTTAAATTATTTTAAATCTTTTTAAAAGGTCATTAATTGATGAAGCTGCAAAAATGGCTTGTTCTGAAACCACTGGTTTTCTGCTGTTGCAAACTTGAACATATTCGGACAGATTTTTCACTGCCAATGTGATCTCATTAGTATTCATAGGTATTTCTGCATAAGTGTCGTTCTATCAAATGGACATTGAAATGTAAAATATTAAAGCATTGACAGCATCTAAAAAAAAAAAAACTTTTACTAATGAACATTTAGAGATGTACAAATGCTTACAAATCCTTTGAGGGTCATAGATTGTTGTGTTGCATTTATGATAAATGAGATGAATTAAATGTTTAACTCTATTAAATGTAGTTATTTAGATATTAAAGCTATTTCCTTCTGTTGTGTGTGATCTCTCAAAACTATTTTCCTTCATTTGAGTTTTGTTTTTGTTTTAAATGACTGTTTTGGTGCAAAAAAAAAACCTTTGACTAACAGTGTAGATGGACAATGGGAAAAAAACGGACAAAAAAAATCTGATATGACCCTTTAAAAACTGCATGTTCTGTATTGTGATATGTCAAAAAGAGAACAAACCGTCCTGAATGTGTAACTGCAGAGCAAATTTAACCAGAGATGCTTTTAAACTCTCTCTTAGAAATAGATGGAGATTTGATTCCAAATCATGTCCAAAGAATGACCTGTGTGCAGTAATGTGAGCCATGCAAGAATGATATTAGCTGAGGTTGCGAAGCGAGCAGGACAGGGTCTGGAGGGTCAGAGCAAGAATTTAGGTCTTAGTGGTCTCACCTTTTGTGCCACCTGGTTGACCCACGGTGATGTGCAGTTACTCAGATCAGGCCCGCGAGGGTTCCACAGCACAGGTGACGACAAACACTGGAAGGAGGCAATACCTGAGAACACAAGATGAGATGTTAAATGGAGGGAGAGAAAAATAAACTTTTAGGTGAAAAACGTAATAAAAAAAAAAAACGCACCTCAGTATAGCATTCTGAGATGATATTCTTCTCACCACAATTGTACAGAGCGGTTATCTGAGTTACTGTAGACTTTGTCAGTTCAAACCAGACTGGCTATTCTCTGTTGACCTCTCTCATCAACAAGACATTTCTTTCCACAAGAACTGATGCTCACTGGATATTTTTAGTTCCCAGGAGATCAGCAGTTACAGAAATACTCAAACCAGCCCATCTGGCACCAACAATCATCCACGCAATTATCTAATCAACCAATCATGCGGCAGCAGTGCAGTGCATACTGTCATGCAGATAGGGGTCAGGAGCTTCAGCTAATGTTCACATCAGCCAGCAGAATGGGGAAAAATGTGTTCTCAATTATTTGGACAGTGGCATGATTGTTGGTGTCAGATGGGCTGGTTTGAGTATTACTGTAACTGCTGATCCCTTGGGATTTTCACACACAACAGTCTCTAGAATTTACTCTGAATGGTGCCACAAACAAAAAATATCCAGAAAATTACTTGTTGATGGGAGAGGTCAACAGAGAACAGTCAGACTGGTTTTAACTGACAAAGTGTACAGTAACTCAGATAACCGCTCTGTACAATTGTGGTGAGAAGATTATAATCTCATAATGATTGGTTTGGCGCTGTTTTGGCGGCACGAGTGGGACCTACACAATATTAGGCAATATTTTTAATGTCGTAGCTGATCGATGTATATAAGATGTAAAAAATAATTTGAATGCATTTTCATAAAAAAACATATTTTTTGATCATAAACATTTAAAAAAAAACACAAACACAGTAAAATCTATTTACATATTCAAGGAATATTTTCCACAGAAAGTGTCACTAAATGAAAACAAGGTTGAATGATAATTAATGTTTTTCATTTATATGCGCCAACATATTAATACCTAGTAATAAAGGAAAACAAAATACCTATGTAGAGTTTTTGTTTTTACTAAAACAGCATACTTGGGGAAATGCCACAAAGTAATTGAATCATCATTTAATCAGAATTTTTAATTTGAGTCTTTGAAAAGGAAAGTTTGAGACATTTCATGGAAATGAGTTGAGCTTAGCAGCTCTTAACACCATTTTGCTTCTTGAAGTTAATATCAGAAACACAATTAAAACATCTCTCTGAATGCTCTAGTTCTTGTTGTTCAAAAGAAAAGCAGCAATTGACCCTTCACTTAGCCCCTTTTTTCCAATGACAGCCTATGGAAGTAATGTGTGTTTGAGTATTTTTAAGCATGATTTTATATTAAAAACTAATAGTAAAACATTTTGTTGCCAGGTCATTTTGTAATAGTGACACAAATTACCCAGAAAGGATACACACATTTTAAATATTCTTAAAAAAAAAAAAAAAAAAGTTGGAGAACAGTATGTTATGGATTAAACTGTGTCAGGTCTCATTCCCAAATTAACATATATAACATCTGAATCAACATTTACTCCAAGGTAAATAAAAGCTAATAACAATATTAATTCATTTATTGATTCACAACATCAAAATGAGTGTGTTATGAGACGTCATAAACTGCTCTGTTCACTTACACTAATGTTATTAGATGTGGAAAAAAAAACATCACAAATTTATCATGACTATTTAATATTACACCCAGCCCTAATACAAACCTAAATACACACGTGCATTTTCATACTGAGCATACTAAAACCAGCTGAGACTTCTCAACACATAACGAGATATGGGTGGTTAAAGATTCACTAAGGAACCTGCCGTGAAAGTGGAAATAAGTCTGCCTACACGTGAATGGCATCACGCACTTTTGCACAAATTTGTGCGAGCTCACACCCCAGGCATGACCATCCCTGCAGTGCCTGTGATTGCTGAGAAAACACCTTAAGGGAGACACCTTCTGCCACTCCTCATTTCCAGTTAACTTGGGCTGTTTAGTTAGCTGGGTTCACAGAGAGGACAACATGCTGGGATCAAACAAACGGCAGGCCTTTCCAGCAACCACAACAAAAATAGCTCAAAAGAAAAGATGGAAAGAGAGTGAGAGCGAGAGGGGTTGAGAGAGGGAGAGACAGAGAGATGTGTGTGGCAGCACTTCACAGAAGCTGCAGCTTTGTCTCGCACTCAGTTTTTCAATTTCTAAGTATTGGCATGATTTATTTACATAGTTTTTCCAAAGCATCAGTACACAAAAACATCTGTTTTTCTAAAGTGCGGATTTTACATTGACTTCTATTGTTTTAATACAGAGTTAATTATATTTTCTATCCCCAAAACCTAACACTCACGCAAGCCTTTTTAGAATTTAATATTTCAAATAATTATTTAGTACGTCAGCTAAGCCATTTGCCCATCACTAGTTCTCTACAAGGTGGCTGGGCCCACAAGGGGCATCTGTAAAATTCCAAGGGGGCCCTTAAAGGTGCACTCAGTCATTTCTTCCTCATTATTCCTTAATAGATTAATTGCAATTTTGAAACATATATTTAATCGTGATAACTCGATGAGATGAAGACTCCAGCCTTATCAGTAACCTTATAAAAGCTGTTTTATTCAACTCATCAAGGGGGCAGCCATCTTGAGATCACATGACCAGCAAAATACTGAAAACGTCTCGGGTTACTTGTGTAACCCTTGTTCCCTAAAAAAAGCGGAACGAGATGCTGCGCTGCTAAGCGCTATGGGGAAACAATCTTATTGTGAGCTGCTCTGAACATGTGTGTAACACGTCAATGAAATTGACTGGAATTTATAGCCTCGGTTGGTGAGATCATTGGACGCACCTGTGGCCAGGCTATAAATAGGAGGCGTCACCAGAGTGTCGTCAGATTATTTTTCTGAAGAGCGGTCCTGGGACGTCCCAGTGCGGCAAAAGAAGTGCAGCATCTCGTTCCGCTTTTTTTATGGAACAAGGGTTACACAAGTAACCCGAGACGTTCCCTTTACAAAAAGCTTCACTTTGATGCTGCGCTGCTAAGCGCTATGGGGAACGAAATGCCCACGCCGCCGCACTGGGGCTGTCCGGACCCCTGATCGTTGTGAAGTGTTTTCACAGAACGCGAGAGGTTCCAGACATGAGCTTAAGATGTCGACTCAAGGGCATAAGCCCGGAGTAGCAGAACATCTAACACCATAAAATCCGAAGAGTGTGTGCGGAAAGGACTAGCCTGCCGTATCACAAACCTGGTTAGACATGAGCTTGAGATGTCGACTCAAAGACATAAGAGTCTGGAGTAGCGGAGCATCTAGCCCACAAAGTCAAAAGATGAGTTTGAGAAGCCGATCCAAGGGCTCTAACTCAAAAGTTCGTACCATGAACTTGGATTTGGCATGAGCCTGGGATGTCGACCCAAGGACATAGTCCGGGGTAGCAAAACATCCTAGCCCATGTAGAAAATTGTAGAATGTGCGTGGAGAGGACCAGCCCGCCACGTCACAAACTTGTTCCTGCATGAGTTTGAGATGTCGACTTGAGGACGTAAGAGCCCGGAGTAGCATGAACATCCAAACTATAGAATTTAATGAATGTGTGCGGAGAGGACCAACCTGCCGCATCACAAACTTGCTGCAGAGGGACCCCTCTAGCCAAGGCTTTAGAGGAAGCGACCCCTCTGGTGGAGTGAGCCCTGACACCTACTGGCAAAGCTTGACCGTGTGCCTCATAGGCCAGGGCAATAGCATCCCTCACCCAATGTGACATAGTCTGCTTAGTAGCGGCCGCCCCCCTGTTGCGGCCCCCATAGCAAACAAACAATTGCCCTGATTTACGCCACTGGCTTGTGCGGTGGACATAAATCTGAAGGGCACGGACTGGGCAGAGTCCGTGAAGTCTTTCCTGCTCCGGCGTTAAAAACGGCGGGGAGCAGAAGGCTTCTAAAGTGACAGGATGTATTGTCGAAAAAGGAACTTTAGGAAGGTAATCAGGGTGAGGATGCAAAATTGCTTTGGCCATACCGGGGGCAAATTCTAAACAGGTCGGCAGAATAGACTGAGCCTGTAGATCCCCAATCCTCTTTAAGAGAGGTAATAGCCATAAGGAAGACCATCTTGAGAGTCAGAAGTCTGTCAGACGCTGACTCCAGAGGTTCAAAAGGGGTCTCGACCAGAGCCTCCAGGACTATTGTTAAGTCCCACGAAGGAGTTCTGACCCTAACGGGAGGCCTCAGTCGCCTGGCTCCACGAATGAAGCGGGCGAGTAGAGGATGTCTCCCTAAAGGCACCCCGTCAATCAAGGCGTGGCAAGCCGAAATGGCGGCCACATAAACCCTGAGAGTAGCGGGGCATATGCCTGCTGACAGTTTTTCCTGCAGAAACTCCAGAACTGAAACAATTTGGCAGTTAACTGGATCTGCATCATGTGAACTGCACCACCTTTCGAAGACACCCCATTTATTGGTGTAAATTCTTCTGGTGGAGGGAGCCCTAGCACTAAGAATGGTTTCAATAACCCCAAGCGACAGCCCTGTGTCCCTCAGTTGGTACCCTTCAGGGGCCAAACGTGAAGTTTCCACAATTCGGGCCGGGGATGAAATATTGTCCCCTGTGCTTGAGACAGAAGGTCCCTCCTGTCCGGAATCGCCCTGGGCGAGCCGTCTAGGAGAGACATCATCTCTGAGAACCAAACCCTGTTCGGCCAGCGAGGCGCTATCAATAAGAGGCAAGACCCTTGCTGGCGAACTCTGGCCAGGACTCCCGGGAGCAGAGAAACCGGAGGGAACGCATACAGGCGCATTCTGGGCCATGTATGCGCCATCGCGTCCAGACCCAGGGGGGCTGGGTGACTCAGAGAGAAGTAGAGGGGACATTGCGCAGTCTCTTGAGAGGCGAAGAGGTCCACTTCGGCTCTGTAAAATCTCTCCCAAATCTGTTTGACTACCTCGGGATGGAGTTTCCACTCGCCCGATGGTAAGTTTTGTCTGGACAGAAAATCTACTCCCACATTCAGGCGTCCAGGGATATAGACTGCCCTGAGTGACAGTAACTTGCCCTGGGCCCAAAGGAGAATCCGACGTGCCAGCAAATTGAGGTGGCGAGAACGTAGGCCTCCTTGATGATTTATGTAGGAGACTGCTGCTGTGTTGTCCACCCGCACAAGGACATGGCAGCCTCTCAAATGTTGGAGAAAGTATTTCAGGGCCAGAAATACTGCCATCAGCTCGAGGCGGTTTATGTGCCAATCGAGTTGATGACTCTGCCATTCCCCTTGGGCTGGACGACCACTTAAGACCGCACCCCAACCCGTCAGGGAGGCGTCTGTCGTAAGCATCCTGCGATTTGCCTGAGGAGACTGGCCCTTGGATGAAACCCCCTGGCTTTTAGCCACAGCTGAAACGGTCTCATATGGAGAAGGCCCAAAGGAATCACCATGGACGCAGACGCCATGAGACCTAATATTCGTTGGAACTGAAGAACAGTGCAACCTTGACCTAGCCTGAGAATGCTCAGGGAGTTCTGAATGGAGATGACACGAGCGGGAGACAACTGTGCCTGCATCGTGATCGAATTCCATATAACCCCTAGATAGGAAATTTTCTGGGTCGGGGAAAGAACGCTCTTTTTGGCGTTGAGTCTCAGACCCAGAGAACCTAGATGAGCCAAGACGATATCCCTGTGGCTGAACTGCCAGTTCTTGAGACTGGGCTAGGATCAGCCAGTCGTCTAGATAATTCAGAATGCGGATGCCCTGGAGTCGCAACGGAGCCAGTGCTGCATCCATGCATTTCGTGAATGTGCGGGGTGATAGGGCTAGGCCGAATGGAAGGACCCGATACTGGAAGGCTTCGTCCCCGAAAGCGAACCTCAGGAACTTCCTGTGCTGTGGCAGAATTCCAATATGAAAGTATGCGTCCATGAGGTCGATCGTGACCAGCCAATCGAAACGTTGGAACTGAGACACGACGGACCTGACTGATAGCATCTTGAAGAACTTGAGAACTTGAGCGTCTTGACCGAGCGGTTCAAGGCACGAAGATCTAAGATGGGACGCAACCCCCCCCCCCCCTTTCTTGGGGACCAGGAAGTATCTGCTGTAATAGCCAGACTTTTTCTCTGGAAGGGAAATGGCCCCTTTTTTCAAGAGATTTTGCAGTTCTACCTGAAGTAGACATGCCTGTTCCGGGCTTACGGTAGTGGAAACCACGCCGTTGAAGCTCGGAGGGTGGCAAGCGAACTGAATTCTGTAGCCTTTTTCTACTGTTTTTAGAACCCACATAGAAATACCTGGCAGAAGTTTCCACGCTGCCAGGTTCTCTGAGATGGGAACTAATTTCAAGACTTCCTGTCGAGGGGGTGTCGAATGTTCCGTGTCCTGGATTATGGCAGGGAGCAACGGTACATTCAACATTTTGTTGGAAACCCCTGTCACCCGAAACACCAAGGGTGGCGGGAGTGAAGAGGTTTCGTGAGGGTATCGGGAGGGCCGAAGTGAATGATACACGCGCCCCGTCCCGAAGGGAACTACCCTCACAGGGTTGGATACAAGACCGTCAGGGCTTCTTTCTCTTGGAGATACAAGCCCTGAGGTCTTGTTTGGGAGGTTGCTGAGGGCGACGAGCCTGTCCCCAATCTCTGCGAGGGGGAGCACGACTTGCCACGCTCTGTTTCTGAACCTCCCTCCTAACAGAATCAGGGCGAGACTGGGTGACCGACGGCCTCGCCCCCTGAGTGCGACGAGGAAGGAATTGCCCATGGCTTTTCGCCTCCTGGAATCTGGAGATAACCGTGTTCATGGCGTCTCCAAAGAGACCAGAAGGCGAAACTGGGGCATCAAGGAGGAAAACTCTGTCCTTATCCTTGATGCCGGATAGATTAAGCCATAAGTGCCTCTCAGTGCTAACCAAAGCGGACATAGACCGGCCAATAGCACGGGCTGACTGCTTGGTGGCACGGAGAGACAAATCCGTAGCTCGACGAAGTTCAGAAAAAGCTTCGTCGTCGAGGCCTCTTCTAGCACTCAAATCTTTTAGTAGGTCAGCCTGGTACGCCTGCAAGACAGCCATGGTGTGCAGCGCAGCACCAGCCTGACCCGTCGCTTGATATGCTCTCCCGACCAGCATGGAGGTTACCCTGCATGGCTTAGAAGGGAGAGCAGATTTATTAAGCGACGATGCCGAACCCGTGAGAGATAATCCGCAAGTGTCTCTTCGACCGGTGGCACCTTTAAATACCCTCGCGCCTCAGCGCCCACGATAGTCGAATATATTGATGTCGAGGGCACGTGAATGCGCGAGGTATAAGGTTTATTCCAAGAACGAGAAAGCTCGTCATGGAGATCATCAAAGAAGGGAAGGGACTGATGAGGTGTTCCCTTCCCTTGGTCACCAGACAGAAATCTGTCCTCTAACTTAGAGCGCTTGGGGGGAACTTGGTCACTTGGCCAGTCTATTTGAAGCCTGGCCACCGCGCGAGTAACCACATCGAGCAGCTCCTCCGAAGATTTAGAATCTGACCCAAGGGAATGGAGGTCCCCCTCGTGAACTGAAGAGGCGCCGAAGCACGCTTCAGGATCACGCGAGGGACCAGCAGGATCTGGGGAGAGAGCGAGTGAAAGGAGCGAACCCGTCTCTCGCTCCTCAGCCAGATCCATGCGAGAGCCCCACGAATGAAGTGTGGGTGCCGGCTCTCGGAAGTAAGCAAGGCGAGCGCGAAGCATCCCGACCGAAAGTAGGTCGCAATGCGCGCACCCGCCCTGTTCCAACGCGAGAGTAGCGTGCTCTTCCCCCAAGCAAACAAAGCAAAATTGATGCGTGTCCCTGTCAGACATAGAACGCTGACAAGGAAACACGCATTGTTTGCCCTGTTTTTCCGCCATTTTCCCCTTTTTCTTTTTTTTCTTTTTTATATATATATATATAAAAAGAGAGAAGGAAGGAAAAGACTTAGATTTTTAAACAATTTTCTAACAAGAGTTTTGTGAAAACACACAGAGAGAAAGCTCTGAAGAAAAATGTCTGACGACACTCTGGTGACGCCTCCTATTTATAGCCTGGCCACAGGTGCGTCCAATGATCTCACCAACCGAGGCTATAAATTCCAGTCAATTTCATTGACGTGTTACACACATGTTCAGAGCAGCTCACAATAAGATCGTTTCCCCATAGTGCTTAGCAGCGCAGCATCAAAGTGAAGCTTTTTGTAAAGGGAACATCTCGGTTACTGATGTAACCCAAGTTCCCTGATGGAGGGAACGAGACGTTGTGTCGATGAGTTGACACTAGGGGTCACTCCTGCGAAGCCCAGACATCTCTCATCATCTTGAGAAAAGGCCAATGGGAATTGGTGTGTGGAATTTGCATGCCACTCACCCGTACATACGGGTATAAAAGGGGTGAAGTTGCAAATACACATCAGGTATCGCACTGAGGAGCTGAGCCAAAAGACCCGGCCATTTCTGCGGATGGTTCAGTGTTGTAGCAGGAGGGACACAACGTCTCATTCCCTCCATCAGGGAACGGAGGTTACATCAGTAACCGAGACGTTCCCCCTCTGTCACTCACTCGACTTTGTGTCGATGAGTTGACACTAGGGGTCCACCTGGAAAACGCCACAAAGAGCTGAACCGAGTTACGCATACTGGCGGTGCGAGACAGGCAGACCTTTGTGTGCCTCGTAGCCAGCACAGCAAGCCGTCGCATAACTACCCCCAACACACTGGCAGGCATAAAGCGGTCCCCCGCACTTGGGGGAATGGCTAACTGCTCATAAGTATAAGGACTGGCTGGCCCAGCCGTGGCCTTCTCTCTATGTTCTCCCCAAGAAGTAATGAAACCGTTCGGCTGGGGGGCCAATGTTATGGTTTAAGCTGAGGGGTGTCCCTCCAAAGAGGAGGACACAGCGGAGACCACACCTGGCCCCGAGAGGGGGGGTTATAGGTGGACTACACATACGGTCTTGCCTGTTAGAATTGGAAGCACATCGCGCGGAGCGGCCTCGTGGTAGATCCTACCCAAGGGGGGAGGAGTTACTACACACACGGCGACCAAGGACAGAGGGCCCTCTGCACAAGGAAGATGCAGTTTACAGGTAGGGAAACTATTTTGCGGAATACACATCACACGGGGTTGCCTAGGGGGACAACCAGCACATGTGGAGCATTTATCTCAATACGGGGGCCTGGTGACATCCATAGTGGGGTGGCAGCGAGAAGACTCGATGGCCGCTAGGTTAGGGAGGAAGAACATCCAGGGATCAGACTTCTTGCGAACGCAACTGGGGAAAGAGCGCACATCTTCACCTCAAGGGAGGGGAAAGGCACTATGCACAAGCAATACACCCGGCCAGCTGACCTGATCTTACCTGTTTGTATCACCTGATAACACACGGGACGAAACTGGCTCAACCCTGAGGTTATAGAACCTCACAAAGTTGTTAGGTGTTTCCCAACCCTACATATGTCTGCTAGAGAGGCGCCATGGGACAATGCCCAAGAAGCCGCAACGCCCCTGGTAGAATGCACACACCGGACACAGCAACGCCAAGGCTGGGTCTGCCTCCTCCTGGGGCAGCGCTTGCAGGTTCACCACCTGATCCCTAAAAGGGGTCGTGGGAACCTTGGGCACATAGCCCGGTCGGGGTCTCAGGATGACGTGAGAGTAAGCCGGACCGAAATCTAGGCACAGTTCGCTAATAGAGAACGCCCGCAGGTCCCCTACCCTCTTGATGGAGGTGAGCACCATCAGGAGGGCAGTCTTCAGAGAGAGCGCCTTTAGCTCAGATGACTCAAGGGGCTCGAAGGGAGCTCCCCGAAGGCCCCAAAGGAACACGGAGGGGTCCCATGAGGGAACGAGGCGCGGCCTGGGGGGGTTTACCTGCACCATGGTGTGCCGATATAGCGGCTACATACACCTTCAAGGTGGAGGGGGACAGCCTTCCTCTGGGGAATTTGCCGGGGGGCTGTCGGGAGGAGTGTGAGGTCCGAGAACCAAATCCAGGAGGGCCAATAAGGGGCCACTAAGAGGACCTGCTCCCTGTCCTCCTGACTTTGCACAACATCTGTGCAAGTAGGCTCACTGGGGGAAATGCATACTTGCGAAGGCCCGGGGGCCAGCTGTGTGCCAAGGCATCTGTGCCGAGGGAGCCTCAGTCAGAGAGTACCATAGTGGGCAATGGGAGGATTCTGGGGAAGCGAACAGGTCTACCTGCGCTTGGCTGAATCGACTCCAGATCAGCCTCCACTCACCCCTGGATGTAACCTGCTGCGACAGCGTGTCCGCTGTGCTGTTGAGGTAGCCTGGGATGTGAGTGGCTCGCAGCAACTTGAGCTGGTGCTGACTCCAAAGGAGGAGACGACGGGCGAGTTGTGACATGCGGCGAGAGCATAGACTGCCTTGGTGGTTGCTATACGCTGCCGTGGCTATGTTGTCCGTCCGGAGCAACACGTGCTTGCCCCGGATAAATGGCAAAGCCTCCTCAGGGCAAGTAGTACTACCAGCAACTCGAGGCAGTTGATGTGCCAACGCAGTCGCGGCCCAGTCCAAGGGCCGGCGACTGAGTGCCCGCTGCATACGGTGCCCCAGCCCTGTTGGGAGGCATCTGTCGTAACCACGACGTACCTGGAGACCTGGTCTAGGGGAACTCCTGCCCATAATAACGCTAGGTCTGACCAGGGGCTGAGAGTGCGGCAACAAGCCTGTGTGATGAGGACGAGGTGTGTGCCGTGGAGCCATGCTTGTCTCTCGACTTGGGTCTGTGTTGGAGTGGTCTCATATGCATCAACCCAAGTGGCGTGACCATCGCTGGGGATGCGAAATGCTCCAGGAGCCTCTGAAAGGATTTCATTGGGACCAACGTGTTCCGTCTGAACATATGCAGACAGCTCAGCACTGACTGTGCGCGCTCGCTGGTGAGATGTGCCATCATTGAGACCAAGCCCAACTCCATACCGAGAAAAGATATGCTCTGAACCGGGACAAGCTTGCTCTTTTCCCAGTTGACCCAAAGCCCCAAGCAGCTGAGGTGCCTGAGCACCAGGTCCCTGTGAGCACACAACATGTCTCATGAGTGAGCTAAGATTAGCCAGTCGTCGAGATAGTTGAGGATGCGGACGCCTGCTTCCCTCAGTGGGGCAAGGGCTGCCTCTGCGACCTTTGTAAAGGCGCGAGGGGACAGGGACAGGCCGAAGGGGAGGACTTTGTACTGATATGCCTGACCCTCGAAGGCAAACTGGAGAAAGGGTCTGTGTCACGGAAGGATCGAGACATGAAAGTACGCGTCTTTCAGGTCTACCGCCGTGGACCAATCCATATGCCGGACGCTCGCTAGAGTGCATTTCTGCATGAGCATCTTTAACGGGAGTCTATGCAGAGCCCGGTTCAGAACTTGCAGGTCGAGGATTGGCTGCAACCCGCCGCCTTTTTTGGGTACGATGAAGTAGGGGTTGTAAAACCCCTTCTTCATCTTGGCTGGAGGGACAGGCTCTATCGCGCCCTTCCGTAGAAGGGAGGTGATTTCCGCACGCAAGGCAGCAGCATTCTCGCCTCTCACCATGGTGGAGTGGACACCGTTGAACCTGAGCGGGTGCCTGGCGAACTGAATCGCATAGCCGAGTCGGACAGTCCTGATCAGTCAACACGACGGGTTGGGGAGCGCGAGCCAAATCCACAAGCTCCGTGCGAGAGGGACCAAGGGGACTATAGCGTCGGATGTACCGGCAGGCGGGGCCTCGTGACGGGGCGGAGCCTGGGGTGCTGAGTCTAGGGACATCAAAGCACTTACCTGGCTCCCTTCGATCGCTCCCAGAACAGCCTGAGACGGGGGGGGGGGGGGGGGAAGAATTTCGTCCTCGTGGCCCACGGAGACCGTTGGCTCAGGTGTGGGGTTGTGCCACGGCTGGGCGCGTGGAAGCGGGAGGTCCGGTTCCAGGGCGCTGTACCTGCCAAAGAGAATCCGTGGACACTGGAAATAGAGCCCGGGGGCTGAGGAAACTGCTCTTTTTTTAAATGTGGATACCGCAGCCCGTTGGGCGTGCGGTAAAATAGAATTCAAAAGGAAATGAGGATTCTCCACCCACCCCTCCAGCGGGGGAGGGAGTGATCTACTTACCAGCTCCCGTAGTGCAGTTTCCTGAGTTCCGGGGCTGGCCGTCTCAGGGGCGCTTCGAAGCCTTCTTGGGGTTCTTGGCAGCCGGCCGTGAGGTGGGTGGTGTCGCCGTCCTGCGGGTAGCTTTGCACCGGGGCTGGCACCGCAGGGGATGCACTGGATGACGAGCAGACGCAGTGCGGGGTCTATAGCTCTGCCTGGGCAGGATGTGCTGAATGGCCTCCGTCTGCTTCCTCACCGTTAAGAACTGCCTGTCGAAGTCATCAACGGTGTCGCCAAATAGCCCAACCTGGGAGATGGGAGCGTCAAGGAAACGCACCTTGTCAGCCTCTTGTGACATGACTAGATTGAGCCAGAGGTGGCGTTCCTGGACCACCAGGGTGTTTGTATTTTATTTTTTTTCACTTGCAGGAGTGCCATGGCATGCAAGGTGGAGGCGGCATGTCCAGCAGCGCTGTAAGACTTCGCTGTCAGAGACGACGTCAGCCTATAGGCCCTGAATGGGGAGCCTCGGGCGGTTCTGGCAGGTGGAAGCGTTTTGTGGGCATAAGTGCACTGTGACCGCTTGGTCCACCTGGGGAATCACCGAGCAGCCCCTTGCCGCCCCGCTATCGAGGGTAGTGAGAGTGATGGAGTTCACGGATCGTGTGCGGGCAGTGAAAGGTGCCTGCCACGACCATGTGAGCTCATCATGCACCTCCGGGAAGAAAGGAACAGGGCTGAGCGTGGCCGTGAGTGGCGCTCTGGCCCCAGGAACCAATCGTCGAGCCGCGAGGGTTCGGGGAGTCTTGAGTTTTTCAAAGTATTTCTCTCTTACATCTCCAAATGTATCACAGTGAAAGAGAAAGTGTGCCTCTGTCTCAACCACAACAATCTGACATTGAGCACAGACACTTTCTTGCTTTGGAATCCAAGTTTGTTTGTGTCTGACTTGTTCGATGGCAAGAATGTGGTGGCCACTGAGCCTGTATTTGGTAAGGATCTGTTTCTGTTTTGATGGTTTGATCTCTGATGGTGAAGAGATATTCTCTTTCTCCCTCAGCACCTGTCTCCTTTTCTCTAATTTTCTCCTCTCCTTCATCCACAATAGATTGGCTTTGAAAGTAGGCTGCCAGGATTCACCAATTAAAGCTGCAGTTAATGTATCATGTCTGTCATTTTAGTGTCAGAAAAAAGACAGAAGAGAGACAGTGTTTTGTTGCAGGTTGGGAGGAATAAAGATGCTAACAGAAGGAGAAAATGCTTTCTTCTACTACACGAAAGAGATATTTGATGCAGCTGTTGTGTGGAGGGGTGATGTTTCTAGCGATTAATTTTTTAATTCTGCAGTTTCTGTGGGTTAAGCCATGCTGAGTATGAAGATCACTCCTTCATTTGCATGGGACTGCCTTTTACCTATGAGTCCCATGAGACCCTACCAGCTGGAGAGACTATAGAGATTAAGAGGAACAGGAAGTACACACAACATAAAGAAAATGGATGTATACACACATGAAAGCTGCGTCCGAAACCAAAGGTAGCTGTCTTGTTGCCTCGCTGCGCTATCAGTCAGTGACTAAACAGACATTTTTAGTGTATGAAGGTACCTCCAGAAAATGGTTTCAGACAGTCTACTGAGGCAGCATAACGTCACATCGTTGCTAGAATACCAGCATCTGATTATCACCATCTGGTGTCCACTGAAGTTAACATGTCTGCTTCATTCAGTCCAACCGAACCACAATGGCCTAATAATCTTGAACAAAATCAAGATAGTTTTGGTGATAACCAAGTGTATATTAAATAACTACAATACTACTTTCTTGCTAGAAATGGAATCAAAAGTTGGAAAAAGTTGAAAAAAAGTATAATTTTATACACAAATCAACTGCCTCTTCGGCTGCCATTTCTTTCATCAGCTCAACCATTGTAGAACTGCGCGCACAGTATTGTGGGATTTCATAGGCAGTGAAGAAAACTTCTATGCTGCCCTCAAAAATTGAGCAGATGAAGGTATCTTAGTAGACAAAAGGTGACACGAACTTGGATTCGGACATACATTGATCCCTTCCTACCAAACAAAACAGCCTCTGAACAGAATGCACACAATAGAGGTACATTACAGACCAAACAGAAAAAAGATTTTCATATAAACTGCCTCAACAAACAACTCCACCCAAGCTTACTTCCTTCCTGTCATCCCATGATTACCTCCGCCTTCAGAATATTACACCATGAAACCAGGCATGACACGTTAATGCATTGAGCGATAAAACCTAAATAAAAGTAGTGACGCAACTGACTTAACCAAAGTTTTAGTAGCGTGACAGAAGCTCAGCTGTTTTCAGAAAAGTGCAGCTTTTCCAGCTACACTTTTTCTCTGCTGTTTCTCCGCTGTTGTGCATGCTGCTTTACAGCTAATCGAGTTGTGGTAATATGCAAATGCACTCTCCTGAACTGTTGACTAACTCAGGTACAGGTACAGAATTCTGATTCATTTTAGTGAATTAGTATGTTTGGACGGTTCATTTCAAATGTTTATATTATAATTTATTTTAGATAATTTTTAGACACAAAGATAAATTATATTAATCTATTATTACAAATTGAAAAACATTTTCTCCCTTAAAGGTTTAGTTCACCCAAAAATGAAAATTCTCTCATCATTTACTCCCCCTATTGACATCTAAGATGTATTTAGATTTTTGAAGAATATCTCAGCTCTGTAGGTCCATTCAGTGCAAGTGAACGGTGGCCTTACCTTTGAAGCTCCAAAAAGCACAGTGTAAAAGCAGCATAAAAGTAATCCATACGACTCCAGTGGTTAAATTCATGCCTTCTGAAGCGATCCAATCGATTTTGGGTTAGAACAGGCCTATATGTAACTTGTTTTTCACTGTACATCTTGACAGCAGTCTTCTTGGCAATTCAGATTTCCAGCATGATTACACTTCCTAGCACCATCTAGTGCTTTGCGCATGCGTCAAGCACTAGGAAGTGTAATCGAGCTTGATATCATGATCATGCATAGAGACTGCAATAGCAATATGTGCAGTGGAAAGGGAGTTATAATTTGGTCTGTTCTCACCCTAAACCAACTGGCGCATTCCAGAAGACATTGATTAAAGTCGAAGGGATTACTTTAATGTTGCCTTTATTTGTATTTTGGAGCTTCAAAGTTTTGGCCACTATTCACTTGCATCGAAATTACCTACCTGAAATCAAAATCTTTGTTTGTGTTCTGCAGAAGAAAGAAAGTCATACACATCTGGGATGACATGAGCATGAGTAAATGATAAGAGTATTTTCACTTTTGGGTGAACTATCCCTTTAAATAGCTTCAATGTAGTTAGCTACTTTGAAACTTTTAGTGAACGGAAACTGCTTCTTCAGAATGGAAGATTAACTGTAGCTTAAAGGTACACTCAGTCTTTTATCTCCTTATTTTAGTTTAGTTATTTACTCCTAAATAAATTCATTGTAATTTTGAACTCATGACAACTTATATGAATAAATTCATGACAACTTATATGAGATGAAGACTCTAGTCATATCAGTAACCTTATAAAAGCTGTTTTATTCTACATGGAGAGGCTGCCCTCATGGGGGCTGCCAAACACTACTCGTTTAATCTTAGCAACCGTCTTGTTATTGGACACATTCACTCATGGATTAAATTAATCATGGCTGACATGGAGCAGTGAATTTCTATAATGGCAATAATCCACACCCTTATGTGTCAGTGTAAGAAATAATCGACAGACACACACACGCACGTGCACACACACACACACACACACACACACACACAGACACACTTGTTGTTACGGTCATCCTTATGAGGACTCTCCATAGACATAATGATTTTTATATTGCACGAATAATAGATTTTATCCCCTACATCGTTTAGTATGTTTTTTAAGCGATTTGAATTATGGGGATACTAGAAATGTCATCAGAAACTACATTTATAGCATAATACCCTTGTAATTACAGTTTGTAAACTAAAAAAATTTACTCATAAACCTCCCAAACCTTCCCACACACATAAGCACGCACGCACGCACGCACGAACACAAACACAAACACACACACAATAATACTACTAAACACTTTTAACTACTTTATGATTAAAAGCTTTGGAAGTAAATTAGTTCAAAATTGTCTGTGTTCTAAACAACATTTGTTGTCACTTTTGTTTCTATTTCACACTGGGTAGTCCCATCCAAATTGAAAAGTCAGTGGTACAAAATCTCACTCAATATAGCTTTATATTAAACATAAATAATGCTCTGATTGGCTTCGATTTTGTAGCACTGCTCAGCATTTTTACTCTCAATGAGGAAAGAAGAATCACTTGACACTTGAAACTTGAATCATATTGTGTCTGGTTAAGACACAGTGTTACACCACTCACATTTACACCCTTCACCAAATAATCTCTCAATGGAGAGTCCATTTTGTACTCACCTAGTGATCCTTTGGGACAAGGCCTATCTACAGTTTCTCCTCTCTGGGTGGCGGGCCACTGCACCCCTCGGGCCACGCAGGCTTCGCACACTTGCAGCTCAGGTCCCTGTGGTGGTACCCGCAGGGGTCTGCGGGTCACTGGCACAGTGGCAGTGATGGGTCGCAGATCTGGTGCCTTGTTGATGGCCCCTATTGGGTGAGCGGTGGGCAGCAGAGGTCGCATGGTGGAGGGGATGGAGCTGGCAGTGATGGGTCTTGCCGGAGTTGTGCTGATCATCTGAGTGGTGGCAAGAGGATCTGAGAGCGACAGAAAATGACAGAAAGAAATGTGAAGAAAAATTTAAGAGAAAGAAAGTTTAAGAGACAGAGAAACAGTTTCAGAACACCTGAAGCATGAGCAAAAATGTTGTTGGATGTTTAAGGAAGTCTAAAAAGAAGACAAAACAGAAGAAAGGGAAACCTAAACGTTTGATGTGCCTTTGCAAAAGGAATATGAGAAAGTTGGTTAAAAGATAACTAAAGCAGCAGGGACATTTCGAAGTCTTTAATGCTTGACTATATGTTCGCGCAGCCACCCTGAGAACCTAATAGAGCGAAAGACAGAAAGAGTGAGAAAGAAAAAGACAGATAGAGAATGTTCATGGCAGGCAAAGATGAGAATGCATAATTGATAGGAAATCTTTTTCTGATCTGACAAAACGCTAATGACCACTGCTAATTAAACCATAAAGACAATGTATTGAAGACACAGAGGGGAACACTAACAGAACGTTGATACTCAACAGATTAAGCTGTCTGCCTCAGCCTCCTGTGGATATCGCTCTTTCTCTGTCACTTACCAGCAGTAGGGTCCGGTGGGCCAAATTCCAGGGGGTAGCGCAGCACATTGTAGTTATTCCAGATATAGAGTTGGTTATCTCGAGGGTTGTAGTCCACAGAGGAGACATACTGGTAGGGGTTGGGGAAGGGGATGTGGACGGGCTCCTCTCGTGCTCTGTTGGTGTTATATGCGTACAGCACCAGGTCTCCACCTGCCTCGCTGTCGTCGTCTTGATACACAGAACGAACAGCATACAGAACACCACAAGCCATGAAGGCATTGGATGCCAGTCGCTTATCGAAGCTAGTCTCCCAAGTCCCCTCAAAGCGTAGGGTGTAGGGGTTAACCTGAATGGAGGTTAAAGAGAAAAATGCTTTGGGTATAAGTTATGTTAACCTGATAAGATAAAATATTTTATTACTCTGCAGTTTGGTAAAATGGAAGCCACTTGAAATGTAACAGAAATTCTGATTTGATCTCAACTGAAATCCAATCGCTTTATGATACATTGTTCTCTTTGACTGACCTGGCTAACAACCAGTCGTCCATTGTTGGCCTCAGTAGCGTAGATGACCCATAGACCATTTTCATCCACCGCAAGGTCAATATCGGACTTGCCCCCCCAACGGTATGGTGATGTGTCATGGTAGTTGGCATTATTGACTATGGCTTCCCCACTCTTTATACGAGTGCGCAAGTCATATTTGACAATGTTGCGTGTGCGTTCTTTGTTGTAAAAAACAGCACCATCATACACAACAAAGCCTGTTCCATCTACTCGATTTGGAAGCCTGTGAAAGAAAAGTTTGATTTGAGAGCTACTGTATCACTTTTGACAAGAAGTATTGCTATAAATGTAACTCTCAATAATCTCTGCAACACTTCAGAAGCGTTATCATCTGAAACTAAATAAAGCCTTTAAGCTTTTCAAAATAAAGTTTCTAAATCGGGATTTACAGTCTGATGCCCTTTTTAAAGACCCTATAAAATGGCTTGATGAATTTTCTTTCAAGTGTTGATATACAGTAAGTTGGGGCAGGACATATTGAAGGATTCTTTACTTTTTTAAATAGCCATGTCTGATAACCATGATTTTCCACTTGCTCTTGATAGTCAGTTGCAGCTGGTATAAAGGGGATGAACATTCTTATCCTAGAGAGCATTCGTTTGGTCAGAAAATGTAATACATGTACTAAAAGCCACAAATTTCAAATTTTTATATAATGTTGCATTGATGCCATAGGTAAACATCTTAAAGTTCTGTGGTTCTTTAAAAAAAAACATCTTCACATATGCATCTACATCTTCAAAGAACCAAGGAGAGTGTCACGTGTCCTTTGTCAGATGTTATTAGATGGTCCCTGGAATCAATACTCTGATTGAAAAACCTATTGTATAATATAAAATCAATAACTTTTTTAGTCTCCAAAGAACCTTACTGTCAACTCAAAGAAATCCTTACTGCAAAGAATGGTTGTTAAGAACAGGTTTCTTTGCTGAATCTTAAGTGCTGCCTTATTTTAGAACTGTTATTTTTTAGACTGTATAAAGGGATGGCTCTTGGTTCAAGGCCCAAGCTGTGGGTTACACTCACTTGTAGGTGGTTGTGGCTCGATTCTGCTTGAAGTCTTCCCACGAGGCATATTCGTACAACATGTCTGTGCGGTACGGAGTCCAGGGCATGACATAAAGACGGTCTCCAGACTGCAGGGGATCCTTACACCATGCCCCCGACTGATGCTCCGCCTCCTGCAGCAAACTTGCTGCTTGCACTCTTAACAGAGTCCCAGGACATACAAAAACTGGAGATGGGGAAGAGAAAGATGGAGGGATAGCAGGAGGCAGAGAAAAGAAGGAGTATGAGAGGAATGAAATAACAAGAAAGGGACAGTAATAATTCACAGAACGATGGTGTGTGAGGAAGGGGATTAAAAAATGGGTTTGATGGGAAGACAAATGGAGTGATGGAGAATAAAAAAGATAAACAGGGAGAGATGGAAGTGGTGGGAGGATATGAGGGACGAGAACAAGAAAGTGAATGAGGCAAATAGAGAGAGAAAAAGATAGAGGGAGAGAGAAATGGGAGAGAGGGCATGAGATAAATGACCATTCTTCTAATGAAAAAGTGTTAATGTTCATTAGTCAAGATTCTGCACATTGGACTACAGGCTGGTGATGGGAGATGACAGAACTCTGGCTGGTGGTGCTCATATGTTGTTGGGTAATCGGTTTTTAACCCTGCCCTATTTCAACTTCCTTGCTTAAAGGGAACATTAACAGGGAAACCAGCATCTGGTGCAAATTTTACTTTGGTTTTAGCTGAACCAAGCTGATCATTCATGATCATTAGCAGGTCCGGATTGGTTTTTCTCAGTCCTGGTTCTGGATTACCCTCCACACTGCACATTTCATTTCTCGTATCTGAAAAACCCAATCCAGGTCATTGAGCCTCTACTAATAAGTGATGAGTTGAATTAAGTGTGTTGGATTGGGGAGAGTTGAGGGTACTCCTGGATGAGGATTGAGAAACAATGTACTAGATTGTCTTTCAGCCAAACGACTTGAGGTCAAGCTGGTTATCAGTTATCAAACCACCTTAGACAAGCAAAAAAAAGTTACCATGTTCCAAATGAGCATGATCAATCTGATCTAGATTGTTCATCAGCTGGACTACCAAACTGACCTCTTTTCAACCTGGTAATCCATTTTGGTCAAGATAGTTAAAGCTGGTATACCACCTTGGGTCAGCAACAAAGAAACTATAATGTTCCACATACCAGCAGGGAAACCAGCTTCTGATGCTAGCTGATTTTACAGTTTTTAGCTGGTCTTTTTTGGCCCAAGTTGGTCTAGATGGTAGATAATTAGTGTTCAAGCTGGTTAGGGCTGATAGAATACTTTGGATAAGCCACAAACCAGTTAGTGCACCTAGGCTGGTATGAGTTGGTATAGTTTGTTCCAGTGGGGTTTTCTAACGTTTATGTCTGAAGCAGGCATTAGCTCTGCCACAAAGCACTGCTGTAATGTCAAAATGGGGTTTCATGCATTTTATGTTTGGATGCCAGTCATGTACGAAAACAACTGCAGTGCTCAACTTTCATCTTCCAGGATTACTTGAGCATGACACACACTCACATATACACACCCTCATACACACACAAATCTCTATATCTGTACTCCAAAGCAGGTCATTCACCTGGGATTGGTGTGAATTAGCTGGCTGATGCAGTTTCTCACTCCCAAACTGAGAGGGCATGGGGACCAGAGAGAACCTATCTACTTTTGGGGAGTGGGAAAAGGTACAATAGCTGGGTGTGTCTATTGGGAGAGAATGCAGATATCATCGGTACAGTGGTGACAGCTGTGATCATGTGCAAATGTAGAAGACACCTCGAGGGGAAAAAAAAAGCCAGTGGGGCTTTCCTGCTATATATGTGAGTCTTGCACAGCCAAAACTTATATAAATATATACAGTATATATATATATATATATATATATATATATATATATATATATATATATATATAGTATACACAATATACTGTATATACACACACAAACACACGTTTTCCAAAAATGATCACAAAACCAAAGACTTAAGGCTGTTTGTAATTAGTAGCACGCACACACACACACACACACACACACACACAGACACACACTCACTTTTCCAAGCACATGCATGCACACCATATTTCAGATAATTACTTTAATTTGGTCGATAGCTATAGAAATCCCTTCTGGTCAAGATATATGAGTAATAAACCTTTCTAGTGGAATCTCCGTCATATGAAGGTGTGGTAATATAATAAATTGCTTTATCATAAAGGAGAACAGCACTAAAGCACCAACTGTTCATAAAAACTAGAAAACTACTGAGAAAACCAAGTCACTAGCATATGTTGTGTTTTGGATTCTGGTGATCCCACAAGTCTTCATGACTAACTTGAACAGCATGACTGCCTTGGTCAGTCAACTTCTCCACACATAATCAACTACCATGTTCCAAAACCAAATTGACCACATTATACTGATACAAACTGATTATTTCAGCAGGGCTCTCTTACATTTCTGTTTGAAAATGATATCCAAGTCTTGACTTCATCTTTGTGGCTCACTGGCCACCGTTGCTTGTGGTATTCCAAGGTAATTAGCCACTCATTATTTTCACTAGACAAAATCCCCTGCCCCAAAGTGATAAAGGTAACTAGAGGCTTTAACAACATGCATTTGTTTGGACATTTTATTTGAATAAGAATGATGAGTTTAGCAGGGCATGGGCCTAATGAGTTAAGTCATCTCT
Organism: Moxostoma hubbsi; assembly: GCA_032164185.1. Classification (NCBI taxonomy): domain Eukaryota; kingdom Metazoa; phylum Chordata; class Actinopteri; order Cypriniformes; family Catostomidae; genus Moxostoma; species Moxostoma hubbsi. Next base: position 5,925,533 of record JAVLUX010000024.1, read on the forward strand.
CAGTATATCTGAAAGCAAACATGATCCATTAGAACAATAGTAGGATAGATCAGGAGGAAAACTTAAGCCACGTTTCCACCAAGGGCTGAACAGTTCTCCTTGAAAAACAGTGCCATTTCATGCCTATCCGGACCAGTTGGTGCGGTTCCGCTTTCTATTTCCACCGTGGTGTGGTGAAATCAGGAGTATATGCTTAACATATCTGTCTTTTGGCGACGGCATGAGAGGTAAACATTGGAGGGAGTGCGCTTTGGAGGATGAAGATACATTACACATGAAGATACAATAATCATACACTGATTTTGTTATTAACTTCTGTTAACTTCAGCCCAATATTAGCAAACTTGTCAAGCTAGAAACAACTAAAAGCACTACATGTTACCTTAGCATTGGCAAATTGACAATTGTGAGTCAGCATATACTAAAGCCATTACACCAGCACAGATGAGAATGGTTGAGTACTGTTAGCTAGCCGTGCATAGATTTCCAGGCCAAGAGCGGTTTATAATCATGCCGTGCCAAACCGTGCTTAAGTGGAAATGCTACTGTACCCTTCCATATCATGCTCTGAACCGTTCAGCCCAATGGTGGTAAAGTGGCTTTTGTCAATATTTTTTCATAATTCATGGAAGTCCAGACTTTATACAAGTTCATTCAAAATTTTATAGGACTTGCTCTTAAGAAAGTTTACCATTGTTCATCCATTGTTTGTTGAAATTTGTAGTAATAATAAGGCCATAACCACTGGTAAGACAACAGATCACTGCTCATTACCATAGGTAGTTCAATGTAGAAAGTCTTACTTAAAAATAAACTATATTATTTGTTCTAAAAAAAAAAAATCATACAATCTTAAAACATGAAGAAACATTAATTACAACTTTCACAGTTTTAATAAAAATGAAATCTATTAGATTCACCCCAAAAGATTTATTATTAATCTGCAACATTTCCGGGGCCTGGGTAGCTCAGCAAGTACAAACGCTGACTACCACACCTGGAGATGCAAGTTCTAATCCAGGGCGTGCTGAGTGACTCCAGTCAGGCTTCCTAAGAAACCAATTTGCTCAGTTGCTAGGGTGGGTAGAGTCACATTGGGTTATGTGGTGAGTTGTGCATGGATGCAGCGGAGAGTAGCGTGAGCCTCCACACGCGCTAGGTCTCTGCGGTAACACGCTCGACAAGCAATGTGATAAGATGTGTGTATTGATGGTCTTTTGACATCGAGGTAACTGAGATTCATCCTCCAACATCCGGATTGAAGCGAGTCACTACGCCACCATGAAGATTTAGAGCGCATTGGGAATTGTGCATGCCAAAAATTGGGGAGAAAATAATAAAAAAAAATAGAATATCTGTAGCATTACTGTTACCATACCAGTTTGTATTACTACAGTAAAACGTAAAATATTTTTGTAAGGGTGATTATGTGTAGATTAAATTAATCATTTAATGGGTTGCATACGTTTTGTGATCTGTGTGTGCCGCAATATTGAGGGAAGCCTAGTGGAATCTAGCATGTGATCAGCTCTGTACTATCCTATCTCTGGAGCACTGAATGCAAGATGTGTATAATTTAATTGCCATTTGTGGGCCGACATTCACAGAATTTTCAGTTCAGGAAAAATCCTGAAAATGTCAACCACCAAAGTGGTTAGTAAGAGTGATGGAGTTACCCATCACAGCCGATTTCTACCTGCTTTTGGTATGTGGGTGGATGTTAAAGTCAAGCCCTGATGACATCTGATCTTCCACAAAGCAGTTCTGTAATGTCAAAATGATTTTGTGTTTATTATATTGGATAAAGCCAGTCATGTAAGAAAACACACCAGCAGTGCTCAACGTTCACACAAGTGGCGCTGGCTCTGGTGAACCCACAAGGCCTCTTACACTAGCAAGACAAAGTTGGTCAACCAGATTCACAATTAGATTTGTTAATGAGTGAATCTGTCTAACAGTTTCTCAACAAGTATGGAAAAAATCCTCAACTTTTACAAACTCATTCATATTATAAATACTATTTATCACTGAAAAATGGTAAAAGAGGAACAAGCCTTCAATCATACACCAAAGCACTCTGTGCAACAAAGAAGAAAACAATCTCTGAACTAACGCATTTTATAAAAGATTTTTACAGGAGCAGGGATGAAGTGCCTTGTATTGACCCGTTCTATGTGGGTGACCTATAAAACAGAGAATGAGCACCCTAAGTTTAAAAGTAAAATTGGGACAATTGCAGCACATCACCAGACACACAGATGTACACACTATCCCCAAACTGTCATGGGTAGGTTCACTGAACACACGTTCACTTGATCCTGGATCAACGTCATGGGACAGCCAATCAGATTTTAGGGTTAGGTTTTAGATTTAATTTTAGGGTCAGGCTTACAGCTAGGGTAAAATTTTGGGGTAGGTAATGGTCAGGGATAGAGGTCGGGATAAGGTTAGAAGAGGGGTTTACAAACCATTCCTGGAGCCCTGGACTTATTGGATATCTCCCTTATTTAACCCACCTGAATTAACAATGGTTAGTGGAGTATTCCATGATTCTGGAGTTAAATAAGTTGTGATGTACTGTAAATGTTCTGTGCTGGGGAGGCTTCAGGAATGGTTTGAAAAATACCTGGGTTAGGACAACAAAAGACATGGATCCAGAAACATGTCTCACTTTGCGACCAACCATCTGCGTATTGGAGTTCACAATGTTTAGTGATGTAAACATTAACGTGGATATGTATTTTGATTTACAGGGGTCAGACCGAGATTGAGAACCACTTCTGGGTCTCTGCCATGGATGATGTCTGAGCCTTAAGCACTGAGCTGCAACTCCATACTGGTCACAGGGTGAAAGCATTCTTATGCAGTATTAATGCCAGGGGCTGTAATCTAGGTTACACTGAGAAAAGCGCCCAACAGTCCATCCAAGAGCCTGCTCGACCACTAAATCACACACACTGCAATGGCGCTGTCATCGCTCAAGCAACTGAAGCCCACAAACAGTTTAGCATGCTCTAATTTAAGATACAAACTGTGGCATTCTCTATCTCTATCTTGATGTCTCTCTCACAATGCTATTAGGGACATCGTCTCAGTGTAAGACCGCTGGATTTTACAAAGTTTAGAAGACTAGAGGCATCAAAAAAATATTAAAGGGTTATTTCACTCCAAAATGTAAATTTTCTCATCATTTATTCACCCTCATGCCATCTCAGATGTGTATGACTTTCTGTCTTCAGCAGAACACATTTGAAGAAAAATAAAACAATATCTCAGCTCAGTAGGTCCTTAAAATGCAAGTGGATGGTGATCAGACATTTGACGCTCCAAAAATCACAGACAGTCAGCATAAACGTCATTCGTACGACTCCAGCAATTAAATTAATCTCTTCTAAAGCCAGACAATCATGTTATATCACTGAGTTCAAGTTGGTCTCTCATGTGACGAATTCGCATTGGAATGTTACGGATGCAATCTTACGTTTTTCTCTCGGTTGAGACATCCAGGATAAGCAAACAAAAACACCATTGTGAGTAAACAAATCAGATCTAATCTCCTATGAAGCTACTGTACAGAGTTCCTCCTTCTCAATTGTAAACAGCGCTGCTGTTTTTCTCAGTGTGTTGCACGTGCGTCAGTTCTCGTGTGAAAGAGCCAGCGCAATTACGTCACACGCACATACCGCTGCTGACCGGAAGCGACACTTTATAGTTAAAAAGGTACTTAAATATTGATCATTTTTGCACCAAAAGCTTATTTTTCTACTTTTCCACATTCTGCTGAAGAAAAAGAGTTACCTGGGATGGCTTGAGGGTGAGTAAATGATAAGAATATTTACATAAGAACTATCCCTTTGAGAGTTTTTTTTTTTAAACTGTATATTCCACTTTGTTGTCTAAACCATGACTGTGAAATAACCAGTACTTTTTATCACAAAGTGATATATATATTTTTGTTTTCTGTACAATAATTTGCAGAGACAGCCATTACTTAAATAATTATTATTTTTTTTTACTTTATCTTGGTATAATCCATTTCAGATAACCCCACCCCTAACTATAAAAACAAACTGTTTGGTCAATTTACATGTCAGTCAGATGGTCTTCTCCTGTCTAATTTGGTCGTACTTGGTCTGAATAAACCGCAATGATGACAAGACTTTTTGCCACAAGTCAAAAGTCTGGCTACAGTACACTAAACAATTAGGAACATAACAAAAGGCTTAAAATGGTGAATATGATGATAACAGAGGCTCTAGATATAGGGATGTGTATATGTGTGTGTGTGTGGAACTCATCAGTCTACAGAAACGCAGACTCCCACACAAAAACACACAATGTGACCTGGGAGAATTCATTAAACCTGACCTGTGCTCTCTGCCAGCTCAGATCCCTCATGTATCTTGTGCTGTGACTCCCTCTCTTTATAAAACAAGGAATTTTAAAATGCAATCCTTCCAAACTTGTGGGAAAAATGGCCATCGCAGAACATGCAATTACCCTTGTCAATCAAGACAACGCTGAGGTCACTAAACCGGCCTCACATCGATATCTTGACAAAAACAAAGTCAAAAACAAAGTCCCAGTAACTCACACCTACCTGGGACTAAAACCAACTGCCTTCTGTGTTTAAACCCTGAGTAAGAAGTGAATTAACACCTCCACCTCTATGAAACATAATAATAAAAAAAAAACTAGCTGTGCTTGGTCCCTGTGTGCTGGTGTTGAGAGTGCTAATGAGTTTTTTTTTTTTTTCCTTTAATGTTCACTTTCCCGACTCATAGGAAAGAAAAATCACAAATGAGATCTCAGATAATGTCTCAATTGTTTCTCAGGCATGAGATGCAATGGCAAGCAAATTAAGATTTTTATTTAAAGGGGTAGTTCACCCAAAAATGCTAATTCTACATTTACAAGCCTCAGAGAGGGATAAAGGCCGACTGGAGACTGCAGTGGGACAGAGAGAGAGATTTACGGACAGCTGTCCGACACCTTTGTGTGTTTGTCTTTTTTATTTAGTTCTCCTTTCCATTAATCCCTTTACAATCACTTTTAAAGAAATGGATTTAACCACTGGGGTATTATGGGTTATTTCTATGTTTTCTTTATGTGATTTTTGCAGCTTCAAAGTTCTGGTCACCATTCACTTGCATTGTATGGACCTACAGAGCTGAAATATTCTTCTTAAAATCTTTGCATGTTCTGCAGAAGAAAGAATTTCATACACATCTGGGATGGCATGAGGGTGAGTAAATGATGAGACAATTTTCTTTTTTGGGTGAACTATCCTTTTAAAGTCTCCAACTTTTCACAAGATAGATCCCCTCTAGACTAGAGTTTTAAAATATTTATCTCAGTTGGTTCTCTTATGAGATGAAAAGGAGAGCAAAGACCTCAGTAATCTCACGTCTCCTCTAGAGTTTCAAAAGAGATCTCAACAATGTCTTAAACAGTGTTCAGCTTTGACATATTGCCAAAGTTATGATATACAAATTCATTTTATAGCAATCCTAATGCATGCCACAATTCTCTTTTATTTAAGGACAAACAGATACAGATAAAGTTAATACAGAATTAGAAACTCAAAAAAGTCTTCTGAGTATGATAGAGCAATCTTTGAGCAATAAAACGTTCTTCTGGGAAGTCTGCAATCAAAAGTCAGATATATGAACCCAACAAATTTCTCATCAATTCTAAATTCTAATACCAAATTATCTGGGCTATGCTATCTACATTAATTTTATAGTCTTATATTATTACTTTGTCACTATATTTCTCAGCACATTCTTCCAAGACCAAAATATCCATAATATGCTTTACACTTTACTCTAACTTTGTCAACAATTTTCTCATTTGAGTGCATTTAAATTTCTACTAAAGTATTTTAAATCCATTAAGTTGTCTGAGCTATGAAAAACCAGCCTCTGATCATTATCTTGTGAATTATGAAATTCATAAATAATGACTAACAATCATTATATACCATATTACACAATATAAAATAAAAATGAGGTTGAAAAGGCAGCTGCAAGACAGAATCTAAAACCTAATATTAGGACAATGTACAACATTCACTGTTGCATGTAGTAAAGTGTGTGTGTGTGTGTGTGTGTGTGTGTGAGCTGGATGCCTGTCTGTTGCAATGGCATGTGAGCATACAGAGTCAGGGCTCCTCTAGGACTTCTCACTGTGGCGTCTAACTGTCTAGCCTGATTGCTGAAAACATCCTGCTTTAATTGAATCCTACACCTGTTACTGGCAGGTACAAAGTGCTGCTAACAGGGGGCAGAGCTCTGTGTGGCACTAGGCATCCTCTGAATGGGCCATTGTGTGTTTATTTATGTGGATGTGTGTCAGCCAGTATGTTAAAGGAAAAGTTTACACTAAAAAAAAAAAAAAAAATTCATCCATTAATTTACTTTGTTAATGTCGTAACAAATCTGTATGATTTTCTTTCTTCCGTGGAATACAAAGGGAGAAGTTTACCTGAATATTGACACTTCTTTTTTAGATACTATTTAAGTAAATGGTGCCCTGGGGCTGTTGAACTACATTTTTTTTTTTTTTACAAAAAGTTGCCTAAATGAATCATGTTATGCGACTGTACTATATTCCAAGTTTCTAAAATACTGAAATTGAAGTTGTTATTCAGTTATTCTGATTCTTGTGAGTCTCATAGCTGATTGTGATGTACCAAATTTATACATGTGCATATTAAGGCTGTCAAATGATAACATTTTTAAATCAAATTAATAACATGATGTGCTGATTAATTAATAAAATTAGTTACAATTAATCACAATTCAATATTTACTGCAAGAGGCCCCCTAATAAAGATAATTTAGAATAAGTTTTTTCATTTAATACACAGCTCTCTAGATTACTCAATTCTGATTTGTCATTGGCGCCATCTAGCGGCCTGATATTTCTCAGTAACAACCGCACATCCACGTATCAAACCACTCATCTGGGTGTTTGCGAACCATCTTTCCTGCTTCTCAGATCAAGTAAGCTAATAAAATATTTTCAACTCAAATCAATGTTTTGTGTGCATTTGTTTATTTATTTGGCAAGTAGTCTTGTAATGAGGAGTCAGAAGGTCATTAATTAAAAAAAAAATCAAACAGAATTTCAGCTGTTCAGCGATTTAATTCTTCTCAAATAATTACATAACTTCAATGAAAATCAATATTTTTGTCCATGTATTCATTTAGGTGTAAACAATTAGGCTGCTTTAGATAGATCTGCCAGAACCAGAAACACTGATCATTATCTATAACTCTGCAATAAATTGAATGGCATCTATGCTAATATTATTCTTTTTGTTTCCCTGTCTCAACCACGGGATACCTATCCTGAGATCACCAGAACCGGCTGGATCCAGCTTCATTCCTTCTTCATGTTGGACTCCACTGCTACGTGTCACTGAGTGAAATAAACCCCTTCAAGACCTCTCCATTTGTGTTGGGTCCTGATCACCCTGTCCATGGGATTGTTTTGTGATAACTGGCTGAATGTACAGTACATTATATTATTACACCCTTACATAATGAATTGCACAAATTTTCCGTTTTTTTTTGTTGTTGTCATTTTTGGAACTTGACAGCCCCTGGTAACAATTTACTTTTACATTTATTGAAAAGAGAAGCAAGAACATCCTGCTTGACATCACGTTTCGTGTTCCACAGAAGAAAGAAAATTATACAGGTTTGAAATCCCTTGAGCGTGATTAATGGTGACAGAATATTCATTTCGTGGGAGAACTCTTTTAAACACATGGATAAATATCAGTGCATGTTTTAAGAAAGAAAATAGATTAAGAACAGTATGTAAGCTGAAAAATGTGGTGAGTAAAAGATTGTAAGAAGTGTTGCAGTGTGCTTGGATGTGGAGAGAGAGAGAGAGAGAGAGAGAGAGGGTTGAAAAAAGCTAAGGGTTGAAGGTTATTCCTGTGAAATGAGAATTAGGTTTGGGTTAATCTGATTAAAAACTAGCAGGGCTCCCAGATTGTGTTCTGGACAGCAAGGGGTTAGTGGCGGAACACAAACGTGCGCTACATTGCATATGTGATCACAAACAGACACGTACACAGACCATCACATTAACACACACACACACACACACACACACACACACCCTTATGAGGACTCTCCATAGACATAATGATTTTTATACTGTACCCACTAGATTCTATCCCCTAACCCTACTCCAAAACTTAACCCTCACAAAAAACTTTCTGCATTTTCAAAAAACATAATTTAGTATGTTTTTTTAAGCAATTTCAATTATGGGAGCACTAGAAATGTCCTCTAAACAATATTTATAGCATAATACCCTTGTAATTACAGTTTGTATCCTAAAAAAAATGTCCTCGTTAACCACTTAAACCTGCCCACACACATAAATGTCTGCAAATGTTGTTTGTGCAAAATGTGCCACAATGTCAGGACATTGCTACAATATAATGTTGCTAATGTGTTGAGTGTTTTAGCATGTCTTAGGTGGTTTGCCGGTGTTGGCTGGCAACCAGCATGGTTAGGAAGGTCTGTTTTGATGGTTTTGGAGTGTTTATTTTTTCAGAGACCAACTGACCGTTCAGCTAAACTAGCAAAACACCAGCTTAAAATTATTATTTTTTAGCAGGGTGGTATTACTGGCCGAAGTGAAAAGAGCCCACCCATAAGATTCTAAACAGATATTCTGGGTAGGCTAGCACCAGCAGTGAGTAAGGTCTCACTTATGTTGGGACTTAAAGTACAAACTAAGGGCTTAGTAACTACTAGTTTGTTTGTAATGAATCAGTGCTCAATTTTGTTGCACCACCAGTTCTTAACGCAAGACATAGCTAGTAGGTCAAAAGAGCTCAGTAAAGCAATGTGTAGTATATCTATATGATGTTTGCATTTATTGATCGAAAAAGCAGCTTTTCAATTTCTAAACAAAAGCTGTGCATTTCAGTTCCCTTTCAAAGGAAACTTTGATGTTACATAATGACACAACTGGGACTATGCCAGTGGTGTCACGTGGTCTGAAGCCTGTATACAATCACGACCATTAATTGGCTTAAGAGACACCCATAGGGAGCCACGTCACAGGCTCTATATAGGTGAGCGCTTGGTGCCATCTCACCAGATTTTCTTAATTCAGGGCACAAAAAAGCCAGTGTTCCTAGTGACTCACGCCAAAGCACAGACTATGTTCTCCCTTTTGAGTGAGGACGTCACATGAGGATGTCATTGGAGATGAACAGTTGGTGTCCGGATTCAACAGCATTGTTAAACAGGCCCAATGATGCTTCATCGAGGTTCTGTCAAACCATTTGGTCTCTGAAAGGAGCCATATGAGCCTTGAGGTTCCAGCTCTTGTCATAAGGAGGATTGAGGATGGGCACCAGACCTTTCCTTGTGTTTCTCTCTCCCTGCGCCGGATGCGCCGTTCTCGCTGATGAGACATACTCCTTTATCTGGCGCGTGGCTGTTCAGCAACGTTACACATCACGCAGGTCATTTTCCATCAAGAAACGCAGATTTGGAGGAGTTTCATCACGGTAATTATGGAATAGGTAGGCACAATAAAATATATAAAATAGCGAATTTCTTCTATTTTGTCGCCCTAGAGAGTTTACAGAAATGTAATGAAGCACAGGGCACGGCTTCTCTTTCTTTCTTTTCAGTTTTTGGAGCATGAAGTGCGAGCTCCCACTTGATCATTGCTCAGGCATGGGGTATTAAGAGACTCAAAAAAAGAGCATTTTTCTCCAGTACAATATTGTGAAAGGATGCATGGAATGCTTTGTCTGCATTACTGTTCTCCCTGGGTCCCAGAACATGGCGAGGCCGTGAAATACAAATGGTTGCGTGGCCGTCTTTCATTTGAAGGGTGAAGAAATGCAAATGCAATATCTGTTCCTGTTCAATGTCGGCACGTACTTTGCACACCTCACTCCTTTTAAGATGCGTTTATTCTGTACTCACCAATTTTACAGTCTTTCCGTTGTTGTTGTTAAAGAGTTGTGTTTTGAGTTCTCCGTCGTTCACTCTCTTACTTCTCATGCGAGTCCGCCGTTTGATTTGCTAATTTTAAATTTAGCGTGTATGGATGATCGACTAGGTCAAAAGGAATCATTGGGTCACAATTTGTATATGGAGGTATACATTTTTTTTTTTATATAAAAATTTGCCTTTTAAAGGTAGTTTATGACTCGGTTTCCCCCACGACTTACACTGGGAAGCAAATAAAAAAAAAAAGAATTCCGTATCCAGCCTCTGTTCATTTCTTTCCCATGTTCACAACTTCTTCCCCGTTCTAGTGCTCGGGAAGATGGTTTATCTGCCGTTCTCTGCTGTAAATATATTCAGAGTGACCCATTCTTTATGTTTTCCTTATGGATTCCATGGCCAAGGGTCTTGGGGGTCAAGGCCCCCCCACCCCCATAATAAAGGCTGGGGCTGTTGTGGCAGACTTGCTTGCTTTCAACTCCCTCCATATTTGTACATTCTTCCTAGTTCTATGCTAGGGAAGACGGTTTATCTGCCGTCTACTGCTGAATATACATTCAGCGTGAGCTCTTTTTATAATTGCCTGATCGAATACGGCCTCTGTCCCCATGGCCAAGGGTTTTGGGACAGGCATAACAGAATTCGATGTACAATAAGCACAAGAGCTCTTTCCCAATGTTCGCACACTCTTTCCCTTTCAAAACACCAGTAAAGATATTTTTTTCTTTAAATGTTCCTGCTGTAATCACACTTCGGTACGACAGTCATTACACCCAAATATAATAAGGCAAACATTGTTAAACCCCTTTCAATCAGCCACAATGATGGAGGTGCAAGGGCTTCCCTCCACTGTGCTGCTGATTGCAAGGCAGCTGCCAAATGTAAGACAAGAGCACCATCTAGTGGTTACTCGTCACGCTGCAATAGAGAATCATGCATTAATTCCGCTTTCTGCCCATGCGATGGCTTGGAAGCAGTTACAAGGTGCTCTGAATTGTGTTATCTGAATGAGAAAGAATGAGTTTTTTTTTTTACATCATAATGTCACAAGTGCAGCCGGAGGACTGTTTTGTGACAATAGATTTGAAGGTTGAATATTTCCACATTCAAATTACACCAAGGCACAGGTGTTCTTTCATGTTCGCTTTTTGTTTGGGGGCAAAGCTAAACAATTTTGCATTCTTCTTTATTGACTTGCGTTAGCACATTGTATGTTCACAAGATCCATGGATTAGGCACTGACACACTTTTGGCTTCAGGGCATAAACATTCACGATGATTGGTTGGTGTTAGCTCAGTGCCCCAACCCATGGATGAGGCGTCTGTCGTAATCTCCTTGTGGCGACACACCTGTACGATGCTCAAGGAGTATGGATGGGTCAGTGGCTGAATTGGCACATAGCGGCTGAATTTGGAGATGCTAGCGGTGCTGTTGTCTTTGAGGTTTTTCCTTCCAGAAATTCAGGGCAGTCATGGTGGTGGTAGATAACATACTGTAATCCTGTAGGGATGTGCTCTCGTACAATGCTAAGGCTGGCATGTCACATTCTTCTTTGGGCACAGGAAAATGTGCTGTCTGTATGAGCAGTACATGTTCCGGGCCGGTTGAATTTGGGGGCGGATCTCCTGTCCAGACAGGTTCTGATGCCTGGAGAATGGACATTACACCTGCAGATTGTAGAACATATCTGGATGAGGTTCGGCATAGTGGAAGTGTACCTGTTTGCATCAATTGAGATGTCTCAATGTCCCCTCTGATATTTTTCTCTCGTCCCCGGCACTACTGGGTATCGATGCAGTGGTCAACAGCGCATTTTTATGCATTTCCACCGATCAACCTGCTGCACTTTGTTCTGCAGAGGGTTCAAGAGGATCGTGTTTGGTTTCTGTTAGTGGGGCCGTATTGGCCATCTTATGTATGATTTTCAACTCTCATCTCTCTCCTGGAGAGAATGCCTTGGGAGATTCCAGTCAGAATGGACAAGTTGCCTCAGCAGCAGCATTTGGCACCCCCGGCCTAAATTATGGAGATTATAAATGATGGATTATCCCCGGCTGATACCATCTTAAATGCTAAAACTCCATCAATGCGAAGGTTATATACATTTAAATGGTGTATTTTCACCTCTTGGTACACAGTGTGGTGTGAGGATCTAGTCCACTGTCTAGTTGGTTCAATGCTGGATTACTTTTTTTTGCAAGAGAGTTTTGGGGCCGGGGTTACCCCAGCAATGCTTAAAGTTTATGTGGCTGCTATTGCGGCTGAGCATGCACTGGTGAATGGAGTTTCTATTGGAAGATATTGAAAGGCCTAAAAGGCTTAGACCTTTTCGTCCTCTCTGCATCCCTCTATGGAATTTATCTATGGTGTTAAGAGTCGTTCTCAGCTGCTCCATTTGAGCCTTTGACATCAGTATTTGATAAATTTCAGACTCTTAAAATGGCCCTGTTATTAGCATTTGCATCTTTTACAAGGTTTTGTGATTTGCATGCCTTGTCGATCAATCCCTTGTGCATGGATTTTGTGCCAGGGTTATCTAAGGTTGTGCTGAGACCTTGTTTGGGCTATTTGTTTAAAGTCATCTCTATGTCCTTTTAAAGACTGTCTCATTGGATTGTTGATGCAATTTTGAGTGCTAACGTGGCACGTGGCTTGCCTTCACCTCTGGGTATTCAAGCCCATTCTATGAGGAACATGGCATCCTCATGGGCATTGGCTAGAAGTATGTCCTTGGGAGAAATTTGTATGGTGGCAGGATGGTCCTCTCTGCATACTTTTGTTAGATTTTATCATTTGGATGAGAGTTTGACTCATGATTCACAATTTCTCTCTGTTGGATCAGGAGTAAGTTCACAAGGTTTATATTTCGTTAGCTCAATTGTGCACCCCTATCAGCTTGCATGGCGTGATGTTATTCATCCCAAATGTGTCATTATGCAACGTTGTTTCCTTTGAAAGGCCAGAAAGTTGCATTGCTGGCCATACTCTCTAGTTGCTACATAAACTTGTGCCTTTTGCAGAAAATCTGGTGAGATGGCGCCAAGTGCTCGCCTATATAGAGCCAGTGACATTGGCTCCCTACGGGCATCACTTAAGTGCCATCAGCCAATAAATTTACTTGATTTTATACAGGCTTCAGACCACATGAAAATATGAGACCACTGACGTAGTCTCAATTGTGTCATTATGCAACGTATAATTCACTCTTAGGGAACCAAGGTTACCTTCCAAACCGAGACGTTTTACATAACTCTTTATGCCAGTGACACCGGGCGACGAACACCGGAAAGATTAGTTCTTGCCGAAGGCCTACTAAAATGTTAGTTTTTTTGTAATTTTTTTTTTTTTTTTTAACATATGTCATACTTTTTCAATTTATATGAAGAGAAGAAATAAATATAAATTATTCATGCCATAATTTTTGATAACATCCTCACTATACCAACTGCCTAAAACTTTTGCGCAGTACTCTATGTCTAAAGGACTGAAGTCTGTCACACTAAACATGATCTCATTGATGTAATTTAATCTGTTTGCATTTTTATTCCAACCATCACGCCTGGTCAGAGGCTTCGATACATATGTTGTTTACACATAGTGGGATGTCTCAATTACATTTAATGGTGCAATGCTCAAATATTTAGTAGTGCGTAACTTAGTTCTCATCCTCTGGGTAGGGTTGCACCAGCTGTGTGTAAGGTCTCACTTAAGTTGAGATGTTAAGTTCACACTAAGGGCTTAGTAACTACTAGTTAGTTTGTAACTAAGTCAGTGCATAATTTGGTTGCACCACCTGTTCTTAAGGCAAGGCTTAAGTATTAGTTTGTAAGCTCTTTGTAAAGTAATGTGTAGTCGCATACTATGACGTTTACTTGTATTAATCCAATAAGCAGCCTTCAAATTTGAACACAGAAATGTTAACAAGCTGTGAATTTCAGTTTGATCTTGTTACGGTTGCTGTTCAAACCATATTTGCTCACGTAAATGTAAGCTGTAATAAATGATATCCCCACTGAAATATGATACATAATAAAACTATTAAATAAAAGATTTCATGTAAATAACAATATTAAATAAAAGTATCTAAAATGAATAAGGGGGAATAAATAAATAAATACTAATATAACAGGCTGGGAAAATAGACATTTATTAATTTAATATCTATTTCGTATATTGACCCCTGACGGCATACACAGGAAAGTGCACCATTAGATCGGTTTCATACCTTTTTTTACATAATGTTTTACATAAAAAAATTGAATGCCAGCATCATCATATATGTTTAAAGGACTGAAGCCGGTCAACCAAAACATGAGCTCATTGATGTCATTAAATGAGTCTGCTTTTCTATTCCATCCATTTCTTCTGGTCAGAGGCTTCCATAAATATTTAGTTTATATGTAGGGTTACGTTCTACCTAATTTTAATGGTGCAACGCTCACATATTTATTAATGCGTATATTGTGACTTAGAGCCCATTTATGCAACAACTAGGCTAAGTTTTAACTTATGTATAGCTGGTGCAACCGGCCTCTGGTCTCCTCATTCAGTATAAACTATGGGATTTATTCTGCTTGAAAGAAGGCTAAGCAAAAATCTTAAATCAGATTACTGATCATGATCACAGGTAACATGTTGCCTAAGCAAGCACCACTAATAAAAACAGGCAACCACCAAGGCCACTACACAGTATGTTTGTGTGTGTGTGTGTGTGTGTGAGCTTCTGTGTCTTTAATAGTACCATCCTTGCTGGTCTAGAATTGCATTACGACTCACTACGCAGTGTTAGTGTGGCTGTCATAGTGACGGTACACCTAAGAGATGTGTGCTTGCACTGAAAAGGACAATGGCAACATACAATTTAATTTTCTCTCGATCACGTTCTCTCCCTGGGCCGGCTCTCTTGGCAGCACTGTCTGTCCAGAACACTCCAGCTGTGTCTCGTTTGGAAGGCTGTGCTAGGTAGGATGCGTCCTTTGAAGGCTGCAGTATACCGAGCGTCCTCCTTTAAAAAAGCCTTGTTTAAATGAAAAGGCCTTTGTGGGACAAACAGAAATGGAACATATCATGGTTGCTATGACAGCACGCCACTCTTTAACAAGCGGAATCGCTTTGAGTGAGAAGGGAACAAAGTCCCTTTAGAAGACTATGTACGAGGTACATTTTAGGAGAGTTATAATGATATAAAGAGAAAAGAAAATAGATTTTTACAGATGTAGTTTTAGTCTAATACTTTATTTTAATGTAATTATACATAATATATACTCTGCACCCATCTACTGAGGTACTTCAATTCGGGAATTAACATTCCTTGTAATTGAACATCATATTTACGGGCAAATCGGCATCATTTTTTTAGACATTTCAGTTGAAGCAAAGAATTTTGGGTTGTGAGTGCCTACGAAGGATACACCTCATGCATCCTCCGAATTCCTGTGAAAGAAGGTCGCATTCGAAGGCCGCACTCAGAGTGTCCTACTCGCGTTTCTGAAACGAGACAGCATCGATGACGTTTGCGGCCGACAAATGCGACCTCCGGAGGACGCAGCCTTCCAAACGAGACACGGCCTCTATCTGTATTAGTTGAAATTCGTGACCACCTGCGTACACTTCAGCTCTTTAGCGGTAACAACACACACACATATGCACACAGTCTCCTATCTCTCTTACTGCACAGCTGAGCAACGGTCCAGGTCATGTGACTGTGTGCGTGGGTCATACATAAAATGTTCTCCTTCTGCTTTAAAGTCAATATGAAATCAATATTGCCCCTATTTACTGTCTTGCACATTCCTGGTCTAATTCTGCAACATTCATCTTGGACCACTTCATCCGGGTCTTTTGTCTAGTAAAAATGTCTAAACATCCTCTACATAACAAGTAAACTTATCTTGGTTTAATAATGACATGAGAACACACTAAATAGGATTTTGTTTTTCTTGCTAAACTTGAAATTTCTTAAACAGCTGTTTTGTTGGCTGAAAGACAATGTGCCTTCTAATTTCGTTACTAGTGGCTTTAAGAGCTATCTTGGGTAAAATGACTCTTTTTGACAGGCTTAAACCTGTCTGGTGCCAGGATTCTAGTTCAATAATTGAATAATTTATTTACATTTATTTTGGTTGTCACCACCAATAATATGAAGGGTGAAACCTGCAAAAATAATAAATACATAAATAAATATATAAATCCACTGTAAATATAATTAAATGTGATATACAAATAAATCAATATATGCACCCATTAATGCAGAAATAACACCAAATAAAACAAAGGAATGGTTGGGGGAAAGCAAAAAATGTTAAAGGAAATGCAACATTGAAAGTTGATTTTTAATTCTATGTTTTTTTAATCATTCAATTATTTCTGGATGCAGTTCCACATTTATTTTTCCTTTCTGCAACATGCTAATGACAGGATGTTAATCAAACAGGGAATTTATGACACAATTGGCAGCTCATTGTGAAAGTGCTTCGCTTGACTATGACATCAATACTGAAATTGCCCAGTTTTCAAAAATCAATGAATTAATAAAAGCTGAGTAAACTATCCGGCTTTTAGGATTCTCCAAATGATTTGCTGCCTTCCTGAGCAACTCTGCTATCAACCTTCTCTATGCCTTGAAAAATAAATAAAATACTTAAGAAAAATAAATAAAAAAAATAACAACATACAGAATTGAGTGATTAAAAAAATACAGGAATGTAGAAATAAAAATCAACTTTAAATTTTGCATTATGTTTATCATGTTTGCATTTCTCCAACATGCATTTATTAAAGTATTGTACTGTATAAGTTGTGCATAATGGGTGCATTCATTTATTGATTATTTGTATATCTTCTCGCACATTTCTTTATTTATATATTTATTAATGCACAAATGCTGTAGGCCTATGTGAACTTATTTATTTATATATATGTTTGTGTGTTTATTATTATTTATTTTTTGCAGGTTTTTTCTGCTTCAAATAAAAGAAAACGATTTGTCGACATAATATTGAATCAAAATGTTATAATTTGCTCTGTTGCCTTTCCTTTTTCAGCTGATGTCAGGAATCCCTTTAACCCCTACTCCTCAACCCCTTAGCTTCATTCTGCTAATGTTACACCCACTTTTCACAATCCCATGAAATTCTGATGGATAACATCAAGTCTTGCAGTAAATAGTTTTTCAATAAATATTGTGTTTCACTGTCAGGTAACGAAAACAAAATGGGTTGCAACCTGCATTTTATGTTGATTTAACACATGCCTAGAGGGGGAAAAAAGCACTGTGCTTGATTAAGTGTGTGTGTATGTGTGTGTGTGTCTAACAAAGATGCATTCTGAGCACAACAGCATAGAGGCACTTT
Organism: Moxostoma hubbsi; assembly: GCA_032164185.1. Lineage (NCBI taxonomy): Eukaryota > Metazoa > Chordata > Actinopteri > Cypriniformes > Catostomidae > Moxostoma > Moxostoma hubbsi. The sequence goes on from JAVLUX010000024.1 coordinate 5,942,884, forward strand.
CCAAGATCCCATAATCAGACAATAAATCAATCATTAAACCAATGAGTGTTAATAAACAAAGACTGGGCAGGTGGGTGGTCAACACAATATTGTTAACAGTAAATGAAAGAGATAGAGGAAGTAATTAGCAGCACAGTGAGAGGACAGATAAGCGGTGGGAGAGGGGTAAGGAGGGAGGCGTGCTGTCCGCTGTGGCATGATTGCAGGTAAGAAGACACTGAAATGTAGGGCAGAACTCAACAAAACATTCGCCAACAGCACCATGGGGAGGGAACAAAATGGAGGCCCAACATCGAAGATGTATAAACTGATGTCAGCATCAGCGAAGTGAAAGATACACACAGAGGTACAGGTTGCAAAACATTTTTAGTACTCATTCCCACAAGACGTTCTCACAAACACAGAGATAAAACAGAGTGCAGACACACTCATGTTTCTGAATGGTGCATTCAGAAAATACACATGTAAAGAGCCAGAGAAGAGGAAATGGGCAGTGTTCAAAACCCTAGAGAACTGCCTATCTAGACTTTTTAGGCACTGAAGGCTGCTCAAAATTAGATGGCAAAATAATGTTGACTTATAGGATACCTCAGTTTGGCCAAATTCGAAGGCAACACTGTGTCCTTCACGATGCAGTTCCAGAATCCATTGCAACAAGCTCTAAAACAATTATGGGAAAATGTTGATTATAAATATTTGCTACTCAATAGTGAAGTATTCTATATGAACAGAGCATCCTGTTTATTTTTTTGTCTTAGCTAGCCTATGGAGTCTTAGCTTAGCTTTATTAAGACCAGACTCTGTGGCAATCAACTGTGATTGTTCATTATTAGAGTATAGACTCTTAGCTTAACAACATGCTAACATTAGACTCTACTGGAATAAACTGTGAGAATTTATCAATAAAGTATTGAGTCTTAGCTTAGCAACATGCTAATGCCAGTCTCTTTTGGAAACCAACTGCGAGTGTTTATCATTAGAGTCAGTACTGCATTTTAGCTTAGCAACATGCTAATGCCAGTCTCTTTTGGAAACCAACTGCGAGTGTATATCATTAGAGTCAGTACTGCATTTTAGCTTAGCAACATGCTAATGCCAGTCTCATTTGGAATCAAATGTGAGCCTTCATTGAAATATCTTGAGTGATATTTGCATGACGTGTGATGATCTGAGTCACAGATTGGCCACTTTGCTAAATAAAAAGAAACAAACTTCAAACCAGCATGGTTTGCGGTGTTGCTGCAAAGTGGAGTATAGCATATTTTAACATTTTTAATGTATTATTATTATTTATTATCATATATTTGTGACATCATATCCTGTAGTACATAGTTGTTGCAGGTTCCAAAGTAAACAGTGTTGCTGCTTGTGTAGAGAATCATTCAAACCAGACACTTGTAAGATTTAATTTCAGTTAGGATGTGACCTTAGTAGGTAACCACTTATGTAGATATTAGAGAGCAAGCATCTGAATCATATAGTCAGCTGAACTGTTCAAGTCTTGTAAATGTTTGAAACCGAATACTCAAAGAGTCTGGCTTGAGGATCAAATACTGCAGTGATGAATCCCGGTGGTTGGCTGGCTGAGCTGATTGGCACCACATATTTGGCAGCAATGATTCTGCCTTAAAAGGCAGCTGCCTATGAAGGTAGCTCACTGGGATTTGGAACAGAGTTTGACTATTTAAGTGGTTTACATATTTTTAAATACATTTTAAATCATGTCAAATGATTTAAATTACTTTTAAAATCAGTGAAGTATTCATCTTCCTTAAAACAATTTTAATTTACAATTTGCCAATTTATATTTTCTGGTATGAAAATACAATTATGAAAGGCAGTATTCAATTAAATATTTTTCTTCAAAAATAACACTTAAATGCTGCACAGGAACACTTTTTAGCAGTTCAGATGAATCGATTCACTAAAATGAATCAGACTTGTCCTGCACTACATACAGTATGAGAGAGGGGACATTAGGAGGGACAATATTTTTGTATATTATCTCGGTTCGATCTGCATTAAGTGTGTGAAATAGCAATATAGCTTTTTGTGGAAAAGAGCTACTGTCATGCTACTATAAGATGTAGTTTAGCAAGAAGCGCTGCTTTGTTCAGTCTCCACAACACTGGCACGGACACACCATGAGGAGGGAGCGACCGCTGTAGATGCCACAGAGCAGTGTCCAATCCCAGACAACAACAAAGGAAAGGATTAAAAAGAAAAATGACACAACTGGCAGATTAAAAATTAGAGAGGATGGAATGGAAGAAGAAAAGAGGGATCTGAGGTAGGCTCAGAAAACCTGCGGCTGCTTGTGATGAAAAGACGGGAATTTGGAAAGATATCAACCAAGAGGAGAGGAAGCAGAATACAGATGAAAAAGAGAGAGAATGAGACATGGCTAGGGATGGGAATCATTAGGAATTTAATGTTTGTGGTTCCAATTAATGGTTATATTTTTTAGCTAATTCTTTTCATGTTGGAAAATATAACTTTTTTTTTATACACAGTACTGTGCAAAAGTCTTTGGCACATAAGATGTTTCACACAAATATTTGTCTTAAGATAGTTATTTATCTCTTAAACACCGATTTGCTTAATAACCCGATAGCGTGTGCGGTTATGGAAATGCATTTAACGGCGTTCCGTTATCAGTTTAAAGTCATAAACAGCTAAAGAATAAATGACAAAAGCAGGGAATAACACAATTTCTTAAAATGTCATGTAAATGTGCATTTATTGCTTTGTCTGATTTTTTAAATAGGCTGATTTTAGGGGCCTGGGTAGCTCAGCGAGTAAAGACACTTGCGTGTGCTGAGTGACTCCAGCCAGGTCTCCAAAGCAACTAAATTGGCCCGGTTGCTAGGGAGGGTAGAGTCACATGGGGTAACCTCCTCGTGGTCAATTTAATGTGGTTCTCACTCTTGGTGGGGCATTTGGCGAGTTGTGCGTGGATGCCGCGGAGAATAGCGTGAAGCCTCCACATGCACTATGTCTCCTTGGTAACACTCAACAAGCCACGTGATAAAATGCACGGATTGACAGTCTCAGACGCAACTGAGATTCGTCTTCAGTGTTGGTTAAATTACTCAAACAAGTAGTCCACTACAAACTTCTAATTACATCTCTAAAAATGTATCAGATTACCCTAATCATTACTTCATGGAAAAAAGTAATCTCATTACTAATTACTTTACTTTTAAGCTACTTTCTAAAGTACAAAGATAATTAATTTTGCTCAACAAATTCAAAATAAAGTCTATATTTCCTCACTGTTCATTGTCAAACACAAATCAGATGCTAAGAACCAAACGTTTCTTCTTTACAATGAATAATTAGTGACTAAAAAGAAATGCAAACATACATACATATCATAGCATAATTCTTGTTTGAAATGTTTTCTAAATACAGTATGCAACATTACTTTGGAAATATGTGTAACCCAAGTAATATCCTTAAAAGTAATTAACAAAACCAAATGGCATGAAATTCAGTTCCATAATTTTTTTATTTTATTTTATATTGAAACGCTTCTGAATAAAAGCAAGTTTGTGGTTCCCAACCCTAGACATGATGTAAAGTAAGATATCAATCTTGTAAAGAGAGAATGCTTGTAAAGAGAGACAACACTGAAGCACCTGGAAATGGGAGAGAGCATTTGGCAGGGGGTTTGGCTGTTACCAGCTCTACAAATCACTACTCTAACCCAAAATAACATACAGAGATAACATGGTGGTTATCCTGAAGGAAGACAAAAACAAAAAAGAGGGCCAAATCAAAAAAAGAGATAGAGCGAAAGAAGCCTTAAACATTATGGAGGTGTCACTTTGGATCTGGAAGGACAGATACAAAATTAATCGCAAACAATACAAGAATGAATAAATTATGTTGTGTGTCAGTGGAGGATATGGGTTATGATTCAACACTGTACCAATAAGGAAGAAATGACCTCCTGTCCAACAGAAAAGAAGAACTGAGAAGCGCTCAGCTTAAAGTGGCTCGTGCATGTGAGAGGAGAGAGCGCGTGCATGCGTGCAAGTGCCGCATTTAGTTGGAGAGTGTGTTTCCCTTGGGGTAGAAGTGATCAGATTAAAGGAGGGTTATTAATTTCTCGAATAGACTTAATTGGAACTTTTAGCAGGACAGCTGGTGGAGATCTGCTGTTTTTCCTGAAGTGAGAGTTGCGTGCGGGTGTGCTCGCAAGTAGGGATGGGTTGTATGACCCTATAAACCACTGTGACACATTGAAAACCTTTAGATTTGTCCATACTCTTTATATTGCAGTGTATTTGTGCAGCAGGAGTGCTTTACACACGTTAGCAATGGAGAAATGTGGAGGAATATGAAAAAACAGGCTGGTACGTGTTCTAAAGAAGTCAAGATGAGGAAGAACTTATTATTAAGGAGTGTAACAAGAAGCAAAGTTTAAATCTTTCTGGTTTATGAGCAATGTTGCAACTTGCAGCATTAATTAAGAATTCAAATAATGTGCTGCGTGTGTGTACATTTTACAAAAGCTTTAAATGTGAATCATCCAACCAGTCGGAATTAGCCATTTTACATTAGTTTTATCATTTTATTCTTTTTAACTCAAGAGTAAGACTTCTTTTTGCACCAGACAATCTGTTTATTATAAATAATATATAACAGTATATATTATATATATATATATCATAATATTAAATATCATAAAAATTTAATTAACTGGATAATACAAAAGATGGAACTACTGCATGGTTATTAAATATAAAAACTTTTTTTGTATTATTGGATATCCAGTCAAATTAACTTATAAAGTAAAATATAGTGATATATACAGCTACCGTGACATAATCTTTTGGTCATACTGCCCACCCCTACATGTAAGCACATTTGAACTGCATGCATGAGGTCTTCTATGCACAAGGATTAGTGCATGTATGCAGGACTGTACGTATGATGGCGTGTTGGTGTTATCTGAAACAAGAACGAAATCTAGAAGGAGTATCGGTTAAAAGCCAAAGAGAGAGAGAGAGAGAGAGAGAGAGAGAGAGAGGGAGAGAGAGAGAGTGAGAGAGAGAGAGAGAGAGAGAGAAAGAAAGAAAGAGAGATAGAGAGGAGGTATATCAACATCAAATATGGGCACTACACAAGGTGCTGGGTTAGGAGAGGGGATGAGGGAAGAGGAGGAAACGGAAGAGGAAGTAGGAAGGGGAGAAGGAGGGTGGGCGGGCGGGGCGAGCTGTGGTTTTTATGTTCATTGTGGTCTTTACCTTTTTGGTCCACTTCTATTCAAGCATCGGAAAAAAGAGAGAGAAGAGACAGAGAGGGCAAAAGAAAGAGCGAGAGAGAGAGAGAGAGAGAGAGAGAGAGAGAGAGAGAGAGAGAGAGAGAGAGAAGAGAATGAAAGAAAAACAGGTGCAGGAAAAAGAGAAAATTTAGATTAAATAAAAGGCTATCCTTTCTTAAATCATGTTATTCTGTCAGTGTGATGTTGGCTCTTTAAAGAGAGGATGACTCATGTGAGTAATGAGAGGGGAGAATGGCCTCAACTGCTTTCAGAAAATTAGTCAAAACCTGTTCCATTCTTCCAGTTTCATCATCACATTGCACATGCACACTTTCCCAAATCACGGACATTTCTGCCCCCATCCACTTCCCTCCTTCACTGTCACCCCTCTCCCCTCCAGCTTTCTGTCATCCCTCTATCGACACTTCTGCATCTTTGGGTCGCTGTGAAAGAGAGAACTTAGGATATGTTCGGAATAGCATACTACCATACTTTTTTTTAATTTTTGCAATATGAAATATGTATACTGTGCACAGTATGTGAATTTTTGCATGAAATACCTGGATAGCCTACTACATATGCCAAAAAGAGTACACTTTATAGAATACTGTACTCCATAACACAATGCTTGAGTTTCTATTATTGCATTATGCAGTGTGCATACTGTGCACAGTACTTGCAATATGCCGTATGTATAAAGTATACTGTATGTGAATTGTCGCAATCAAAACATAGCTACTGTATGACCAACTACATTCGCCAAAATGTACAGAATTTGGCTTGATTCATGTCATGTATCGTGGCAGTTTTGAGGTAATATATTCACTGTGAAGAACTAAAACAAGATAATGTTTTTTTTCCAAACAGGTGAGGTTTTTAAGCTTAATGCCCTATCAAGTTTTAAATAAACAAAACTGACCTCCCTAAACTAAACCATAAACTGAACCAAAAGTTACAAAATCAAATGCAAGATGAAAAATGCAATTACTGAAGCAACCAAGTGGTGCTTATGAAATTTTCATAGATTTGTGTTAAAAGGAATAAATGTCATTGTTGTTGTAGCACCTCTAGTGTAAATGGTATTTCACGTACAACTAACCAAATTAAAAATCATTTAGAATAAATGTAGGTATGAAATGATTCTATGATTCTATGAAACCAAAATGTGGAACACTGTATCACATAATGCAATGTGCTGAACTTGGCTTCCCTTTTTTGTCCCAAAACTTTCATAATGTCGTAACCTCCATTCCCTGATGGAGGAAACGAGACATTGTGTCAAAGAAGTGACACTAGGGGTCGATCTTGAGAGCCCAAAACACCTTCAGATATTTGAGAAAAAGCCAATGAAAATTGTTGAGTTGAATTTGCATGCCACTCCCCCCGACATACGGGTATAAAAGGGAGGCCAGCAAGCAAGTTCATTCAGGTTTTGCACTGAGGAGCCATGGTAAAGATCTGTCTGTGGCAAGAGGTAGACAATGTCTTGTTCCCTCCATCAGGGAACGGAGGTTACGACAGTAACCGAGACGTTCCCCTTCTGTCACTCACTCGACGATGTGTCGATGAAGTGACACTAGGGGTCCCGTATACGAAACGGCACAATGACTGATCTGGTCACGTGAACTGCCGGTGCAGGAAAGCTACTAAGAGGAGAACAGATGCACTCGAACAGATGCACTCGGGCTGCATGGAACCTCCCCAGATGCCCCAAGACGTTGTGTGCTTCCCCATAACCCTGAGGAGGAAGGAGACGTACCAAATGTGGGAGCAGGCCGCGCCAGCCTCTGCCTTTTCTCTCTAAGTTTCCTCTCCGTAGAAAAATAGATTCAGCTGGGGCTTCAAAAATGCAAAAAAAATAAAATAAATAAATGCATCGGGGAAGGCATTCCTTTCTGGTCCTATTCTTTCAGGGGGAAAAGACCCCATGGAGGCCACACCCAGCCCTGAAGAGGAGGGGAGGGTAAAAAGGGGCAAATACACAATACGGGCAAATGGCCGGACATGGGAGAGACGCGGTGGTAAGTCCTGCCCTTCGTAGGGGGGAAGATTCTACAACACAGCGACCGGGGCAGAGAGGGCTCTGCCAAGGGAGACACAGGTCTACCACAAGGAAAGGGGAGACCATGCCGTGGAAGATACATCACAGGAGGTTAACAAGTAAACCGAAAACCTGTGGAGCACTTAAACCCGGTACAGGGAATGTAGCACAATCCGTCCCTCTTGATGGAAGTGAGCGTGGTCAGGAGGGCAGTCTTCAGAGAGACTGCCTTTAACTCAACTGACTCGAGGGGCTCAAAGGGGGCTCTCCGTAGGCCTGAGAGGACCATGGAGAAGTCCCATGAGGGAAAGAGACACAGTGTATGAGGGTTCATCCGTCTAGCGCCTCTCAGGAACCTGATGACCTGGTCGTGCTTACCGAGGAACTTACCATTAACAATTTCGTGGTGTGCTGCTATGGCAGTTACGTAGACCTTAAGAGTGGAGGGGGACAGCTGCTCATCCAACTTCTCTTGCAGGACTGACCCGACTGCGCAGTTCTGGGGGTCTTCATTCCGGGAAGAACACCACTTAGCGAAGACACGCCACTTCAGGGAGTAGAGCTGCCTTGTAGAAGGGGCTCTGGCCTGAGTGATCGTGTTAACCACAGTGGGCAGTAGACCAGATAGGTCTGCCGCGTCCCATCCAGGGACCAGACATGGAGATTCCAGAGGTCTGGGCGTGGGTGCCAGAGGGTGCCCCGTCCCTGAGAAAGGTCTGTGAACCAGGTCTGAGTGGGCCAGTACGGCGCCTTGAAGGTGACCTGCTCCTCGTCCTCCCTCATCTTGCTCAAAACCTGTGCAAATAGGCTCACTGGGGGGAACGCATATTTGCTCAGCCCTCGGGGTCAGCTGTGTGCTGCAGTGCCATTCGTGCCTAAGGTCCAGAGCCAGTGCTGAAGTGGTCTCATATGCATCAACCCGAGCGGCGTGACAATCGCTGAGGATGCCATATGCCCAAGGAGCCTCTGAAAATATTTTAGTGGGACCGACATTTGTCACCTGGATAAGTTCAGGCGGTTCAGCACCGACTGCACGCGCTTGTTCGTGAGGCGTGCTATCATTGATACTTATTCTAACCATGCCAAGAAAAGAGATGCTCTGAATCAGGGAGAGCTTGCTCTTTTCTCAGATGAACTGAAGCCCTAAACGGCTGAGGTGCGTGAGCACCAGGAGTGTCAGAATCAGCCAGTTGTCAAGGTAGTTCAATATGCATATGTCCACTTTCCTTAGCGGGGCAAGGGCAGACTCTGCGACCTTCGTGAAGATGCAGGGGACAGGGACAAGCCGAAGGGGAGGACCTTGTACTGATACGCCCAACTGTCGAACATGAATCATATGAAGGGTCTGTGACGAGGTAAAATTGAGACGTGAAAGTACGCGTCCTTCAGGTCTACCGCCGCAAACCAATTTTGATGCACGACAAAATGTGCTTTTGTGACAGCATCTTGAACGGGAGTCTGTGCAACACCCGGTTCAGGACTCTCAGGTCCAGGATTGGGTGCAATCCACCACCCCTCTTGGGAACAACGAAGTAAGGGCTGTAAAAAACGCTCTTCATCTTGGCTGGAGGGACAGGATCTATCACGCGTGGCGCTCTCGTTCTTCACCGTGAAGAGAACACTGCGGACGCCTGGCAAATTGAATCATGTAGCTAAGTCGGATGGTTCTGGCCAGCCAGCGTGACAGGTTGGGAAGCTATAACCACATGCCCAAGCTCCGGGCGAGGGGCACTAAGAGAAGGATCACATCCAACATTCCTGGGTGTGGGGCCTCGCAGCGGGGGGAAGCAGGGAGAGCCACGACAGGGAGCGGGGCTCCGACCCGAGGTGGGAGCGCTGCTCTTTTCTTGACAATGTGGGTACCGCAACCCATGCGGGGTTCAGTGAACAGAAAAGAAGGGAACAAAACATTTACCTCCCGGCCCTCCACCGGGGGAGGGAGTGATCTGTGTACTAGCTCCTGGGTGCCTGCAGTTAGTACCTTCATCAGGTGGCCTGTCCTAGGGACGATTGGGAGCCCTTTTAGGGGTCTTGGCAGCCGGCCGAGAAGCGGGGTGAGTCGCTCTCCTGCGGGGGGCTCTATGCTGCAGGTGAGTAGTAGGCTCAAGTTGGGGCGGTGGAAGCTGGGTTGCCGCAGGGGGACACCCTTGGCGGGAAAATGTGCTGTATGGCCTCCGTCTGTTGCTTCACTGGCAAAAACTGCTGTCCTCAACGGTGTCGGTGAAAAGGCCGGCCTGGGAGATGGGGGCATTAAGGAAGCGGCCTTGTCTGCCTCCCTCATCTCAGCCAGGTTCAGCCATAGGTTGCGCTCCTGGACCACGAGTGTGGACATTGCCCGATGGCCTGCACTGTTATCTTCGTCGCTCGGAGGGCAAAATCGGCCGCTGAGCGTAGTTCTTGCAGCACAAACTGATTCCGTCAGGTGCCGGCACTAAGTAAACACAGGTGTGCCGCGATCGCATTATCTACCTGGGGAATTGTGGCATAACCCTCGGCCGCCACACCGTTGAGGGTAGAAAGAGCAGATGAGCAGAAGGTTCGGGTCCGGGCAGCAAAAGGAGCAGTTCACATGACGTGCAGTGCACCAACCCAAGAAACTAGTCATACAGCTGTGAGTGATCAGGGGCGGGCGGAGGGTTCCACTCAAGCCCGACACTCGCGGCAGCCTGGAAAAGCATGGCAGTGAGTTCAGCATCTGCCCCAGACATTCAGCATCCGACATCTCATCCGGGTCTTGGGCCCCGGGAGAGACATTAGACTGGCACTGATGCAAGCTGCCTGTCTCATCCCAGAGATGGACGGAGGCCAGCAAGCGTGCTGCGGGGTTGACGGCCCGTGGGGAAATACTCGGCAGGAATGTACACAGTGAAGCCCGTGAAATGTCAGCATCACCCACATTGGCGCTGTACCAGTAGGTAGGAGGGCCGGGAAGGGAGGTGGCTGAAGAGGCGCTCGTAAAGTGGCCATGGTCATGTTCTCGCAGTTTTTCTGCTGGAAAGCACCATAGATCCAACAGCAACGCTCTGAGAGGGAAGGTGAATGATTAAGCAGACGACTTAAGCTTGCTGTAGTGCGACAACTTGGCTCCGAAGAAGAAATCTGAACTTGCTTGCTGGCCTCCCTTTTATACCCGTATGTCGGGGGGAGTGGTATGCAAATTCTGCAAACCCCCAGAAATTTTCTTAAATGCATGTAAACGTGGTCAAACTCTTGACAGAATGAAAGGTATACAGGGAATTAAAGATATAGAAGTATCAGCAAAGTCAAATGATGTACACACAGCAATCTAATAAGGAACTATGCTTCTAACCACTCAACTTTGTAGTTAATGTAGTTCTAACCACTCAACGTTGTGATGCTTTTTGCAAATGTTCTTTGGAACTAAAGTTTCGGGAAACACCAAATCGTTGAACTCTGTTGGTAATGATGGAAATTCTAATCATATTTATGTCCCTGTTTGCATACTTGTGTAAAGTATGATTTTCCTTTAGAGAGATGAATGTGCCTAGGTAGTGTCAACCATGACTTTTTGTATCTTTTTTTTGTAATTAGTTTTTTTAATGGAGGGTTAATACATTTTACCACAATATTTGATTAGAAGCGAGAGATTATCATACTCAATTTCAAGATAACTGGACACCATTAGCAGTGAGGTCATTGACAACGATATAGTATACTACTTTATGAAAAGATTATTTTTGCATACTGAAAACTGTTTAGAATCCTTTTTTTTATTTTTGAACAGCATCATTGTACAGTATATTTTGTGCAGTATTTACCAGCATTGTGCTAGTATACCATTCCGAACATAGCCAGAGTATGTAGGAGTCTTCTATAGCTGTTGGGAGGAAGAAGGAGTTAAAAAAAGAGACAGAGTGATGCAGCGATGAAGGAGAGTGAAAGAGGGTGAGTGTGTGAGAGAGAGAGAGAGAGAGAGAGAGAGAGAGAGAGAGAGAGAGAGAGATGATGGAAAGACTGATTTCTCTCTGAACTCGAAGGGGTTGGTTTTGGCTCGGCTGGGATCAGGCAAGCGAGCTGATCTCTCTCACTCTTAGTGTAGCCCTTGACCACTTATCGCTTCTACTCTTTGAATCCATCAAGATCCAGCTGCCATTCACTGATTGCAGTCCATGGGACCATGCGGCTTGGCTGCTGGTCCACTTCTGAGAACCAGAGACAGATGGGGTGGAGGAGACGGCCATAATAAGGGAAGAAGGAGTTGCAAGTGAGGGAGAACATTTTGGTTCCTCTGCCTGCAGGGAAAACTAGGTCATACCAGCTTAAGGGTGGTCAAGCTGGTTTTTGAAACATGATAGCTCATTTGTTGCTGGTAGACTTAAGGTTCTTATCAGCTCAGTCAAGGTGGTCTACACACTCAAATAGACTGAGTGTGAGAAAGACTTTTGATCACCAACATTAAGTTTGGTCCACTTTGCAGCTTATTCTGGCCAATAAATTCCAACTTTAGGTTTTAGAGGGCTTGTATGCACTTGTCAATGGGTCAGGCTGGGAGACTAGTGGGCTGACCAGCTAAAAACCAGCTTGGCCATGTTGAGATACAGCTAGACCAGTTAAAAACTGGATTGCTTGACATGCCAAGCGACCAATCACTTTGTGTAGCTGTTTTTAATGGCAAATGCACTGTCAGTGTGTGACTGGCTGTATAACGGACTATGAAATGAGGATGCACAACCTTTCTAAACATGACTTTGTTTCCAGGCATACTGGTAAAAACCTGTGCACCCTGATTCCTGGAAGATTTGTCTCACCAGATTACACCTTATTCAGCCTGATTAGCCAGCCAATCAGATTAGAGCTTTCCAGATATGTATCAGATGGTCAGTGAGGGGACTAAAATAAACCTCAGACCCACTAGCCTGTAGTCCAGATAAACTTTCTACTCCAGCTTGGACCAGGTTCTGACCATGAGTGACCAGCCTGGACCAGCTAGGGACCATATAAATCCATTATGCTGGTTTTAGCTGGATTTCCAGCATCACTTTCCTCCTCCATGATTTTCCTTCCTTGTGTTTGTACACCAAACAGAATGACTATGTGTTAGCATGTTTCATGGCTTCTTTCTCTTTCTGGGCTTAGTTTACAGTGTGTGTTTACAGTATACAGTATGTGTGAAGAGAACAGCTTTGGTGAAAATGACTGACAGCCAGACAGTGTATGACAGTGATTGGCAGCCTGTCTGTCCTGCTGATCTGGATGTGCAAGCAGTGTTAGCCTGTACCCGTGGCTAACACATATATGCACTCAGGCAACTGCTAACGTGTTTGTGACATGTGTCTGCCTCTAGTCGGGAACACGCAAAAGGCTTGTGAAACTTGCCATCTATCCCCAGAGGCCCTCCAAAAAGATAGACTCTAGTTTTGAAGAGGACTATCTTTGGTACAGCGGAAGGGAGTGATCAGTGATGAGCAGAGACAGAGGGGACACTTGTTTTTGAGCCTGGATTGATTTAAGGTTCTAAAGCGGAGGTCTTTGAAGATCTCGCACACACCGACACACTCTCACTATCCGTAGTAAGGCAATGGGCAGTCTTCATTGTCTGACTCACTCACTCATTGTCAGGGACTCATAGAGAAACTTAACTATTCTGGTTCTGATTCAGATTCTACTAAATGGTTCCAGATAATTAATGATTATATTAATGATTCTTTTGGTACAATAATTTGTCTTAACTACATATTGAACAAAAATACTACACAATAAATGCATAAAATGAAAATACTATTTTGGTAACTTATTGTAATTGCTGTTGATTTTGATATACTTTTTAATTTAAGTACTATTTATTGAATTATTATTTATTACATTGATTTAAGACTTTTAAGTACATGTAACGCAGTAACATTTCTTTAATGTTTAATTGAAATGAAATAAATGAATTGTGGTTCGGCAAGCACATCAAAAACAACGTTGACTGCTTCAAACAGCTAACTTTTGAATTTGAGGCTCATTCATTAAAAAGAATCATCTGTTTGCAAATCACACTTGTTGTGTGCAAGCAGTGAGGACAACGCAATAGAAAGATATCTTTGTCTGTTTATGGTCTTTGCCGCCACTGAATATTAGTGGTCTGGGAAACTGAGTATTTAAGTGCAGTGTTCCAGATCCGTCAAAGCATACAGATGTTCAAGAACTGTAAAAAGAACCATAATGTAAATGCTTTGGTTCCAGAATTTTTATTTTTTATTTAGTGGAACTAGTTCTGAAAAAGAACTGGTTCTCAATTCCCAAGGGTGTCACCAAGTGCAATGCACTGGATTTCACACCAAAAATAGCCAATGGAGACATCTGTGCCTGAGTCTGTGTGATTTGAACTCCTGGTTAAAAGGGTGATGCAATCTAAAGATGACATTATTCACTATTTCTCTCTCTCTCTCTCTCTCTCTTTTTCCTCTGTACGGATGCCACAATAATGGTCATTCATATTATATTCCACTGAGAGGCTGCAGCATATGTGCCATTTCTCATTGTGATCTGAATTCCAGTCATTCAAAATTTATTTTTCCCCTTGAGGCAGAGAGAAAGAAAGAAAGAAAGAACAGAAAGAGAGAGAAACAAACAAACCAAAAAATGAAGCAAAATTCAAGAATAAACATAATAATCTGAAAAAAAATGTATTGTGTGCGTGACAATAACTTAGGGGTGAATTAACAAATTTTACGCATGATATTTCAGTGATAAAACCCCAACTTGACCTGGCATCATTTAAAGCTGAAGTGTGTCATTTCTGCGGAACTAGATCCACCGAATGTAATTGAATTTTAAAAAAAACATTGCTTTCAAATTATGCAACCCCCCCGTCCCGTTCATAGTAGTCCCGCCCCCAACTCATGTCACTGGTCGAGTCAATGATGTTGTGTCTGGCTGGATGGGTCGCTCAAAACAAATAGAGACAGTGTTTTCGAGAAAATTAACCTACAAATAGCTTGCGTATAGTTGCCTCTGCATATTAAGATGGGATCAGACAAAGTATTTCAAAGTAACACACTTCAGCTTTAAAGTCATTGTCATTCTTTTCAGCACAAACACAGCTCCTTTGTTTTGTAAATTAGGCTTACAATAGATTGCGCCCTTTTAAAAAAGTTAGCATAATTTACCTGTTGCAATTAATATTGCACTGTTACCACCCACGTTTAACAGGTGTTAAATGGAATATAAAAAGCTTGTGTACATATTCTATTGATCATTGCACCAGTAATTCATCAAATGATGATCACGTGATTGTAAACGGGCATGTATCAAGACGTGTGATATATTCAAATATGCTTTCGGCATTTTAAAGAGTAGATTCAGGTGCAGGTCGAGTGATGCTGTACAAAGCATGAAAGATTGCAGTAGTCTGGTCTGTGCTTTGCAACCTAGAGTAGCACTCAGACTGGCCAGTGAGATGAAGAATCCCGTAGTGCAAATTACATTCAGCACCGATTTTGGGACGTTTTTGGGACATTACCAGATTTACATAAATAATTTAGTAAATTTAAATATACAATATTTACCATGGTTGGGAGCAGCCTTAGTATTTATTTATTTACCTTTCTTACATTTTTAATGATTACTTTATATTGCTTGATTAATGTATTTTTTAATGGAAAAAGGCCAACCTAGGGACCTGAGATACAAAGAGGCACAATGCATCTGTAGAGCGGAGGAGGGCAGGGCCGTGCTGGAATGATGCACGCCAGGTCCCCAATCAGCCTGATGGGGCGTGTGAGGGATAAAGGCAGCCAGTCACGACAGTTTGAGAGAGAGAGAATTATGTGAATGTGTGTGTCTTTTTATTTAATTAAATATTATTTATATTGTTAAGCCGGTTCTCGCCTACTCCTTGCCCATCTAAGCCCCCTTACAGCATCTTTTTTAGTATTTGTGCTGAAATCATGTTTTTTTATACTGTCCCTATGCAAATAAACCAATAAAATAGAATAAAATAAATTGGGCCCTAAAACAATGCAAACAATACATGAAAATATACACAACTACTAGCAGCGCAATTAAATCTTAGTGAATTTCCCCCTGATTGACCAAGAAAGAAAGTAACAGAGATGGAGCAGGGTGATGATAGAATGTGAGAGTGCAAATGACAAGCATATGTGTCTAAAAATGTGGGAACTCTTCCTCGACAAAGCTGTGATGAAGATGATGGGAGCAAAAGAAAAAACAAAGAGAGTGTTACTTGACTCACTGAGATTTCCTCTTCTACCTGCAAAGAAAAAGACATGCACACACATCCACAGAATCACACAAACATTTGTGCATTAAAAACACGTCAGCTGTTTGTGCATGTGGTTTTTGATCACTTCAATGGCTTCCAGGTTTATTCACCAGCCCTTGGCGAACATGTATTTGGACTTTGAGCCCCCTCAGCCCAGCGGTCTCCACAATGCTATCAATTACTCATGTGATAACGAGGGGCGCTAATGAAGACACGGCGCACAGCCCTGCGCAGTCACACCTGAAGTGCGCAGCTGGCAGAGGCCGCATACTTTGGGTAGCCATTTTTCATGCTTTTCCTTGGCATTCGCAATGAGAGGTGGAAACAAATCCAGCGGCAAACTGTTCGTGCTTGTCACTCCACAAACATTTATGAGATTCATGCATGAGGCCTAATTAATATTAATGACTCTCAGCTGTGGCAGTTTCAAAGCTCTCCGTCTCTCTCAAAGATACCAAATGATGGCAAAACACCTAGTGCTGATGCACGCTCCCACTGTTTTCTGAAGAGTTTGGACTGGAATGCAACTAAAATATGTTCTCTCACGTTTACGTCCTTGTAAAAAAGATCTTCTAATGTCTGGTGAGGGGTGCATTCAAAACAATTGTACAAACTATTCAACACTATTCATTCAAAACTGGGCCCCATGTGAAGCAATGTGATAATATTTCAACTCTGAAAGCTATACAATAATTTGTAACACCTTGTAAGCAGTACAACAAGAAATGTTGCATTCATGTCATGTCATGTCAAAAAATTATTACATTATTATGAGATCCCAACTACTAAAAATCACTCACAAACCATCTTTGTCATGTACATAATTACAGGTTGGAAACACTGATTTCAATCTGATGGTTGTGATGCCATGTAATAACAGTTGGTGAATTAAATCAAGGTGAATTATGTAATTTTTCCCATGTTAAAATAATGTATTGTGTCCTATGTGGATACACACTCTGTAGATTGATTTCACTGTGGCACTTTTCAACTTGATTGCATGCTTTAAATGTCCTCCATTAAAAATGTTACATTAATTATATTTGGGGTCTCAGGCTGAATGTGGCCCAAATCAGAATTTTTTTCACTCACATGTGACACAGATCTGTTAATTGGATGATCGTGTGAACAGCCAAAAGCGTTTTGAATCTGACATTTTTAAATCTGATCTGGGCCACTTTCATATGTGGAAATAAATCGGAAATGCACAGGTATCCGTTTTATAGATGTAATGCAATTTTTACATTTGCAAGCAATTAGATTTCTCTCTCTCGCTCTCTCATTGTCACTCTGTCTCGCTCTATCCCTCTCCCATTTTCCCTCCACTTGTCTCCCTCCCAGATCTCGAAAGGTGGGGAAAGCCTGCTGGCAGTCTCGGCCGGAAGGGGGGGGGGGGGGGGGGGTAAGTCATGCCGGGACTTCCTCTGCCTGAGGCAAAGGAGGGAGGAGTGTGACGAGGAAGAGGGTGAGGCCGTGAGTGCGCACGGCCGTCCCTCAATCGGGGTAATCAACTGAGGAGAGGAATAAAGCCGAGCCAGATGCAGCTGTTCGGGAGAGAGAGAGCCACATGCAGCTGCCATGTGGGTTTAAGTTTTCATTAAACATTATTTTGACTGTTCAGCTGGTTCCTGCCTCCTCCTTGCCCATTTTACCCCTGTTAAAATACCTTTTATTGCGAGTAGTGGCATCGCATCTAGTTAGGACATGGCGATACAGGGTTCATTATGTTTCAACGGTAATACAGGATAGCGGAAATTTGATCTGAGAATAAACCAAAGCCAAGGTATGGTTCACTTCCAGCATAACTAGCACAAACGATTTGACTAGCCACCCATTTTTTGACATTAAGAATATTGCCATTCAAATAATTACAGTTCTGACATGACAAGTCGTCAGCATTACTCTTAAAGTACCAATGAACTGAACAACAGTTTGAATGGCACCTGTTCTCTGTGGTGTGTTGCCTATGTCAATGGCTGGCCTAAGATATCCTGCCTATATTGCCTTTTCTTGAACTGGCTGCCAGATTATCAGGCTATCAGATAAGCTAGCACAAGTATCAAGTGTGTGGGGTCTTGTTATATAATGCAGTGACACTGGACACTAAGAAAAGATGCCAACTGACTCGTCTTAACAGATTTCTGCCACAAGAGCAAATGAGGACATATTACAGAGGTCGTTGATGCATTAATACTGCTTGGCCAACATGGCCTGAGGTGGTATGGAGTTTGGCGAGTCTCTGCTGACTGAGTCAGCCACCGCTGTTTGTCTTTACGGTGCACTGTTTGGAGCAGAGCCGCCTGTTTGTCATTTCCTGTGAGACATTGAGCTCTGTGCATATGAGGGCCAGAAAGTTTGACTCCTGCTGGCACTCAGCAGCACCCAAATTTGACATGTTGTCTGTGCTTGTAGTTGGGTGTGAGCGGCTGTGTGTGTGTGTGTGTGTGTGTGTTGGCGCACATACTGACTCTGCCCTTCTGTGTGTGAGACTGTGCTGTATAAAGTGGCTATTATCGTGGACGCTGTATCCGCACAAGCCAAGCTTTGTCTTTAAGTGCAGTTTCCCATATTCCGCATGATCACACTCCTTATCTGTTAACCCTCATGTTCTGATGGGGGTCCCAAGGCCCTTTTAATAGCTCAAAAAATATACTTAACATTTAAGTTAAAGTTAATTTCCTTATTCAACCCAGTTTTATGTATTACATTGTGAAAAGTGACAGTTACATAGCAGAATGGAGCCAGACAATGAATAAAACAATGCTAAAACACTTGGCTATTGGTTGAAATGATCCAATAGCCCACAGAAAAGATGATCAGAAATATATGTTAACCTCCTGAGACCCCCACGTGACTTCTGTGTTCATTTTTCATTTCCATTTTTGATTTGTAACTAGTAGCACCTAATAAACAAGCAAGACAAAATAAAATAAAAATCTAGAGCAAATAGTTTTCCTAAAAATTGATGTCCATATATGTGGAGTGTGGGACAAAGTTGTGACATTTTAAGTAATACCAAGCTATAGAAAGTCATCAAATAGTTTATTAGTCCAGGTTATTCATGTTTTTTAGATGTTACTTTAAATTTAGATTACAGCTAATTTTCTATAAAGCTGAATAAATAATAATTATTAAAAGTTATAGCCATCATCATCATATCACCGCCAACCATGTTCAAATAAAATTTTGAATAATAAATGCAGAATCTGTGTATTGATTATTATTGTCCCATGTCTGCCAAACATGTTGAGTGGTCCAAACATCATCCACAGCCTGAAACTGAACTTTTGGTTGGATTAAGTGAATGCACTTAACTGTATAGAAAGCTATAGGATGTACCCTTGCTCCCTATTTAGTGAATGACTAAAATCCAGTGTGCTGTCTGTCTGCACTGGTCTCAGAACAGTTTGAAATGCACCTTATTTTTTTATTTTAACTCCATATAAAGCCTCTGAAAGCAACATTTTCCAGCTTTTGCATGAAAACATTTATTCACAATGTGAAAATGCACAGCGAACATAGGAATGAATGTATTAATGTTAATGAATAGAACCGTATTTTACAGTGATATCAAAATAAAATATAACAAAATGTATATTAAAATGAATCCCACAGAAGTGTTAATGTTGAAAGTTATTCCAAATAACTAACATGTAACTAACAAATAACCCTTATTTCCACATATGTGGACATTTATCAGCGCATTGACGTGCAAAAAATTTATGAATTTTTTAAAGCAACATATCAAACAAAACAAGAGGTTATTTTACAACCAAATAGGTTTCAATCAAAAAAAACTTAGAGGTTTCTTACCAGAGGCACTTTTGTTGGCACTGCACCAATAGAAGCGCTACACAGAAATCAACATCATGTTGTTTTGTCACGTGACATGGTGCGTGAGGAATTGAACCTTTAAATTACACTGTAGAGTCTTGTGAACAGTATTCAGTTGCTTTCATTAGTTTAAATAATGCGTTGCGTATAGCGAAGCCAAAATACAACATCCACATGTGTGGACGCGGGGTCACAGGAGGTTAACAATGAAATAGGGTCAATTTGAATTTCATCGTGTACTGATTATAAACTAAATTTTAGGAATAAATGCAATAACATTTTAAATGCTAAAATACTTGTGTATACACTCTATCAGTACTCTCCAGCTACTTTATTTGTATTTTTTATTTTTCTATTTGACCCCTAAATGTAATGTTACTTTTCTAAAACATGCATGTGGTTAATAATATCTGCCTACTAGGTTTTGATTAAGTCTGCGGAAAATATTCAAATAATTTAAAGAGAAAATTAGCAGTTAATTTTATATGTACATCATTGGGGTCTCTGAGATCCTGCACATACAAGAGAGTACATCTCAACAGAACACGAGGGCTAAATAAACAAACAAATGGACATATGTCAGGCGTAAACACTGCAATAACGGCGCAGCACGTGTACTCAACCAGCTGTGAAAGAATGGGGCATTATCAGAGCAATTAGGCACAGTAAATTCAATTAATCTCAACAAATCTCCACAGAGGCCCACGCGATGCCACCATCCCCCGGTAATTATAAATGGACGAATTGTTTCGGCATTTTAGAGGCGTGGATGTCTTGATATAATTGAGCCGTGTTTCTATTTATTCTGCCACGCTAGCAAACAAAATGTGGAGCCCAGAGGAGAGGAGAAGAGCTCACCCCTTCCATGCCCGCAGCCCCTTGGGGAAAACGAGACTGACGGAGGATTCCAATAATTGGCTCTTCTTTGTCACTTCAGACAGCAAGAACTTTTAATCATGGAGGAATCAGGTCCCAATTTTCTATACCCCTTTATTGCTCAAACGCCACAAACAAAGATTTTAAAAATAGGAGATAAAATGAGATTCAGCAGCTAGTTAATCATGCATCCTCTCACCTCTGTGCAGAGAGCTATTTCAAACCAACATCCTAGAGATGGCAACTGGGGAGAATAAATAAATAAATAAATAAAGCTCGTGACAGGCTAAATGAAGCGGAGAGTGGAGTGGTGAGGCATGCTTGCGTTTCAGCTCTGAATCACCCGCCGTTCGCCAACATAAGTCATGCTAACATACCAACTTAGCAGCACACCAACTAGCCTGCCGTACACACAATACTCCATTACAAAGAAGAAAATACCTGCTTGAGAGCATTTAACCTACCAATGTATACTGATAATAGTGAAAAGGAGAAAACGTGAGAGAACTTTTTCATAGAGCTTTACGCTGTCAATTCAAAGGTGTTTTTTGTCATTTGTATTCTACGTGGAAGAGAATAATGGACAAATGAAGACAAACTAATGAAATACTGTCAAAATACTGACAAATCTAAATAACGAAGATGAAATAACATACTGCCATAATAACATAGTAACACAATAATGAGGGCGAATACTGTCAAAATAATGAATTAACGAAATGACAAACTAGCCAAACAGTTCTGAAAATTAAAGAAAATAATGATGAAATAATGAAGAAGAAATCAAATGAAGATAAAGCACATAAGAAAAGAGAGAAAAAATAAATATTATCAAAATAACAAGAAATACAATTTCTAATGTAAAATACGGTTTCAATAAATAATACATTAAACTGAAATTGTAATAAAGATTTTCTCTCAAAATATTAAAGAAAAATTAAGAAAGACAAACACTGTTAATAAAATCATGAAACAATATAAACTAGTAATAATGATACAAAATTATGAAGAGAAAAAAGCGAAACAGCTGAAATAATGAAAAACATAAAGATGCCAAAATTCAGTTTTGTTGAAACAATGAAGATAAAATATGGAAATAAACTAAAAACAATAATACAAATACTGTCCAAATAATGAATAAATGTAAGAACAAGATGACATACTGTCAAAATAACAATAAAATCATGAACATTTATAATGAAGGAACATAATAACAGGCGGAATAATGAAATTCTGTTAAAAATAATAAATGAAATAGTGTTTATATATATATATATATGAAAAGAAATGAAAGAACAAAGAAAAAATTACTCTCAAAATAATGATGAAACTTATTATTTGTATAGCACTTTTCACAATACACATTGTTTCAAAGCAGCAGTGTGTTTTGTGAATAAATAGATATCGTATTGTGTATTGCAATGAGGATCAAAGCAGAATTATGGGAATTAAATCCTGTCTAAATAATGAAGAAATGAAATAAAGGCAGAAAAAGGAAATTCTGTCAAAACAAAAAAGCAACTGGCAACACTTTACAATGGCTTTATATTCATTAACATTAATGCATTAAATGCCATTCATTAGTAATGAACAATATATTTTGTACAGCATTTATTTAAGATATATCTTTGTTAATGTTAGTTTACAAAAACACAATTGTTCATTGTTAGTTTATGCTTATTCATAGTCCAATAACTAAGAGTATCGTATACAACTTTTGATTTTGGTTTTAGTGTTAAAATGAACATGAACTAAGATGAATAAATGCTGTAAGAGTATTGTTCATTGTAAGATCATATTAACTAATGTAGTTGAAGGGATAGTTCACACAAAAATGGAAATTCACTCATCATTTACTCACCCTCATGCCATCCCAGATGCCACAAATGAAGATTTTTAGAAGAATATTTTTAGCTTTTTTTAGTCCATACAATGAAAGTGAAGGGGTACCAAAATATGGAAGCTCCAAAAAGCACATAAAGGCAGCATAAAATTAATACATACTACTCCAGTGGTTTAATCCATGTCTCCAGAAGACATTTGATAGGTGTGGGTGAGAAACAGATCAATATTCAAGTCCTTTTTTACTATAAATTATTCTCCCTTCTCAGTCAATCTCCACTTTCACTTTCTCATTCTTCTTCTAGTATTTTTGGTGATTCACATTATTCATGCATATCAGCCCCTACTGTGCAGGATAATAGATTTAGAAAATAGTTTCTCACCCACACCTATCATATCACTTCAGAAGATATGGATTAAACCACTGGAGTCGTATGGATTACTTTTATGCTGCCTTTATGTGATTTTTTTGGGCATAACAATTTTGGCACCCATTAACTTGCATTGTATGTGCAACTGAACTGAATTATTCCTCTAAAAATCTTCATTTGTGTTCAGCAGAAGAAAGAAAGACATACAGATCTGGGATGTCATGAGGGTGAGTAAATAATGAGAGAATTTTCAATTGAGAGAATTTTCAAAGATGAAATAACAAAATACTGTTAAAATCCCAAAGAAGATAATGGAGTTTTTGGGAGAGAGGGAGAGTCCAGCCGCTAACCATTCCTCTGAAGTAAATCTGAGTCTCGCTAAGCACCCGGAGGAGTTCAGCAAGGAAGAATCGTTCCACTCTGTGTTTTGATATGTTTGAGCAGAAGTGGATTGAGGATTAAGGCCGCTGAGCAAAGGTGATCAAAGAGTGTGTAGTGAAGAGTCCCATTCTTTTGCTCCAGAGAGCGTGAGTGTGCGAGAGAGAGAAAGAGAGCTTGAGAGCTTTAAAGATAAACGTTCTTCTGGACATCTCAAAAATCCTGCAAAAGAAACAGAAAGAGACAGACAGAAGAGAAGAGGGAAGTGATGGTGGAGATCGAATAAAGGTATGTCAAATAAGGAATCGAGAGGAAGGCGAGAGAGAGTATGTGCATTTGTGACACAAAGAGAGACTGAAGAAAAGAGAATATAGGTGAATAAAAAGAGAAACCAAGACAAAATGGAAATATAGAACAAATGACTGAAACAAAAGACTGGCTGAGAAAATGAAAATGTCAGATAAGTGATTGTGAATGAGAAAAGTCCCCGAAGAGAGCATAGGTACAGATAAGCGCTGCAAGAGAAATAAAAGAGAACGGAAGGATTAGCCAGTGTGAGTAGACTCGTGGGTTGCGGCCCGTCCTCTTGATTTCCTGTGGGAAAAGAAGAGAAACTGACCCCAGGATTATAGATTAGAGTTAATACCCCCTTCCTGCTCACAGTAAAACCCATTAACTTCCCCCCAAATGCCACACTACCCACCTAGTGCCCCACCCAGACCCAACATCCGCTGAGTCACAGCCCCGTCTGGACCACCTGCACACGTAAAGTCAGCGCTCATGAGGGGGGAGGAGGAGGGGGGTACCGTCTGACAGGAGATTTTCACATGAGCCAAGCTCCCAAACACGTACGCCAGTGAGAGTGAGTCAGTGTTTGTGTGCGCGAAAATCACACCTGCTTCTCATTCACTGGGCGGTGCAGTGCGGCGGAGAGCCGAGCGTTGCCATGGGAATATTATCATGTGTGCGACTTCAGGTGGTGCGGTCTGAAATAAATTTGAGGTTTGTGTTAACATTCCCATTGTGAGACGTGTGCACACACAACACTGCCTCTCTTGCGGCCTCACTGCAGCCCAATTTTCATTTTGATTGTGTGTCAGAGGGGTGGTAAAGGTGTTTAATGCCAGATAAAGCACTCTCAGGGTCATTTTGCTACTGTGAGGCTGTACGTGAGTGTGTTTGTGTGGCTATGATCAACAATAAAGGCTGACTCCGCACAGTGTTGGGGATATTGAATGCTTATCAGTGCTATGTGTGTGTGTTTGTGTATGCAGGGTCCAAATTTAACTTTTTACCACACCTGCCAATGGTGAGTGAATTGAGAAAATTTAACAGCCATAATATTGTATTTCTTACTTGTTATTCAACTGTATTTAGTTATTATTTGTATTATATATATATATATATATATACACTGTATAAGTATATATTGTATACAAGTAGGGTGTAGGGTGACCACCTGGTTATTGCTCCGATGCAGTACAGTTGACATGATTTTGTGGGACAATGTGGGACACGTGGGAGGGAAAGAATTCACTATTATGAGACTATTTAAATATTGATTTTATATTAGACGGAACGCCTTTCTGCAATGACATTGGATGATAGCGTGCTTTAAATCACCGACAGTCTTCCTGAAATGCTAATTTTAAGGCAGTGCTCTGACCAGCACTCAATTTGTCCAGTCTCTAGTGATATAATCTCATTTTAACAGCATGGGACCTATTCAATTTAAAATGAATATAACAGGCATAAAAAATATCACATTTTATGCAAAAAATATTTTCCTTAGTTGCGACAAGGTTTTGCTCCTTTATTAGACTATACAACAATTGAATGCATGCTTACAGGATTCAAAGCATCTTAAACTTGAGCTTTGAGCAGGGAACTCCTGGCAAGTGCAGCTGTAATTAACCTTCACATTTTTTGATGAGGTCCACACTGGATCGGTTTCTTTGAAAACACCCTCTCAACGAATGCATTGGTGACGGCTGCGCAAATCTTTTTTTCTTTTTTTTTTTAAACACATCAGTTTCCATTTGTATTTATTTTTAACAGTAAATGTGGGCCTGTAATTTCGTGGAAAATTAATCTAGGCAAATAATTGAAATGCGGGACACTGCTCGAGACACGGGACAAAGCATCCGATTTCAGAACTGAGTGACAAGCAGCACAAGCTATAATGACATATGAGATGAGCCAGTTTCCATCTCTTGGTGAAACTGTTTTTTACAAAAAACGTGAAATTTTGATTTTGTTCCTCTTGTTTTCATTTTGGTGGCTTAGTGCAAGGAATATTTGACTATTCCATGTATCAAAACATGGAGCTGGTTTTAAAAAAGGCAAACAATAGAGTTGGGCCTCTTTAATAAACATTTAATAGTAAATTATCCATTGAGGTAAAAGTTGCTACCCTGTTTTCTAAACAGCCACGATGCAATAAAGCGACAAGCGATAAAAGGTATCTCTACCATGTTAATCTGAGTTTATGTCCCAGTCAGCTGCGTCACTGACATTTTCTTGAGCATTTCTTTGTTGCACCAGGTAGCCCTGCCTACATGAAATCTCATTAGTCTAAAATCTCACTTCTCATAAATGTATATGAAATAGTTCTGATTAGTTGTGATTGTGTCGCATCACACAGCATTATCACATATAAGCAAGGTTCATAGTATCATTGTTACAATTTGTCTTAAATCATGTATTGTGTTACAATTCTGGCCAACTGGTAACTAACAAAATCCAATTTTTACTTGCATTTGGCGCTTGGCGAGTGTTAATGTTGGACCATGTCTATGTATATAAGTGTTTGATTATGCAGAGCACCTCCCCAATGTGAAAATCTCCCTCAGCCTTCTGGAACGTTGCACTGTCGATGGAGAAATTCTTTTTTTTTTAAAGTGTGAGTGTGTGTGTGAGTGTTAGAGAGAAAGAGAGAGCGGAGATGATGTTTGTTTGAGTGTGTGTGTGTATGAAAGGGAGAGTGTACTCATAAGTGTATATGTGTGTGTGTGTGTGTGTGTGTGTGTGTGCATGAATGAGCATCAGTGTGTGTGTGTGTGTGTGTGTAGTAGCTGGTTGAGGGGATGGGGTTAGGTGGGAAAGGGGTGGGGCTATGGGGTTGGTGAAAGGATGGGGGTGGAGAGGCGAGGGGGTGGGGTTGTTGGTATGAAGTGTTTGCGTCATTACTCACTGTATGGCACACATTCATACTGGATTTCCAGGTACTTGTAGGTCCCAGGACAGGGGTCAGGAAAAACATCAGACCCAGCCACTACCACACACTGAGTCCGATTATTACACCTGAGAGAACAGAGAGAGAGAGAGAAAGAGAGAGAGAGAGAGAGAGAGAGAGAGAGAGAGAGAGAGAGAGAGAGAGAGAGAGAGGTGTTTAATAAAACAATACAACTAAAGATCATTCCTTCAGGCAACAGAAGGAACTAGATAATGAAACTTGCCCATGCAAAAATCAGTGCCACAATGCTAAGGTGTTGTGAGTGGTTGCCAGGGTGTTGCTATTCTGTAGCAAACATGTTTGGTTATTAGCATGTAGCTATGCGCTTGCTTTTCTGGGTGGTTGCCAGGGCATTGAAATGTGGTTGCTTAGGAGTGTTTCTTGGTATGAACTTATGTGGTTTCTAGGGTATTCTGGGAGTTGCTAGGGGGTTGCTAGGCCATTTCTATGCGGTTCCTAAGGTATTGTGGGTGGTGGGCAGTTGCTAAAGTGTTTTTAGCACATTGCAATGCAGTTGTTAGGGTGTTACAATCAGCTGAGAGGTTGCTAGAATATTGCAAGGTGGTTGCTTAGCAACCTATGTT
The DNA here is from genome assembly GCA_032164185.1 of Moxostoma hubbsi. NCBI lineage: Eukaryota > Metazoa > Chordata > Actinopteri > Cypriniformes > Catostomidae > Moxostoma > Moxostoma hubbsi. The sequence goes on from JAVLUX010000024.1 coordinate 5,969,547, forward strand.
GTTCTGGGTGGTTACCAGGGCATTGCTAGTTGATTGCTAAGGTGTTCTGAGAGTTTTTTTTTTGGCATGAATCTATATGGTTTCTGGGGTATTCTTCAAGGTTGCTAGGGCATTGCTTGGTGGTTGCTAGGGTGTTCTGGGTAGTTGCTAGGTCATTGAAATACGGTTGCTAAGGTGTTGTGGGTAGTTTCCAGGGTGTTGGTATATGGTTGCTAATACATTCTCAGTTGTTTTTATTGGTTTCTTGCTATTCAGTTGTTAGGGTGTTCTGGGAGGTTGCTAGGGAATTGCTAGGTGGTGGACTAGAAACCTAGGGAATTCTGGGTGGTTGCCAGTGCATTGCTATGCCTTTGCTTAGATGCTCAGAGCAGTTTTTAGCATTTTACAGTGTGGTTAACATGGTGTTCTTTGTGGTTGCCAGAGTGTTGGTATACGTTGCTAAGGTGATCTGAGTGGTTTTTAGCACTTTGCTTTGTAGTCAATAAGCCCCGTTAACACTGTAGGCGACGTGCCGCAAGACTTGCAATCTGTGCCACTGGTGAGTGTTCCTACTGCTGTCGCTGCTCTAACGTTATTGGTGGACTGCACAACTGGCCATAGTAGCGTTTGAAATGCTGTTTATAAATGATACTGCTGATAAAATTAAGATATCATACTAATTTAACAAGGAACTGTTAAAGCTCCTGTCTTCACTCTCATTGGTAGTCGCTCGTGAATGTCCCTTGTCATTTGCATAAAGTTGACATTTTCTCAATTCGTCTTGTAGCTCCCCATGGCAATCTCAGTTGCCAAAGGTCTCTACAGCTCATGTCGCCTGAAGTCGCTGAGCTCTCATTGTAAATGAATGGGATGGTGTTGCTTCGTGTTGAGTCTTGAGCCTACCCTCAAGACTCTATGATATTCTGGTATCCCCCAACAACCTGTCTACACTAGGCACATCCATTGACACAACGTGGCGCATCGGCTTGAGGCTGTCTACACTGGACAAGACAACACAAATGTCCTAAACTGCTTAATTTGTGTAGTAGTACCAGCACATGCAGCATACTGTAAAATGGAACACGACACCCATTTATTGTCGGCGCATTTATGCTCACGTCCGGTGTAGAGCCCCAAACCCCCTAACCCACCAGGCTCATGTCCCTCCTTGTAAGCCTATGGGATTTGTTTGCCTGTGGTCTGTCAGCCGGAAATCATTTGAAAAGTAATAGCACACCTCTGCTCAATAATCTGCATGATTTGATGTATTACTTTTGAAAATAGCACAAATGGTGTGTCACGAGTTACATTTAGGGGTTATATATATATATATATATACAGTATTACGACAAGTATGAGCAATAGCAATATTGATGCTTGCCTTAGCAAACACCACAAATCATTCCTCACTAGACGTGATCATGAGACAAATTGTGTCAGTCAGAAAGGTGTGGAGACAGTAGATTAATCCTGTCTCAACTCCAGCTTGAACCTATTTAGAGCTATTGTCTCTGACTAAAGCAGATGAATGTATACATGCAGGACTGTTATCAGTATAAAATTCTCACATGGATCTAGCACAGTAAAGATGTATTCTTCCTCAAACATATGCAGAAATGCTTCTCTTTTCAAATCCCCATTTCTCTCTCTCTCTCACTCTCTCCCTCCCCTCATCATATCTAGACTAGTGTACTGTCATTCCCAGCCCAATCCCTCTCTCATCTACTTATCCCTCCCACATACCCCCCTCTCTCTCTCTCTCTCTCTCTCTCTCTCTCTCTCCATTACAAGGCTGATGGATAGCTAGAAGATGGATTCATTGATCTCGTCTCTGAGGAAGCAAATGCTGAGCAAAGACACGGACTACAAGTGGAAGTGGGACACAAACACATATACACACAACCGTTATGCAGACACTCTAAACAGTCACTTATCCACTCAACCATATCAATACACTCTGGAATACAGTGCATGTGAAATAAACACTGACACGAACACTCAAGGGGGAAAATTCACTACAGAGTTGCGCCACTTTTGACCGTGGTATTTCAGCGAAAAAAAAAAACTGTGACTTATTCACTAACCGCCCGCAATGCATTTTAAACAGACGCTAAATATGTCATTCAAAAAATAGCACTGCACTGTGAGTATTTAAAATAAGTCTTTGTCATTCTGTTTACTGCAAACACTGACTCTTCCTATATAATATAGATTTTTTTTTACTGTACTGGTGGTACACTAAATTTGATAAAATAGAGACATTTGTGTATATTTTCTATTGATCATGGCAGCAACAATTCTTTGAAATATGGAGAAGAGCATTACAACTGGGCATATACAGTATACAGCTGGGCCTTGTATTCAAGCACACTTCTGCATTTTAAAGATCTGATTCTGATGCCTGGATCACAGTGGTGCTGCTGGATAATCCTTCACTACTAAGCACTCAGAAGCACCAGGCACTAAAACAATGCAAATAGCATGTATAAATAAATGACACTATCATTGGACATATTTCAGTAGTGAATTCCCCCCTCTACATCATTTTATAACATTCATTCTAACTATACGCACCTCAGTGACATGATCTTGAAGGCATCTGGCAGGTAGCACTGTACATTCTCCATCTGAATGGGATCAGCGTCACAAATCTTGTCATCGGTTCGACCATAGTTGGCTGTCTCAATCATGATGACATCACTGCCAGGGCAGCGAAGCTCTATGGGGTAACCCTCGCATGCTAGCTCCCTCCTCATCAGACCAAACGGCATTGCGGAGCGACTTAACGCTACATGGAGAGAAAGAGAAACATGCATTCAGTATCATGAAACAGCATTTACAGACGTATAAAGGGGTGAAACAGTGTAATCAGAGAGAGAAAAAAATAGGGATGGACTAGATTTTATCTGTCATGAATTTATTGTATTGTGAAAAGTGAGATTCGTGACATCAAAAAGGAAAATCGTTTCTGAGGCAGAGTAAGTTATTACATTTTTTCAAAAGATTACAAGGCAAAAAAATAATTTATATAATGATTTGTGCTAAACTTATACAGAACTGGTAAACCATTGCATTAGCAACACCAAGGCCATGTGTTTGATTTCCAAGAAATGGACGTACTGGCAAAATGAGTTGCTTTTTATAAAAGTGTCTGCCAAATTTATGAAATGTACATTTTTCAATTAACATGTACAATAAGATCCGAACATGCATTAAGAAGGTAAATAGGGTACATTTTGATTTCAAGTTAACTTGAATTGGGCCAAACACTTAATGTGTGGATTATCGGTGTAGTTAGCAGGTCATGATGTAACCTGTTAATTAAGAATAACTAGGAAACAGTTTATTTCAAAAAGAAAACTTTCATGAGCCACAAAAGCCCAAACACACACATAGAGAATAAGAAAGGATTAGATAGCCAGATTTCAAAGGCAATGATTACATTTCCAGACTTTCCAGTCCTGAGGAGCAAACTATTTATCCTCTCACTCCAGCAAACTGTGAGAGTTTACACACTGTGTTAACGTCCACCCACTCCTTCACACAGCTCTGCACCAGGCTTGAGAATAGAAAAGCAGCTCTACCAGTCCTTATCTTATCCAGGACCCAATCACCAAACACCTGTGAAAAACCAGCACCAAAGGATAGAACCCATATACACTCAATTTAAGAGAGAGAAAGAGAGAGAGAGAGAGATGGCGAGAAAGAGAAGCATTAAGAGGGCTGCAGATGCTGTAGGGTTAATCATTGTGCCTAGCTGAGAGGGCCAGAGAGTGGCACAGATTGGCATACTTTATGTGAACAAGAGCTTTTAAAGCGTTTGCAGATCCAACCATGTAAAATGGCTGGCAGCCGCCTCCACTGACCGAAGGACTAAAACCAGGCAGCGGAGCTATCCATGGTTCTGATAAATAGAGAAGGGGGAGCTTGTGGAGCTGTCCATTGTGCTGAAAGATGAGGGGGTGGATCTGACCCATGGAGCTCTGTGCATAAGGAAAAACTGATCAATGAAGCACTCAGTAGCGCTGAAATGCATTCCCTCGGCTCTTGCAGCTTCAAAGACTTTGCAATCAAATCCAAGAAGGGAGGGAAGTTTTTTCACCAAAAAAAACTCGAAAACCTGCTTACTCAATGCATGTTTCTGTAAGCAACAGTATGCAGCAGACTCTCTATTGTACAAAACAATGGAACAGGTACCCCTGCAGAAACAAAAAACACCTTAATCTAGCCTAACTGGTTTTCAAGCCTGGTCAGGCTAGTCGGTTGACTGGCTTTAGAGGGATTTTAGGCACTTTTCAGTGACTACCTTGGGTAATTTCCCAATACCCCCTCTACCATCACTATTGTTTTCTGACTCAGCTTCAAACATGCTATCCATTCAGATTGATCTCACCATGAATTTGGCAGCAGTAGGTCAAAAATATTTCAGCTGAACTTGGTCTGTGCTTACCTAAATTCTAAGCACGAAACAGGAAGTGTTTTTTTAACAGATGGGCACATGTGAGCGGCAATTTCCGGGAAAATGACCACAGAGGAGGTGGCAAAGTGTTGTATTAAGTTTAAAGAGGAATGCATATTTTATTAACTCTAACCCCTAACCTTAACTGGGCTCGACAAAAAGGACTGCCCGATGGCCCGGGGCCAGTGTGAGAAAGATTTGGGCCAGTTTCTAGAACTGACACTTTCCCGATCGTGCCAGTGCTGCATTTATAACATTAGTGCAAGCAAACAACAAGCGAGAGAGCACATAAATGACATGGAGCGAACGAAGTCTTAAAACTGAGGGGCGAGCATGAGTATATTTATCTCGCAAAGATGCACAAATGCATTATATATAGGATGCACCAAGGCACCGTAGTGTGCACGCACAAGATTGTGCAGACACAGAGTGCATTCTCCTAGCACTGTCCTCGCTCTTTTCCAAGTGTCTTAGCAGCAGCTATTACCAATGTGTAGAAAATAGCAGGAAATAAACCCACTTAATGAATTTCGTAGTGGGATTTGACGTCTTTTGCAACATTTTATGTATCCCCGCACATTCTGAGTACACAGCGCAAAAAATCACCACATTTTAAATTTTTACATGTTGGTGAATATTAGTAATCCACACATTGGAACACAAGAAATCAACAGTTTCTTTCTATAAGACTGAAAATCCATGTCTCTCTGTGCATTTCATCATCATCTCTCTCCGTGCAGCTTAGTCTGTTTAACATGCATGTGCTCTAGTAAAGGGACAGAGCGCTAGTTTTGTTCCCACTGTAAAAAAAAACAAACACATTTTCTCTCATTAATTTGCCTTTAGAGATTAAGCACAGAATGAGACATAATAAACTTTGTTAAATCCCAGTTATACACATGTCTGGAAATCACTAGCTGCTCAATACCTCAAATATAAGTCTATATTTAATTAGGTAATGTTTCAAAATGTAAACATTGATTAGATATGATAATGGCGTTTGATATGAAAAGAAGCATGATCACTATGGCTATTAGGATATTATTATCAGAGCTGTTCAGCTGCAGGGTGAAGATTAATATTCAAAACCGTCTACTTCATTTCATCCTCATAAAACACCTGTTACATGTCTAAATGCTGGACCATACAGGTATTTTTTTGTTGTTGTTCTTTGTATATCAGTCAGTGTTGGGCTTGTTTGGGTTGTCTAATTTCATGTTATAAACACATTGTTAATTCACAGATTAGGCCTAATATCTACCTACTGTCTATAATACATCACAACCGATTTAGTAGCAAGTCTGTTCTCTCAGCCGATAATCAAATCTTGAACTCAGTGACTAAATCTTTGATCCTTCTTGTGAAAACGTTACACATGGGCAAAAGTTGCATGACAGCATGACTAAACGGATTACCGAAAATCCATCATCTCCTCCACAGAACTCTTGCCTTAAAAGCACATGTGTAAATGGCAGGACGGCTGAGGTTAATATGATGTATTTATGAATTTATATCTGTAAAGAAAATATATGGGATTACATAAAGCATAAATCATATCTTGCAAATTATAAATGTGATTCAATTTTGGGGGACATAATATTTGTAATTTTTTTCTCCCCAATTTCGAATTCTCAATTTCCAATGCGCTCTAAATTCTCATGGTGGCGTAGTGACTCTCCTCAATCTGGGTGGCGGAGGACGAATCTCAGTTGCCTCCGTGTCTGAGACCATCAATCCACACATCTTATCACGTGACTTGTTGAGCGTGTTACAGCGGAGACATAGTGAGTGTGGAGTATTCATGCCATTCTCCACGGCATCCACGCGCAACTCGCCACATGCCCCACCGAGAGCGAAAACCACATTATAGTGACCACAAGTAGGTTACCCCATGTGACTCTCACCTCCCAAGTAACCGTGCCAATTTAGTTGCTTAGGAGACCTGGCTGGAGTCACTAACCACACCCTGGATTCAAACTCGTGACGCCAGGGGTGATGAGCCCTGCTCAACCCCAACCATAAGCATAACTGTAATTTTAGTAAAAATGCAATCTTATCTGGAAAATAGAAACTCATGCAAAGTAAAGTTAAAAAGAACTTTCATTTTTATAAATGTATCACCTGCGTTGTTTCGTTCATTACACTGTGTTGTGCTGTGTTTTGAAGTTGCAAAGAGGACTTCATGTGACTGTTACACCATTAAACGTGATTCCAGGTTGTTTTTCACCAAGCAAAGTGTTAGCACTTAATAAATGGTAAGACAGTGTGGATTCCATTTTGCTCTGGTGTGCATATTTACATTCAATAATTAGAGAAGTTCAATGCCATTTGATTTGAAACCATTTAAAAATCAAAGCACCAAAAAGAGGCTATTTAACTGCAAAGTTGTAACTTCAAGTTCAAGACAATACTTGAGTTCGCTGTCTCAAGGAAATGTGAAGCTCCCGGACAGAGAGCATATACTGGCAGTGACTTTATTTGCTGCTATTTTGAGTATTGTTTGAGCAAATTCCATTGCAATAAACATTCATGCGTCTCGACGGAAAAACAATTAACCGTTCGTAAAACCTCGCTGTTAAAAACAGTAACTGTGCAGATCCCTTGTAGCAACATGTTGACTTCTCATGTGATCGAGTTGATCCATTTAAGACAAAAAGGTTGGCACATCAACACAACGTTTTTATTGGGATCCGGAAACTGCAGCAGTTATGAATTGAATTTCTTCAGGAGAAAGAACCAGACAGACATTTGTGCAGTCCTTTTTTTTTTTAGAAAAAATATCATGAATATATTTTTTTCATATCGTCCAGCCCTACTGTGCACTTGTAGCCTGACTGCCATTATGCAGCATGCAATCTGTGTCCACATGCATACTGTAAACACACACACATGCAAAGAGGCAAAGTGGGATTAGAGCGTGTCAGCATGTATCCATGTTTTCCGCAGCGTTCCCGTGGAGCAAACACACAGTTCCATACTGATGGTCACTGATTAAACCATTACTCTGGGCTCTGCAGTGGCTCGCCATGGGTGGCCAATCACACAGCCAACCAGTCACCCACCCACCTGCACATTCATATAGTTTCAACATGCCGGTACGTCCCACACTTCACTCCGCATACTACGTCAACCATGTCTGTCCACTAATCGCTGCCTTTCTCACAGTCTTTTTATCAGTCCATATCTCAAACTGTAGTCCCAGTGACACCCAGTTATCGACCAATCCCCTCTACTGCCACTGGATTAATAGGCTCATTCTCTTATTTATAAGAGTGTTCTAATCCCAGAGACATTATCTCCAATCGAAGGGAAAATTGGACTGAGAGGAATAACCTTTGCTATTCGAATTAAAATGTTGTGAATCTCAAGTAAAATGAAGAAACCAATTTAAAGTACAGGATAGTCATATTTTTTAAAATATACAGACTTAATGATTCATCATCATTTAAATATTCTTTTTATATTTTTTGTGGACAGAATTATTCCTCCTGTTGTGGCCAGAGAAACAAGCACAACTGATCTGATGCTAGTCAACACATGTATCTACTGTAATCAGCTAGTCATGTAACTTCTAATGCATATGTTTGTTTAGTTGTATGGATAAAGCAGACCGTATTAGTCTGATGTGTGATTTTGTCAATGGCTCTGTAGGGTGTACATGCACACCTTAATACCTACAGATATTTTTGACACTGTCACTTTTATTAATAGCAGTGGTAATGGCAGGAAATGACTGGGAGAATTTGAGAATTGGGAACTGATGCAAGCTAAAGATCATTTCCTAGCTGGACACTATGGCTCAGCATGTCAGATCAGATGTATCAAACTCATTTTGGGTCGAGTGCTGGAATGGACATGTTACCTTATGTGGGACATTTTTTCATTTGTTAAACACAGCAAGATCAGAAAATGATCTGCCCTCCTGTTGCTAAATATAGAATATTATGAATAGATCATAACATATTTGGTGCACTGGCTGTGTCTGACAACCCTGTTCTAGGCCATGGCTCTAACTAAATCTAATACATTGTACAGTACAATATGGAAATATACAGTCTTTTTTTTTCTTCTTTTACAATGGAAAAGAATCTATGCATGGCTGTTGTGTGTAATCTCATCGTTTACCAGATCAACAGGTCTTTCTGCTCCATATTTCTCATTTTTCACTCTTGAATGATTTTTCCATCCTTTCCCTTTCTCTCATTTGCCCTTCCCCCATGTTCTGTCTGTCTTACTCAAGTTGAAGTGACAGGACGATGGGTGGGGTAAGAAGACATGTCACTACATGGCTAGTGCTGCCATGATATGAGCTCTAAACTAATTCACCACAGTTGAGAAGAGATTGGATTTGACTCATTATCCAAATGCAGTAATTACAGCCTGGCGTGAGGGGGCAATGCCCTCAGCCTTGAACACAGAGACTCTCACACACACACTGGCCAACATAGACAGACAGAAATACAGAGGTAGACAGGGCAGATAAGACAAAAATTGGGTGAGACAGTAGAAAAAAGGGATGCACTCAACGAGAGAAATGAAATGGAAAACCTGTATCTAGTGTTGTAGATGCAAATGTATGGCATTGATTGGCTCATTAAATGCCCACAGGGTTCCAACACAGTTCCAAGAGCTTCATAATTACTCAAGAGCTAAAAGAAAATGAGGAGAAATTGAGAACCACTATTGTGTAGCATCTGTATCCTTTACCACGATACACAGAGGCAGTGGCATTTTTGCATGTTAATTTAACCAAGTAACCAATGATTAATAGTTTCATTAAATGTTTGATATCAATTCCACTATGGCACTAAATCCATTTTTTTCTTTTATGCAGACAATGTGAGTGTCTTAAAAACTCAACACTACAATGCTTGGGCATTACAACTAATACAGGCATTGCTATATGGCTGTCAATGTGTTCTGAGTGGTTGCTAGAGCATTGGTAGCTAATTCTAGGGTAACTGGCCCAAGACCAAAGTGTCTATTTTGGTCCCTAGATATTACTTGCTTGCCTTAATAAAGTCACGCCATTGAGCCAGAAGTTGCCATGTCATACTGCTCCAAAAAAGAAAGCAAAAATGAAAGCAACACAGATCGAAAATGTTAGCTCTTGTTAGATAAATAGTTAGAGCAATAGATGTCTCTGCACATTAAACGAGAATTTAAAAAGTACTTTAACATCTAAATGAGTTACATAATTTGCCTTTAAATAAAAAAAAAAAAATCATACAGGAATGAGAAAAAAATATATACAGTGAAATTGTCTTGAGCCTAATGTGTGATGCATTTGGGTTCACCTACACGGATATCAATCATTTGTCAGGTGTCGCATGAGTGCTCTATGCTGTGCTGCTCTATGAATAAGAACTATAGTTACTTAATAATTCATCAGACGGTGAACTTCTAAAGCTGTAAAACTATAAAAATCAATCAATGGAATTGAGCTTAAAATACCTGATTAGCAGAGCTGCCTATCAATTAGAGAAGAAATGACTGATTAAGCAATTAAGAGCTTTAATAGGCAGAAGCATGTTTGCAAGGCAAGTTTGTGAGGGAGGAAGACGTTGTGTGGCTGACTAGTAGAGTGTGGATGCGATCAGCTTTCTTTTCCTCTTTCAATGCATCTCCAGGCACCACTTAATTGCTCAGTTGCTCATTAGCACACAGCTCTACCCTTGGAAACCAGCACCTTTAAAGCCAGCATGGCTGCCTCACTCAGCCAGCTCTGCAGTGATGTGATTCAGAACGCAGAGATGCAGCACCTGTCTGTACATGTGCAAGAAAATAGGGTTGGCAGCTTGGATATTTAGGTTTAGGGTGTGTTAGGATGAAGGTTAGTCTTAATAGCCAGACTTTTGAATTACGCCACAGAGTCTGGTCCATATTGCACCTTATTCTGGCCAATAATTGTCCACTTAGACAGGAAGAGATGGTCTGATCAACATGTAAAACGACCAACCAGTTTGTTTTGTTTTTATGTGCTGTTTAAAGGTGGGTTTATCTGAAATAATTTATAATACAATAATAGACCAATGTGTAAAATTTAATTCAAGTACTGATGCCGCAGTCTTCACAAATGTTTGAACATAAAACAGAGAAAAAAAAAATGTTGTGCAGACTTTGATCAGTGATCAGGATTCAGAATATTTGTCCTTTTAAAAAGTGATGATTATTTTAAGGTTCTGAGACATAACTCCAATGTTCTACTTGTGGTGGATATATACGTGGATTACTGTTGAGTTCCTCAAACAAAACTCTTATTACCTTCCAAAGATTTGAGGCCAATAGCCTGGGAATCTTTGGCAAATTCAGTGGTTGGTTCTTCCTCAAAAGTGCCCATTGCATCGCCCCAGTTCCTTGTAAACACAACTTTGATTCCTGGTGGACTGGTAAAAAACCTGTGCACTATGACCGAAGAAAGTGGCATAAAGCCAGTCATTCAGATTGGAGCTAATATTTGACTGTTGTTGAACCTCATGTGCTCAGATTGGAACAAAGGCAGACCTACACAAAGTCATAAAGCCTGCCTGACGCATGTGGGAAACTCAAAGCCTGATAACACAAAAATAGCATCAAAATCAAACAAAGGGTGTCCAATCAGACTAAAGATCCCATCAAGCCTTGCTCACTTTACACCTTGGTGTGAAATTCTGAAGGATCGAACTCTCGCCTCCTATTGGATGAAACGCACAACAGAACCTGTCCCTCAAACATGATGTCATTGAGAGATTCCTCCTAATCCTTGCTTCCAGCGACAGTATTCGCCATGTCTAGTTGCAGCCCTGCTGCTCCAAGTTGTAGCCTCACTGCCCAAGGAAGTAACGTACATACCTGTACTTTGGCCATACAATCTCCATCTCGCTGGACGAGCCGAGAATCTCTGTATCCCACGAGTGTCTGGGCAGAGATAGAATATTATAGTGTGTCTCAAGGTTATTGCTTGTACAGTTTATGGACTGTCGAGTCCGCTCATTGCTGCTAAGGTATTACTGTAACTTACTGTTACCACAAATGAGATTGGCTGTGTTGATGTCCAACCAGGTTGTTTGTGCATTTCCGTCATCGTGGGTGAGACCGGCACACTGAGGGTATCCAATAAAGAACCAACAACTGCGGCGGAAGGATTACGAGCTGTTCACTGCATTTCTGAGTGATAAAACTAACGGTTACCGTCCCTCCCATGATCGCTAAACTGGCTTCAGTGCTGTCAACCTATTCTCTCTCTCGTACTAACCGCACACAGAGACACACACACACACACACACACACACACACACACACACACACACACACACACACACACACTCCTCTACCCTCCTCTCATGTATTATAGGCTTAGGCTTATCTGTTACCATATCTAATTATGTTGTATTGTATTAATTATTAATTTAAAAAAAACATTGGATTGCCCAATTCCCACTACTTAGTAGGTCCTTTGGTGGCGTGGTTACTCACCTCACCCTGGGTGGAGGACAAGGCTCAGTTGCATCCGCTTCTGAGGCCGTCAATCCCAGCAATTTATCAGGATCCCTTTGTATGACACCACAGAGACTCACAGTATGTGGAGGCTCATGTTACTCTCCACGAACTACCCTAACCCATACTCAGGGTTAAAAGTATGTTCTAAACCCACTAGCATAATACCTAAAAAAAAATTATTGTTGAGGAGAGGTGTGCAATTACTTTTCTAAGCTGGTAGACTTGCGATTTCTACAGACCAGAACATCACTTGGGAGTGAACTATTTGGATGTAGGTCAGTAAGTAACCATCTAAAACACCCTAGCAACTGCATAGCAGTGCATTAAAAAACATTCAGAACACTTTAGCAACCTTAAGGCAACATTCTAGTACCACACACAACATCATAGCGGTACGTTTTACACAGGCAAACATTAACATTTCTTTCAGAAAATGAAGAAATCTACTTTTCAATCTCTTCTCTTCTTTTCTAACCGTAAAAAGTGGCAAAAGCCCCAAGAATATAAAAAGAAAGACAGGCACTGACAAACAGAGATCCATACATACATATTAAGCCTGCTCAGGCTCTGCCAGAGTGAAATTGAGGGAGGACGGCGGAGAAGACAGATTCCAAAACAAAGACACTTTTTTCCTCTAGCAGAACAGACTGAAGGTCACAGAGTGTATGTCCTGCCCAAACAGTGCTTGTCTCTCTCTCTATATAGCCTGTTCCTGGCTCTCTACTGTCACAACCACCCGCACTGAACCCAATTACAGCCCAGCACTGCATCCCATGTTTCACACACACACCCATGTGTCCACATCACACCACACGCCTCTCCCACCGCGACACATCACACCACATACTCGAGTGTCTCTGCACCCTCCATCAGACTCACACCATGCCAGCACCAAGCTTGGCCAGAATGAGAGAGAAAGCAGACGACTGGAACAGATAGTGTTAAGATTACGACTGGAACAGAGCGAGAGATAATGAGTAAGAGCCGGCCACATAAAGCAGAGAACACATACTCAACCACAGGATGTGACAATGCAGTGGGATAAAAATGTACCCTGAAAGGAAGGAAAAAGAATGGAGTGAATGAATGAATGAAGGAAGGAAGGAAGGAAGGAAGGAAAATGGTAAGGTGGCAATGAAACAAGGAAGGAAGGAATGAAGGAATGAATGAAGGAAGGATGTGGGAGAGAAGGAAGGAAGACAGGAATGATTGAAGGAAGGAAAGATGGATGATGGATGGATGGATGGATGGAAGGAATGATTGAAGGTAGGAAGTGTGGAAAGAAGGAAGGAAGGAAGAAAAAAGGGAAGAAAGAATGAAAGAGCTAGAATTAAAATCAGGACTCGGACAGCGTGAGACCCTTCTTGAACTACCTGTTGAGGACAGGATATGACAAACAATGTGAGTGACCCATCACACTTTGTCGAACTAAACTTGTGACTGCTGTAGGTTAAAACACATTTACCCCATATACCGTTTCACCTTGAGTCTAACACCTCTTGCTTGACTTCCTAAGTCCAGCATCTCAATGTTTTTTTCTGCCCTAAGTTTGATCTGTCAAATTGTGAAATATATCCAGTGTGAAAGTGAATAATTCAGGGCACACCACAATCTTCAAGTGCTGTGATTTCATTTGCGTAGAGATAATAAAACTACTTCATAGGGCAGAGGATAAAACCAGCTGCATAATGCCACCAGAGACTTCGGTTAGTCCGGCCTGTCATAAGCTAATGGCAGCCGCATTATAAACGGATATAAATGGAAACTCAATACTGCCTTCCCTAATCAAAAAGAGGAGGGAGGGAGCAAGTAGGCCAAGAGGAGAGAGTGAAGTGCGTAAGTCAAGGAGAAATAAAAGTGAAGACAATGCCGACAGTCACGAAGATCATGTTGCATCTAGAAGAATAGGCCATGTCCTTAAACCTGTTATGAGTGTCAAAGTGTCACGCTGCCTCTAGATTACTCATGCACTTTACCTCTATGAGAACTGATCCCTATCTTTAACTCTTTCTTCCTACACTCTCTATCCCCGATGCCACATGTTCCTCCTCAAAACATCTACTGGGAATGTGTCATTTTTGACAAAGCATCTGTGTATTGGCACAGACAGCATTTTTAACCCTGGGTTGAGGCCACTTTTTTATCCTGGGTAAAGCAATGATTCAAACTTTTTTGTAAGAGGGTGAGTGAGCACTGCTTTTGAGCACTGGGTTTTGAAACCCTGCTCAAGATAACAATTTAAGCATGAAAAGCTCTTATTTTCATTTCAGTAGTGATTAGATGATACAACAGTAGTCTTGGATTTCTATACTGACACCTATTGGCATGGATGAAGCATCCGCCTAAATTTTCTGTTAATGAACTTTTAGAATATCCTGTGGGTTCTATTTTTATATACTGCCTTGCCCACATCAGTCTCTCTCTCTCTCTTTCTCTCTCTCTCTCTCTCTCTCTCTCTCTCTCTCTCTCTCTCTCTCTCTCTCTCTCTCTATCTCTCTCTCTCTCTTTAATAATTATTAATTATCTTTAATAATTATTAAACAGTGGCAGAGAACAAAAACACACTCTGTTACATAAGCACACAAGTGCGACGGCAACATCAGCACATTCACACCAGAATAAAATGATGACACACAATCACAGACGGTGTGAAAACCAGACATCTCCATCATAGCTGACCCCACAGCGCACACACCAGAAAGGTATAAAGAAAATGTGCAGACCAGACCTGACAGCAGATAATGCAGTGCTTCAGACACGGCCTCAGTCTCCTGGATGTCTCTCATCAGTGAAAACAAACACACACACACACACACACACACACACACACACACACACACACACAAGAGACAGGGATCTTCAAAGGCCCATTTGAAAGAACACACCACTGCCACTCTCGCTTGCACCCCCTCCTCCCCCACTCCCAATATATACTGTATTCAAAGGCCATCCATTAACCTTTCACTTGCACAGGCCTGTCTGTGATCTAATGCTCTTAGCATCACACTTTGAAGAACACTGAACTCTTCCAGCAATAGACAGAGAGGAGAGGTGAGGAGAGAACCAGTCGAGATGAGACCAGACTAGAACAAACCAGACCACACAAGAGGAGTAGAGGAAAAATAGAGAAGAGAAGACCAAGCTAACTTATGTCAATGTTTAGTATTATGATCAAATGGTCTCACTTCTTTACTTTAAACACATATTATAATGCTGAGGGACGTGACAGTAATGGATGCTTCAAATCAAATTGTGATACTCATGGTAGATTGCTGACTATTGCTTTAATCTGTTACGTGTTTCATGCTTTCCGCATCTATTGCCAGCATTTGGGGAGGGATCATTTTGACAAACTTTGCACTTTGCATAGTTATCATCATCTGATAGGTTTAGTAATTGCGGCCATATGGCGGTTTCAATCTTATTATAATTTGTATTTGTATTTGTATTGCTGCCTTGGTGGATATAAAACTGATGTCTTAGATGTCAAAGTCTGCAGGTTTCAAAGCATTTTGGATGGTTTTCCCTTATAATGCAAGTCCTGCTTACTAAACGTCCACAACAAAGGGATGCCACATCTGTAATCTTGTTTTTTTTCCCCCCATTTAACCTAACTACCTCTCCACAGTAAAGTTATTTCAGTATGCTTTTAAATATCACAACCTTCCATGCAGAAGATGTATTAAATAAAAACAAATACACAATACTAGAAGAAAAGCTACAATGTGCTTTATTGAAACACAAACATTAGTCCAAGACTAAATTCAATTATTTTTATAGCATACTTTTGAAACAAGTAGGCAACATTCTCTGGATTTGATCAATGAAATAAATTACTACACAAAAACAAAACAAAACAAACCAAAAAAACATTACATTCAAATAAGAAATCACTAAACATTAGGCCTATATATATTGTCTAATTATTGCCTGTTATTTTCTATTACTGCACTTAATTTAATAAACCTTGCCCTACAATTCTGTGAATGAAAAAATGACATTCTCAGAATGTTCTACACTTTTTTTTTTTTTAAATCAAAACTAGATAAGACAATCAAACCTATTTGTCTAATGTGGAGTTCACTTTTAGAAATACTAGCTTTTGAATTTGTAAAGATTTGAAATCTACCTTTCTCTATTCGCATTTTAAAATGTAAACATTTAAATATTTTATATTTGTATTTTTTTTTTATCACATTCTTTCTGGTTATATCAGAAATTCCATCTTTCCTTCATGCCAGTAGCACTGCTTAACACATGGTGAATTATTGCATTAAGGTCCGTTAACGGGTGTTTTGCCCAATGACGCAATGACGCTCCAATTTTTTCAAAACCCGCTCAAAATCATGCCGCTCCTCGCCTTGCTTCTACTCTGCTCAGCTCACATACTCTGTCTCACAGAAACTTGTGTCCATTTTGTCACATCTCATCCAGAGAAGAGAAGAGAATACAGGAAGCACCCCTTCAAACTACATCTCAACTCTGATAAAGCAGAAAAGACTCTGCTGCTTTATTTATGCATTACAATCAGCCAATACATGTCTGATTCGAACTCTTGCTGCTTCAAAAGCCATCAATGCTGGATTCATGCAGCCCAAACAAATTCCACCCTCATTAAACATTCAGACAGGAAAGAGCTGGGAGAAAAATACAGCAAAAACAGCTGGTCCTCCAGAGCTCAAATTATAATTTAAGAAGACGAGGAAAAAAGAGAAGAGGATATAAAATGTGTGCGCGTGCACAACAGGACAGCAAGTCTCTCCACAAGAGCGGCCATGAAGTGAGGACTGTTGTGTGTGTAAGATGAGGACTGATTGAAAAGTTCAGAGGCCTGGTGCTGTATTCACACACACACACACACACACACACACACACACACACGCATGCACACATGTACACACACATTGGTGCGGCTATCCTTATGAGCATAACTTTTTAATTTTATACTGTACAAACTATAAATTCAATCCCCTAACCCTCACAAAAAACTTTAAAACTTTACATTTTCAATAAAACTCAGATGGGGACACTAGAAATGTCCTTATAAACCACATTTATAGCATAATACCCTTGTAATTACCAGTTTATAACCTAAACAAAAGTCCTCGTAAACCACGTAAACCTGCCCACACACGCACGCACACACACGCACACACACACACACACACACACACACACACACACACACGTTGGTACTCCTATCATTATGAGGACTCTCCATAGACATAATGATTTTCCTATTGTATGAACTGTAGATTTTATCCCCTAACCCTAAACCTAACCCTACCCCAATAATAATAATTTTTACATTTTCTAAAAAATATCGTTCATTTTGTTTTTTAAGTGATTTGAATTATGGGGAAACTCGGGTTCTTATTTGCCCATTGAATGTCTCAGTTTTTTGAACACCTCCTGTTCCATTGGTTGGTCAAAACTGCAGCAGACTTTGCTTTGCATATGTATTTTACTAAACAAAGATATACATTTTAAATGAAATTAACGACAGAAAAATTATTTTTAAGATTTGCAAGGTATTGTGTGTTGTCCTTTAGAGTTATTATCAACATATTTATTGATATGGTTTTCAATTCAGTCTAATCAGAAACGTGTCATATACACTGTACTTGGGGCTTGCTTTACAGAAGGGGAAAACTATATTATTATGCCTTTTATAAAAATCTGCTAAATAGAGTCTGCTGCAGGCATACAAGTGTTTAGATGATGTATGTTATTATTTTGGCAATGAATTGCTAATAATCACAGCAACCATAATAGAATTTTAGATTTGTTTTTTGCTTGAATTGAAGTGAAAACACACACACACACACACACACACGCACAAACGCACACGCACACACACACGCACACACACACACACACACACACACCTCTACCCAACTTTGTATTCCATAAAATAAAAAAAAAGCCTAATCTATTGGATTTATTTTTTTACTATTTACTCTTTTACGAATAGATATGAATAGGTAATTGCTAAAATAATATCTTCCATTGCTCAGACAACAGGTAGTCCGGCAAATAAACTCATACCATTGGTTGAGACAGAAGTTGTCATGTTGGGTAATTAAAGCGGCTTCATTCTGGCAAGTCTACATTTTATTATCCAATCAATTCCTGATGGTGACAATCAAGCCTCACCCTACATTTGTTCTCATTTTATATCCAGTTTCACTCTGAAATATGTCAAATCACAGAAGTAATATGGGTTGCGAATGCCAATTCATCTTGACTTTCAACGGCTTGCAAAGTAAAAATAAAAACGACAGCTTTCTCTCAGCTAACCAATCAAACAATGTGACAATCTCTGGGAGTGTTGCTTACTCTACGCCATTTCAAAGGGACATGCAACCATCCACGCTCCTGGCAACACAGTTGATCGGTGTTCGACATTAACTTGTGTCACTCAACATCTTAAGGTCTGACTCAACAGAAAAGCCTTAAATTAAGTCTTGGAGGGAGAATATTTAACAAATGAGTGAGCATTAGAGTGAAGAGTGACAATACTAGGCAGCAGAGAGGGAGTATGTCACTGCAGTTCAGCAGTGTGAGATCAAGGGGTGAGCGACAGACATACAAATGATTTTATATGAGACATGAGAGTGTTACAGGGAGGCGTGAGATTATTAGACCTCAGAGTGTGAATATTAGACTGAGTAAAAGTATGAGATGGTGTGGAGAGTGTTTGAGTGATTTGCGAGAGTACCAGATGGAGGAGTGTGTGTTTTAATGTTATATTGAAGAAGGGAAGTGATGAGTGTATGTGTGTGTGTGTGTGTGTGTGTGTGTGTGTGTGTGTGTGTGTGTGTGTGTGTAACATACTGCATATTAAAGGAGTATTTCAGGTTCAATACAGGTAAAGCACAATCAACAACATTTGTGGCATAATATTGATTGCCACAAAATATAATTTTGGCCCTCTTAAAAAAAATAAAAAGGAAAAAAAGGAACAAATCCAGGTTTCAGTGAGGCACTGAAATTCATACACATTAAAATAAACTAAATAAATTTTAAACGATTGATTTAAATAAAGCTTGACTAAAATGGATTTATGAATTTCTTAGTATTTTGTATGTCCTCTTTTTTCTTTAAAGTTGATGTAATTTGTTTTTCAATGTTAAAATACCATCCAAAAATGTGAACAGTGTGGCTGCGCTCTTTCTCTCATAGCACTGGGGAAATCAAATCATTGAAGATATTCGGTTCATGTAAACAAACTAGTTCACATAAATGACTCTCTAATTGACCACGGAGACTCAAAAGGACTTTGCCATAAGTCATTGTCATGTTTTTTGAAGCAACATATTTAGTTAATTTCTGCTCAGTTATATTTCGACTCACTTATATAACATACAGAGTTTTCTAGTTTAATTTGTTTATATTAACCCTCTGGGGTCTGAGGGTATTTTGGGCCCTGGAGAAGTTTTGACATGCCTTGACATTTGTGCTTTTTTCAGTTGCTTAAAAACATATTAATGGCTAAAGTCTGATAACACTGTATTCAGCACAAACAGGGCTACACTAATATTTGAGCAACATGTTTGTACATGTTTGTATTTTTGAGAAAATAACGTTTATGCGTGGTTTTTGAAAAAAACATTTTAAGTCACTGAAAGAAGGTCATATAACACATACTAAACATTTGTCCACAAGACGTTTGAGAACTGGGTCTTGTAGCCTAGAGTTTTTGCTACAAAATGATGTGAAAACCATCCTGATCACTCATTCATACAAAACAATAACAGTAATTTAACTTATGTAAGACAATTTTAGTGTTGAAAGGTAATAGGCAAGGAGGTGTGCACTATCATGAATATTTAGGTAATTCACACCTGAGAGAAAAAAGACCCCACCCCTGAGCCTATCAATGAGGAATGTGACAGAAAGAGAATGAATGTGAGGAGACTTAATGATCCAAATCAAGTTTTAAGTTAAAAGAAGTAATCTGACTATATATTTTCTTTACATAAAGACTTTACTTAATTTTAGACCTACTCTACCGTTAAAAGAAGTCTCTTCTGCTCACCAAGACTGGATTTATTTGATCCAAAATACAGAAACAAAATTGATATTCTGAACTCTTTTTACAATTTAAAAGAACAGTTTTCTATTTGAATATATAGTAAAATGCAATTTGTGATCAAAGCTGAATTTTCAGCATCATTACTGCAGTCTTCAGTGTCACATGATCCTTCAGAAATCATATATAATAATAAATTATATATGATTATAAATAATATGCTGATTTTCTAATATGGGCATATTCAAAGTGCATTTTACTAATTTAACCTGAACACATATTTGCAAGCACAAGCTTTGTTGATGATAATGAGGCAGCATAAACACTAGATAAAATATAATCTAAACATTCATATTATTTTTATATCATATTACATATCATATTTATATCATACAGCATATAATTTAAATGCCTGCTTTAGCCAAAACAGCATGTAAATGTAACTAAAACTTGCTTATTAGGACATATTTCAAATTTCAATACTCTGAATCCTGGCTGGCAAGTCTAGAAACAGTCCCACTAGTAAAATATGTACATGTTTATATAAAATAACATGTCAGCTAATTAAAACTAAATGACTTACTCGTCCGAAATTGTATCCTCGGCTGGATCAAAAGTCTCTCTTCAAAGTACAAATGTTCATCGGAGTCCCGCTCTTCTTCTGAGGAAAATGTTAACTCTTCCTTACAATCCTGAAGCTTTCTCGACTGTGTATCATTGCAAACGCACAGAAAAGTGAATGGACTATATGTTTTCACGGCACATTCGGGGGGCGTGTACATTTGCATTGATCGTCTCAGCACATTAGCGTATGAATGGCACACTCTGCTGGTGGGTGTGATCACATTACAGATAATTAGATGAACCGGTAAAAACTGAACATCGCTTTGTTTCAAACAGATTGCATTGCAAGAGAATATTTGTTTTAAATTTGAATAGGTTTATTAAAAAGTAGGCATTTAAAGCTTTCTTTAGACATGTTTCATGTTTGTGTGATAAGTATTCGTGGAGTTTCGTGGAGTTTCAAGACTGCTGAAAGCTCACCCTTTTTATTTTCTTTATTTTACAAAAGCACAATGTTTCATTTTTATTATGAGTGTATACAAATAAAAGTAGACCCTTTATAGTCTCTAATGATGTCTTACACTTATCTGTATACCCAAAAATGACGGAGTATTTTATGTTGTTTCTGCTGTAATGCCGAAAATATCCAGCAGGACGCGCCGGCGCGTCCGTAGACCCCAGAGGGTTAAGTATAAAATGTACATGTTCAATGTAATGTTGTTACCCTAATTTTGTAGTGTCACCCTAATGAAATAACTAGTGAAAAGTTCCTTGGGGGTGGCTGTGGCTCAGAGTGGGTTGTCCACTAATCGCAGGGTTGGTGTTTCGATTCCTGGCCCACATGACTCCACATGCCGAATTGTCCTTGGGCAAAACACTGAACCCCAAGTTGCTCCCAATTGTAGGCTAGTGCCTTGCGTGGCAGCTCTGCCATCATTAGTGTGTGAATGTGTGTGTGAATGAGATGCAGTGTAAAGCACTTTGAATACCGCTAAGGTTAAAAAGGCGCTATATAAGTGCAGACCATTTACCATTCCTATAGTAACTTGTAGTGTCGCTAACTATATTTTAATGTATTTATTTTTATTTAATTTGTTTACGAGTAGCTTACTGTATTCAGGCACAATTTAGGAGTAGCTTGTAGCATGAGAAGCTACAGTTTCAAAGTGCTGTAGCTTCCAAAACTGCTGAAAACAATCATTGTTGTACAAGAGGTGCAAAAATTACATGCTTCACCTTTAATAGTAGCATGCACTTCAGCTAACATGGACTCCACAAGTTCATGTGCAAAACTTGATGATCCATGTTATCCCACCGTGATCTGAGAATGTTTCAAAGAGTATTTTGTGTGTTTTAATTGAGGCAAGCAAATTTGACCTTTTGCACAAAAGAAACCAACACGGTCAATGTAACACATTTTATCAGCTACCTAAAAAAGTAGAGCAAAATCCGAAATACGTCTAAAAAAAATAAAAAAATCACATTGTCAATGTGTTCTCCGACGTTTATATATATATATTTATAGAGGGAGTGAGCAGGAGAGACAGACAGTGAGTGAGAGTGCGAGGAAATGAAGAAATGAGAAACAGAATTATGTGTGCTCTGTGAATGTGTGTTATTTGTGCCACGCTTTAATGGCAACACAAGGCGATCAATGAGCCCATAGTGGAGCGAAGGCTTCCTTATTTCCCCAAATTGCCTGCACTAGCAGCACAACCTTGATAACGCTCAATTGATTATTAATGCATTATTAATCCAGAGCCAGGTCACAGAGACAGCTGGAGGCACTCATGCACACACACACACACACACATATAGCACATTGACGACGGCTTCGAGCCAAAACGTGTCCAATGGAACACTGAGTACATCACATCAATTCACAGCAGCAGAAGTAGGCAAATTAAACACAGGAAATACAGCAGCCACCAAATACACCTGGACAAGCAAACGCTGCATACTTGATCACTCTTTCTCTCTGGCATGGACCCCGCAGAGTAGCAGATGGTGTGGTGGTGTTGAAGTGGAAGGGCACTAGCTGGACAGACCACCACCATCTCCCCCCGTCCCCAGTCCTCAGGCCCATCACATGCACACCAGCTCTTCAGCCACATGGGCCTCTCCATCCACCATAAACACTAACACACACACAGTCAACTCAAACGCATCCTCACTGCCTTTTTTATAAAGACTATGAGAGACCAACATATGCTAGCTTTTCACTTTAGAATGCAAATGCATTCTCACTTAAATGTATCCATGTGTAGTAGACACTAAATATTCACACTAGATGTTTTTATGTGGACCCAAATTCAATTGTATCTTTAATTAATCTGATAGTCGTCTTTTGAACTCAAGTGTGCATCAAGGAACCATAATCAAGTTCCATTCATTGTTGATGTGAATGCAATCCTGAAGTGAACTGCTATTAATTATGTATATTATGCATAGCTGTTCGCCAGTTATTCGGTAGTAACACTTAAAAAAGAAAGCGAAACAAACATTGTTCATCATATTCGAATACAAAATAAATGTTTGTGTGCCATAATCAAGTAAGATTCATTGTTGATGTGAAAGCAATCTTGAAGAGAACCGCTAATGTTTATGCTTATTATGCATTGTTGTTCGCCAATAATTTGTTAGTAACACCAAAAAAACAAAGCTAACAAAGGGGTTGACAAGTAAGAGGGATTTGGGATGTCAACCGAAAAGTCATATTGAAATTCAACCAAATGCTTATTCACATATGTAGGCTTGCACAGAGGAATCATAATCGAGTTTAATTCATTGTTGATGTGAAAGCAACTTGAAAATAAATGAATTGCTATTGTTTATGTACATTATGCAGTGGTGTTGTCACGGTACCAAAATTTCAGTAGTCTGTACCGATACCAGTGAAACAGTTCCCGATACCAATTTCGATACTACAGAAAAAATTTGCTAATATGATAATGTGCTACTGAACACACTCCTTTAGCCTATTTAAAGTTTATTTTTTATGTAAATAATATATTAAAAGATATGCATGTTTCCTTCAAGTGTTTCTAAAACTTGTTGGTTTTTAAGCAGGGCCCTGCTGAAATTTGCTTTATATTATCCCCAAATCGTTATTATTATTATTATTATTATTATTATTATTATTATTATTATTATTTTTCCAGAATTTCCTGTTTTAATGTTTAATTTCATTTCATTATCTAAGTGGTGTCTAATCAAAAATAGAACCATCACTTATCAACATACCACTGCAACAAACTTTTGTGATATATTACTTATTTTTTTTATTATTACAATCATTATTCATTCATCACTTATAATAACTATAATATATAATATCTGTTGCAATTTCTTCAATTTCAGGCATTTATTATGAATCATGCTTTTATTTTGACATGTATTTTTGACGGAAGTTTAACTTCTCCAGATAAACAGTTTGCTACAGTACCCAGTGTGATCATTAAAGCACAAATGATGTGAATTAATTATTTAAATTATATAAAAACACACTTCAGAGTGGATAAGTGCTCTGCTCTGTCATTTCTCATACAACGTGAATGATTCTCATAGTCTGTGGAGATTCCAGTGTATGAGTGGTCTGCTTCACACATTCATTTAAAGCTCATGTAGCTTATACAGACTAAGATGGCAGCATTTTGTGGTTTAATAATCACACTAGGACATATCACGACTTCATTAGTGCATTTCAGTGTAAAAGGAGTAACAAAGCACACGCTCAAATAAGCGTGTGGGCATTTGAGAGCAATTGTGTGCGAGGGTACCGGATTGAGTCATATTTGATACGCAAATATGTAAACTTAAATGCAAAAGCTTCTAGCTATGGCTGCTACATGTTATATGTTTTTGCGTTTTTGCATTCTGAAATTTGTTGCAATTCATTACGCATATACAAGTAAATATTGAGAGACGGCTACTACATGACAGAGCAACATTTTGAAGGTTTTACTTGGCATGTTTGTTATACTGGTTAAACTTTCGACTTGTTTACAACTACCTGAATAATAACACATCCCGTTTAATTGGATCCAAATTACATCTTTTAGTTGGATCATTTGATTGGACATCTCTTTTGCCCCCTCGAGCACTGACGTTGTTACCGCCCTTGCAAAGTGTTAGCAAAGCATTAGCAAAGCATTTGTGTCATTGTTTGTTTTTGGCATTAAGAAAATGTACCGAGTGTGAAAACGACTTCAGAAGTTATTCCATGACAACAAATTTAGTGGCTCACTATGCATTTATATGAAGAGGAGTAGGTGGGGTACCGACCCTGTGAGGAGAGGCTGATGATGCTGAGGGCGATGGTGCAGGTAAAGAAGATCCAGAGAGAGAGAGCCATGCTGTGGACAAAGCGAAGGGTGGTGGGGGGAGGGCAGTCAGCAGGCGCTTCAATGTGGGACACTCCTTCCCTATCGCCTGCTCACTGATGGAGAACCTGGTGAGAAGAGAAACAAAAGAGAAAGAGAGATCAATACTAATAGCAGGACCTAAATTCTTACTGTCGGCCATTCCCTTCTGCGACTCAATAAAAAAGCAATACTGCCCTATGTTTCTGTTCATTCTGTCTTTTGCTCTGACAAGATCCACATTTGTTCTAGCTCTGTACAGCCCATTTCACATCGTACTTATTCTAAATAACTAAGCGGAGATCTAGATGCACTCTAGGTACCTATCAAGTAGAGTTAAATTGCTAGAGCTGAATGGCAGCCATTTTGTTCTGGCCTAACCTACTGTAACAACAGTTTTTTCCTGACAAACAAGTCAGTTAAGTTAACTTTATGTTTTGTTGTTGTTCATCAATAAATCAGAAGTAACAGAAGTAAATAAAGTGAATCGGCTACATAAAGTGCAAACACTTCTAGCTATGTAATCTCAATTTCACATCTTCAAGTTGTTACATTCGAAAATATGTCAGAAAGCAATTCAATGGCAAGCTTTAGCACAAACTGTCCTCTTCTACTAGACTGCCATTACAGAGCAACAGTTTGAAGAAAATCTTTCTGTATTAAAAAAGCAGTACTGCAAAAAAAAAGCGGGTTCACTGGTCCTAACTGGCATACTAGTCTGGTGAGGTAGATTTATTTAGCTGGTTTTACATGAGCTTTCGGCAATTGTCAACTTGTTTGACTGAGAGACAATTTTTTTTTTGCCAGCTGGTCTCCCAGCCAGACCAGAGATTATTTAGCAGAGATGGTCACTTCTGAATGAATGGGAGAAATTGGAATGCCCAACCAAGAAGCTCTAGCCCTTAATGGTCAATGGCTGTAGAAAGGAAGTCCTGCCTTATAGGTAAAAGAGCCAATGTGCAAGCGCATTAGCTAAACAACCAATTTAGTTTTTTTTGCATAATCTAAAAAGAGGTATAGAAGCACAATTTATGATACCTGTGTTGTCAGAATTTATTTCAGATTAAAAAAAAAAAGTTTTCTCACAATCTTGCCCAACCATTTTGGAGATTTATGTTTTTCCCCATTTAAGTATATAGGAGCTGCACATGCATGCCTCTTGTTTACATAGAAAAATAGCAGCCCATGATTGTTCCAAAGATGGCTGCCAAGTGAACTGACTTGCTAAAAAGACTTTGGCCAGACCAGCTCACAAGTGTCCAACGTCAGGCTAGTCAGGCTGGTAATTTTGCTGGTTTTAGTGGGGTTTTTGGTACTTGACAGATGGCAAGCACAATACCATCTTGGTCAGGCTGGGAGACTCAAAGCTAAACCTGCTTAAACCAGCTAAGCCAAGCAAACTAGCTTAGAATGGTTTATCAGAGTATGCAAATTCATGAACGCAAACAAGCTCGATTTCAAGTTCTTAAATGCTTAAGAACACAATTTCATTAACAGTTTTCTCTTTCGGGTTTGCTGCTGTCATGGCTGGGCAACAGTTTGAAGAGAATGTTGAAATAATGTAACATTAAAAGTAGTGATTTTGTCTATCAAAGTCAGATGGACACCTTTGTTCTGACCAGACACACATTTTCAACATAATTGAGAGGAGATCTCTGCGCCAGTCAGGTAGAGCTAAACTGTGGCCAATTTGTTCTGCGCTAAAACAGCAACAGTTGTTCCCTGGCAAACACTTTAGTTCCAGTCATTCTGGATCTTGACTGGACGTGACGTGTTACATATGCATGGATGTGAATGCACGGGCCTCTGAAGGAAATATGGACACATACAGAGTAGCTGTTTCGTGCACGTTTACAAGCTCAAGAAAAGCACAGGTATAAAGAAGAAGGCACAGGAAGTAGGAGAGAGAGAGTGGACAGTGTTTGAGTCAGTTGGTACTGCTAGAGGGCCCATACATCTCATTTGCCTAATGACATAAATCACAATCTGGAGGTGTCTTTGATTTGTTCTTGAAGGCTGCTTTTCCTTCAGGGCTGAAGGAGGAAAAACGACAGAGATGCACTGAATTATTAGAGCTAATGCCACTCCTGCTGTGTGTTTTGATAGAACAGACAGATTGTCCTGCATGTTTATTGGGAGGGGGACCTGTGCATGTGTGTGTGTGCGTGTCTCTTCAAAGGGAGTTGCTTTGATCCTCATAACCCTCTACCCACTCTTTTCATTGATCTTCCCTAGTCATAAAAAATAGATTGGCAATAAAAAAAGGCTGCACACACACACACACACACAGGTTTGTTTCACTCTATAAGTGAGGACACCTCATAGACTTCCATTGATTTCATAGCAGGCTAATTCTATTTTCTAACCCTAAACCTAACCCTCACAGAAACCTGTGCACATTAGTGATGGGTCGTTTGCAAACGAGTCAGCTCTTGTAGGTGAATGTTGGGAGCTGGCTCGCATATCAGAAGAGCCGAATCTATTTATAAAAATATATGTAAAAAAAATTAAGATATGAATAATCAAAAGATTTCAATGAATAGAATGAACTAATTCATACGAAAAAAGAAATAAAATAATATAGGCTTAAATGCTCAAGTGCACACACATTCGTTCTGACTGTCTGCTCAGACTAACGGCCTCACCTGTTGTTCCTGTCAATCAGACACGCAGTGTCAACCAATGAACCAAAGATGCGCGAGGGAGGGCGGAGCCAGATTATTATGTTGTTCAGATTGCATTTGTTTTGAATTGTTACATTTATATGCACTTTGTTTATATACATTAAAAAAGTTATATTTAAAGGCACATGTGAAATAGCATCCTTCTTTTTTACATTTATTTAAATTGGTGGGATGCTGCAGTTTCACAAATTGTTAATTATTTTTCTTTGATATGGTGCAATATTCTATTACCGCCACCTTACACGCATACTACACAGTCTGCGTAGGGCACCAACTCTCTAGGGTGGCACCATCTTACCCTAGGAGGGCACCAGGAAGTCCAATGTCTGCCCTTACTCACACGTTATACGTTATTAAAGGACATGAAAGCAGTTGCAGAACACAGACAAACGCTTCATGCTCATATCACACGAACACGATTGATGCGTAGGCATCAAATTGGCCAGTGGTGGCCTGTCTATTATTGAATAGTTAGATTTATATGCACTTTGTTTATATACAATAAAAATTATACTTTAAATGCAAATGTTTAATAGCATTCTTTTTCATAACAAACCAATGCATTTTTAAATACATTGTGGTTAAGGCAGAGTATGATTTTATTTAATAATTGAATTAGAATTGTTTTAACACTAATTATAGTCAAACTATCGCAAACTGTTTTTTTAAAGAGCAGTTTGGGAGCCGAAAGAGCGAACGTGTAGGCGAACGAGCCAGAATGCCCATCACTAGTGCACATCAGTAGATTTAAAGCTAAACATGATTAGGCCGATTGTTGGGCCTTTTTTTTTACTAGTGAGGACCACATAAAATGTACTCCATAGTGGGTTTTCAACAAGTTTCACTATGTTAGTGAGGACATTTTCAAAAATGTCACAAATACATTGAAACCTGCACACACACACACACACACACACACACACACACACACACACACACACACTTACATTATGTATACAAATGCTGCCATACATAAAGAGAGAGAGAGACAGAGAGAGAGTATTTTAAGCCAGGTTTGATGGTGCCTTTAGTTAACAAAAACAAAACCGGCATTCAAAAATTATTTAACTTCTGTAATATAACATATTTCCAAGTGTCCATCAGGATTTAATATCCACTCGGAATGTGAAAAGTGAATTATGATGTTATTTGGCTGATATTATTCCTCCTGTCTGCATGGCCTTGTATATGTCAGCAGAAATGTGTTATAGTAATATATATATATATAGTATATAAACCCCCATGAAATCACTTAATGGGCTGTTTTCCTTACTGTGTTGATAAACTTCAATTTGAAGTTAATAGAAGGACTCATCACTTTTAAATTGCCAGTAGCATTTAGTTAACTTAACAGCCATGGTTGATGATTTACTACTTGCTATTGCTAGTCAGAGCAGCAATATTGGGCATATTGGGCAAAGAACAATCTCATTCTAGAGAGCATTTTTTTCGGACAAACATTTGAATTTAAATGCATATATTTTTTAAACTTTTAGTACACTAGCATGCCGTATAGATGGCCTTAAAACTAAAAGACATGGACCTAAAGCCACAAAACTCCAAATGTGATCTCATGGGGTCTTTAAATAGGGTCCATTTGGATTTCATGTTGTTTTTAAAGATGGCCACCCCTGACGAATTCCGAACTAGGTAGTGCTTCCACCGTCCTTCATTCCTCCCAGCTCCCATCCTTCCCACTCTCTCTTCCTTCTCTCTCCTTCTTCATTCCATCCATCACTCCATCCTCCCCCTCTCCTCCCCCTGACCTTCTCTGATATTTACCCTCCTCTCCTGTGGCACAGCAAAAACCCACAGCCACCAGCAAAAAGAGAGAGAGTGACCAATAAAACTGCCCATGACAAAAAAACACCCAGCATGCATGCGTGAAAGTCAAAGCTTCAAAGTCTTGGAGGTAAAAGAGAGAAAACAAACACGAAGCACAGAGCCCTTCCTACCGCTGTCTGCATGTTACTAATGGTCAAAAAATGCTTCCCTCCCGAGGGGCGCCACAGTATCTGTTTTTTTTCCTCGCTTTTGTAGCTGTTAATAAGAAAAAAATTGTCTTTCAACCCCTCTCTTTTGATCTTGCCTCTGTCTGCACTCGGCACAATGGCTCTCCTGTGGTCCCAGCTGATAAAGAACGGAAGGGAAAAAGATTGAGAGAAAGGTGGAGAGCAAAAGAAAGAGCTCTCCGTACAGCAGGCGGTCCTGGGAGTCAGTGCTGGGTGAGAGCGGAGGAGTACATTGTGGGTTTTCACCAGTGACCTTTTGCTCTGATCATATCCACCATTATCATCATCAACGTTACTGTTCCAATGAAGAGGATTGTAATAGTTCTCTGAACCCTGAGAGGCTGTAATTTTTATAAAGATGACCTCATGGGAAAGAACAAACACAAGTAAAATCACTTTAAAAAAATGGTTAGCTGGCTTGCCAACCTGGTCAAACTGGTCTAGGTAATGGCTAACGTAGCTAGGAAAAGCAATGATTTTGTTTTTCAGCAGGAAAGATATTCTGCATTTCAGAGATCTCAATATGAACTCAAAGATTTCTCAAAGATTTTATTTTTTCCAAAAACTACATTTCTGATTTATGCCATTCATGTTATTTTTAAAGCTCTATCCTCTTACTGTATGCCAACAATTGTCTCATTAGTGTCTTTTTGTTCTAAGGAATTTAAGCAGCATTTGAGACAAAGATGATACTTAATGGAGGTCTCCAATGTGTTTCATTTGAGACTTTGAAGCTACGAAAGAGCAACCGACAGAACATACACAATGCTTTTTGATTTCTGAACAGCACTTTAAACTTGTGTCTAATCTAAATCTATTTATCTGGAGCCAGTCTTGAACCAAGGCAAATAACCTAATTATCCAGTTACATTAGATCATTACTATAATCACCGCAATCATTATTATCTATTTACTTAGCAGACAAACTCATGCAGGACGACGCGCCATACATCTATTGTACACATGCCGCAGGTTTCTCAAAACCACTCATTGCCTCGATCGATAATGTATATTCATTTATTTTTAGGTGAGAGGCAATTTCCCAGTACACTGCAAGCTCATTTAAGATGAAGCAGGAAATAATGCTGGATAAGTCTGTTAAACACAAAAGCAGATGGCGAATATATGTCAAAAATGGTATGGTGAAATAGCAAATGGCAAATACATTATTATATGAAAAACTAAACAAACAACTTTAAAGTATGATATTTGAGCATCAAACCCTACATCTTATTCAGTGTTCATTTTTACACAGCTTTTAGTTTTAGTCATGATTTTAGACTTATTTGACAAAAATATCCTTTAAATTTGGTCATAATTTCATGTCCATCTTACTCGGATTAAAATGGCATATATGTTATTTCAACGGAAATAACATGGTAGCATAAAATGAGTATACTTCAGTAGTAGCTATTGTTTCGTTATTGTTTTGTGGATTTATTATGCATTTATTAATTTTCAGTGTTTAGGGACCGTTTTGGATTTTGCACTACGTATTCTTTGTTATAGCAACGGCCTATTCGAATTATGCATTCTGAAATGCGCGTAACTTATTTGAAGTTCAGCTGTGCATTCGCTTCATTGTCTGTGCAGATGCAAGTTGAAATATGGTATAACCTGGTAGTAAAGCGCTGCTGTTTACTGGTGTTCAGCTCAAGCAGCTCAGATGGGGCAATCCCCAAAATATTATGATGGAATAATTTGAATAAACCATATTCAACAATATTTTATTCTTCTAAAACATTGTTAGTGCATTGGTAACATCTTGCAGTGTTGTTTACTTCACTTCATAATTTCATTTTATTTAGTTTTATTTTCATTTGTTTATCTATCGTCATGATGCGTCTTTTTCGTCTTATTTTCACTATCATTAACAAAATCAAATTTAATCGATGGACATTTTCGTCAGTCATGACGAGATTAACACTGATCTTGTCCATGAAACACCAGCAATATGAACATTAAATCATTGTATTCAATTATTTTCAAGGCAACACACCTCTGTTCTATGCAAATGAGGCTTATTGTAGGATGTGCCTAATTACCAAAAGCTGGAGCTACTTGTGCATTTTCTAGTGTTGTATAAATACCCAGTCGTCATTCAGTTTTCATAAAGTTATCTTTACTTTTTTAAGTAAATAAATAAATAAATAAAAAACATTTAAAAAACTTAACCTATAGCTTTAAGTTAATAGTTTCAAAACAGTTTTGCAAATGTTATTGTTAGACATTTTCAGGCACGCATCTGGTCATTATTGATTCATAAACATGGCACCTTGCTTAAATGTAGGTGGTAACACATTTTATTGACTTATGAATGGCTAAACATTAAACATATGAACAGTTCGCAGGGTAAGGCGAGAGAGATCAACAAATCTTGTCATGCATCAGTATTAGACAATATTCATAATGTTTAAGACAGAAACATATCAAGTCAAAAACAATAGATTTGGTAATTTAATAATTTAGTTCGCTTTTTGAACCAATTTCAATGATTCAAAGGATTAAAATTGATTAAAGGTTTGACTCAAACAATTATTTAGAAAATCCAGTATTAACATCACCGATCTGCTAGCTGTATACATTTTAAGCAGTTATTTCTTGCGCTGTTTAGACCCAAAATGATCTTACGGTTCTGGAGAACTACACTGAGTAAAATAGTTTGTTCTTCAAAATGTAGAGAAGTAAAAGTGATAAAGCAACAGAAATATTTTTTCTCGAGTAAAGTAGAAATATTACAAAACTGAATTTTGCTTTGTATTTGTACTTGATTATCTATTGATCAAGGCATTGATAATTCATTAAACGAAGATCAAATAATGAAAAAGACCATTGGAACTGAGTAAATATATCACAGCATGTGCACTCTGGTCATTTTTAAGTGCCTGGATTGTAGTTTTGGAGTCGTGCTGTTCAGTCCCAGTAAAGTATACTAGATCACAGTAGTCTGCTTTATCTACCACAACTTAGCCCTCAAAACTGACCTGCAAGACAGGAAATTGCATCGTTCAAATTGCTCTCAGCACAGATTGTTTTAGGCTGTGTTTGCGTCGTTACCTGATCTGTAAAATTGCTTAGTGAATCGGGAGCTAAAACAATGCAAACAGCGCATGCTCATAAACAACATCATCAGTCATCGCAATTCATTGTCAGTGAATTCCTTACATGCACTTTTTTTATTGTTTGCCTCTGAGTAATGTTGTGGTCCAGCGTTTGCAGTTATTGGTGGCTGCATTAGTGTTAGGTAAACGTAAACGTATCTCGGAAGTGGTGGTCAGGCATTTTGTGGTTAGTCGGCTTTCAGGCAAGTACAATGCAGGAATAATGATAGCAGCTTTATCTCCCTGAGAGGAGAGCGCTGGATATTTCATTCCGACTGGTCAGAAACGATAGATTCAATTCCTACAATTAGTCGTCCAAGAGCTGAGCTGTTAGGGCATAACTGGGAACAGAGCTGCCAGAGATGTAATTCGTTTATTAGCCTTCTGACCCCTTTAAACTAATCACCTCTCAAATGGAGATAATCGCCACATTCTTCCTTTTTAAAAATCAGAAGCCATAGCATGAAATATCATTACCACTGTCTACTGCATACCTCTCTACGAGCAAGCTTCCATATCGCTCTGTGCCCTTTACCATCAAACTGCTGTTTTACCAGATGAAATTATGACAGTCACCGGTAAATTCAATTTAATGAGATGCAAATTCGGTAAAAGAACAATTTGGGCCGCTCAGGTTGATGTTGTTATGCATGTCAAAAATCCCTCATTAGCACATGCCTATGAATCGGATTACTGAATAATGAGGGTGTGTTAGCCTCAATCTTTCCACCAAATTTGACAGAGAGCTTAATGTGTGACCAATGTATTCATTCTTTCTAGTGCAGCAGGTGATTTAGTTAAAGCTCAACAGACTGGTGCGTTGTCCAGAATTAGTGCCTGATCTCCATAATTGATCTATAAATCTGCTCTGACACCGTGGCTCGTTGTGCTCACATTTACATCAACAGTAATAAAGTGTATCATCTGTGGTGTATCTTATAGACAAGAAATGTTGTGTCTGAACATACGAATATGTCCTCTGTGGGTGCGAGACACTTAGATCATATGGCAGGCTCACAAATACAAATTTTCATAGTGCTCCCTTAAGTAATAATACTTTGTTTCTCATGCTCAGCCTGACACAAAGCTTTCGGAGACATATTAATCTAATTCTCCCATAAGCGTGTGTCGCGGACTCCTGCCCTGTTTAGGAGTTGCAATTTACATTGCCACTCCAGACGCCAGTGTCTCATTTGTTACTAAGCTTTCCTTTATGGCGTGGGGCTCAATAGGTCTTCCACATAATCCACAGTAAATTGCGCTTCTGAAAGCCTCAGAACTTTCCCTGGGGTAAAGCAAAGATTTAATGTGTAACATGGGAGTGTATTAAAATAATTTTATGTTTCCTAAAGTAACATCTGGAAGTGTCACAGATGGCTGATGTTGTTTTTGAAGTTAAACATTATTATTTTTAACATTTGTGCTTTTTGTAAGTATTTCCAAATGTCTAAATAATTGGAGCATTCAAAAATCATAATTTGTAATTAATCATGATAAAAAAATATAGATTTATTATTATATGTGACATTTGCTGTTCTTGGTCTGATCAGCAAAATTAAATCAAATTAAACCGGGGGGGGTTATCTAATGGACATTTTTTAAATAACAAATAAGAAAAACAGTGGTCGATGGGTCCGTGTTGCATTTAAAAATGAAAAAAAAGAATAAATAAAATACAAAAACTGAAATTCTGTACAATTGAGTACAGAAATTAAATACGGTATACAGAGGCATTACCCTATCCATATGCTTCTGCATACATCACCTTAATACATACTTATATCATTCACAACATTTTATGCATTTAAGTAATTGCTTAAATCACTCAAAGCATCCTATGCATTTAACACATGCTAAAATCACTCAAAGAACTCCATGCACTCCCTATCAGGCTTCAAGGACATAACAGTTCAAACAATACAATTCTCATTACACATGTTAGCTTAACTGGAACACACTATGGGCTATAAATCATTAAATAAGATATAATTCATTCTAAATGTACATACCCAGTCCTTGCATGTGCACAAAATGGGGTAAAACTCAACACATGTAATCCATATGCATCCTTCCAAAATGATCCATAACAGACACTTCAATTTAACATACGACTCTTCTGAAATTGAAAAGCATTTTGTGTAAAATTTTATATTTACCCAAATAATTCTCAAACGATTAACAAAACTGGGACTCTCTTGCACAACATATGTTCTCAAGTCTCTAACATGTGAAAACACATGTTAAATGCCGGAAAGCTAATTTTTTAAAAAACTCAAGTTCTTAAAGCGGCTATTTTATGACTATAGTTAAATTACATTAAATTTCTCCACTTGGCTACACTTTAATAATATTAAGAAGAATGAATAAGAAGTTAAACACAGGGATTTGTAGACGTCCTGTAGAGAAAGTGGAACATCCAATGTCACTCTTTTGTATTTAGCCTAAATCTATATGTTCTTCTATATTCGTTTTTTTCAAGCAAAATGCATCCTGTACATAATTAATGTAGAGTTATATAAAACTCCTGTTATGTCTTAAAGACCACAATGTCAGGATTAAAATAACATCAGTTCCCCGTCTGTCGCTCACTTCGACGTCGTGTCGAAGAAGCGACACTAGGGGTCTCTCTTGAGCGCCGAAAGATACCTCTGATCTATGAAAAAAGGCCAATGAGAGTTGGCGAACAGTATTTGCATACTCCGCCTCTGGATACGGATATAAAGGCGAGAGAAATACGCTCGTTCATTCAGTAATTTTCTTCGGAGCCGATGGTCGTGTGTATGCAGTCAGCTGCGAGTAACACAACTGATCCTGCTTCTGATCCTCTGACGCTCTGCTTTGCTGTTGGATTTACGGCGCACTACAGCGGCTTTTCTCTTCACTGCCGGCGTGCAGTTTGCCCCTGGGCGCTTCGACAGCGCAGAGTTAAAAGAGTTGAAAGAGTGATTCTCTCCATAAAAGAGTTTATTTCTCTGAAAGAGCATTACACAGCGGCGTTGAACGTCCTTTTCAGGACGCGTCTTTATAAAGATGTAATTTCCGCCCCTGTGTAGTTTCTGGATGCGGTGATTTCTCCCCACCTCTCTCGGTCATAAAACACTGTCTTGCATGCCTGGGCTGCGATCGCACGCAAGCAATGTTTTATGAATGGTTTATGTTCTCAGTGCGAGAACATAGCCATGGCAACATTGCGGTCGTGTGGCTTTCTTTTGTAATGAGAGAAAGCCGTTTCAGCCGCCCCCCACGCCTCGCCTCCTTCCTACGGGATTGACGCAGGCGCCGCGGGCGATGAACACGATTTGGGGACAATGACGGGCTCTGTTCGCCGGGTAAATCCCCTCGAACCTCCCGCCTCCCCGGCACGCTTGTTTGCTTCCGTCTGAGCTCGGGATGAGTATTCTCTCCAATGGTTCATCTTCTCAGTGTGAGAACATGGCCGTTATAGCATTGCGGTCGCACGGCTTTCTTTTGTAATGAGAGAAAGCCACTTCAGCCGCCCCCCGCGCTCCGCCTTCTTCCTACGGGATCGGCGCAGGCGCCGCGGGCAATGAAGGCGATTTGGGGAATATGACGGGCTCTGTTCGCCGGGTAAACCCCCTCGAACCGCCCGCCTCCCCGGCACGCTTGCTTGCCTCAGAATTGGATGACATCACCGCTGCATCGGAGAGCGTTACAGCGGCATCGGATGCTGATCGTTCGCCTGGGCCGCCACCTTCGGGTCTGCCGCCCAGCCTGAGCCTGACGCACGGAGATCCGCTATGCTTTCCCGGGCTACTTGATCGGTTCCGCGGGCAGGTGCACCGCTCACAGCCACGCCCCCCCCCCGTTCCTTTCTTCCCGGACGTGCATGATGAGTTGAGCTAAGCCAAGGCTTCTTCGCTCCTCCGCTCTCACTACCCTCGCGGTGGAACGGTCCCAGACCGCTTCCACTCTGCACGCCACGGCCCTTCCTGCAACCAATGCCAGGCCAAGGCACTTCAAAACTTGCACCTTGGGTAGTCCTGTTCTTGATGTGCTGCAGGAACTGCGCTGGATGACCAACCGCGCCCCCGGGCCACAGAGGTCAGAAGCGCTGGCACTCGAACAGGCGATGGCCACCCCTTGTGGTCCAGAAACGCACCTGTGGACTGGACCTGGTCGAAATGCGGGAGGCGGACAAGGCACACCTTCTCCCACACCCCCGTCTCCCAGCTCCGTCCATTCGGCGCCACCGTTGACGACTCTGCCCAGCAGTCCTCAGCGGTGAGGCAGACGGAGGCCACTACACATCCTGCCCTGCCGCAAGCCTGCCGCCATGGGCCATGCCCCGTCTGCTCGCCGACGGGCGTCCTCCTGTGGCTGTGAAACACCCTGCTCCGCCTCAACCCGGGCCCAGCTCTCAGCCCCAGCGTCGAGCACGCTGCAGGAAATGGACCTCGAGGACCCGGAAGGCTCCCAGGCTGTCCGTAGACGTTCAACCCAGGGACCAAGATGTTAGCTCCGGAGGCTGGTAAGACCGCTCCGTCCCCGGTGGAGGGCCGGGAGGAGAATCTTTTCTTGTTGAATTAATTTTCACATTCTCATATTCTCTGTAATGAGCTATTTCCTTTTGTCTCTGGGTCACCTGGCCCGCAAATGCCGTTCTCACGGCACTTTGCCCCCAGATATCAACAGTCCTGGCTTCCTGGACACGGACCACCCGTCTTCAGCCCCACGACTGTCCCCCGGCCGGCCGGTTCCGACGAGTCTAGAGGACGCCTACCCAGGACCTCCTCCTCAGTCGCTAACCCGCCCCCTGCCGGGTGTGCGGAGCAAGGTAAGTGCT
Source organism: Moxostoma hubbsi (assembly GCA_032164185.1). Lineage (NCBI taxonomy): Eukaryota > Metazoa > Chordata > Actinopteri > Cypriniformes > Catostomidae > Moxostoma > Moxostoma hubbsi. The sequence goes on from JAVLUX010000024.1 coordinate 6,007,025, forward strand.
TTGAGTCTTGTTTCAGCACCTCAGCCGCGGGTCGCCCCGTCGCCGCCCAACGCTGCCCTACCTGCTCCACCCCGCTGCGAAGCCCCGCCGGGTACGTCAAAATTAATCGTCCCTTTGGTGCCCCTAGCGCAGAGGTTGGACGCGTGGCTTTCACTTCCCAACCCGTCTCGCTGGCTGGCCCGGACCATCCGACTCGGTTACGCAATTCAGTTTGCCAGGCCCCCGCCCCCCTTCATGGGCGTCCGCTTTTCCGCAGTACACGGCGAACATGCCCTCTCCCTGCGCGCGGAAATCGTGACTCTTCTGGCCAAAGACGTGATAGAGCCTGTCCCTCCAACCGAGATGAAGAAGGGTCTCTACAGCCCTTACTTCATCGTACCCAAGAAAAGCGGCGGCTTACGACCAGTCTTGGACCTGCGAGTTCTCAACCGAGTGTTGCACAAACTCCCGTTCAAAATGCTCACGCTTAACCTGCGTCCGGCATCTAGATTGGTTCGCAGCGGTAGACCTGAAGGACGCGTACTTCCATCCTGCCCCGACACCGCCCCTACCTGCGGTTTGCGTTTGGGGGCCAGGTGTATCAGTACAAAGTCCTCCCCTTCGGCTTATCTCTGTCCTCTCGCGAGAGTTACTATGCACCCACAGAGACCAGGTGCTCAGGCACCTCAGCCGTCTGGGGCTTCAGGTCAACTGGGAAAAGAGCCAGCTCACTCCAGTTCAGAGCGTCTCTTTTCTCAGGATGGAGTTAGACTCGGTCTCAATGTCGGCACGTCTCACCAATGAGCGTGCCCAGTCAGTGTTGAACTGCCTCACCACCTTTAGGCCAGGCACAGCGGTCCCCTTAAAACTTTTCCAGAGGCTCCTGGGGCATATGGCATCCTCCGCGGCGGTCGCGCCGCTGGGGTCGATGCATATGAGACCGCTCCAACACTGGCTCTAGACCCGAGTCCCGAGACGAGCATGGCGCCACGGCACGCACCGGGTAACAATCACCCCCGCCTGCCGTCAGACATTCAACCCCTGGACAGACCCCTGTTTCTTACGGGTTGGAGTGCCCCTACAGAAGGTGTCCAGACGCGTCCTGGTCACGACCGACGCCTCCAGATTGGGTTGGAGCGCCTTTTGCAACGGGCACGCAGCCTCAGGCCGTTGGAAAGGGGCCCAGCTGCGTTGGCACATCAACTGCCTCGAGTTGTTGACCGTCCTTTTGGCCCTGCGGAAGTTTCTCCCGTTAATTCGGGACGAACATATCCTAGTCAGGTCGGACAGCACCACTGCGGTCGCGTACATAAATCGCCAAGGCGGCGTACGCTCCCGTCATATGTCACAACTCGCCCGTCGTCTCCTCCTTTGGAGCCAGCACCGACTCAAGTCGCTGCGTGCCACTCACATCCCCGGCAACCTCAATGTGATAGCGGACGCGCTGTCATGACAACGCTTGCCTGGCGGAGAGTGGAGGCTTCACCCCCACTCGGTTCAGCTGATTTGGGAACGGTTCGGCAAGGCCCAGGTAGACCCCTCTGCCTCCCGAGACACCTCCCACTGCCCGCTCTGGTACGCCCATTCAGAGGCTCCCCTCGGGGCAGATGCACTGGCACACAGCTGGCCGGCTGGGCTGCGCAAGTACGCATTCCCCCAGTGAGCCTTCTTGCACAGGTGCTGTGCAAGGTCAGGGAGGACGAGGAGCAAGTCACTCTCGTGGCTCCTTACTGGCCCACTCAGGCCTGGTTCTTGGACCTTGTACTTCTCGCGACAGCCCCTCCCTGGCGAATTCCCCTGAGGAAGGACCTTCTTTCTCAGGGATGGGGCACGCTCTGGCATCCGCACCCAGACCTTTGGAACCTCCATGTCTGGCCCCTGAACGGGATGCGGAAGATCTAGCTGGTCTACCAACCACGGTCGTAGCCACGATCAACCAAGCCAGAGCCCCTTCTACCAGGCAACTCTACGCCCTGAAGGGCGTCTGTTCGTGAATCGGTGTTCTTCCCGGGCAGAAGACCCACAGAGGTGCGCAGTTAGGTCTGTGCTCCTGTTCCTACAGGAGAGGTTGGAGGGGAGGCTGTCCCCATCCACCTTGAAGGTGTATGTTGCCACTATCGCAGCTCACCACGACCCAGTAGACAGCAAGTCTCTGGGTAAGCACGACTTAATCGTCAGGTTCCCAAGAGGTGCCCGGAGGTTAAACCCCTCCCGGCCAAACCTGTTCCCCTCCTGGGATCTCTTGGTGGTCCTCGCCGGTCTTCAGAGATCCCCCCCTCTGAGTCGCTAGAATCAGTTGGCTCAGGGCCCTCTCCTGAAAAGACGGCCCTGCTGATCGCGCTCACTTTCATCAAGAGGGTCGGGGACCTGCAAGCGTTCCCTACTAACGACACTTGCCTGGAGCTCGGTCCGGCAGATACTCATGTGATCCTAAGACCTTGACTGGGCTATGTGCCCATGGTTCCTACCACGCCCTCTGGAGATCAGGTAGTGAACCTACAAGCGCTGCCCCGGGAGGAGGCAGACCCAGCCCCTCTCACTGTCGTGTCCGGTACGTGCCTTGCGTGCCTACCTGGAACGCACCCAGAGCTTCAGGCGCTCTGAGCAGCTCTTTGTCTGCTTTGGAGGACAGCAGAAAGGGAACGCTGTCTCCATACAGAGGTGTCTCACTGGGTGGTGGATGCCATTCAGTTGGCCTATCACACCCAGGCCATGCCCCCCTTATGGGTTCAAGCCCACTCCACTGGGAGCGTGGCATCCTTATGGGCACTGGCTAGGGGCACCTCCCTAGCAGACATTTGCAGAGCTGCAGGCTGGGCAGCACCTAACACCCTTATGATCTCAGGGTTGAGTCAGTCTCGTCCCGTGTTCTCTCAGGTCCGAGCCCGTAGAACTCGGTACACGTCGACGATCTGACCGGGTGAACCGCTTGTTCCAGCGCCGTTTCCCTCTGCCAAGGCAAAACAGTGCGCTTTTGTCCCAGAGGACCTAGGTCCCTGGTTGATTCCTCCCTAGCCCTTCGGGCCCGCAGCAGTTCAGCGGAGGAACGTGCTGGTCCAGTCCACTACGGGTACCTCCGGCTACCCCTACTGGAATAGGTGCTCCACAGATCAGGCCTCCTACGGGACTCCTTCTGTGTGTATTTCCGCGGTACGGTCACCTTGCGAGCTGACCCGCGTCTCCCTTAGGCAGTCCTTCGCTGCCCTCCGGTCGCCGTGTTGTAGCAACTCCCCCCTCCTCGAGGCTGGATCTACCACCGCGCCATTTCCTCCCACATGCCCAAAGTGGCCATGTGGTGTATTTTGCCACCTATACCTCCCCTGCTGGGCGGGTGTGGCCTCCGCAGGGTCTTTTCCCCCTAAAAGAATAGGACTTCGGAATAAGACCCCCTTCCCTCGATGCGGTAAGGGCCCCGGCTGCTCTTGCTCTATGCCGAGAAAACATAGAGAGAAAAGAGGCCCAGCCAGGCTTGGCCCGTTCCCTAGTTGGGAGCGTCACCTTGTTCCCCCCTAGGGTAACCAAAAGGGTGCTGACGCTTTTTCGGGGCATTGGGGAAGAGTACGTGCAGCCTGAACACAGTTGGTCGCTTGTGCACGTGCAAAATACCTGCCCGCTTCTGTGTCAGCAGTACACGTACACGGCTCAGCGCATGGCAAGTTTTGAAGTGGACCCCTAGTGTCGCTTCTTCGACACGACGTCGAAGTGAGCGACAGACGGGGAACGTCTCGGTTACGTATGTAACCTCCGTTCCCTGATGGAGGGAACGAGACGTCGTGTCTTCCCGGCCACGTCGCTGAGCCGAGCCGCTGAGATGCCCGGAACACTCCCGGCTCCTCAGAAAAATCCTGAATGAACGAGCGTATTTCTCTCGCCTTTATATCCGTATCCGGAGGCGGAGTATGCAAATACTGTTCGCCAACTCTCATTGGCCTTTTTTCATAGATCAGAGGTATCTTTCGGCGCTCAAGAGAGACCCCTAGTGTCGCTTCTTCGACACGACGTCTCGTTCCCTCCATCAGGGAACGGAGGTTACATACGTAACCGAGACGTTTGCCTGCAGCAGATTCACAACTGAATAGAACCCCCCAGATTTACATTATTTACCACATAGAAAGTCTACTTATTATTTCCCCTATGTGGCGCTGAATGTACAATACAGTGAACTTCAAATAAACACCCCAATTTGCCAGATTTCATTCAAAAAAGCAGCAAAAACATTTTCAAGTTTTCAAATCATACATTTTTTCATACGTTTTTATCATACATTTACTGTAGAATGAAAACATAAATTAAAAAACAATTATACACTGAATACTGTTATATCATTGCTGTTGACAGTTACATGGTAATGTTTTTGGTTTCCAACATTGGAAATCCAAATATTTTAGGGCGATCTATTTTTGCTGCTTGGTTCTGATAACTGAAACCAGTAGACTAGGGAGGAAGTCTCGACTTCTGAAAGTACTCTTTTATCTTAAATGATCAAATAAAAGTTGGTTCTCATGATATGACCACTTTAAAAATACATTTTGAGCTAATTATTTGCCTAACATGCCAATTGGTATCACCCCTGGGCAGTGTCAACCAGTGGTTAGCCAAGTTAAACCAAATGAGAACTGTGCTAGTGCAGGCATCAAATTAGGGCATCCAAATTATGGTGTAAAGCTACTTTTCCATTTCACAGTTTTCATAGAGACATTGTAGCCTTAAAGGAATAGTTCACCCAAAAATGAAAATTCTCTCATTATTCGCTTACCCTTGCCATCCCAGATGTGTATGACTGTCTTTCTTCAGCAGAACACAAATAAAGATTTTTAGAAGAAGTTAGAGCTCTGTCAGGCCTTATAATGCAAGTAAATGGGTGCCAGCACTTGGACAGTCCAAAAGTTACATTTAGGCATCGTAAAAGTAATCCATGCGACTTCAGTTGATCAATGAATGTCTTCTGATGCAAATCAATTCGTTTGTGTAAAAAAATAAATCAATAATTAAACCGTTATTAACTTTTAAAAAGCGCTTTCTGCCAGCAGTTGATGCATTTTTAGCTGTTGTATGATGTAAGCATGTTGGCGAGTTCACACGTGAATTCTGAAGCGGCACTTGTTACACGAGAGTTCGACCATTTCAAACAGCATCAGAGACCTGGACGGAAGCACTGATTTAAATGTAAAAACTTTTTCATTATCGACTTGTTTCTTACCTACCGATTCGCTTCAGAATACATTCATTCATTATTGATCGACTATCGTGAGTCGTGTGGGTTACTTTTATGCTGCCTAAAGGTAATTTTTGGCCCATCAAAGTGCTGGTACCCATTTACTTGCATTATAAGGTCCTAACAGAGCTCTATCCTCTTCTAAAAATCTTACTTTGTGTTCTGCTGAAGAAAGAGTCATTCACATCTTGAATGGCATCAGGGTAAGTGAATAATGAGAGAATTTTCATTTTTGGGTGAACTAACATTTAGTTCTTTGTTTAGAAGTTTATTTAGAAGTTAGTCATTTTAAGATTTTAATGAAAATTTAGATTTTACATTAAACTAAAAAACCCCATGATTAAATTTATTATAATTTTTTTTTTATCTTTTAGTATAAGTGTTTTAGCTTTAAGGCCATCTATATGCTAGTGCACTCCTGAAAGTCTTTCTCTTCTGGGAAAACAGACCACCTTTCAATAATAGGCATATCTAATTTTTGGTCCAATTAAATGCTGTCTAGAATGAGAATGTCCATCCCTCCTAACACCACCTGCCATTGACTAACTATACTAATTAGCAAATCATAGTTTACAGCTTTAATCTAATCCTGTTCTGGCCAAACGATTTCATGGTGTCACGTTTTAATGCCTGTTACCTAAATTTGCAAAAATCGACTACAGTATTTGCAAAATCTAAAAACCCAAAGTCCCTTTCAAGGCAAGCCAGGCTGCGTCCAAAACCAAAGGTAACTGTCTTTGCTGCCCTATCAGTCAATGACACAACAGTCATTGTTTGCGAATGAAGATACCTCCAAAAAACGGTTTCAGACAGTCTACTGAGGCAGCATAAAGTCACACTGTTGCTAGAATACCAGCATCTGATTATTGCCATCTTGTGTGCACTAAAAGTAATGCGTCTGCGTCATTCAGTCCAACCGAACCACAATGGTCTAATAATCTAGAAGAAAATGAAGAGAGTTTTGGTGATAACCAAGTGTATATTAAATAACTACAATACTACTTTCTCGCTAGAAATGAAATCAAAAGTTGGAAAAAGTGCATAAAACGTACATTTATATACAAATTGGCTGCCTCTTCGATCCGCGTACACAGTATTTTGGGATTTCATAGTGAAGGATACATCTATGTTGCCTTCAAAAATCGATCAGATGAAGGTATCTCAGTAGACAGGGTGTGACATGAACATTGGATTTGGATGTGCCTTGGTTTCGGACGCAGCCCCGGTTCACTCTGCAGCCATCTTTGGAATGCTCCTGGGCAGGCAGGGAAGCTTTTCTATGGATACCAGCTAATGTGCATGTGCGTTTTCATGTTGATTGCCAGGTGATGTCTGTACCTAAAAGGTGATTGGCTCATTTACCGTAAGGTGGGACTTTCTTTTCTACATCCAATGGCCGTTCCAATTTATTACATTAATTTTAACAGAAGCATCACATCTCTGCTAAATAGACTCAACGTAAGAAATATAGAAATAAACGTAATTCACAAAACTGACACAGGGTCAAACTTCCAACTCAATTATCCACACATTAATACATTCTTCCACATTGCTAGATTTAACAAACCTGAATCATTACTCAAAACATAATTATGAATAATTTCTGCCTAATAAATGCTAATGCATCTCATTTTCACTATACTAAGTTACCCTCGGCGTAGCAAGTATTGACACAAACATACGTTAACCAGCTAAGATGAGCACTGGTTTATTCACAGTGCCACTCATTCGAGTGTATCCTTCATTCAGTGTGCTAACTGTTAAACTACAGTAGCGGTGCTAGTTTTTTCGCCATCATAATGACAGCATTGTGCGAACGGTGGGCAAATGGAACATGAGAGTGGTTGTAATGGGCCGTGTATCAGGCAGAATGCGTTTGATTACTGGCTCTGAGAGAGCTGTGCAGCCGAGAGCTCATCTCAAACCTGTGTGGAAGAGACAGGAGGAGAGCTAGACAGTTGCAAGAACAGACAGAAAGTATGGGAATACAAAAAAGAGAACAGAATGCTTAAATTGCATGCAAATATGTGGATAAGGTCTACATACTGTATCAAGGCAGAATGGGTGAAACTCACAAAAGAATGGTAATACCGCTACTTTGCTGTAGTACTTTGCAGAGCCATGTAAATACTACGTTACACCATGGAATGTAAAGTATCTTGGTGCTGTCATCTGATGCCATCGCTGTGTTTTAGTTTTTGCAACAAATATAAGAGGAGATCAGGTGACGTGTACAATATTTAAGGTTTTATGGATGAATATTATGTGAATTTGTACTGCCTTTAACTTGTGCTATTTTAAACAAAAGATAATCATTGTTTCACTGAACTTGCAATTGAATACAATAAACAATTACAGTAGTGATTCTAATAAGAATCACCATTGAGAATAATAGGAATTATGAAAAAATAAATAAAAACTCAAAGGAAAACATCTGGACACATAACAATAATGATAATTTGGGTGGTCATGTCATGAAAATAAGCCAATCGTCAAATGTTAAGCCAATCGGCTCTCATAGTGGAAGCTGATTGGTCCACTGACTTTTTATCAGGTAGCCAATCAACCTAATTGTCTCTCTTTGTGCAACAATTACATGATTTAGTTTTTCCCTAGAGTTCTCTTTCTGTCACTCACTCAACGTTGTGTCGAATGAAGTGACACAAGGGGTCTTCCTGGGATGTCAAATGTACCTCTGAACCTGAGAAAAGGCCAATGTCAAGTTGGCAGTCCGAATTTGCATGCCCCGCCCCAAACATACGCATATAAAGGGAAGCGGGGCAGAGAGTGCCAGTCAGAATTTTTCTTCGGAGCCGAACGGTTGTGCAACAGCAAGCTGAGATAACCACTGTTCCACTCAGGCGATATGCACTGCTCTTGGATCTACGCCGTGTTTCCAGCTGGCGTTCTCTCTCTCTGCACGCTGTGCAGTCTACGCCCCTGGGTGCTTTGACAGTGCTTTCATTGCCTGAAAGAGTGTTTCCCCTCCTAAAAAGAGTTTATTTCCTCAAAAAGAGTCTGAGTTCCCACTCATAAAAGAGCAATACACAGCAGTGTTGAACGTCCTTTTCAGGATGTGTCTTTTTAAAGTTGTCTTTCCGCCTCTGTGTAGTTCCTGGATGCGGTTGATTTCTCTCCACTTCTGACGGTCATAAAAGGTGCCTTGCGTGCCTGGGCTGCGATCACACGCAGGCAGCGTTTTATGAATGGTTCATGTTCTCAGTGCGAGTTGCAGACGCGGCTTTCTTTCCTCACGAGGGAAAGCCACTTCAGCCGCCCCCCCCCTCCCGCATCGTTCCTTCTTCCCACGGGATTGAGGACAACCCAGCTGGCGATGAAGGTGATTTGGGGATGATGACGGGCTCGGGTTCGGCGAGTAAATCCCCACGAACCACCCGCCCCCCGGCACGCTTGCTTGCTTCTGTCCGAGCTCGGGATTAGTGCGGCTCGCCTCACGGCCAGCCGGCATTCTCCCTTGAGCCCCCGGAATTGGATGATGACATTGCCACTGCATCGGTGAGTGTCAGAGCGGCATCTGGCAGGATGACTCATCTGGGCTGCCACCTTCGAGTCTGCTCGCCCAGTCTGAGGCTGACGTGTAGATGTCCGCTATGCTTTCCCGGGCCGCCGTGAGCATGAGGCTGGACTAGAAACCTCCACCCCCCCCTCACAGCTACTCGATCGGTTCCTCGGGTCAGGGTGCTGCTCATAGCCACGCCTCCCCCGGGTTCCGTTCTTCCCGGAAGTGCATGACGAGCTGACGCGGTTGTGGAGGGCACCTTTTACTGCCTGGAACCGACCCCTCCGCTCATCCACTCTCACTACCCTGAATGGTGTCCCGAGAACACCACCACCTGGTGGGACCGCCTGGTACTCCCCTCCAGAGCCTGTAGAATGACGTCATCACTGACCTCAAAAGTCTACAGTGCCACCGGACATGCCGCCTCCGCCCTGCATCCCATGGTTCACCAAGCCAAGCGTCAAGCGGCACGCAGGTGGCGTATGCCCCCCGTCTCCAGGACCCTTTCCAGGACCAGGAAAGCTCCGAAGCACTCCTGAGACGGGCGACCCAGGCAGTCAGATGTTCACCCCGGAGCTGGTACCAAGACCAGTCCGTCCCCCGGTGGAGGGCCGGGAGGAGAATCCTTTATTAATTTTTTCACCCACATTCCTGATAAAGAGTGATTTCCTCACTCCCTGGGACATCCAGCAGGTGTGCGGCGTTCTCACGGCACCCCGGCCCCAAAACTCTACAGTCCCGGGTCCACGGACGCAGTTCCCTCGTGTCCGGCCCCGTGGCTGCTCATCTCCATCAAGACAGCGCTGACTAGTTCCGAAGACGCCTCTCTAGGACCTCTCCCTCAGTCTCTAACCTGCCCCTGCCGGGTGCGCGGAGCAAGGTAAGTGCTTTGAGTCTTTTATCAGCACCCAAGCCTCGGGGCGCTCTTCTGCCTTCCGACACACTATTACCTGCTCCCCCCAGCCGTGAAGCCCCGCCCGGTACTTTAAAAGTGATTGTCCCGTTAGTGCCCCTCGCGTGGAGTTTGGATGCGTGGCTTTCAATTACCAATCCATTGCACTGGCTGGCCAGGACCATCCGACTCAATACGCGATTCAGTTCGCCCAGCTCCCGACTTGTTTCAGCAGTCTTCGTTCCACTTACGTGCGCGGCGACAAAGACAGCGCCTTACGAGCAGAGATCACGACCCTGCTCTTCAAGGATGCGATGGAGCCCGTCCCTCCATTCGAGATGGAGAAGGGTTTCTACAGCCCTTACATCATCGTATCCCAAAAAAAGTGGAGGGTTGCGACCAATCTTGGACATGTGAGTTCTCAACCGGGCCTTACACAGACTCCCGTTCAAAATGCTCACGCAGAAACAGATTCTTACCTGTGTTCGACAGCTAGATTGGTTCGCAGCGGTAGACCTGAAGGACGCGTGCTTCCATGTCTCCATTCTGCCTCGACAACAACCCTTCTTACGGTTCACGTTAGACGGCCAGGCATATCAATACAAGGTCCTCCCCTTCGGCCTGACCCTGTCCCCTCACGTCTTCACGAAGATCGCAGAGGCAGCTCTTGCCCCGCTAAGGGAAGTGGGCATCCACATACTCAACTACCTCAACGACTGGCTCATCCTGGCTCTCTCTCGAGAGTTACTGTGTGCTCACAGGGACCAGGTGCTCAGGCACCTCAGCCATCTAGGGCTTCAGGTCAACTGGGAAAAGAGCAAGCTCGTCCTGGTTCAGAGCATCTCTTTTCTCGGCATGGAGTTAGACTCAGTCTCAACAACAGCGCGTCTCACCAATGAGCGTGCTCAGTCAGTGTTCAGGTGCCTCGCTCTCTTCGAGCCCAACACAGCGGTTCCTCTAAAACATTACCAGAGGCTTCTGGGGCATATGACATCCTCAGCCATGGCCGCGCCACTCGGGTTGATGCATATGAGACCACTTCAACACTGGCTACAGACTCGAGTCCTGAGGTGTTACACTCCTCAAGACAGCACCTCCCTGGAAAATTCCCCCAAGGAAGGACCTTCTTTCTCGGGGACGGGGCACCATCTGGCACCCGCACCCAGACCTCTGGAACTTCCATGTCTGGCCCCTGCATGGGATGCGGAATATGTAGTGGATCTACCACCTGCAGTCATAGACACGATCAATCAACCCAGCGCTCCCTCCACCAGGCAACTTTACGCCCTAAAGTGGCGCTTGTTCGCAAATTGGTGTTCTTCTCGAGCCGAAGACCCACAAAGGTGCGCAGTTCGGTCAGTGCTTTCATTCCTGCAGGAGAGGCTGGAGGGGAGGCTGTCCCCCTCCACCTTGAAGGTGTATGTAGCTGCTATAGCAGCCTACCACGACGCAGTATATGGCAAGTCCCTAGGTAAGCACGACTTGATTATCAGGTTCCTGAAAGTCAAGTCAAGTCAATTTTATTTGTATAGCGCCTTTCACAACACACATCATTTCAAATCAGCTTTACAGAAGATCAGGTATTAACAGACGATAAAACTGTAATGTCTATAATGTTGACATGTTGACTCACTGTGGGGGCCAGTTCCCCTCTGGCTAACATCATGAATATAATGTAAATATTACTTATGTATAGTTAATGTCATGGTTTAAAATTATTAAACTAAGTAAGTGTTAAGGGTCAGTGTTTCAACATCGATTAAAAGGAAGGCGCCCGGAGACTGAACCCTCCCCGTCCTAGCCTGTTCCCCTCCTGGGATCTCTCTGTGGTCCTCTCAGGCCTTCAGAGACCCCCCCTTCGAGCCGCTTGATTCAGTTGAGCTCTCCCTGATGGCCCTGCTGATTGCGTTTGCCTCCATCAAGAGGGTTGGGAACCTGCATTCATTCTCTGTCAGCGACACCTGCCTGGAGTTCGGTCCGGCACATTCTCACGTTATACTGAGGCCACAACCAGGCCACGTGCCCAAGGTTCCTACGACCCCCTTCAGGGATCAGGTCATGAGCCTGCAAGCAAGCTGCCCTGGGAGGAGGCAGACCCAGCCCTTTAGTTGAGCGACACACCCCTCTTTGTCTACTTCGGTGGACAGCGGAAAGGGAACGCCATCTCCAAACAGAGGTTAGCTCACTGGGTTGTTGATGCTATTCCCTTAGCTTATCACACCCAGGCCGTGTCCGCCCTCTTGCTGGGTTCGAGCACATTCTACGAGAAGTGTGGCATCCTTGTGGGCACTGGCCCATGGCACCTCCTTAGCAGACATCTGCAGAGCAGCGGGCTGGGCAACACTCAATACCTTTGCCAGATTTTACAATCTCAGTGTTGAGTCGGTCTCGTCCCGTGTTTTGTCAGGTCAGAGCCAATAGAACACGGTAACACGGCACAACCGACCGGGTGTTCTGCTTGCACACAGCACCCTTCACCAAGTTGATCCAGTGCGCCTTCTATCCCACTCCTCCCTAGCCTTCTGGCCAGACCCACTACGTGTCACAGGTGCTCTGTACTGGGGTCAGGCTCCACAGGCTTAGTTCCCTTTTTAGGCAAACTCCCTGTGATGTATTTCCCGCAGTACGGGAAGCCCCGCTGCCTCGGACGCCGTGCTTGTAGAGCACCCCAATCATTAGGCTGGACCTACCACTGTGCCAACGTCGAGTGAGTGACAGAAGGGGAACATCATGGTTACTAAACCTCCATTCCCCGAGGGAAGGAACGAGACGTTCAACACTAGACCTACCACTGTAAACGGCCGTACCTTATTTTCAGCTCCTCAGTGCAAAATCCTGACTGGCACTCACTGCCCCGCTTCCCTTTATACCCGTATGTCCGGGGTGGGGCATGCAAATTCTGTCTGCCAACTTGACATTGGCCTCTTCTCAGGTTCAGAGGTACGTTTGGTGTCCCAAGAAGACCCCTTGTGTCACTTCATTCGACACAACGTCTCGTTCCTTCCCTCGGGGAATGGAGGTTACAACAGTAACCATTTTTTCCTCTGAAACCATGTAACCACGTTTTTCTCTGAAACCCACCTCCACCACAGCTTCCACCTCTCAAGACCTACTCCACAGGGATTGTTTGTAATGTCTATTGGTGTAGCAGCATGTAATACATGTTTGATGCAGCGTGCCTTGCATTGTCTATATGTGCAACAGCATGTCCCCACATGCTATTTCAGTATGTCTGTGTATTGTCTGGCAGCAGTAAGTCTCCGTACTTGCTCAGCAGCATTCGCATATCTAGTCCACCAAGACCAATACCCTATCAATATGTCATCTCCACATTATCTTGCGCTAAATCTTTCAGAGAGTTGACATTACTGAAATATAATCTTATATATATATATAAGTATTTGCAAGTATGACAGACTGTTTAAGAAAGAGAGATCTGGAAGAATGTTGGGGGACGGCACAACCAGAGCAACATGATCACAATGGAACTCAATTATGCACTCAGGATTTAAGCATTTCAATTTCACAATATAATTACATTAAATAGAAAATGTGTAATGTTTAACAACATTAAATTAATAGAACTTAAAATATTAAATTTTTTAATTGTATTAAAATTTAATTTGATGGAATATTGTAATGAAATATACAAGCGTAAATCATAAAAATTGATGATTTCAGTGTGTTCCCTGAAATCAAACCCATACTGACAAGAGGCATCTCCCATTGTATATTTTTGCATAAATTCAACCATCTTTACCTTTACTTCTACCGCTACTGGTTACCATAGGAACCAGAAAGTATTGCATTATGCTCTAAATGTAAATATTTACACCACTACTGTTAGGTTTAGGGTTTGAGTTAAGGGTTAGAGTTAATATAAAATGCATTCCTGTTGACTGAATTGCATAATTTACCAACTTGTTTTTTGCACCACCCTGTGGAAATTTCAACCCAACAACACTTCCTTCACAACAACACAGCTTCAGACACTGGGGACAGTTGTTTGAATTTCAGTGAGCACAGACCGATTTCAACAGCAAAACTTTCGGCCTCCAAATTCACAGTGTTATCAGCCTGGACGATGTCACTATTTCTTCTGTGTTTGTCTCTAGAGAAGTTCACCTATGCTCCTTCTCATAAACACAGTCCTTCACCTGTGCTCATGTGGAGGGTGGCATTTCATCTCGCCTCGCTGTATTAATTATGAAGTCTTTTCAACGAGCGAGTTCCCTAGAGTCCTTCACTCACTGCTGCATCTCAATTTTCTCACCAGGCTCAAGCAAATAAGAAGCCGCATGGGGAGTCTACAAGCAAGCAGGAAATGACACATGATTTGAAGTGATCCCAATTTATGCGTGTATGAGCGTGGTAAATTATCGTATGAGGGTTATGAGGGAAGTGAGCTTGTCAGTGGTTATCTCACTGATGCAACGGGGACCATGGAACCTGCCATCACTGGTGGCCTCATTAAGACCAAAGTGCAAGATTGCTAGTCACCTTACCTCACCCTCCTGTCTCATCCCACTAACATGCGGCTTTGTTTGCGTTCTGTCCCCTCCCTTTTTATAAAATTATCTTAGGTTGTGCTTTATTAAAACACTAGTGCATAGAAAGCATTGCGTGATATTGCAAAGAGTATACCTCTGCGGTAATCTGAGAACATGTACTTGGAAAAGGTTATGAGCACATTAAAATAAGATTACTGTAAATTAGCACTAATTGCAATACTGACTGTTATGAAAACACAACGTAATGACAGTTATTAACGAATACATGTGTAAAGCAAAATGACTGAACAAAGGAAATTTCATGAGCAATTACAATCATAGGAATTGTTGGAATTGAGTTTTACTGTATGTCAATAACTGTCTAATTTGTGTCTAGTTTTATTTATCCTTAGGAATTTTAGGGAGAAACTTCTGAGACAAAGTTCATACTTAAAAGAAATATAAAATAAATGAGAACTCCATTAAGTCTCCTGAGCAATAAAAGAGCAACCTTCTGAAAAATGCATTTAAACTGCACCAAAAGATCTGAACCCTTAAATGAGCCCCATCAGTCAATGGTGCTGAAACTAACTACCCCTGTGGCAAAGTAATAAAACATTCTTAGATAGGCCACGGTTTGTAAGGCAAACATTATGATAAAGCAATTCAAAATGTATCGTTGCAAATAATGTGAGAATAAGTATGTGGAACACTGAGATAATAACGTTACTGAAATGCAAGTAAATCTATAGTTTGGTACAACTGCAGGGTCAGTGACCACAGGCTAGCAATTGAAAAGGGCAGACACAAACAGACCAGGTTATCACAGGATAAAAAAGTTTGTGGTCGTTGCATGACAGGTAAGGTTGAGACGGTGATGACTGAACTTTCTCCTCAATTGTGAATAATTTCCTGCCACTTGGAGACATTTTCCGAGGCCAGCTGTAGGAACCCTAATGCCCAGTTTAACCAAAACAACTTAATTCACAAAGACATACTGCAAGAGCACGATGTATCTAAGGAAAAAATAAATAAATAAAAAACAACCTTCACAATCTTTTCCATTCTGCTATTATATAATGGCACTTAAGTGCATTTATTCTCTCAGAAGTTATTAGGCATATCCAGAGGAATAACCGTAATGCTCAGAAATTGCTTTTCATAGCTGAGGAGACTTAAAGAAATGTTCTCGGTTCAGAACAAGTTGAGCTCAATTAACAGAATTAGTGGCATACTGTCGATTAACACAAAAATTAATTTTGACTCGTCCCTCTTTAAAAAAGCAAAAATCATTGAGGCTTTAAAAGCAGAAATATGAAGCTTATAATTTATTAAAAGCACTTACATTAATTCTACTGTAACAATGATGTATTATTTGAGCTTTGAAGTTGTTTAAATTGGGTTTTAGGGTTTGTTCGCATTACATAGTCACGGTGAAATGAAGTTTTAAAATTGGATGTAACTTTACAAAGAAAAGGTTAGTAAGTGATTTTATAACACTAAAACCATGCCTCATGGCTATTCTTTCAGGATTCTGGCTCGAACTGTGAGATCCTGCTGGAAAGTGAGGATGGTAGGGGAGAGGAGCTTACACTTCACAGCCGGACGGGACCTAAACCATTGGTGATGGGGTGGTGGGGGGTGAAAACTACCACAAAGCAATGTGGGACAGCTGTGCGGAGCTGATAAGACAAAGGTTGGATTATGATTGGATGAGATCTATGAATTGAATGGATGAATGAATGCTTAACAAGTCCTCTGCCACAAACATTGCATAGGCTTCCACTTCTTCTAAAGTTCTTATGAAAAATAAAAACAGACACAAATGATACAAAAGGACATACAGTTGAAGAATATAGAAATAAAATTAAACGTAAACTCAATCTACAGAATTTGTGGCATAATGTTGATTACCAAAATAATAATAATAATCATTTCAACCCATTCCTCATTTATTTAAAAATAATTAAGAATCCAGGTTCCAGTAATGGGCTTAAAATTAAAGTGAACTGTATATGGTAGTATATATATATATATATATATATATATATATATATATATATATATATATATATATATACATTACAATACATTATTTTCAGAAAGTTAAAAATAAAAATACATTATACATGATTTAAACATGATTTAAGAGTGACAAACTCTTTTTTTGCAGCTTTACGTCGTCATGACAACAAAGTAGCAATATTGGATATAACTATACACATATAAGGTAAGTGATTTTGCCAAATTAAAATTGGCCACATTTTAAAATGTATAATGTTTTCTTTCTTGTCTATACTTTTGAAACAGTGTATTTTAATGTTTGCGCACTTGCCCATTCACTTCCATTGTAAGTGCCTCACTGTAACCACAATTTTAAATTTTATAACCAACATGGAATGAGTTTAAATAAATTTTTGCCTTAAATCAACATTACACGACAAAGGCTGTTGATTGAGCTAAACTTGTTTCTGAACTCAAAATTCTGCCCTTCAGAAGCTACATAAGATGTTCACACATCCCACAAGACAAATAACAATTTACACAAATCTGCGCTCAATGTGCATTATATATAGTGAATATATTTACTATAGAATTTCAATGACTTTGGAAAGGCGATATGCAAAAATAAACTTCTACAACCACAGAATGAGCAAATACTCACACCCATGCCCAATTGCGCTTTGCGCTGGCACGAAAAATGCGCTCAGAATTAGAAAATTGGTTAAGACGTAACACATAGTTGTTTCGCTTAACGTTGCATGTGACAGAAAGTGTTTGAATTCATATTTAAATAGCTGAGTTTTGATTGTGGACTTTGGTATCTTGACTAATCTTAGCACAGTTTGAAACACTGTTGAGATTTTGTCTGAAACTAGAGGAGAAACAAGATCATGAGGTTTTTTCTAAGGAGAAAACATTCAGAACGAGGTGATTTAAATAAAAAAGTATACATACGCATTGTTCTTGTTGCTGTCTATGAGAAATTAAGAATTGAGGTAATTGAGAATTGATTATCTTCATTGAAGGCATTGGAGTGAATTCGCTGCTCATTGAGTCATTTCTTGTGCTTGAGACTCACTTTATTTAAATTAGAGATGTTTTGTAAACATCTATGCTAGAGCATATCTAGGCGGCATCTTAATTGACCACACAAGCGGTAGAATAGTCACACGAACATTAATCTTATGTGCCACCAATAATGATGGTGAAGACATAATAATGAAATTAATCACAGGGTCTCCGCTTTCGTGGTACCTGTGCTTTAACAGGCGACACAGGTTGTCTCAGACTGGCAGGCTACCACCCCATGTGCCCCGACTGAGTTAGACCTTGACAGATTCATCTTCATTACCAGCACATCAAGATTGCACTTGCTTGTGTACACTTGCCTGCTCGTAAAGTTGTTTCTTGTTTGTGTGTGTAATGAAGATGTAATGTACACATGGCTGCGGTTCACAAACTAACAGGCATTTTGATATGTGGGTTATTGGTGTCACATAAACATAAATCTCATGAAGGGAGCTGTATACTTAAAAGATGACATGACAGCAAGATTGACTGGAATTTTTAAATAAATATCCCTGGTCATATTGTACAAAACGCATGCTAAAAATTTAAATCAGAATGTTTCATTAAACTATTCTTATTTTCACTGCCTCCGAAAGAAAATCTTAATCAAGGCTGTGTGGATGGGGAAAAATAATTAACTAGTGTTACTATTATAACTATTATTACTATTATTATTAAATATAATTATTTGAATAATAAAATAGTAGCCATTCAATAGCAATTCAATTAAATCCCAAGTTATAAAATGAAGTCCCACCCTACATTTTTAGCTTCCATTACATGAACTAGATGTAAACAGTGCTACAAAAATACTTCTCTTTGAGTTTGACCAGACCATCTATGGAAAAAGGTTTATTAGGGTTCAAATTAATTTTGGTGATGGTAGTGGTGCAGAAATTACACTTTAGCTTTCAATGCATTGTGCATGCCTTTTTTAATGTCATATTTAAGCATACAGTTATAGATCAGACTAATGTTTTGATCAGTGATTCCCAACCTTTTTTCTGCAATAGCACACTTTTTACGACTAAAAAATTCTACGGCACACCACTATCCCACATAGGCTAACAATCGTCAATAGTTTTCCTTTTCAAGAACTTGTCCATGTTTTCCGTTCGTCTTAGTATCATGATTACTTGTAATGTTTGAAATTTGGCTATGCAAAAAAACAAAAAAAAAAGTCACATCTATGTAGTCTATGCCGTGTGAGGTCACAGGTGGCAAGAGTGCCAAATAGGTAATGAAAAAACACATTTGCTTCTTTTCTAATTTGTAGATTTGTTCTTGCAATGCCACAACAAATTACAGGGATGCAAACTCATGATGGGCAAAAAAGATACGACAATCACTAGTCCATGAAAAAAAATTCTGGGGATATTATTTTTTAAGAATAAGCTAAAAGCATCAATTCCAGTTATTTTAGTGATTCAAGTTTATTCAAGATTACAGCTGTGCAGAATTAGCTGCAAAATAAAGAGTATTTTGGTGAGGCTTGCTTCTGTTTCACAAATGTGTTAAATTTTATTAACGAATTAGTTCAGTGACACATTCTGAAAATGTCACTAGGTGGCAACAAATGAGCATCTTATGTGCTGTGAGTGAGTCAGTGAATCATTTTGAGTCCTTCATGATCAAAATCTATCAGGAGACTTTATAATGTTTAAGCATTAAAAGAACAAAGCGGATCTATAGTTTTCCTTCAGTCTGAGCATTATTTTTCATCCAAAAAGACAACAATAATAGTCTAATAATAGTGAGTTTCAATAATATCCTTCCTTACCTTCTCCTTTAGTAAAACTTGCATGGCTACAAATCTACTGACTTCAGTAGAACAATTATAAACACAAAGCAGATCTACAGTATCATTTTCCTACAGTAGCCTATTTAAACTGCTGAGTATGGATTTTATCAGAAAAGACCACAATAACAGACAAATAATAATAATTTTGAGTTTCAATCATGTTCGTTCACATGAGTTGAGTCGAGGCGTCAATGCTCCGTTCAAAGTCAGCGTCAAGTGCTGCATCGCCCTCCACATGACAAGAGTTGCAGAAAGTGTCACAGAGGGGCGATTTGACGAGTTTGCCATGTAAAAAAGCAGGAGGTATAATAAACACTGAAAACATATATTTGGAAGAGAGAAAAAAAGCTTGCAATTGCTTTGATAGCAGAAAGTAATAAAAGGACTTGTTTATGTTTAGGTTGAAGCGTTTTCTTGGTCAATTTGAATTAGTTCAATAACTGGGGTCTCTGATATCCATAAATGATAAGTAAATATTTATTTTAAAGAAATTATGAGATATTCAATGTCTCTTCACAAATTTGGAAAGTTTTTAAATGTTTCCTGTTGCTTAGTACTCTCAAAGACATTAATGATGAAGCAAAAATGTGTATGTAGCACTGACACAAGTCATGTGAGAGACACTTAACGTGTATAAATATCACTCACATTTGCACATTAATCATTGCTCTTCACAATCACAAAAGTGAACGATATTGGTTTCAAAACGGAAAATGTATCCGAAAGGGGAGGAGTTTGGACCCCTGAAATTATAATTTTTTGTCATGCAATTAATTATTTAATTTGATAATGTTTCACGGCACAGCTGCCAATCTTTCACGGCCCACTAGGCACACGGTGGTTGGGAAACACTGGTTTAGATCATAATGCAAACTATAATTCAGTAAGAGACTTACTCATCGACAACACTGACTCATAATCAAACGTTCTGTGGTGCAAGCTAGTATGTATTAGATCATCACACTTCATTACTGTTCTACTTTAGGGGCCCACACAAGCTGCGACCCACATCCAACATGCTACACCAGTGGATCCCAACTCTCAAAAACATAATTGACATCATTGGATGTACCTGTAGCAGGACTATAAATAGATGCGTCACAGGTGCATCGTCAGGTATTTTGTCTGCAGTCCTGGGGCATCCCAGTGCGACAATGAAGTACAGCATCTCGTTCTGCTTTTATCAGGAAACAGGGGTTACAGTTACAGTCAAAAAGCTACACTTTGATGCTGTGCTGATTTAGCGCTTTGGGGACGAGTATTGCCACACCGCCGGACTGTGGATGTCCGGACCCCTTGTGGTTGTGTAGTTGTGCTCACAAGAGTGCGAGAGGTCAAGGGCAAGGTCAAGGGTCAAGGACATAAGAGCCCGGAGTGGCATGAACATCGAAACTATAAAATCTTATGAATGTGTGCGGAGAGGACCAGCCTGCCGCATCCCAAACATGCTGCAGAGGGACACCTCTAGCCAAGGCATTAGAGGAGGCGACCCCTCTGGTAGAGTGAGCACTGATACCTACTGGCGAAGCTTGACCGCGCGCCTCGTAGGCAAGGGCATTGCACCCAATGCGGCATAGTCTGCTTGGTGGCGGCCGCCCCCCTGTTGCGGCCCCCATGGCAAACAAATAGTTGCCCTGACTTTAGCCACTGGCTAGTGCGGTGGACATAAGTCTGAAGGGCACGGACTGGACAAAGTCTGTGAAGTCTTTCCAGCTCCGGCGTTGTAAACAGCGGGGTGCAGAAGGATTTGAGAGTGACCAGATGTACAGTCGAGAAAGGAACCTTAGTCAGGTAGTCAGGATGAGGGTAAAAAATTGCTTTAGCCATTCCTGGGGCAAAATCTAAGCAGGCTGGCAAGACAGACATAGCCTGTAGATCCCCAATTCTTTTTAGAGAAAAAATTGCCATAAGAAAAACCATCTTGAGAGTCAGAAGTTTATCAGAGACTGACTTTAGAGGGGGCCTCAACCAGACCCTCAAGGACTATTGCTAAGTCCCATGAACGGATCCTGGTCCTAGCAGGATGTCTCAGTCGCATGGCTCCATGAACGAAGCGAGCGAGCAGAGGATGTCTCCCCAACGGCACCCCGTCAATCAAGGCGTGGCAAGCCGATAGATCGGCCACGTAAACCCTGAGAGTGGCGGGGCATGTGCCTGCTGACAATTATTCCTGCAGAAAGTGCAGAACCGAAGCAATCTGGCAGTTAACTGGATCTGCATTATGTGCACTGCACCATCTTCTTCTAGTAGAGGGAGCCCTAGCACTTAGAATGGTCTTGATAACTTCATCATTATCATTAACTTTAGACATTATCTCCGAGAACCATACCCTGTTCTGCCAACGCAGTGCTATCAGTAAGAGGCAAGACCCTTGCTGGCAAACTCTGGCTAAGACTCCAGGGAGTAGAGAAACTGGAGGAAATGCATACAGGTGCATTCTGGGCCATGTATGTGCCATCACGTCCAGACCCAGGGGGGCTGGGTGACTCAGAGAGAATTAGAGGGGACATTACGCTATCTGTTGGGAGGCGAAGAGGTCCACTTGCGCTCTGTAAAATCTCACACAGATTTGTTCCACTACCTCGGGGTGGAGTTTCCACTCCCACGTCGGTATTTTATGTCTGGACAGTAAATCTGCTCCCACATTCAGGCATCCAGGGATATAAACTGCTCTGAATGACAGGAGCTTGCCTGTCTCAAGCCAGTTGATGTGCCAATCGAGCTGATGACCCTCCCGTTACTGTTGAGCTGGACGACCACTTAAGACCGCACTCCAGCCCGTCGGGGAGGTGTCTGTCGTTAGCAATTTGTGACGGCAAGAGGCACCTAGAGTGGGACCCAAAGTGAGGAACTGGGGTCTGAAACACATGGAAAGGGTACGAAGTGCACGGAGCGTAACCCTTATCTGCCTTATGGGACTGGCCCTTGGATGAAATCCCCTAGCTTTGAGCCACAACTGAAATGGTCATGTGCAGAAGATCCAAAGGGATCACCGAGGATGCATATGCCATGAGACCTAGTATTTGTTGATACTAATGAAGTGCAACCTTGGCCTAGCCTGACTTTGCTCAGGGTGTTCTGAATGGACACGATTCGAGCAGGAGACAATTGTGCCCGCATCATGATCGAATTCCATACAACGCCCAGATAGGTAATTTCCTGAGTTGGAGAGAGAATGCTCTTTTTGACGTTGAGTCTCAGACCCAGAGAAACCAGATGAGCTTAGACAATATCCCTATGCTGAACTGGCAGTTCTTGTGACTGTGCTAGTATCAGCCAGTCGTCTATGTAATTTAGAATGCAGATGCCCTGGAGTCGCAAAGAAGCCAGTGCTGAATCCATGCATTTCTTGAATGTGTGGGGTGATAGGGCTAGGCCAAATGGAAGAACCCAATATTGGAAAGCTTCGCAACCGAAAGCAAACCTCAGGATCTTCCCATGTTGTGGCAGAATTTTTTATAGGAAAATATGTGTCCATGAGATCGATCGTGACAACCAATCATGATGTTGGATTTGAGACATGACCGTCTTGACAGTTAGCATCTTGAACTCCCTGATTGAGTGATTCAAGCCTCAAAGGTCTAAAATCGGACGCAACCCCCCACCCTTCTTGGGAACCTGGAAGTATCTGCTGTAGTAACCTGACTCTTTCTCTGGAAGGGGAACATGTTCTATGGCCCCTTTGACCAAGAGATTTTGCAGTTCTTTCCACAGTAGACATGCTTGTTCCAGTTTCACAGTAGTGGAGACCACGCCATTGAAATGCGGAAGACGGCGATCAAATTTAATTTTGTAGCCTTTTTCTACTGGTCTTAGAACCCACATAGAAACACCTGGCAGTAACTTCTGTGCTTCTGCGTTTCTCTCAGATGGGTATCAATTTTGACACTTCCTGTTGAGAGGATGTCGGGTATTCCATAACCTGGACTAAGGCAGGAAGCAACGGAACACCCAACATTTTGCTGGAAACCTCTAACTCCAAAACACCAGTGGAATGGAGAGGTTTCATGGGGTATCAGGAAGGTACAAGTGAATGCTTCACGCGCCCCTAACTGAGGGGGGATACCCCGATGAGGCTGGGTGCAAGACCATCAGGGTTTTTTCTTCCTAGAAATGACTGCCCTGAGGTCTTGCTTTGGGGGCTGCTGAGGGCGACAAGCAGGCCCCCAGTATCTACGAGGGGGAGCACAACTCACCACGCTTTATTTTTGAGCCTCCCTTCTGGAAGGACCGGGGTGTGGCTGGGTGCCTGACGCCCCCTCCCCCTGAGTGCGGCGAGGAAGGAATTGCCCGAAGGCTTCCTTGTGACACTTTGCCTCCTGGAACCTGGTGATAACTACATTCATAGCGTCACCAAATAAGCCAGAAGGTGAAACGAGAAGGAAAACTTTGTCCTTGTCTCTGTTGCCCAACAGGTTGAGCCACAAGTGACTCTCCGTGATGACTAAAGCAGACATAGACAGGCCAATGGTGTGAGCTGTCTGCTTGGTCGCGCGGAGAGACAGCACTGCAGTCACCATAATTATTTTATGGTCGCTGTGTATTTACCTTGCTGTTAAAAGTTAAAATATTAATGCATTTAAATAAAAAGTTATGCCATTAAACTTTGGGAAAATACTGAGTGTCACTGCACCCGTGCTAGTTTTTTATGCTCTTCACAGATGACGAGTTGTCCCATAATTGTATCAAATGTCATGAGGTATGCCCACCTCTTCAGTCACTACTACACCACTGCTTACACTTGCTCACCTGGCATTACTAATGATTCCTATTATAAATTATGTTGGACCAACATAAGAAAATTAATTGAATGAAACCATAGTAAATTGAGTCTTATGAACCAAGTGAAGTTAAAATTACTATAGTTCATAGATTTGACCTAACTCAACAAAATTATGTTGGCTCAATGAAACTGACTTAATCTGAGCGAAAGACATTAAAATTGCTTGTAAAAAACATTCTCGAAATCAAGTAAGTAAGGGTAATGACTTGTGACTCATGATTAATGAGTGCACATCAACAACAAATGAAAAGCATTTCCACTTCCTTTTTAAAAGTTTATATGCCATTTTCTTTTCTTCAATTTATTCATTTATGTATTTTCTTATTTTTTCCTATGTTAACTCTACACAAAATGTTTTACCTGCCATCCACAAATTTATCAGAACAGACCTGCAACACAATTTTGGGTTGTGATGCACCAGTTGACAAGGTGTCACTTAGTGTTTAACAAAGTGAAAAAACTGCTATGTTAAGAAGACAAATGAACACGATGCAACAGACCTAAACATACATATATGAAATGTATGTAAGGGCCTAATGTGATATATAGAGTTTGATAGTGTTGACCCCATTCTGCCATCTGTGGTTACCCAGCGACAAGATGGGTCTCCAAATCTCCAGGCTTGAACTCCTACACGCCTGTTACTCACCCAGAGACTCTCATACACATGACAACATCCCCAAGCGCATTGGCCAATGATCAGTCAAGCTTACACTGAGAGGAGCAGTGATGTCACGGGGGTCATAATCTCCATTCAGCATCTCTCTCTCTCTCTCTCTCTCTCTACTGCTCATGCATTACTGCAAGCGGACAGTTTCACAGACATGCTGACTAGCGTTTTCACCTCTGAAAGAAGATAAAAGATTAGAATATTACAGAGCGGAGCATTATTGTGTCAATAACAATATGCACCATATTGTTACAGAGATACAAATCCATATCCCTGATTCCAGGCAGAGTAAGATGGATTAAAACAAAGACATTTGCGAGAGAGATCTATCTGTTTATGTGCATGCATTCTCCTGTTTAAAAGCAAAAGTACAAGCAAAAATTACAATTCTGTCATTGTTTACTCATCCTCATGTTCTAAAACTTTAAGAAACGGAATACAAAAGGAGAACTTTTAAGAATATATTTTCCATATTATGAAAGAGAATGGAAACTGGGTCTGTCAATCTGCATAATGACAAAAAAGCACAATAAAAATAGTACATACAAGTCATGTCCTATATTACAAGTCTTCTTAAGATATACAATAGCTTTTTGTAAGGATTAAGACTAAATATAAGTTGTTATTTTCTGATATTCTTGCCCTTCGCCAAAGCTCTGAAATGGACTATCAAAAGCCATGTCCACACTAATACAGTTCCACTTAAAACACTCATTGAAGTTTACACACTACAAAAGTACCATCCGACACCAAAAGCCATTTGTTCTCATGTGTCTCATGAACAGTGCTATGTTTTTAAAAGGTATTTTAAAAGATTAGAAGAACAAGCATTTTTGCATTATTTATACAATAGTAATATTGGTAGAGTCCGTTTAATCCATGATGTGGAGTGTGCATGGGAAATATTTACAATTCTTTCGTCAATTTGTAATAAGCATGCCCCTATAAAGAAATGTAGGATATCTGGGAGAGACAACCCTTGGTTTACAGTTAAATTATCTAACCTGATCAGGGAAAGGAACATCTCATGGGCCAAGGCTAGAAACACTAACTCCCTTGCTGATTGGACTTCCTTTAGAGTCCTAAGAAATAAATGTACAAGTCTGACTGAAACATCGAAGTCAGAATATTACTTAAAATCTATTTCAGAAAATGTAACTAATCCTACTAAATTCTGGAAACAGATACATTCATTGTCATGTCTCAATTTCACTCCAGGCCTCCCTGAGCACATTTTAGTTAATTCAATTGAAATTAAGTTTAAAGATGAAATTGTTAGGCATTTTAATGAGCATTTTATATCAGCGGGGTCTATTCTTAATACATTTGTAGCAGAATCGGGGAGCTCTAATTCTAAATTTATAACGTCTTTATCATGTACTAATTTACCTAGGGACCCCTTTGTATTTAGACCTATTTCTAGTGTGGAGATCTGTAAAGCTTTGAAGGCTATAGATCCAAAAAAGTCGCCTGGACTCGACAATTTGGATGCTTATCTTCTAAAGCTTTCAGCTGATTTTATTGCTGAGCCGATTGCTAAAATTCTTGGTATTAGTCTATGTACTTCCTTTACCGAAGGGTGGGAACCCTTCGAATTTAAACACCTATCGCCCGATATCCATATTTTCTACTCTTGCCAAGATTCTAGAATATCAAGTAAATTCTCAATTGAAACAGTTCTTGGCTAACAATAATATTTTAAGTGAAGGACAGTCTGGTGTTAGATCAGGTCATAGTACCATATCTGCAGATATGTTGGTAACAGTTGACATTATAAATGCCTTGGACAGAAAACAGCAATATGCTGCCCTATTGATCTGGCAAAGGCATTTGATTCTGTTGACCATGAGCTGCTGTTAGGTAGACTCAGTGATGTTGGGTTGGCTGACAAGGTTATAGAGTGGTTTAAGAACCACCTTGCAGATAGAACCCAGTGTGTACTAGGGTTGCAACGGTATGAGATTTTCACGGTATGATAACCGTCTCAGAAAATATCAGTTTCACGGTATACGGTATTACACAATTAGTATTATCAGTGAAAACGGAAGGGTTATTTATTTGTTTTTGAGCAAACACTTTATTATTATTGAAACTTGAAACCGTTTATTTTATTGATGTATGTGGGAAAAAATTTTCCCTTTTGAAAATAAAAAAAATAGAAATAATAAGAAAGCTAACGGAATTATAATAAACAGAATTATAAACATGATAAAAAAATAGCATGTAACTATAACATGTTACTGTATATAACTAAAGCTTGTTAGTTTACATGTTAAATTAACTACTAAATAAAAAAATAACATCAACTGTGTGAGCTTTTAAAGATAAATATTAACAATGAACATATACTGTAGGTGCACGACAGCGAGGCCAGACTGCTCCTGTCTGTACCTTTAACTCAGTGCTCTCAACTGGTTTTGTTTCAGGACGCAGATTTTACATTGGACAACAAGTGGCGACCTGCCATAGATTAAACATAACCTTTATTTAATGTATCCTAGGTCGCATTTCCTTTTATGTTGCATAGTTTTGTTCATGGTTTTCCAGTACAAAGACATGCATCAAGTGACATTATTTTTGTTGTTGATGTCAACAACAAAATCTACAGGAAGTTGTCTCTCCCACTTTTAAAAGTTGAAGAGCATATATACTTTTATGAGCCAATTTTTATCCTATTTATTAACTAATATTATATATTTATACACATATTACACAGAAGGAAAGGCTCCACATTACCATGGTTAGGTCAGTGTGCTTGTCTTAAATAATAGTATTGTATTACTTTTGATATACAATGTTCTGCATTGATTTGGTTTCTGTATCTTTTAAGCCCAGAAATAGTTGTGTACTCAATTTTCTAAAGTGTATCTGTGTATCTCTGGCTTGCTTTTGCTCGCATGTCAATGATGCCGAGATCTACTTTTATATTAATTTAATCACTGAGAAGATTTACCTGCAAAGTAGCCCCAAACATCACAAGCAGCCTCAAGAATGGACACAGAGTAGCCGTATAACACTTTTCCTTGAGCAGAATATTGCACTACAGATCGCTAAGTTTGTTTAAAGGAGAAAGTGAGATGTGCATGGTTGCCAGATTGCACAAAATAAGTATTACAGTATAAATCTCAAACTGGGGGTGTTGCATCTCTTATCTGGCAACCATGAGCATGTTAAACGCTTGTGGAGATGCGTTAGGTCCCAATGCAAGTTAACTGAAATATTCAATGAAAAATACAAACACTTTTACGATAAATGAGCCGCGGGCCAAATTAAACCATGTGGAGGGCCTGATCCAATTGCCCATGTCTGCTTTAGCTGTTTGCGAGATTATCATTAAATCAGTCTTGGCAGTCCTAAATAGTCTATCACTTGGGCGACCGCCGAAATATTTTCAATGGGAGAAACATGGCATTGCTCTTTCCCTGCTGTTCGCGACCCATTCCGAATAAACCAGTTGAGAAACACTGCTTTAACTCACACACACACACACACACACACACACACACACACACACACACACACACACTCATGTCAGACCCCCTCGCCTCTCTCTGACATTTTCTCCGCTGCGTGTGTGTGTGTGTGTGTGTGTGACGCAAGTTGACGAGTCTGACAGGCAGACAAGGAAGAAAGAAGATGAGCATGCGCATGTGAGATTCTCCGTCCGGTTACATTTTTTCTCAATACCGTAGATAAGCTACATGGTATGATGGTATGATATGGTATGATAAACGTCAATTTTCAAACCGTGGTATACTGTGAAACCGGTATACCGCTGCAACCCTAGTGTTTACACAGATGGAAATAAGTCAAGCTTTTTGGAATTTTCTAAGGGTGTCTCCCAAGGTTCAATTTTAGCCCCTGTGTTATTTTCTATTTTTATAAATAACATTGGGAGGGACATGTCTACAGCTAAAGTGCATCTTTATGCAGACGATAGTTTACTCAGTTGCCTCTTCTCTGAACCAGGCTGTTGTTGATTTTCAGCTTGCTTTTTAAAAGCTACAAGTCTCATTGTATGATCTTAACCTCATACTTAATGCTAAGAAAAGTACATTTATGATCTTTTCTAGAGCCCACTCCCAGACCTCAGCTAATGTTGGCATTTATACTTCAGGAGGGGACTCAGTTGAAAAAGTATCATCTTATAAGTACTTGGGTATCTGGGTGGATGACAGGCTCTTTTAGCGTACATATTGAACACCTAGTGAAGAAGCTGAAGGTTAGGCTGGGTTTTTATTATCGAAATAGGGCCTGCCTTAATTTAGCATCTAGGAAAAAGCTTGTACAGGCTACATTCATAAGTGTTCTAGATTATGGAGATATTATCTACATGCATGCTGCTTCCTCTATACTTCGCCGTCTAGACTCTGTGTATCATTGTTCTCTTCATTTTATAAGCAATTCATTGTCTAGTACACATCATTGTGGCCTTCATTAAACTTATGGAGACAGCTTCACTGGTATTTTTATTTATTTATAAAGCCATACAGGGAAAACTACCTCCTTATTTGTGCAATTTTTTGTCACTCATCAATAGCTGTTATGATTCTCGCTCCTCTAGACTGCTACTCTACAGGGTACCCAGGATTTGCACTAATCTGGGTAAAACAGCGTTTTCTTATTTTGCACCTTGGTCATGGAATTCCCTCCAGAACACATTACATATAAATCACTTTGTTACCTTGGGTGAATTCAAATCTTTTAGAAAAAAGTGTACTACTGAAGAGTGCAATTGCTATGCATAATCTGGATTCTGTAATTGTAGTCCATTGTTTTCATTATTATGTCCTATATTTGTCTTATGTCTGTTTTTGCTGTGTTGATCTTTTAAATGTTTACCTTGTTCGGTGTGCTTTCTTGGTCAGGTCTCCCTCGAAGGGAGGACTTCTTGGTTAAATAAAGGTTAATAAAATAAATAAATAATCAAATGTAATCTGATTACAAAGCAATTAGTTACTATAATGCCATTACTTTTTAGTAAGAATAGTAGTGAAGACATTACATTTAAAATTATTGTAATCCGATTACAGTTACTGAATTACAATTAAGGTAATTCATTTTAATTACATTACTTTGGTTACACTTACTCATTTTTTTAAGATTGTGTATAATACATTGAAAACATGTTCATATGTGTATCTATTTGCATTTCTGTAACAGCAGAGGGGTGTGTGACAATAGATGTGGAGGAAATACTGGATTGTTTTTTACTTTTTGAGTGGAAAAACAAAAACTTTTAGAAAGTGTTTTAGAAAGTAACTTAAAAATAATCAGTAAAGTAATTTAAAGACAATTTTAGAGACTTGGTACTTAAGTCTTGGTACTTGGTAGTAAATACATTTTTGGAGTAACCTACACAACACTACTTGTGACTAGTGGAGCACAGATAAGGAAATTTGAGGCCAATACGATCACTAATTTTTTAACCCTGCGATCGACCGACACCGATCCAATCACCGATTTTTCTTTTTAAAGTGCCCTTTGGCACTCTTTTGCAAGCTACATGCTGCAGTTATATTTTATTTACATAAAATTGACATTACATTTTTTGTACAAAATTTGAATTAAAAACAGTTAATAGTTCTGTTTTCATTTTCAAGTCTCACTGTGGCATACTGGCAACCAGTAAACACCATGAGAATATCACACACAGCTGACATCATGGGTGGACTGGCCATAGGGAGAATCAGGACTTTTCCCAGTGAGCCGGCTGCGAAACAGGGTCGAATGGCCAGACACTGGAGCTCACACAGAATAGCACTGGGATGAGTGACTGATGAGAGATTGAGATTGGCCATATTTGATTGGCCGAAATTGTGCGTGTTGGAGCAACTGAAACTGATCGTTCCAACTGTTTCTGTTGCTCCCCCACACTGTCTGACCATCGCAACTCACAGCATTGGTTACATACAGTATGTATACTCAGAATTGTATTTGCATATTTATGATACATTTATACATATTTAGAAGTATGTTGATGTATGGCTTACACTGACACCTAGTGGCCTGGATGCTGCACCATTCAAACTCAGTAGTTTTTAGTTAGCAATGCCTTTGTAGAAATTCACTATGCATAGTAAACAAGGATTAATTTAATCCATGAGTGAAAGTGTCCAATAACAGGGCAGTTACTGAGATTAAGTCAGTAGTATCAGTTGGTCATGTGATGCTAACATGGCGGCCCCCATGAGGCTTCCCTGCTCAATGTAGAATAAAAGAGCTTTTACAAGGTTACTGAAATGACTAAACTTTTCGTCTCACCCAAGTGGTCATGATTTTATTCATATGTTTCAGAATTACTTTTCATTCTTTAGAAGCAAAACTTTTTAAATGTGGAAAAAATACCTTTAATTTGTTATTTTCCAACAACACTCTCAAGTGGCCGCAGGATGATTCTTAGAGGGATGAATTAGAGTACCAGTTTATCTATGATTTTGAGCATGATTCAATTGAAAAAGGATTGGCTGTGAATCTAGACACACAGATTTAAGACAAAGATTGGCGATTTAGATCGGTGATCAATCTATCAGTGCACCCCTAATCTTGACCAAATGTCATTGAAGTCAATGGTGACATAATGTCTGTTAATTACACAAAGCTATCGCATGCCTTTATGGCTCTTTTTTGTCATTTTTGGAGCTTGACCACTTCAGACCACATTAACATTCAATATATGAAAACGAGCTGCAAACATATTCTTCCATACTTCTCCTTTTGGGTTCCACGGATGAAAGGAAGTCATACAGGTCTTGAAGGATGTGCAGGCGAGCACATAATGACACAATTTTCATTTTTACATGAACTATACCTTTAAGCTTAGGCCTGAGAGTTGGGCATTCATAAAACTACAGTAGCGCACAAATCAAGGACACACACAATTACTTTACAAGAATACTGCCCCAGAGCATAGACAGGAAATTTTCCACACCACACATTCTCTCTCTGCCTCTTAACGCACTCTCCCACAAACATCGACTCCCTGGAGGAGGATGTCATAGCAATACGGTCCTTATAAAGTAGCAACGTGTGTGTGTGTGTGTGTGTGTGTGTGTGTGTGTGTGAGCGTGTGGAAAAAGCCCCCGGCTAAAACCTGCAGTCATACCTTAGCAGGTGCTGCTTTCCACTCGCTGCATCTGTTAATTAGGAACAGTCTGCTGCAGGAAGACTGAGGCTTAGCATGGCCGCTGCCTTGTGACTGGTCATTAGAGCATAGAGTGAATCCAGAGGGTCTGTTAGACCACTTACAATAGGAAACACACTCACACACACACGGTCTCACTCCACTTGCTCTGTCTATTTCTAGCGCTCTGAAAAACTCTGCTCTGTCATCTTTGTCCCGATCTAACCAAAAGAACAATGAAAGACTGGACACATTTAGGGAAAGAAACTGGGGAATAACCATCTTAAAGTAGCAACACAACAAACTTAACTACATTTTCTAGTGACAGTAGTTCAGCTGTTTTCAAAACAGTGCAGCTTCTCCGGTAACGAGCTACTTTTTAGCAAGCAGTGTCAAAAAACTACATCAGTATTTTGTCACATTGTATTGCGCACACATTGTATTGTGCACACACCTTTGCAGCCGAGCAAGCTGAGAAAATAATCAAATGCACTCACCTAAAATGTTTACTCTCTTTCTTGAATGGAGCATTGGCCAGTCTGATTCTGTTAAGTGAATTGGTTCGTACTGTTCGGAACATCATTTATACGAACCAATTCAAAAAATCTCTGCACTTTGCAATATTTATTATAATTTTACAAAAGAAATACGGTGATGGAATATTCTTCCTCTTCGCCAAAGCTCAGAAATGGACAACAGCCTCATGAAATGAAAATTCAAGTTTTAAATGAACAAAACAACCTCCCAACCCTAAACCTACACCGACCAGATTGTGTCATAAAAAGCAAATGAAAAATGCAATTGCAGAAAAAAATAAGTAATTTTGAAGTCCTTTGGCCCTTTCTCTCAAAAGTGCAATGCTCTATCGGTTGAGCTACCGGGCAATTTCACACACTTGAACAAGCTTGTAAATGTAGGTGGTTATGTAATGCAAACTTTTAAATGTATTGCTTATGAGTCATGCACTAATAAAAATGATAAAAGTGTTTAGGTGTCATAAGATAGCATTGTGTGAGGAAGAGGGCAAGTGTTTATGTTATCGCAAAATAAACCCCAACAGGGTGGTCAGGACCCTGAAGGTTTTTATTTTAGTTTTTTTGCGATAACAACCGACTGACTGTACATTATCCCACTTATTACATGGCTACTAGCCAAATAAATAAATACATGGACATTTCATACTGATTTGCATTGAAATTACATAATTATGTAAGAAGAAAGAAATCACTGAACAGCTGAAATCCACCTCCGGTCCTGCTGGTGATTATTTTTTACTTAATGAACGCCTGACTACTTATTATGCATCTTATTACAAGACTTGCCAAATAAACAAAAAAAATGTATATGAAACATTGATTTGAGTTGAAATTATTTTATTAGCTTACTTGTAGAGATTGCACAGTGAGTGGAGAAGCAGGAACGATGGCTCACAATACCCAGATTAACGTCTGATATGTGGATGTGCGGTTGTTACTGAGCAATAGCAGACCACTAGATGGCACCAGTAACCAATCAGAATCAAGTATTTCAGAGAGCTGTGTAATAAGAACTGATAATCTGCTGTTTTACTCGTGATTTGCCTAAAAGGGAATACAAATGTAAATGTATGTATAACGTGATTCTATGACATCAGGTTGGCATTGACACCATTTGTAACCAAATGCAGTTGTTTCCAGTACCACTTTTGATTTGAGAGCTACAATGAAGTTTAACAATTTTATCGAAACACTACTTCATCGTGTCATCAGAAGACTTGGAACAACAGAAAAAGTGTTGCGTCACCCCCAATAGCTTAAATGTAGTCAGCTACTTTTCTTTAGAAGCTTGTAGTGAAGCTAAGTACATTTTCAAAAAGGTAACTTCACTGAAGTTGATCAGCTATTCTGACAAGCTATACTTTCAATGTAGCTGTCCCAACACTGGAAATAATTTGTCTCTAATATGCAGCCTGATGCTTCGTCTGTTCTTTTCTCCTCATATGATCACTCAACCTCTATTTCTTTGCTCATTTAAATAATGAAGGCCATGCAGACAAAGCTAGAAGGAATATATCGCCGGCAAATGCATGCAGGCGTGGGCAGAGCAAAAACCAATCAGGGCGGAGTAGGGGACAACTCCAATGAGATCAAAAGACCGTGCCTGCTCTGATCTCTTTTAAAACTGGGATGAATAATTTAGGCAACATGCTTTGACTGTAAAAACTCACTTTGGCCACGCCCCCCTGTTGGCTGCTCGTTGAGGACTGGGGACCGACAGTATCTGGCTCGGATCTAGTGAAGATATATGAAATGTTGAATAGAAATAAAATGTTAATCAAGGCAGGGTGGCAAAGACACAGCTTTGTAATGTCTCTTATAAGTAAACAAATGCAAATCAACTCGTTAAATGATCTCATTCATCTGCAAATTATTTATGGTTTATATACAAATTAAGACTAGGGTCATTAGTTTCACGCTGGTATACGTGATTCATCGACTTTGCAGTGGTGATGTATTAAAATGCGAATGTAAAGCGATTTACTCCAGGCTGGGAGCTCTAAGACTGCGGAAAGTTGCATTGGATTGTGTGGGAGAGAATTTGATTGACGCCGAGAGCTGTGACTAATGCAATATTCTCCTTTATTTAATACCGTGTCATTCTCTCATCCATAGCAGCCAGACTCTGTCAAAAGCTGGAGGGGTTTAACCTAGAATACATTTCTATTGGAAATCTCTACTGTATGTGTCTCATGTCTCTCTTTCTGCTGTCATTGTCTTGCTCTCTCTCTCTCTCTCTCTCTCTCTCTCTCTCTCTCTCTCTCTCTCTCTCAAATTCAAATTCAAATTCAAATGAGCTTTATTGGCATGACTGTACACAGTGTACAATGTTGCCACAGCATTGAGTAATAAACACATTACAACCATAAAAACAACAAAACAAAAAACACGTGTATATACAATAAATGAATAATAATGATAATACAATAAAATACAAATGACAAAGTAAAATACAGAGATCAGTGAGGAAGGGAGGGGAAAAAGTATATTAAAATATCAGTTTGAATAGAGCTGTAATATGATGAGGGGGTCAGTCTCTCTCCCTCATGTGATGACACATACTGCGCTGCCAGCTGAACACACTCTACTTTCTCTCCCATAAGATACAACAGTTTGTCTGTCATTTAAGTCCTGGAATTCATGTAGAATATGAGCTATATGTAAAGTGTGTGTTTCTAAAGATCTCATATTTACTGCAGTGAGTGCGGAAGTGAAGTTCATCCTCCACAACTCCTTCAGTTAATATCTCTCTCTCTCTCTCTTTCTCTCTCCTTCCTTTATGCGTTCAAGGGATGGATCAATTGATCTGTCTTCAGCTACCATGTGAACCCTATTCGACATGTCTGTCTGTGTGTATATGGGTGTGTTTGTGTAACAGGGAGAGAGTATGCATTTGTGTGTGTATATGTCGGTGAAAAGCATGAGTGTATAAGGGTGTTGTACAGTATTGTGAAGCTAATTTGAAGCTGTATTGTAGCTTGCCTAGATGCAAGGTACTCATAATGTTATGTAGTTGAATAAGCTACACAAATTAGTTAGATATACAACAAGCCACTAACAAAAAGTTACTAACAACAATTAATATACTGTATATAAGGGATAAATATATAAGAAATTATATGTTTTAGTTACAAAGAGTATTATCAGTGTGCCATGTTGAAATCGTATTTCCCAGTTTAGCGTTGTCTTAAATTGTAATTACAAGTGGGAAACGTCTTGGTTACGTATGTAACCTCCGTTCCCTGATGGAGGGAACGAGACGTCGTGTCGAAGAAGCGACACTAGGGGTCTCTCGAGCGCCGAATATGCCTCTAATCTATGAAAAAAGGCCAATGAAAGTTGGCGAACAGTATTTGCATACCCCGCCCCCGGATACAGATATAAAGGCGAAGGAAATATGCTCGTTCATTCAGGATTTTTCTGAGGAGCCGGGAGTGTTCCGGCCACCTCAGCGGCTCGGCTCAGTGATGTGGCCGGGAAGACACGATGTCTCGTTCCCTCCATCAGGGAACATGTCATCAGTTACATACGTAACCGAGACGTCGTGTCGAAGAAGCGACACTAGGGGTCCACTTCAAATCACGCCATGCGCTGAGCCATGTACGTATGCTGCTGACACAGAAGCATTCAGACTGCACGTACTCTTCCCCAATGCCCCAAAAAAAGTCGTCGGAATCCTTTTGGTTACCCTAGAGGGGAACAAGGCGACACTTCTAACTAGGGAACGGGCCAAGCCTGGCTGGGCCTCTTTTCTCTCTATGTTTTCTCGGCATACAGCAAGAGCAGCCGGGGCCCTTACCGCATCATGGGAAGGGGATCTTACCCGAATTTGTATTCTTTCAGGGGGAAAATACCCTGCAGAGGCCACACCTGCCCAAAAGGGGAGGTAAAGGTGGTGAAATACATCACATGGCCTCTTCGGTCACATGTGGGAAGAATGGCGCAATGGTAGATCCAGCCTCGAGGAGGGGGGAGTTGCTACAACATGGCGAAGGGAGGGCAGCGAAGGCCTGCCTAAGGGAGACGCGGGTCAGCTCATAAGGTGACCGTACCGCGGAAGTACACACAGGAGGAGTCCGCGTAGGAGGCCTGATCTGTGGAGCACCTATTCCAGTAGGGGTAGCCTGGGGTATCCGTAGTGGACTGAGTCGGCGAGTTACTCCGCTGAACTGCGGAACCAAGAGGGCTAGGGAGGAATCGACCAAGAACCTAAAAGCGGTCTTCTGGGAAGAAGGCGCACTGTTTTACCTATGCAGAGGGAAAGGCCGCTGGACGCAAGCGATTCACCCGGTCAGACCGTCAATGTGTACCGAGTTCTACGGGCTCGGACCTGAGAAAACACGGGACGAGACTGACTCAACCCAGAGATTGTAAAATTTCGCAAAGGTGTTAGGTGTTGCCCAGCCCGCAGCACTGCAAATGTCTGCTAGGGAGGTGCCCCTAGCCAGTGCCCATGAGGATGCCTCACTCCTGGTAGAGTGGGCCAGTAAGGAGTCACAAGAGTGACTTGTTCGTCGTCCTCCCTGACCTTGCACAGCACCTGTGCAAGAAGGCTCACTGGGGGAAATGCGTACTTGCGCAGCCCCGATGGCCAGCTGTGTGCCAGTGCACCTGCCCCAAGGTGAGCCTCTGAGCGGGCACAACAGTACGAGCAGTGGGAGGTCTCTCGGGAGGCAAACAGGTCTACCTGGGCCTTGCCGAACCATCCCCAGATCAGCTGAACCGAGTAGGGGTGAAGCCTCCACTCTCCGCCAGGCAAGCGTTGTCGTGTCAGCGCGTCCGCTATCACATTGAGGTTACCGGGGATGTGAGTGGCACGCAGCGACTTGAGTCTCCAAAGGAGGAGACAACGGGCGAGTTGTGACATGTGGCGGGAGCGTACGCCGCCTTGGCGATTTATGTACGCCACCGCAGTGGTTCTGTCCGACCTGACCCTGGTATGATATGTTTGTCTCAAACTAACGGGAGAAACTTCTGCAGGGCCAAAAGGACGGTCAACATCTCGAGGCAGTTGATGTGCCAACGCAGCTGGGCCCCTTTCCAATGGCCGATCTGGAGGCGTCGGATGTGACCAGGACGCGTCGGGACACCTGCTGTAAGGGTACTCCTGCCCGTAAGAAAGAGGTCTGTCCAGGGTTTGAATATTTGGCGGCAGGCGGAGGTGATTGTCACACGGTGCGTGCCGTGGCGCCATGCTCATCTCAGGACTCGGGTCTGAAGCCAGTGTTGAAGCGGTCTCATATGCATCAACCCCAGCGGCGCAACAGCCGCGGAGGACGCCCGAAGGGAAAGTGGGGCTCTCCAAGAAGACTTCAGCTCGTCATGCACTTCCGGGAAAAACGGGACCGGGGGGGGCGTGGTTCTGTGTGCGGCGCCCAGACCCCAGGAACCAGTCAACCAGTCATGACGGGTGTGGGGAGGATAGAGGGTTCCAATCCAACCCCACACTGACGGCGGCCCGGGCAAGCATGTCGGACATCTGCGCATCAGCCTCAGCCTGGGCGTGCTGGCCTGAAGGCGGCAGCCCAGGGGAGGCGTCAGCGTCAGACGCCGCGCTCTCCGATGGAACAGCGAGCTCCAGAGGATACGCAGACTGGCCCGGAGGCGAGTCGCCATTGCCTCAAGCACGGACGGGGGTCAACGAGCGTGTCGGGGGGCGGGTGGTCCGAGGGGGCGTACCCGGCGGAGCTGCACCTGCTGCCCTCCCCAAATCGCCTCCATCGCCAGCCGCATCTTCCTCAATCCCGTGGGAAGGGGCGACACGGGGGGCAGCTGGAGTGGCGTGCTTTCTATTGAAAGCCCGCCATGACCGCAACGTTGCCATGGTCATGCTCTCACAGTGAGAGCGCCTGTGGCCGTCTGAAGCGGAGAGCACTCTACCGCATCCAGGAACTACACAGGGGTTGAATGGCATCTTTAAAAAGACGCATCCTGAAAAGGATGTTCAACGTCGCTGTGTATTGCTCTTTCAGAGTATTAAACTATTTTACAGAGAAAATTACTCTTTATAGGAAACTCTTTTAACCCTGCGCTGTTGAAGCGCCCAGGGGCAAACTGCACGCCGTGCAGAGAAGAGAAAAGCCGCTGAAGTGCGCCGTAGATCCAACAAAAAGCAGAGTGTCAGAGGATAGAAGCAGGAACAGTTGTGTCACTCGCAGCTGGCTGCATACACGACCATCGCTCCGAAGAAAATTACTGAATGAACGAGCGTATTTCCCTCGCCTTTATATCCGTATCTGGGGTCGGGGTATGCAAATACTGTTCGCCAACTCTCAATGGCCTTTTTTCATAGATCAGAGGCATATTCGGCGCTCAAGAGAGACCCCTAGTGTCGCTTCTTCGACACGACGTCGAAGTGAGTGACAGACGGGGAACTGGATTTTAGAATCACTTCGGAAGTAAAATGGTATTGGTAATAATTCAGTTTTACTTGTGGATTTTGCCAGTAAAGTTTAGTGTGTGTGCATTTTCATAATGCTCATTTAGCTGGTTTACGAGTCAACAGGAGTATGTATCAAAACTACAATTATCATAATATTACTGTGTGTGTGGCACGAGAACAATGCATCAATTGCACACCTAATTTGCAGTTTGCTCTTCAATTTGTTGCACTTGTCCTAAAAAAGCTTCCTGTCTTTAACTATTAGCTTTTTTTTAAAGAAAAGGAGGAACGAGTCAAAATTAATTTTTGTGGTAATCAGGGTTGGGGAGTACCGGGATACATGTAACGGGATTACATATTTAAAATACAAAATATAAGTATCTGTATTCCACTACAGTTACATTCAAAAAGTTCCCTTTTTAATCTTGATGATCTATGGGCATCAATTTTCCTAAGAGAACAATCTAATATTGAGACTGTTATACTGTCTGGTTATTAGTCCCTGATTCCAGGGTGGTGCCCCGTCGACATTAATTCTAATTAATATTCTATTGATTTTGATATTTGACAATTATCTTTGATGATTGTTTAATTTGAAGGATCAATAAGCTAGTGTTAAGTCTAATCAATGTTTAATTAATTTTAATAATTAATTATTATCTTGGATAATAATTAATATTCTATTAGATTTAATGATTGTTGATTTAAAGGATAAAAAGCTAACATTGATTCTAATCAATGTTCTATTGATTTTAATAATTGATAGTGATCTATGATCATTATTAATTATTGCTAATAACCAAACCCCGCTCCTAAACTGTGAGCCCTACAACTTTACAGCTCAAATAATATATGAGTTTTAACTACATTCACTTCCATTGTAAAAACCTCACTGTAACCTCGATTTTTGCTTCTTCTTTTCAATTTATAAGAAAAGGAGGGAGTCAAAATGTGTTTTTGTGGCTATCAATATTATGCCACAAACTGAGCTTAACTTGAACTGAACCCATAATATTCCTTTAACACTACAATTAACACTAAAGACATTTACACTAAACCAGTAACAAACCCTAATTTAAATAACTGAATAAAAAACATCAGTATTTAACTTAATATTTATTTTGCTACAAAAAAGTAGACATAAAATGCCACGCAGGAAGTTCCGGTGATACTGAATGATACATCAAATGTATCATGTAAATTAATATTTTTTTTCCTCCCTGAAATGAATCAGACTACCCAGCACTATTTGAGAGATTATGTATTGCTTTTGCTTATTAATATAATGTAAAACAAATTTTTTTATAAAAATAATGTTGTCACATTGCACCGCTACTTTAAAATAAAAAATAAAACAGCTCATTACTGGAAAAGCTGCAGTACTTTGAAAACAGCTGAACTACTGTCATGCTACTAAAAAAATGTAATTAGGTGTAGTTCATGTTCTTGTTATCAGTTATTCACCCACATAGTGCTTCAAACCCATATGGAATTCTTTTTCCATGGAACACAAAAGGAGACGTTAGGCATAATATAAGGATATGGTAAATTACCATAATAAATTACAAAATATACATTTTTCAGGTGAACTATTCCTTTAAGTTACAAATGTCACTGCTTTTAGTTACTCCCCAAGTGAAAGACTTGAGTGAGTGTATGTGTCTGTGTGTGCATGGGGGGGGGGGGGGGGGGGGGGGGGGGGGGTCTTTGCTATTGGGGCTGTATTTAGTTACTCCCCAACACTGGTGTTGAGTGAAAGACTTGAGTGAGTATATGTGTATGTGTCTGTGTGTGCATGGGGGGGGGGGGGGGGGTGTCTTTGCTTTTGGGGCTGTATTTGGCAGCGCTCCGTCCTATTGTCTGCCAGATTTAGTCTATCACCTCAGGGCCCAGGAGTCATGGCAGTGTGAAAACAGATTGATTTCTCCCCTCCTACGTACAAACAATTAACTACAAGCCGCTCAATTAGAAACACGCTGTAGACGCCTTCAGACATGTCTTTTCCTTGACCTACGCTCTTTAACTCTCTATGAATTCATCTACTGCTCACTCACTTTAACCTCACTCACTCTGCCTCTTTGGTCTTCATTCCGAGACTTCCAGACAGTTTGTTTGTCTGCTAACAACAGCAACTCATCTTGCCGTTATTAAATGCACATCATATCAATATTGAGGCTATATGGGTCAAAAGACGATTAACAGTGGTGCAGTTACACCTGCATAAACATTGTCTTGTTTAGTGATGATGATTAGATACTAATTAAGACCATTGGACACAATGTGCCACAAACATGATAGATTCAATTGCGGGTGGGTTATAGCTTGATTTGTTTGATAACAAAATACAGAAAATGTATCTTTCCATTGTTAAATGCATATCACCACCAATCACCAATATTGAGCATATACAGGCCAATGGTGGTGAGTTCCACCTGGGTAAATGTTGTTTTTAAAGCAATGTTTGATTAGATCTCTGCTAATCATTCAAATATACAATCACATGGAATCAATTCCTTAAGAAGTAAAATCTGTAAAACAAGCGATAGACATTGAGGATAGATTCAACAATGTATTAGGGCTGCAACTAACGATTATTCAACACCGATTATTCATATGATCCGTTACGTTAAATGAGATCAAACGACTATTCAACAACGAAAATGTTTGTTGATAATTTTTTATTGATAACATCAACAAATCATTTCAGCCCTACTGTCCATACTCATTTGTCTTTTTTTCTGCTAAAAACTGCAACTCATCTTGTGACCTTAAATGCACATCACACCAATTTCGAGGCTATATCAGTCAATGGATGCTTAAAGGTGATACAGCTCCATCAAATGTTGTCTTTAAAGCATGATTGCTTGGACTCAAGGCACCACAAAATAGACAAGAATTCTTGTGAGAAAGGGTAAATCCTGTAAAAACAAATAAAACCTACATGCAGAACTTTTCGCAACTACTTGCACATTCCAGATACATGATGCGGGCTGGAGTTGAGAGTTCAGTCTTTCTGCAAACAACAGCATCTCATCAAGGCTTTGTTAAGTGTACATAACTTCAATATTGAGGCTATATGAGTCAATGGACTTTGAACAGTGGTGGTGAACTTCATCTTAAAACCAACATTGGACTAGATCTTCCACAAAGATCAACAAAACCAGTGAGAACATTAACTCTACAGAGAGTAAAATGTGTAAAAAGAAACTAAAGTTAAATACTTGTGGAATTGATTCTATTGCACTCTTGACATCCTTGATATTGGGCAGGCTGAGGCTTTGTGAAATGCACATCAACCAAATATTGAGGGTTTACGGGCCAACTGCGGTGCAGTTCCACCTTGGTAAACCTCATCTTTAAAACGATGTTGGATTAGATCCTCTACAAAACATCAACAGTACAATCGATTGGATTCAATGCACTACAAATGATAAGAATTCCTTTCAAGAAAGGAGTAAAACTGTAAAAAAAAATATAAAAGCTATACCCTTCTGGAATAGGTTCAATCGCATCTACTTCCACACTGAGATTTCCCCTAACTGTAGCCTATCTATATTGCCAGGTCAAACCAAATATGCTTTTCAGCTGTGCCAGTCAGAGGCACGTACCTGAGGGATAAACATTATGGTGTGACATTAATCATGAGGATTTGGTGCCCTCGCTGTCATTCTAGCGGTGTGTAGATCGCTTAAACCAATCCGATTCCACTCTACTCAAAGCTTAAATGAGATTTGCTTTCTTCTCTCCAGACTTCACCGCAGAAGCCATGGCGGCTGGAATCTAGATGTCGCAAATCCCAGACAAAAAAATATAAAACCACACTTGCAGTGATCTGACAAATACAACTCGCAAATCTCAAATCTAATGCCTTTTGTTCGCTCTCAATGCCTGTTTTGTTTTCAGCTGGTGTACGGAAGACTGACTGAGGCAGGTTCTCCAGATAGAGGTGCCTCGATGATGCATGAAGGGTGCACGTCTCTACTCGTCCACCTTGGGGACCCACAGCTGTGTAAAAACACATGCTGATCAGTCAGCGAGAAACAAACAAGGTTCCTGTCCCTCTGTCAGCTCTCTGTCACTCCACAAATCTCTATCTAAGCTCAGGCCGGCAACCTGGTACTCACTCCCAAGATTTAAATAAGCAGGAACAAAAACAGTCACATTCAATATGTCACTATCTGGCAGTGGATGGGTTCATGTTCTTTATTTTCCCTATTGTAAAAACAGCACAAAGCTGTAAAATATTCCATGTATCAAAGATTTGTAGCAAACAAACAAACTACATTCACATTTCCCGAAGAAAGTACAAGAGCATGAAAGGCAGCAAAAGATTAGTGTTAAAGAAATTTGAGGCTCAAAATTTGAGTTTTGATGCCTATTAGATTTGAGTCCATCTATATTCAAGTGAACTCTTAACATTTACA
Source organism: Moxostoma hubbsi (assembly GCA_032164185.1). Taxonomy (NCBI): domain Eukaryota; kingdom Metazoa; phylum Chordata; class Actinopteri; order Cypriniformes; family Catostomidae; genus Moxostoma; species Moxostoma hubbsi. Next base: position 6,049,912 of record JAVLUX010000024.1, read on the forward strand.
AAATTATCTATTATCAAATATTCTCATTTAAAACTTAGAAATTCTTTTTCTTACAGGAAAACAGACCAAAAAAAATCGATGACTCATCTCGCACTAGTGATGGGAATCAAAACTGTTTTCTGGATTTGATTCAATTCCAATTTCTGATTCTGATTCTGATTCATTTAGGTATATTTCAGTTACAATGTCCATTTTGTTTCCATATGAAAGAAATTCTCTATCAGCTGATGCTGTAAATTATGCAACTTGGTACATTCTGATTTTACATTTAAAATTATATAATTAAAAAATAATATTAACAAAAGGGCCCAAAATATGCAGTTCAATTGCTTTTTATCATATTATCAACATACAGTATATTCAACACAGCCAAAATGAAGTAAACTTAAAAGTAAAAGATAAATCTTGGGATTTATCCCACCCTCAGGTGTGGCAGCTCAGTCGCAGTCGACGTGGAGCTGACAGCCATTCTTGCCCAGGCAGCCATGAGTGTCGGGCTGGAATGGAATCCTCTGATGGTGCGTTTCCTTGATGTCCCATCTCCCAGGTTGGGCTGTTTGGTGACACCGTTGGAGACTTCGCCTGGCAGTTCTCAACGGTGAGGAAGCAGACGGAGGGGCCGGCCCCAGTGCGGCGCTACCTGCAGGACTGCGATGCCACCCGTCTCACGGCCGACCGCCAAGAACCCCAAGAAGGCTGGCCCCAGCCCCAGCGTCAAGAAACTGCACTACGGGAGCTGGTAAGCAGAACGCTCCCTCCCCCGCCGGAGGGTTGGGTGGAGAATCCTTATTTCTTTAAAAAATTTATTTTGCCGCACGCCCAAAGGGCTGCAGAACCCACATTTTCAAAAAAGAGCAGTTTCCTCAGCCCCTGGGCTCTATTTCCGGTCTCCCCGGCCATCGTTATCACGACCGGTTCTCTTTGGCAGGTACGGCGCCCTGGAACCGGACATCCTGCTTCCATGCGCCCAGTCGTGGCACAAGCCCGCCCCCGAGCCGACGGTCTCCACGGGCCACGAGGACGAAAATCTTCCTCCCACGTCCTAGGTTGTTCCGGGAGAGGTCACAAGGAGCCAGATAAGTGCTTCGATGTCTCTAGACTCAGCATCCCGGGCTCCGACCCGTCGCGAGGCTCCACCCGCTGGTACGTCCGACGCTGTAGTCCCCTTGGTCCCTCTCGCAAGGAGCTTGGGGGCGTGGGTCACACTCCCCAACCAGTCGCGTTGAATGATCAGGACCGTCCGACTTGGCTTTGCGATTCAGTTTGCCAGGTGCCTGCCCAGGTTCAACAGCATCTGCTCCAACGCAGTGAGAGGGGACAATGCCGCTGCCTTGCGTGCAGAGATCACCTCCCTTCAACTGAAGGGCGCGATAGAGCCTGTCCCTCCAGCCAAAGTGAAGAAGGGGTTTTACAGCCCCTACTTCATCGTACCCAAAAAAGGCGGCAGGTTGCGGCCAATCCTTGACCTGCGACTTCTGATCCATTCAAGATGCTCACGCAGAAACGCATTCTAGTGAGCGTCCGGCATCTGGATTGGTTCGTGGCGATAGACCTGAAGGACGTGTACTTCCATGTCTCAATCCTTCCTCAACACAGACCCTTTCTCTGGTTTGCCTTCAAGGGTCAGGCATATCAGTACAAAGACCTCACCTTTGGCCTGTCCTTGTCCCCTCGCGCCTTCAAGAAAGTTGCAGAGGTAGCCCTTGCCCCACTAGGGACCTGGTGCTCAGGCACCTCAGCCACTTGGGGCTTTGGGTCAATTGGGAAAAGAGCAAGCTTGTCCCGGTTCAGAGCATCTCTTTTCTCGGTATGAAGTTGGACTCGGTCTCAATGATGGCGCGTCTCACCAACAAGCATGCGCAGTCAGTGCTGAGCTGTCTGGATGCATTCACACAGAACACGTTGATCCCACTGAAATCCTTTCAGAGGCTCCGGGGGCATATGGCATCCTCAGCGATGGTCACGCCGCTTGGGTTGATGCATAAGAGACCACTTCAGTACTGGCTACATACCCGAGTTGAGAGACGAGCATGGCGCCACGGCACACACGGTGTCGTTGTCACACAGGCTTGTTGCCGTTTTCTCAGCCCCTGGTCAGAACTAGCGTTCCACTGGGCAGGAGTTCCACTATGCCAGGTCCCACGACAGATGCCTCCCAACGGGGCTGGAGCACTGTATGCAATGGGCACTCAGTCGCCGGCCCTTGGACCGGTCCGCGACTACGTTGGCACATCCACTGCCTCGAGTTGCTGAAGGTACTAGTTGCCCTGAGGAGGCTATTGCCGTTGATCAGGGGCAATCACGAGTTGCTCCGTACGGACAACACAACAACAGTGGCGTATATCAACCGCCAAGGCGCCAGCAGTCTCCTCCTTTGGAGTCAGCACCAGCTCAAGTCGCTGTGAGTCACTCATATCCCGGGCCACCTCAACAGCACAGCGGACACGCCGTTGCAGCAGGTTACGCCCAGGGGAGAGTGGAGGCTCCAAGCTCAGGCGTTCCAGCTGATCTGAAGTCATGTGGCCAAGCACAGGTAGACCTGTTCGCTTCCCCAGAATTCTCCCATTGCCCACTATGGTACTCTCTGACCGAGGCTCCCCTCGGCACAGATGCCTTGGCACACAGCTGGCCCCTGGGCTGCGCAAGTATGCATTTCCCTCAGTGAGCCTACTTGCATAGATGTTGTGCAAAGTCAGGGAGGACGGGGAACAGGTCCTCTTAGTGGCCCCTTATTGGCCCTCCCAGATTTAGTTCTCGGAACTCATGCTCCTCGCGACAGCCCCCCCTGGCGAATTCCCCTGAGTAAGGACCTTCTTTCTCAGGGACGGCGCACCATCTGGCACCCACGACCGGACCTCTGGAATCTCCATGTTTGGCCCTTTGACTGGACACAGAAGACTTAGGTGGCCTACCACCTGCGGTGGTAGACACGATCACTCACGCGAGGGCTCCCTCAACGAGGCACCTTTAAGGCCTGAAGTGGCGTTTTCTCAGTGTTGTTCTTCCCGAGGTGAAGACCCCCAGTGATGCGCAGTTGGATCAGTGCATTCCTTTCTACAGGAAAAGTTGGAGGGACGGCTGTCCCCCTCCACCTTGAAAGTGTATGTAGCTGCCATATCGGCACATCACGATGCAGTGGACGTTAAGTTTTTAGGGAAGCACGATTTGATCATCAGCTTCCTGAGAGATGCAAGGAGGTTAACCCCCCCCCCCACCAGGTCACACCTCGTTCCCTTGTGGGACCTCTCAGTGGTCTTTTGGGGCCTTCGGGGAGCTTCCTTCGAGCCCCTTGAGTCAGCAGGGCTGAAGGCACTCTCTCTGAAGACCGCCCTCCTGACGGCGCTGTGCATGCTCTTCGCATCTACTTGGATCGCACGCTTTAGAAGCTCCGAGCAGCTCTTTGTCTGCTTCGGTGGACAGCGGAAAGGAAGCGCTGTCTCCAAACAGAGTATCGCCTAATGGGTCGTCGATGCCATCACTATGGCATACCACGCCCAGCACATGCTGCCCCCTGCTGGCCTACGAGCCCATTCTACCAGGGGTGTTGCGGTTTCTTGCCGCAGGCTGGGCAACACCAAACACCTTTGCAAGGTTCTATAACCCCAGGGTTGAGCCAGTTTCGTCCCGTGTGTTATCAGGTAACACAAACAGGTAAGTTCGTGTCAGCTGGCCAGGTGTATCGCTTGTGCATAACGCCTTTCGCCTCCCTTGAGGCGAAGACGTTCACTCTTTCCCCAGTTGCATTCGCAAGTGTGAACCCTGAACGTTCTTCCTCCCTAGCCTAGTGGCCGTCAAGTCTTCCCCCCCCAGATTGGACCATATATTTGGCCCCCAGCTGAAAGATTTTGTTCCTTTTTGGGGAAAACAATAGAGAGAAGTCCACGGCTGGGCCAACCAGTCCTTATACTCCTGAGCAGTTAGCCATTCCACTAGGTGCGGGAGACCGCTTCATGCCTGCCAGTGTGTTGGGGGTAGTTATGCGACGGCTTGCTGCACTGGCTACGAGGCACACAGAGGTCTCCCTGTCTCACACCACCAGTCTGCGTAACTCAGTTCAGCTCTTGTGACATTTTCCATTGGGACCCCTAGTGTCAACTCATCGACACAATGTCGAGTGACTGACAGATAGGGAATGTCTCGGTTACTGACGTAACCTCCATTCCCTGATGGAGGGAACGAGACATTGTGTCCCTCCTGCCACAACACTGAACCAACCGCTGAAATGGCTTGGTGTTTGGCTCGGCTCCTCAGTGCGATACCTGATGTGTGTTTGCAGCGTCACTCCTTTAATACCCATATGTCTGGGGGAGTGGCATGCAAATTCCACACACCAATTTCCATTGGCCTTTTCTCAAGATCAGAGATGTCTGGGCTCTGCAGGAGCGAACCCTAGTGTCAACTCATCACCACAAGGTCTCGTTCCCTCCATCAGGGAATGTAGGTTACGTCAGTAACCGAGACGTTCTTCATAAATTAAATGCAGCATTAGAGTCTCTTAGTCGTTGCACATGAGAGACAACAAGTAAAGACGGGTGTAGATTCTAGGGGGGATCAGGAGGAGTTAACCCACCCAATATTCAAGACTAGCAAGAACAACCAATCCACCCCCCCTGAGTAAAGACAACCAGAAATGGTTAAAATCATTCACAGTATGCAAATAGATATTAGTTCACCAAAAGCAACGTATGTCAAAAGGGAGATTTTCAAACTTTAATCTTAAATTTCTTAAAAGTATAACGTTTCTAAATAAACTACAAAAAAAAAAAAAAAAAAAAAAAAAAATAGAAAGCACTCCTGACACATATTCCCTTTTGTCTTTTGTTTTTGTGCTTTTAAATTTAAATTTTTGTTTAGTTTCCTGTTTCCTGTGTTAGTTTTTTAGTCCTTGTAGTTTTAATCCTTGATTGATTCTCCCTGATTGTTACTCATTCCCTGATTGTTTCCCCAGGTGTTCCTCGTTCCCTTGTATATTTAAGCCCTTGATTCCTCTGGTTAGTTTGTCAGTTTTTTTTTTGTGTTTTTGTGTGCATGTATTCTCTATTCTCTATACTCTGTGCTAGGTTCCTTGTGTCTTGCTTTCCCTTTTATTCTGAGTTAGCTTGTTTATTTTTCAGTTTAATAAAGCTGTGTGTAGATCCTCATTCCTTGCCAGTCTCATTACAACACCTCAGGCTGAAATTATAAATGAAACGAAGTTTGAATGGAGTCTGCACATAAACCAGGTTCAGTCTCAATAATTTGTAGTAGTTGCAAGTAGTCTGTAAATCCATACAATGCAAGGGAATGGAAACAAAATTTGTAATCTCCAAAAAAACAAAAAGGCAGCATAAAAGTAATCCATAAGACTCCAGTTGTGGAAATGTATATTTACAAAAAAATAGTTAAATGTTGATATGTTTCAAACCCACACCTATCATGTTATTTCTGAAGACATGGATTTAACCATTGGAGTTGTAACTCCAGTCATAACTTGTGCTTTACTTAGATTATGCTGACTTTGCGGTCTTTGGAGATTCAACATATTGGTCACCATTCACTTGCATTGTATGGATCAACAGAGCTGAAATATTCTTCTAAAAATCTCAGTTTGTGTTCAGCAAAATAAAGTTATGCACATCTGGGATGGCATGAGGGTGAGTAAATGATGAGATAATCATTTTTTTTATTTATTGGTGAACTATCCTTTTATTACTCAAATAAGGGGTTTGGAACAAACCTCGATCAGAATGTTTGAGGATTATCAATACAATGCTGCCTTACAACCCCTGCAAAATGCAATTCTGAAATGGCCAATAATGTTGAATCTTGAAATGGTACATTTGAGGATCATATTCTAACATGCTCCATTTAGCTTTTTGTAACTTTCTGTACATATTCTGATTTGCAGCAGTACACAATTCTAGCCATTACAATAAGCATTGTTTTCCATACTGAATGAAGAATAAATTAGACAAATTAACAGATGGGTGGGTAAAATGGAGGGTTTTATTTGAACAATGCCTGTGTGGAATGCTGGGAGAGAGATGTTTGAATTACAGTCTTCACCACAGCCAGCAGGACTCGTAGCCCTGACCTTTTGTGCTGCCACTGTGTCTTATTCATACTGTTGTGCTGTGCGTTTGGTTTGTTCAACAAGAGTCCCACTGCTCTCTGACTGCCACTGAAACTCTTCAGGGACTCACACACATACACACCATTGAGATAACTTCCTTTATTACCAATATGTCACGCACAGAAGATGAGCTACGGGATCACACACATGCTCACAAACACAAACACCCACTGGGTGCACAGAGGCTCAAACACGTGTGTGGCGCCAGAGAGGTGAAGTCATGGCACAAGACTGTTTCTCTCACTGATGTGGACAGAATACTGATCAGACGCAGCACCACAGAAATTAGATCTTTTTAATATCTCAATTGTTTCTCCTAGATAGCAATGAGATTAAATTGACATTAAATAAAGTAAATGCTTTCCACGTTAATTTTATAGCTCTATACTCATACTGTACATCAACAATTGTCTTATTTGGGTCTATTTTGATTTCCCAATTAATTTTAGTAGCAACATCTGAGACAAAGTTGAAAAAGCATAATGAGACTTCCATTAAGTCTCCAAAGCTATGAAAGAGCAACCTCTGAGCTATATATATATATATATAATTTTTTTTATTTATTTTTTAATCTGGGCAGAGAAGAGGCCTTTAGAACTTCTAAACCTCTCTTACTCATCACAAGCTGCTCAGCATTCTTTATTGAGTATGCATACATGCATAAAAGTCCAGCTGGAGGACAATGTGCAGAGCACAGCTGCAGAACATCTTTGCTGTCAAACATGCAGGTCTTGCGTTTTATATTTTATTTTTTGGTGTATGCACATTCAACCGTCTGCCATCACACAGATGACTCAGCCAGGAAGTAAAAAATGCAATCTATTTTCCTGGTAGCTAAGGACTTAAGGTTCAACAAAACAAGAAAATTCTGATCCGGTTCTCAAGTTCAACACAGTGATTTAATGGACTCAATAGAAGGGAATATTATCAGTGAATAACAACTTTGATTTCATTCCGTTCCTCACATAAAGCTTTCGTATGAATTGAAAAACATAGAACACATCACCAGAGTCGAATGGACTGCTATTATGATACTTCAATGGTGCATTTTTGTCATTTTGGGACTAGAGAGACCCAGTCCCCATTCACTTTCATTATATGGAAAAGAGCAGCAAGGAAATTCTTCAAAAGATTCTCCTTTTGTGCTTCGACACAAGAAAGAAAGTCATATAAGTGACGACAAATATTTTGTTTAGGGTGAATTTTTCCTTTGAATCTTAACTATTCTTCTTCATTCTTCAGACAAAAGTGAGCCTCCTGTGCTGTTATGTGAACAGCCCACAAACTGCAGGTGGTGTGAGAGTTTGGTGAATTTTCATTACCGCCTGCCTCCCAGCAGGCCTGAGCGCTGTGACTCACCCAGATCAGAGGGGTTATGGGGCAGCAGTTTGGAGACTTAGAGAGTCTGGCTAAGACTGTTTCAGATTACAGTGGCATTTGCAGGAGAGAACCCACTGAAATATTAATCAGGTCAGAGTTAAGAGAGCTGTCAATCTCTGTCCTGCACTGAATTATAATTATATTACTGATTTTTGTTGACCTTTGTTGCATTCTGCAGGTGTTGCAAGTTTACCACAATGTAAATGCACAGATGGAGGGATGCCAAGATTAAATCACACAGCTGTCACTTCAGTCTGTTTGGAAATACAATTCAAGAGCGATTTTGGGGGGAACTCACCATACAATTCTTTATGAGTCCATAAGGAGTTATAAGGTTCATAGGCCAAAGTTTTTTCAACACAATAGCAAAAAGCATAAACACTAAATATGCAGCTGCTTTCTAAAGCATTATCCGAACAGAGATGGAACCCTATAATTGACTGATTCGTTATTCTCTACTAAGGCAGAGACTTTGTGCGGAAACACAAATAGCGCTCTGCATAGGAGTCTTCACAGTATAATTGATCCCAATAGAGAATGCTGTTAGTATGTTGCTAAGCTAACACTCAGTCTGACAGGTACAAAGTTGGACACAATTCTGGGATCTTTGTGCTGCCCTAATAAGCATACAAATACATGACACACACAAATACTAGGTATAATTGTACATTTTTAATTCGATTTAAATATTTTAACAAAAATTGTGGATTGTTTTATCAATAGTCTGCCTTGGATGTATTTTAGCATGTTGCTATGCTAACAATCAGCCTGACAAGCACAAAGTTGGACACCTTTCTGGAATTACTGTTCCACTAATAAGTATAAAAACAAATAACACATACAAATACTGGGTAAAATGGTACATTTTATTTTCATTTAACTGTTTATCAATAGGCCACTTTCCTTGTATATTTTAGCATGTTGCTAAGCTAACAATATACCTGAAATGTTCAAAGTTGGACACCTTTCTGGAATTACTGTTGCCCTAATAAGCATAAAAATACATAGCGCACAGTTTTTTAATTCAGTTGAACTATTTTTAACAATAGTTTTAGATTGTTTATGAATAGTCAGCCTTGGATGTATGTTAGCATGTTACTAAGATAGCAATCAGCCTAAAAGACCTTGAACTCATTTCTGGAATTATTATGCTGAGAATAAGCACAAAGTATAACGTACAAATACTGGGTAAAACTGTACATTTCATTTTGTTTTAACTGTTTTTATTGATAGTTTTAGACTCTAGCTTTAGAATAGTCCACCTTTGATGTACGTTAGCATGTTGCTAAATTAACAATAAGCCTGAAAGCTGCAGATTTGGACTCATTTCTGGAATTACTGTTACCCTAATAAGCATAAAATACATAACACACAAATACTGGTAAAAATTTTATATATATTTTTTTTTAATTCAGTTGAACTATTTTTAACAATAGTTTTAGACTAAAACTATACTAACAATCATCTTGAAAGGTGCAAAGCTGGACACTTTTCAGGAATCAGTATTCTGCCCTAATAAGCTAAAAGTATAAGTCATTAGAATACAAATACTGTAAAATAGTGCTAATTGTTCTATAAGTGTTTGATTCTGTAAAAAGAATACATTAGATGCAGCCTTAAACATTGGCCAAAACAAGGTATCTTAGGAGAAAGCATAATTAAGTTTCTTACCTTTTAAAATAGCGTATAAATTGGGAGTGTGCATATGGTGCCTATGATTTTAAAACACAGCTTATGTTGTAGAAAAAATTCAAAAAACACAGGCCACTTTTTTTTTCATCTCTCTCACTTACATCTCTCTGGCAAAGAACCTACTTCATCTGTGCATTCTCTACCAGAGGGGTATTTCATTGTCTGGAAAAATACATTATGCATGTGAGTAAATTTGTTTTGTTCCCTCCTTCACAAAATAGATAGATAGATAGATAGATTACTATAAACAGTGTGTCATACATGCGCTGAGATGGCTTCTCTTTCATCAGTTCTTAAAAATATAATAAAGTGTGTTACTTCAAGCGCGTGTCTGTGTGTCTACAGGCAAATTATTTTAATATTAATTTGCTAATAATAATAGCCTACTAATGATATTAATAATAATAATTTAATACATTAATGGGAAAACGAGCCAAATATCATCTTGACATTGTGAAAGGCATCAGCTATTGACAATCACTCTGATTATCGCCGATCCCCGAAATCATCGTCTGTCGGCACAACCCTGATGTGCATTTCTCTCTATAAATTAACAAAATGTTCAGACTGGTTTTTCTGACATATTCAGAATCATTACCACTTTTGCTGGTGTCGAGGGCAGCTCACTTTATTTTAAATTTTAATTTAGCTTTTAATTTATATTTTAAAGGCTCATATTACGGTTTAGTATTTCGCTGTAATGTAGAACAGTGTTAGCAATGTTAATTAGAACAGTCTTTCTCAGCCCTAGAACTCAAACAATTTTCTGATGCCCCCAAATATATATATTTAATTACTTAAATTAATAACATAAACATGCGACAACTAGTCGACTAATGGCTTAAACTAACCCCCAATTTCCACCAACTGCGGAACGGCTGCAGATCCGCTCCGGAACGGCGGCGGAGTCAATAGGTTTCCATTAAAGTCAATGTGTGTATTTTCACTGACTGCGGAACGTCTGCATTCCGACTCCGTCCCAGCTCCGGCGACCGCAGCCCTCCGGAGCAGATGCGCATAGTTTCTATTTTTGCCGTATGCCGGAGAGCGCCGCAGGAAGTCGAGCACAGAAACAAAATAAAATATCCGGTAATTTTCAAAATAAAATACCCAGTGCTCACGGCGGATCGTATTTCCCTGCACTACACCATGGATGAGGAGATGCTGATTCTGGAAGTACAAAATCACCAAATCATTTATGACCCGTCGCATCCTTTTTATAAGGACAACCTTAAAAAGGAAATGGCGTGGAAAACAGTAGCAGGAGTAATGGGTGTGGATGGTAAAGTCACTAATTTTGTCCAATAAATGCAGATAGAAAGCAAATAGTTTATCCATGTACTTGTAAAGGCATTCTCTAGCTATACATGTTAAACCCATTAAACATTTTGAATTAAGCAGACATTGCAGGGTTGTTTGATTTGCATGAATAACTTTATTTACAGGTATTAGGTTATGTAATGAAGTAAGTTGAATTTCAGTTAAACTATATATATATATATATATATATATATATATATATATATATATATATATATATATATATATATATATAATAAATAACCATTTATTTAATATTGGGTTTGACATTTGCTAAAGTGGAAAAAAATATTGTACTTGGTTGAATCACAATCTCCGCAAAAAAGGGAGATTAGCAGGTCAGCACAGAGTTGTTTCCCCTCCACTCCTCTGGATGGAAACAAACTGTTGCTGGTTTTGTGGTTCTTTTTAAAAACTACATCCTGTTATATTGCGCGATCATACGTAAATTCGCAAGATATCGTGTGTCCACGTGACTTCAGCTGTCAGTCATAGCCGCAGCCGTTCCGCAACAAATCCGGATCTGGTAGGTATTGAAGGACGGCGGAGCACGGATCCGACACGCAGCGGAGCCGATCCGCGGCTGTTCCGCAGTTGGTGGAAATTGGGGGTCAGACTACTAGTCGACTACGAAAATCTTTGGTCGGGGGCAGCCCTACTTTTGAGTAGCAGTGTTCTAGTTTCAGTCACAGATGACCTTCATTGTTGTCTGAACACCAGTAAGTGCTTCTCACATATTTGCAAACGCATACACATAGGACTGGCATTTAGCTGCAGAGTCCAACAGATTCTTGCCATAGCAAGGTCCACATGAGTGAGAGCGTTTGGCCCTTCACAGCATCCTCTGCCCACTGAACTCTCAGACACTCTGACATCACAGTAAGAGCTCTGATTGGTCTCCAGATGGCTGTCCTGATTGGAGTCTGTCCCAGATACTGATGGTGAAACTCTGTGACTGAAACATTGTAAATGTGGATCCAAACCTACCACCTGATTACTTAAAACACACATCTACATGTACAACAGCTGTGCAAGACCCCCTCCGGTTATTAGTGCACAATAGAAGATTTTGCTTTTGTTATCACATTTACAGGGAATCACACGAAAACGTTCAGGTCAACTTTAAAGACCATAAAGATTTTTTTAATTGTGACATTATTTTCATGACAATTACTCCCAATTTTATCAACAAATTCTCATTACTAGAATTTAGCAAAATATAATTACAGAATTTGTATTACTTTCTTTTGATTTTGAAGTGAAATGTGGCCCCAAATTACCATGCACTGAAAAAAAAAATGATTTCGGGGTGTTAATTACTATTCCTACACATTGGTTCAAATTTACCCAAGGAGAAAAGATCTTCAGTTTACCTAATAATTTTAGGTAGATCTGTTAAAATAAATTTTATTCACATGTGCCAGCCACGTTGAGAGATGCAATTTTCTTTATGTTTTTGATATTATACTTGGCAAAGTGAAAAGAAATTGATATTTTCTGTGAGTTTTATGTCAGTTTTATCCAAGTGGCAAGGCTTTACAAGTTCATATAGGGTCCAGCTGTCAACATTTTACAAAGGGCAGAATGAATACCTTTATCATGGGTTAAGATAATATGATAAAGTAACATAAAATTTGTTCTTTTGCAATTAAATTGTGACCAAGCTTTACGTTATCGTGTATTTCTGACACTGCAGGTTTTGCCGCCTTTAGGAATTCAAGTCGAGCGAAGCCAGAAATATTAACAGACAAGATGCTTTTTTGTAGCAGGTAAGTAGAAAAGGACATTTCTGCGTAGACAATAAAGACATGACTATTTTGTATTTGCATGTATATCGTGTTATGGATTACTGAATCTCAACAATGAAGGAATCATTGTTCTGCAACTGTTGGACTGGGATACAAGATGGAATGGCCATCAGAATTTAAACCATGCAGCGCATCCGCCGGCCATAGAGCAAGAGCAGAACAGGAAAACCACCGGTCTCTCACCTGAGCAGAGCAGTGCTGAAGAACCTGCATTGCACATGCACATGCATTGCGCTCGTGCCCTCGTAAACACAGTGCAAGTTGCATAGCCCATTTGAATTCAACACAGAATTAGCTGTTATACACCCATGTGATATGGAAATCTTTCTTTTGCTATCAATTTGCGGACAATGAAGTGCTGACTAAATGCAGCAACCAGGCTTGTGCACTGTTAAAAGGATTTTTTTAAACAACTGGATGTGGATCAGATGTGATTTTTATGTATTAAAGTTTTACTGTATTGTGCATTTAAACATTCAAAGATGATTCTCTGTTAAAGATTTTTGTTTAAGTCCATTTGTACACATGTTGATCAATAAATATTATTAACAATTACGTGTAGTCTAAAAAAAATTATATATATATAATATATATATATACACTCACCTAAAGGATTATTAGGAACACCATACTAATACTGTGTTTGACCCCCTTTCACCTTCAGAACTGCCTTAATTCTACGTGGCATTGATTCAACAAGGTGCTGAAAGCATTCTTTAGAAATGTTGGCCCATATTGATAGGATAGCATCTTGCAGTTGATAGAGATTTGTGGGATGCACATCCAGGGCACGAAGCTCCCGTTCCACCACATCCCAAAGATGCTCTATTGGGTTGAGATCTGGTGACTGTGGGGGCCATTTTAGTACAGTGAACTCATTGTCATGTTCAAGAAACCAATTTGAAATGATTCGAGCTTTGTGACATGGTGCATTATCCTGCTGGAAGTAGCCATCAGAGGATGGGTACATGGTGGCCATAAAGGGATGGACATGGTCAGAAACAATGCTCAGGTAGGCCGTGGCATTTAAACGATGCCCAATTGGCACTAAGGGGCCTAAAGTGTGCCAAGAAAACATCCCCCACACCATTACACCACCACCACCAGCCTGTACAGTGGTAACAAGGCATGATGATCCATGTTCTCATTCTGTTTACGCCAAATTCTGACTCTACCATCTGAATGTCTCAACAGAAATCGAGACTCATCAAACCAGGCAACATTTTTCCAGTCTTCAACTGTCCAATTTTGGTGAGCTCTTGCAAATTGTAGCCTCTTTTTCCTATTTGTAGTGGAGATGAGTGGTACCCGGTGGGGTCTTCTGCTGTTGTAGCCCATCCGCCTCAAGGTTGTGCGTGTTGTGGCTTCACAAATGCTTTGCTGCATACCTCGGTTGTAACGAGTGGTTATTTCAGTCAAAGTTGCTCTTCTATCAGCTTGAATCAGTCAGCCCATTCTCCTCTGACCTCTAGCATCAACAAGGCATTTTCGCCCACAGGACTGCCGCATACTGGATGTTTTTCCCTTTTCACACCATTCTTTGTAAACCCTAGAAATGGTTGTGCGTGAAAATCGCAGTAACTGAGCAGATTGTGAAATACTCAGACCGGCCCGTCTGGCACCAACAACCATGCCACGCTCAAAATTGCTTAAATCACCTTTCTTTCCCATTCTGACATTCAGTTTGGAGTTCAGGAGATTGTCTTGACCAGGACCACACCCCTAAATGCATTGAAGCAACTGCCATGTGATTGGTTGATTAGATAATTGCATTCATGAGAAATTTAACAGGTGTTCCTAATAATCCTTTAGGTGAGTGTATATTATATATTATAATGGGGAGCAATAGGTATAAACAAATACTTTTAAGTTTTTTTCAGGTTAATTTTACCCAACATTAAAAAGTAAATTTAGCCTATTTTGCAAATGTAAATTGTGCAAACTATCTAAGTTATATTAGGTACACTTCACCTGATATTCTTAACCTATATATTGCATGCTAAAATTGTAAAGAGTAAAATCTAGGTCAAATCTATAGGTCCTTTTTTCAGTGTGGTACGTTTACTAAATGGTAATCCTATGGTACTTTTATGTATAAAAATATACTTAAAAGTATATTTTTAAAAAGATATAGAATATGTGGACTAGACCAAAACCCAACAATTGGACCAACAATATATAATCTTATCTTCTCACCAAATTCTGCTCACCGTCCTCTGTCCATCCTACCTAACAGCTCCATTCTAAGCTCTTTTTGATTTATATAATAACTTTAAATGCTGCAGTCTTCCTGTAAGGCAGCCAAGAGGGGCTTAGCTGCCTGGTTAAGATGCCAAGCCCGAGTCCAGGCTGGAAAAGGGGGAAAGAGGAGGTAATTGAGGAGCTCTCCGGAACAAGAGAGCTCTTCAGTGTATCTAAATGATTGCATGTGTTTCAGTTGTGTATCTCTTTTCACTTATGATGCTTTTTTCTGTTGTCATAGCACGGGAGGCAATGAGGAGGCCTTAAGTGCCTGCATTCTTTTAAATAACCCCCAAATTGAGCTTTGGCCATACTTGAACCTGGAGAGGCACTTTCCCTCTTATTTCTGAGAAGGGCATGAAATAAGAGCACACCTCTAAAGCATACCGCCATACCTCTTCTTGCATTGCCGCTCTCTTTCTGCCCTATGTTCAAACCGTCCTTTCCACAAACCGATCTGCCTTGTTCCCCATGAACCCGGCTGCAAGGTGTGTGGCTCTTGTTTTTTTTTTTCCCAATAATATATATATTAAAAACATTTACGCAATTAATTGCAATGCCCCCGGATTGTAATAAGGAAGATTCCTGAGAAATGCAAGCTTGTAGTACCACCTGTTTACTCCAGAGGGCACTAATTTAAATTTCAGCTGTATGAGCAACACGCAGTTTATACAGTGAAGAAAACAACCAGACAGCACAAAACAGACATTCGTTACATTCTTGCATTCAAAACATTTGTTGGAGTGCACATTCGAACTAAGGGATTTCAAGACATGTTCTAAGTATTAAACTATATTTAACTTGAAACATTGACCTAAAAATTTTGTTTATGATGCAACGCACCCGAGACGCTACACAAGCATGTCCGACGCAGGTCCTTGGCGGGTCCTTAAACAAGCCCTCATAATAAATCTCCAACTGATTGACAAATTCACTTGTGAAATGGATTGATGTGAACTGTGTGCCAATGATTGGATTATGATCAATAATATGGTAGTAAACAATACATTGTATTCTAAAGCCGCTTTTTGTATTGTCTTATCAATGATTAACTCTTCTGCCACAAGAATGCATTTTAATTATCTGAATATATATATATATATATATATATATATATATATATATATATATATATATATATATATATAATTTTGTAATATTTAAAGATTACTATGTATAATTATTTCATCATTATATATTGAATTATTGTTAAATGAGGGGCTTTCTTAGCAAACATTTGTATATGCGATTAATTAATCGGGACATCATGTAATTAAATTGATTACAAATTTTTATCGATTGACAGCCCTAATACACACACACACACACACACACACTACCGTTCAAAAGTTTAGGGTCACTTACTCATTCTTAATTTTTTTTTTCACATTTTAGAATAATTGTAAAGTCCTCACATCTATGGAATAATAGAAATGGAACTATGGGAATTATGTTGTGACTAAAAAAAATCCAAAATATATCAAAACTGTGTTATATTTTATCATCTTCAAAGTAGTCACCCTTTGCCAAGATTTTGCAGACATGTACTCTTGACATTTTCTCAACCAGGTTCTTATCACCCTGAGATGTTTTTCAGTATTGCCATCTATATTGGGCACTTATTGGCTTCTTTTCTTAATTATTCAGTCCAAGTCATCCATTTAAAAAAATATATTGTATAAGTATAGTATGCATATAGTAATGAGTTGCCTTCTTGAGCAACAATGAAGGTTTGCACCTCATGTAATAGTTGTGTATATGTACCTCAACTGTCCTAAGTTTTCAAAGCTGGATCTCAATTCATAAATATATACTGCACATGCACTGTGCAAAAGTCTTATGCTCATTCTATTTTTCACAAAATTGTTTTGACTTAAAGTGGTTATCTAATATATTCTGCTTTTAGCGTATCAGTAGGAAATACCAATTTTAGATTTCTCCATTCTTTGTGTAAATAGAATTGAATAGAAGAAGACAAAGGAGTCCTAAAACAGAGGCCCCCACATAGCCCAGATCTCAACATCATTGAGTCAGTTTGAGATTACACCAAGAGACAGAAGCAATTGAGACAACCTAAATAGATACAAGAGCTGTGGTGAATTCTCCAAGAAGCTTGGAACTTCCAATCTGCCAACAACCAAGAAAAACTGTGGCCCCACCAAATATTGATTTAGCTTTTTTATGTTTACTGGACTTTGTGTGACCAAAAAAAAAACAAGATTTGGTACATAAAGCAGAACTTTTGATTATAAAGCAGCCCAAAATGCACCAGGGGCTTTTATTTTGAAATGTCTGCACTCTCAGTTGTGAATTAACAGCTGAGAAAGTGACTGATTCAAACTGTTAACCTGAGCTCCTGAGTTCAATTCCTGGCTGTGTCTCGTTTGGAAGGCAGCGTGCTCCGGAGGTCTCATTTGTCAGCCACATACGTCATTGAGGCCGTCTCGTTTCAAAACAGCGAGTAAGGCACTCCGAATGCAGCATTTGAATGTGAACTTCTTTCATGGGAATTCGGAGGATGCAAGAGATTTATCCATCCTCGGCACTCACAACCCAAAATTCTTTGCTTCAACAGAAATGTACATAATTTCTCTGAAAAATGTATGCAAATTTACCCAAAAATATGATGTTCAAACACAAATAACGTTATTTCCCAAGTTGAAGTACCTCAGTAGATGCGTGTAATGTATAAAATATGTATAATTATAATAATATAAAATAAAGTATTACTAAATGTAAATTATATCCTCAAAATACATTTTCTTTTCACGCTACTACATAATTTTAACTGTCCTAAAGTTTACCTCAGGACTTCACTTCTCACTCAGAGCGCAGGTTAAACGCAAGGCGTGTTGTCATGGCAACCTGTTTCCATTTGTCCTTTGAAGGGCATAGTGTTTAAAAGAAGCTTGTTTAAATGAGGATGCTCGGTATACCGCTACCTTCAAGGGACACATCCTTCCAAGCATGCAGCCTTCCAAACGAGACACAGCTCTTGAGTTCTTTTTGGGGGATCCATTAAAAAAACCACGATCAAAAGAGTCATATGTTCACAAATCGGACATCATGGCTTGCACTATGTTTGTGGTTGCATGCAGACAGCGAGCTCATCTCAACAGAAAGTGTGAAAAGTGGCACGAGACGCACTGGTAGCACTCTAAAGATGTATTCAATAACTCACAAGATGATATCTTACGAACATGAATGCAAACAACCCAACTGTCACCAATGGCAATTCGATTTTAAATTATTGTGGCAAACAATTTAGTCGCAACCTGGAGCACTGGGTTGCAATACCTTTTTCTGATCCAACTTATGATTTTCCCAAAGCGGACCCTGAAATATCACACAGACTGTCATTTGAATTTCAGATTGCAATTGGCAAAAAGTCCCCAAAATCATTTAAAAATCCAGATGATATGATATGAGCTTTCTTGTGCTTTTAAAATAACACTTTTGGAACGAACTCTGAAAGCACCCTTAATCTATTTCAGAACAACTTTGCAACCACTAAGCAACACTATTTATCTATCTCTGTCTGTCTGTCTGTCTGTCAGGCTTTGTAACAATATTCAACTCCTGTCTTGACTAGCTTTCCTTTTCTGCTTCAGCTCAATGTTATTTTCATCTGTGGTTTAGGCTATTCACCAAGCAGGGTTGGTGCTGTATTTCATGGGCGACAGACTCTCTGCCCTTCTGTGAAGTGACTCAGCCTGTGTTGCCGACTCAAGATGAGCGGGAGGACAAAATTTGGCAGAGGTGCAGATCCCCCTACTGCACCTGTGTGCACTTGACCGGATCAGTATTTAGCAAGGCCAAAATGACACCCTGCATGTGTAGGGGAGCATTTTTGGCACTCAGTTTTTGGAATTATTTTCTCAGCGCCTTGTGCCAGCATTGGAGGTCGAGTGAACCTGTGTCCTCTCGCTGGCCCTGAGTCTCAGATGTCTAATGTGAAGGGTCTGGTATGAGTAGCTCGCTCCCACTCTCTTCCCCGTGTCAAAGCTATAGAGAGGATCAAAGATGACTAGACAGACACACGGTCTCTCCGCAAGACCCTCCAGCCTGGCCTCTGATGGAGGCCTCCTTTCTCGGCACCTGCTCCTCCCCGGCATCCTCCGCCGCCATGACAACCAGCCACACACTCGGCCCAATCTGCTCACTGCCTGTGTCACTACATCTCTATGGCGACGCCTCTCCGTTCATCCTGATGGCTCTCCTTTTTCTTGGACTCTTTTTTTCAGCCCCAAATGTGGCTCAAACTTCCCAAAAGATCTTCGCATATTCGATAAGAGAGCAAAGAGACCAGCACTTGATGTTCAATCAAGGCAAAGCTATTCAGAAAGCACTTCAGACAGATGGAGGTTACAGCCTTCCCAGAGCCGCCTGTCTGGAATATTCCGGCTCTGCCTTTCGCACATGGATAGGCTCCTCTGCTTTGTTAGTGTTTACGATGACATAATGGTTTAAATTTGGGCGAAAACAAGCTGCTCTCGATACTCGCATTTTGAGCTTGTTATACAACAATGAGGATTTAATTCATTAATCCATCCTCTCATTGACTACAGGGTGGGTTCAGCTAATTCTGCACAAAAGACACATCTATCAGAGTCTCCTTTGTTTGCCAAGCACTTTATCCTGCGGGAGGCGAATAACAGAATCCTCCAACATAAACCGTCTGCCGGGGGAGGCTTGCGCCCCACTGAGAAGCCTCCTTGGTGACAGACCAGCCTGTTAATCAATACAGGAGGCTCTTGATCGCTAACAGATTAATCAATTAATCGCTGTACCACCCCAGTCCATATCTCTATTGTGACAATACATTGAAGTTAATAATTTGAACAACATGTGACCCGAGGCTAACGAAAAAATAAAGAGAACATTCTAGGCTATTAAGTAGAGACATACTGTGGTAGATAAACTGTGTGTGTGTGTGTGTGTGTGTGTTTCTGTATGGAGAGGGATCTCAAATGCTGCATGGGGCATATGTGGGTGAGGGACACACATTGAGATAAGAGATAGAGGGAGGGCCGTGAGATGAGCTCAGCTCCCCGAGGCGCTCCTCCACCACTGGAGAGGCAGGCCGGCCACTCTGCCTTTGAGGAGGCAGCACTACAAAGCCCTGGAGCTCAGAGGGGCGCTCACAGTGCCAGGGCCAGTCAGAATCCTGGGGCGATGGCACAGAGTGGAGCAGCCCTACTGTTGAGGAAAAGAAACAAGCGCAGGGGGAAGCAGAACAGGGAAGCACTGTAATGGAGACATGAAGAAGATGGAGATTTTTTTTCAGGGTGGGAGGGAAATCATGCAGCAGGAAAGTTGTTGGCAGGGAAATGAGATTGTTGAAGGAGGGGGCAAGAAGAGATGAGAAAAGTGGCAACTGTTGGAGAGGAGGTTCAGAGGTATTCAGAGGTTACTCTTTCAAAGCTCGGGAGACTTCATGGAGATCTGTTATGTTTTATTGAAGTATCAACTTTGTCTCAGAAGTTTCTCCTCAAAATCATAAGGAGAAAACAAAATAGACACAAATCAGACACCAGAATTTGCACTTTCATAGCTCAGGAGACTTCATAGTCATCTCATGTATGTTCCATTTAAGTATCAGCTTTGTTTAATTTGTTCCTTCTAACAGATGCTGAGACAGATGTTGACATTCAGTAAGAGTATAGAGCAATAAATTAATGTGGATAACAGTCCATTTGGTCTACTGAAATCTCTGACTTTTGATTTCAGTTTGTTGAGAGCCTGTTGAGACCTTTTCTGAAACTCTAGAGATTCATTTTTATGGAGAAAAATATTAGATGCAGGAGTCTTAAGCAAAAGTCTTGGCTCTCCATTTCTAATTGCTGTCTAGGAGAAACAATTGAGATATTACAGAGAACTTGCATGTGTTTCATGTTCAAACAGGACTGAAAGACAATAACAGAATTGACAGAGGAAGGAAGATTGTGAATGTGGAATGAGGAGGGATGAAAGGACGAGAGATGGAGAGGTTAGAGGTAGGGAGGGGTGAGCGAGGGCAATGTTTTCCAATTCATTTTACAATTAAGCATTGCTCGTTAGCTTTGGCACAGTAAAGAGATGACAGTGTTTGCACTGGTGCTGAGCATCATTAAAACAATGATGACATATTGTCAGTTCTATGGGACTATCACAGCCAGTCTCACATAGAGTCCGCCTGACTTGACACATCACACCTGACACTGGCAACATGTAAAGATTGGAAAAATTAAAAAGAAATTTAATAATAATAATAATTCTCAATAAATTCTTAAACTTAAAGTTAATAACAGCATACAAAAATCCCCCCACACCCCCAACCAATACACACACATACACATATATATAGATCAACATATTGCTTGTTTTATTCCCATATCATGGAACATAAGCTTACAACCAGCATCCATTTTGCATTTTGAGTTTGTCAATCTGTCCTGTTCTCACATTCCGTCTGCACTATTTTTAATTATATTGTCTGCCTACATGAATATGCATAAGAGAGATGCTTTTGAAGCATTTCTTTGGATTCCAGGATCATTATTGCTGTGTTTTTTAGGGCGCTTTGCCAAGTTAAAATTAGTTGAAACTATTCAAATCATGTCTCGGGATCCCTGCATTTTGTTTCTTCGTCAAGCTGTCAAGAACGCCTGTGTAACCAGCTCTCATTCTGTTGTTGTGCTGCTTGTGAGGATTGTTAAGGCACGCTGACTGCCCCCTGCTGATGCAGCACATAAAAACACAAAGTTAAATGTATTTCCAACTTGAATTGCTCAGTTGGTAGGTAAATACATAGGGCTACTTTTATTACAAATTTTACATTCAGATCAGGAGGCATAAACAACTGTGAAAATTTGTGTGTGTGTGTGTGTTTTTTTTTTAAAATTATAAACAATCACACTAAATTAACACTTCAAATTGACAGTCCAAGTTTTAAAATAAAAAAATGCCACACAGGAAACATTTTTGATTTACGACACAATAACAGTTTCAAACTGATTTACTTCAATGAAACTCTAATGCCATTTCTGGTACTGAAGTTCTTAACGCTCTCATTCTCGCAAGTCGTGAGGCAAGGTAGGATGATGAAATTAGTCTTTTCTGAACTTAATGACCAAACAAATATGACACGAATGATTGCCTAATTTTTACATCGGCAGCAAAATCCTTGCATATGTAGCTATATTGTGAATAATTCTTTATATCGCCTGTGCAGCTGAGTCAAACACATTTCCACATTGATGGAGATGGTCTATTGTCTCTTGTTCGAGAACATGTACACCCATTTACATGACACAAATACACAAAATAATGTGCTTACACATACACACACCCTTACCGGGTAGCACGTACAATCAATTGGTGCCTGACTGATAAACTGTTGTCATGGCAACCCCATTAAAGAAGGACACTTCAACAACAGTGAAATCCTCCCTCCCCATAACCTTTGTTTAGTGCGACTACAGCATCTAAAAGCTTTCCTATTCTTTCCCATGATTCTCCTCTCTTGATTCTCCACTCTCTGTCTTCTCATGTCACTTTGCAACAAGGGAACTCCACTCATTGACAATTAATATACTTTATGATAATTTATTCACCACCCCCTCTGTAAACATGTCTGAAATTGCATCATTTATCTTCACATCTCTGCAATCCACCACAGCTCCCCGCCCTCATGTCCCACCATTACTCTTTTTTCCCCTCATTCTGTGAGGAGTGTGTTTCCGTGGAAGGCAGCATGTCTGGCTGCCTGTGCCCTCTCTAATTAAAGTGAAGATTTGCAAGGTGAGTGAATGTGAGGGCAATTGAAGAAGATAGTTTTAATAAGCCGTGGATCAGCGCTGGGGGATGAGATGCCAGTCAACGCCCACCCCAGAGTGCACACACACATAAACATATAAAATCCAACCAGACAGACACACCTGCACTCCTCTCCACACAGCTGCTTGGACTGTAGTGGTTTTTCAATGAAACATTGAACACATGATAAACATTGCCATATATTGCATCAATTTTAGATGCCCTGCAAGCTGGAAAACCCATTTTAAGCTTACAGTGTTTTTTGGAACATGTTGTTAAATACATTAATTTAATAGTACAGTGCATTCAAGGTAATACATTTTACCCATGACTAGGCCCACAAGGACTTTGCTGATGCACAGCTCTAAAGAAAATGTAATTTCTGTTCTGTTTTACTATATGTTACAGCGCTTATAAAGTGTAACCAATATTTTAATCTTAT
Organism: Moxostoma hubbsi; assembly: GCA_032164185.1. Taxonomy (NCBI): domain Eukaryota; kingdom Metazoa; phylum Chordata; class Actinopteri; order Cypriniformes; family Catostomidae; genus Moxostoma; species Moxostoma hubbsi. The sequence goes on from JAVLUX010000024.1 coordinate 6,072,704, forward strand.
ATTTAAATCCATTCCAGCTAATGACCACTGATTTTTCAGAAAATCAAAATCAGTGCAGAAAATACATAGAGAAAAAAAATCATGCATAGTCTGAGCATGTAGATGACCTTGGCGTTAATAGTGTAGTGCTCAACTAGTTGAGCTACAGGTTGACCAAGTTAGTTCACTTGGTTGACCTTGACCCCCAACAACTGGTATCAGTTACATATTCATTAACAATCAGAATATGTTTTTATCTGTATTTACCAGAAAAGAATGAACAAAAACAATAGAAACAACAGAAATGTAAGCGCAGTTCTAGTGGGGAGACTAGCAGCTGTACATCATCGCACCATTAGCTAGGTAATTCCTAGCCAATCACATGTAAGCCATTGCTTTAAAAGTCTGCTCAAAATCTATCACATTGCTGTTTCAGTGTGCGAATGCAGCAAACTCCACCACCCCACCACCACAAGTTGAGTGCAGCTCCTCGCACCTGCCTCCTATCTCCGGCAGGATATGACGGTTCTTCGGACCGCCAGATGGGGCATATGCCAAAGAGAGACATTACTTTTCTGTTTTACATTCATCAAATAAATGTCATCTTAAATTTCACTCAAGTTTGCGAGTCTTCCTGATAGATCGGTGGCACAGCTGAAGCATGCACGTTCTTAAAAAAAACAAAGGCTATTGGAGCTCTTGTGAGGATCAAATCTAATTTTTAGATCAATCTTCACCACCCACTGAAGTAAAGGCATATAAAGCCACCAAAAATAAGCTGTGTCCTAAATGACACACTATGCACAGTGCACTTGCACTACTCACTTGGCCAACTAGTGTATACATTTTAAAGTGTAGTATCATCTCAAATGGTACACTATTGTTTTTTTTTTTTGTTTGTTTTCTTTTACTACACGGAAATATTTGCCACTTTTCAGCTGACGGAAGTGACGTTGCAATATATTGCTGCTAGCTTTAGCACATTAGCCAAAGTCAGTCTAACACGTATAGCTAAAATAATGTACAAATTCACACAACTTGAGTTGATTGAAAAGCATTCAGCTTACCTCTGCAAGGTGCTGTCTTCATAGCGGTTTCGCAAGTTGCCGAATTTGCCATAATTACAATTGTTCTGTCAAGCCAGAAAGGCAGACAGCCTCAAACTCATACCATTGTTTGAGACAATGTTGCTGAGTTGGACTGTTCAGGTTGCTCTAAAACACAGGAACATTTTGAGGGGAACATTTGCCACAGAGCCCCACATTTTGAGGGGAAATCGACTGAATGGCTTACTTATAGTTGTCTATAACATAAAAGAAATAGCATTGCCTTTAAAGGTGTACTAAGTGCTTGTTCTTGCCGTGTTAGACTTACACTGACATCAAGTGGCCTGGATGCAGCATCATTCAAACGTAATCGTTTTCAGTTAGAGATGCCAATGTAAGAATTCACAACTCACAGTCAGCCATGATTACTTTAATCAATGAGTGTAAGTGTCACATAACAGGATGGTTACTGAGATTAATCGAGTAGTATTTGACTGGTCATGTGATTCTAACATGGCAGCCCCCATGTGCAGACACTCTCCATGTAGAATAAAACAGCTTTTATAAAGTTACTGATATGACTGGTCTTCATTTCAGTGGTCATGTTTTCCTACTTATGTTTCAAAATTACAATTTATTTCTTAAGTAGTAAAACTTTTTTTAATGAGGTAAAATGTGCACCTTTAAGAAAGAAAATGTCTAGTTAGCATGCTGCCAGAACAGTGGGCGAAACACTGCACAAGTACAGAATAATTTAGTCTAACTGTTTTACTTGGATGGAACTCGCATATGGCTGTAGCACCTGACTGCCTCACACTGCTAACTCCTGCTCGAGCCTGCATGCTAACCGTAAGCCTGGCCTTCTGAGATAACGGACTGAAGAGGGAAGGGTGGGGAGATGGACGTGGGGGAGAAATTGAGGCCCTGGGCTAATATGCGGCCTACATGTGAAGAAAAGAGTAACAGAGAAGGTAACCAATGGAGAAGGAGAGAGAAAATAGAATATGGGTGTAAAATAGAGGAGTGGGGAGTGTATGGGGAGGGAGAGGACACAAGCATCTGCTCTCCTTCCTTCATGGATGTGAATACAGCCTGTGGCATACAGACACAGTGATGCATATTCGAGCTGCTCTGCCTGCAAGCCAAGTCACATTTCCCACTGCGGGCTTTGCTATACCATTAGTGTGTGTGCGTGATAATGAGAGTAGAATATGTGTGCTCACATGAAAGGATGGCGGTCTATGCCTGCCAGAGTTTTCATGCGTGTGAGCACTACAGCAGAGAGCGCATTAGCTTGTGTATGAGCTAGCAGGCTCTCCTTTCCTGTCTCTGATTTCAGTGTGTGTATTTGCGTGTCATTATTAGGGGGCTGGTGGTTGGCTAGAGAAACAAAAGAGCAAGACTGAGTGAGACAAGAGAGAAAGGAAAAAACTGAATTATATTTAGCCATGTGGAGGGACAGTCTGAAGGCTTTTCTCTGATGTAAGGATGTGCATTTTGGTCATTTCACGGAGGTCTGTAATACCTGGAGTTTGCTGTCCGTTCATGTCAATGGCAGTTGCCCCCAGGTGTATGCTATTTAAATTAAAATACTCTTTGCTCATGGGCACTCGGTTACAGATCCAGTTTTTTTTTTTTTTTGGAGCGAGTTACCTGAGCTGTAAATGCCGTGTGACTAATAGCACACTGACAGCAACACAACAATGTACAGGGTCCCAAGCCCTTCACTAGCGACTAACCTGCCTGTGCACAAGCTGTGACGTCAAGGGCAGCAGACAGGAAAAAATCGATTTCAGGCATAAAAATATCCCATAATATGATTATATAAATGTTATGTGTTGCTTTCTAAAAGTTTAATTTCATCAGAATACATAGCTACATTTGTATGGCCGTCAAAGGAGAAAAAGGCATTTTGCCCACAAAATGGTGAAGCCTAGCGATGACATCTGCATAAAGCTCCGTGGTTCTTAAACAAGGTGCTAGGACCCACTATGAGGCCCCAGTAAACTCCCAAAGGGGTCTCAAGATGACTTACCAAATAAATTAAAAAATAAATGGACATGAAACTTTTTGATTTGAGTTGAAATTATTTTATTATCTTCATATTATTTCTATTACCATAGAAGAGATCACACAGTGATCTGAGACATAGTAAAAATGACACATAATGCCTGGATGAGTGGACTGATATGCAGGGTTGCCAGATGCCAGCAAGGTTTTCCAAAAACCGTGAGAATGCACAAAAAACCACCCAAAATTGTTTTGGCTTTTTTTTTTTTTTTTTTTGGCTTGTTTCTAATACTAATATTCCGAGACCGGACGTTTGTTCATATTCCGAGACTGGATGTGGTCATTTACGTGACAAGAGCGCCAAGTTTGACAGGGTGCTGGTGTTGCTTTAGCCCAGAATAAAATGTCTTTAGAACCTTACACAGTTATGATTTTACACATGGCAAAACAAGGCCTGTCATCCACAGAAATCACACAGACTGTCCCTAAAGTTAGACAACACCTCCACTAACTTTAATGGGGTTAACGTTAGGCTAGCCTCACTAAAATCTTTGTATGATTTTTGTGTGTGGCATGTTTGCCTTTTACGGCTGCAGCATAGGTGAACTGAACCTGGAAAATGCGACTTAGTTTTTCTGCAGATGTTCTTCTTCCCTGAGAGAGACTCTTTTATTGTTTCGGAAACCAACGTATTGCTCCATGTCCATGTATCACGCTCTATGATCACGCTCAATTACACAGCACGCACTTTTTCTTTTTTTTTTCTACACAGCTCCGTCCTCATTGGCGCTCTTGTCACTTAAATGACCACATCCGGTCTCGGAATATGAACAAACGGGCCTTTTTTCGTTTCTGTTTTAAAGTAATTTTATTTTTTTGTCATCCGAAATAGAAAATGAAACTCAAATTATTTTTAAAATGTCACTCATCCCTTCTTGACACTGAAAAAGAGAAACGCTTTGTATTTTAATTACAATTTTTGTATTTTAAAACAAAAATCAAATAGACACTTGTTTTTTGTTTTTTAATACCCGATTCTAAAAGGAAAATCGAATGACCAAAAGATACACAGACCCATGTTTTTCGTTTTTCAATTACGAGTTAAAAAAGGAAAAAGGAATGGACGCAAAAGTACACGGAACTTCGACTTACCTATCCGATTTCAGAAACAATATTCAATCAAATGAACGCAAAAGTAGGCTACACTGACCTCAGTCAGACTTTTCTATACTCTATAATCTTATGTTAAGGAAAATAATGGGATCAACTTAGGCTATCAATGAGTCTGTTTATTATCAATAAAAGTCGCTTGGAACAAAATCATTCAGTAACATAAAAAAATTGAGTGGATATATGGACATACAAAATAACCCACTTTAACATTTAAATTATTTCAAATAGCAACATAACATGCATATTCATGAATAACATTAGGCTACATGAAAATCGCGCTGATTATATAACAGGGCCGCTGAGTGGGAGGGAGTGTCTGTTGTGAGTTTAGGGGGCACATGCACGTCAGCCAGAGCTGTAGTGGGGGTGTGTGTGTGTGTGTGTGTGTGTGTGTGTGTGTGTGTGTGTGAGACTGCTGTCTGCTGAACAGGGTCGCAGAAAGAAGGATCTGAAGTGCTGGTGTTTCGGCTACAAAAACCCACCGAACTGATCCGAAACCAGCCCAATTTTTATCCACCCGCCCAAACCCATTTTTGCCCGCAAAATATATTGCAAAACCGCCCAATTGTGCGGGAAACCGCACAATCTGGCAACCCTGCTGATATGTGGATGTGCGGTGGATACTTAGAAATATCAGACAGCTAGATGTAGATGTTCCAGAGCGTGTGCATTAAAATATAATTACCTAAATTGCTATGTAAACTACCATCGTATTTCTTATTTAAACTTTAAAATCCCTTCAACAACTTTTGATTGAAGAACACAGAGTTCATAAAACATCTGAAATCACAAAATAAATCACAAATATTTGAATATTTTAACATTTCTCATTTATAGTATTATTGTTTAAAAATCAGCAGTTTTTTCACCATTACAGCACTACAGCAAGAGTCCTTTGAATATTGTCTTAGACAACAGGGAGCCTTGGAATCAAAAAAGTTGAGAACCCCATCTTAAAGGCTTCTGCAAGTGTTGTGTAAATGCCTCTTTACCCTTTGACGTCAAAAGCAGATAACAATCCAATGATTTCAAATCTCATGTAAATGTATTTCTAAATGTCTTTTTCCCAGTGTTGGTGTAATGCATTACTAAGTAATTAATTGCTGTAATTAAATGTAAGGGATTACACTTATTTTTTCAGTAATTTAATTACAGTTACTTCTGATGTAATTGTGTTAAATACCGTATAGACTATAGAACAATTCTATATAAAACAATAGTGAATTTAAAATCAAAATGTAATGTCTTATGTTCAAATGTATGTTTTCTAATTAAATGCAGCCCCCTTCAATTCTTTGGCCAGTTCATGATTAATTTATTTGATTTTACATGATTTATTTGAAAGAATTAAAAGAACAATTTCATGTCTATCCTTGTATTTTTCATCTGGTCGAGGTTGATAATGGTTTTAGAAAGTAATTATTAATAAGTAAAGCAATTACTTTTCAGACAGAGTATTAGTACAGTAATCTAATTACACTGTAGAAGATGTAATTAGAAGTTAGTATTTTTAGAGTAACTTACTCAACACTGGTATTGCTGTGCATGTAAGCATGCTCAATGAAAATGTGAAAAATCAGTTCAAACATTTATTGTCTTTTTCATGATTAATCACTTCCTGCTCGTGTTTCAAGAAGTTGGTTCAATATTGGGACAGTTTTGAATTCCCAAATACACCCATCCATGATTTTCATGCATGCTTGTGTGAGAACAAGTTGAAAATTGTTGTTTCTTTAGCTCAACTGGTAGAAGGAATGCCAAAAACACGTCAAGGAATGTTCAATCAATGGAAGTCGCCTTGGTTATAAGCATTTACATTAATAATAATGTACATCATTAATGTACATTTGGTATATTAATAATAATGTACATCACTAGCACAATGATTTTCTTGGGCTTTAAAGAAGTAGCTCACCTATTTATTTATTTTTTACATTATCTAATCTTTTTTCATCCTCATGTTGTTCAAAACCATATGATTTTCTCTCTGGAACACTAAAGGAGATGTTAGGCAGAACACAGTCATATAAGTTTGGAACAACATGGGTGAGTACATGGAGTAAACTATTCCTCTAATGGGGACTTTCACATCAGAAAACACTCGAGGCAAAGTGAACAAAATGGAGGCAAGGCAGAAAAATAAGGCATGTGTGTATGCATTTATGAATATTTGAATTCTCCATGTGGTGGATGGTGGCAGGATGTGATGAAACACGAGAGAGTGAGATGAAGGGATAAGGTTATGCTGGTGCACCCCGAGGCAGCCGTGCAAATAGAGGCGGGGTGAGTGGTGTCACGTGTGTGGAGAGGCGGGACTGTCCTGCAGCGGCGACATATGCCACATTGTTTAGACGTCATTTACCACTGTCAAACGCTACAGCGCATGCCAACCTTTAAAAGTGTGAGCACGTATGTGTGTGTGAACATTACAGTGTGTCAACCTGCATCAAGCTCGATGTGCAGTAACACTTGCCTTATGAGTCCCACCCACTTTCCTCTACCACTCTGCTTTCGTTCACTGTTTTTAGTTCTCTGCAGCAGGGCTCACTCCCCACTGCAGCAAAAAGAAGAAAAAAAAGTAATGTGAGAAAGAAAGAGAAAGAGAGAGAGAGAGAGACGTGCAAGATGAAGAAAGAGCAGCGTGACATTTGGCTCAGTGTTGCATTATTGGCTGTGGCTGATGTGATCTGAAGAGATTACAGAAATACAATACTCACACAAATCACCTCTACGCCTTCTCTGTCTTACAGCTGTCTTTCTGTCAGCCTCACATGTGTGGGACATTCTGCCTGTATCACCACCACTGGGACACTGAGGGACATTTGCTTATACTCTTTCTCTCTGAATAAGCCCTTTTCTCCTTACTAGTTTCCCTATCTCAGTTCGCCAAACTTTTGACTATCATCATAAAATCTGGTCCACAGTGAAGCTTATTCTGTACAAGATGCGCCCACAGAAAGAGACCGTCTCATTGCCATCAACAGCCACCAACCACAGTTCTTCTTGTTTTAAAGGAGACCTATTATGCCCCTTTTTACAAGATGTAATATATGTCTCAGGTGTCCCCAGAATGTGTCTGTGAAGTTTCAGCTCAAAATACCCCACGGATCATTTATTATACCATGTTATAAATGCCTCTTCTTGGGTGGAATCAAAAACATGCTGATTTTGTGTGCGTCTCTTTAAATGCAAATGAGCTGCTGCGCCTCGCCCCGGACATAGCTGTGGTCTCCGTGAATACAGTCAGAGACAATGGTAACTTTAGCTGCATTATCCGTGGAATCGGCTAACAAGCACATCAGGAAAGGCGATTTGCAAACATTCCCAAAATATAAAGTGTGATACTTACATCTTCAGGATATAAAGCTAGAACACAATCAGTTGGTACTGATCCATGCTTGAGAATAAAACATTTAGAAAATCCTGCTTTATATTGACACTCATTCACAAAGCAGTCCAGTGTAAAAGGATTTGCACAGACATACACACATTTTTGTATGTTTTGGGGCACATTACCTTCAAAAACAAAACTCGTCCCCTGCGTCTTCAGTGGCTCTGATGCCGGGAGTACACGAAGACCCTTATGTTCACTTTTACAGCCAACAAACAGAACACTTATGGCGCTTACATAGCTGAGACATTATTCTTCTCACTGTATCTGCTCCAGCGTGGAAAAAATGGCAGACTGTCTGTAGATCACTCAGGGGAGGATCTATGATAATAGGGTGGAGTCTGTCACCAGTAGTGGGCGAGGCCTGCTCTAATGTGATGTCACGTTAGAGCAGAAATGAAAACCATTCATTTTGACACACTGTTTTTGATTAATAGAAATGTAAGAAAGAGGAGTGGGTGGGCTTTTTACATTGTAGGGTGGTTGTGCACAAACACTGCTGACTCACATTTATGTACAAATTACATGTAAATGTAAATTTTGCATAATAGGTCCCTTTTAATGTGTACTGAGTGTCCGATATATTGGAAATAGGTGATTCTACCAGCCATCTTTTTTTTTAAAATAGATGATACTTCCAAGACTGCTTATCCTAATCCAGAGTGGAACAGCTCATTCAAATAATAATAACAAAGTGTGAGTCCGCAACCGACTGAACAGACAGTGTTGGGTATTAGGATTAATTACCGAATTGTAATCTGTAACTGATTCAAATTTACATGACTAAAATAATAAGTAGCATAACTTTTGGATTTTATTCACACTTTTTTTTTCTTACTATTTTTCTGTAATCTAATCTGATTAGTTTTGGATTTATTTTTGGATTACTTAAGGCATATATTGCTAAATCAAAGCATACATTTTAAACTACAATTTTTGTAATCATGTAGTCCAAAAAAGTAACTGTAATCTAATTATTCACATATGGAGGGTTGGGAGGGTTACTTTTGAAAGTATTCCACTACAGATTACAGAATACATGCTGTAAAATGTAATTTGAAATGTATTCCATTAGATTACTCAAGGTTATTAACGCATTCTAAATACTTTGGATTACTTCTTCATCACTGGTAGATTTTTTCACTTGTTTTGACCAATGTGAATTTTCTTGATGAAAAAATATGATCGTGTATGGTAACATGTAAAATGTCTAGAAATAGCATTTTAGCTTAGCGTAAAACTGACAATTTACACAAGGTTTATTTCTATTTCTTCTGCTCCAAACTTACTTAAAACTTACATCTCTGTCTGCACATATGAATGTAACATCATAAGAAATTGTTTCACCATTGAAATGAAACAAATGTCAATAAAGTGCAAAGTAATCTCTTCAGTAATCAAAATACTTTTTGAATGTAACTGTATTCTAATTACCAATTATTTAAATTGTAACTGTAGTGGAATACAGTTACTAATATTTTGTATTTTATATACATCATCTGGTTACATGTATTCCATTACTTGCCAACCCTGCACATATATATGTACAGGACTCCTTTTACAAGCATTTGGTGTTTGTAAACTAATTTCCAAAACTAGATAACATGTAATCCATTACTCCCCTACAATGTGTACAGAGCAGTGTGTAAATGTGTGTAGAAATTGTATAATGACAATTTATGTCTGTCCACTAACCTGGAAAACTTTGGCAAATTCAGTGATCTTTCTCAAAAGCACTCGCTGAAACTCATTCATGAAAAAAACAAGCATAACAAACTCTGTGTATAACTGGTAAAAACATATTTTACAAAAATTGCTTTCAGTAAAACACAACAATTTAAGTAAGAATGGATTTATAAATAATTTACACAGAATATTAACCCTGATTCATTGTAAACAAAATTTAGTTTCCAGGTGGACTGCTGCACCTGCTCCTGGAAGTTGTGTAGTGCAATCTTGGCTGTGTTTCCAGTACAACGACATAATTCACTACTAAACCATCCTTGGAGAAATTTACCAACTAGTCATGACTGTTACACGAAACAGTAATAACTATGTCGAACATCCATCACTCGAACCACGTTGATTCAACAATATAGAGCTGTCGATAATGACGTTGCGTAGGGGGTGGAGTAATAACTTCTGTGAATATTAAATTATAAATGTTAATTTACACATACAACATAAATACATTTAATGCAAGAAGCAGCTGCTGATGATAGTAAAGCTGCATGCACTGTGTAATGCGACAGATGCATTGCAATAGTGGGTTTCCCTAAACATCAGACTTCGGGATTCCCCCGACACAATTGAGCACATGCACACTCTTCATAAACCTATAAATGCCATGTCTGCATTTAAATAAACACATAAAACAATCTTCTCCGACAGAAACCATGTGTGATAAAGCGCTTTCTCTCAACAACCTTAAATCCCTTAAATGGCTGCATTCAAGTTTACATGATGTTTCAGAATGCCGCTTTCTGGAAAATCATGTGAATGCATGTGAATGTAGTCAAAGTCTTGACAGAATAAAAGATATACAGCGTATGGAATGAAAAATATACGCAGAAGTATGTCCACACAACAAACTTACAAGAAACTATGCTTCTAACCACAGGTTATGTATTTCCAACCACTCAACTTTGCGATGCTGTTTGCGAATGTACGTTGGAACTACGGTTTCGTGAAACACCAAATCATTATACTATGTTGGAAACGATGCAACTTGCAACCATAGTTGCAACCAACGATGCTATTAAGAAACACCCCAGATTGGAAATGGTGTTATTAAGCCAGACTTGCCACTTATGTGTGCAATTTGCATCAGACAGTCAGTAAATGTTCAATAGGCATGCTGCCTTAAGCTAAGGTTATGTCCACACTAGTACATTTTTGTTTGAAACTGCATTGATATCGCTACCTTTACACCTTACATGCGCAATACAAAGGCATTTTCCTCCACCGAAAACTGACAGTTTTGAAAATTCTCTCCATTACCACATTACATACTTTGAAAAATTATGACGATAAGAAACTGAAAACTGAGTTTTCAAGTGGAAGCTCATTCGTGTGGATGTTGACTAAGTCTACCCACCTTCCCACATCTCTGTCCTGTCCCTGTACATCCTACTCGTCCTGAATTGCCCCACTCTGCCCTGCAGCCCCCCTCCACATAAAACCCAAACTCCAGACCCACTGTCCCTGGCTAAGAACTCTCCCTCCCCCCCAGTCATCATTACCTATTGACTAATAATTACCATAATTAATTTGGCTGGTTATAAAACAAAAAAGCAAGGGTGTGAGAGAGAGAAAGGGGGTTTTAAAAGCTGAATGCATTCCAATTTGGCACTGTAATGTATTCATTATTAATGAACGCTCTTAGTTTCTGGTCTCAGTGCATTCGGCTGCACTTGGTCTGGCTGTGGAGAAAAGTTGGGGGAGAGTGGGGGGTAGTTACAGGGGACTTAACTGGCTGCCAATACTAGTGCCAAATGCTCAGTCTGTCCCTTGCACATTAATTCACTTATTGATTACATTTTGGGAAACAGTGAAGAAAAAAGGTGGTTAAATGCAGCCAACAGTGTCCACAATGCAGACGAATGTGACCATGACAGCTTAACGTGCATGATGGCTGTTAAATTCACTTAATGCATGTCTGGTGTCATGCCAAATCTTACCCCCATTAAAATACTACCCTTTCTTGCAGCCAAAGCGATTTAATTGGCTGTGTTAACAAATTTCAAGTCATTTGTACGCAAGTGCAATGGTTCTCAACTAGGAGGTCGGAACCCACTAGGGGGCCTCAAGATCTCTTAAAATTATTTAAAATATGATAGATTTTTATATAATTATTATAATTCAACTTACTAAAAAAAAAGCTACAAATATGTAATAACTCCCTCCAACAGCTTGCTTTTTATGAAGAATATACAGTTCTGGACATTTATGGAATCACAAGTTTTAAGGAAATATCTTAAAATATAAATATCTAATAGCCTACACGGGGGCCTTCGAATATTTTCACTGAAAATTGGGGGCCTTGGATTCAGAAAGGTTGAGAACCATTGTGCTAGTGCACAGTCACTCTTTTCCAAAACAGACTAAAATTACTGATGACTCATCTTGTACTACACAGATATTTGTCCAATCAAATGCTCTCTAGAATGAGAATGTCCCTCCCCCTAGTACCACCTGCGATCAACTATCAAGCAGCTCCTCATGGTTTACGGTTGTGATGTAATTAAATCATATTGGCTATATAAAAATACAGGGAAGAACCCTTCAATATTTAATACTCCAACTTCTGATTTAAACAGGAAATACATCAACACAGGAGAGTTTACCATCAAAATATGACAAATAATGTGTTTTATATTAGATATCACATATCGCATTGTATTACCAAAGCTACAAATTAAACATTCCTCTTTCTTTCTGTTTTCAGTTAACTTGAAATCTTAGCATACTGCTATCAAATTAGCCTAACAGCTTTGCATACCGTTAACTGATTAGCCTGCTAACCTGTAAAAAATCTACACACTTTTTTTACACTATGCAAGTTATACGTAAAGATAATCAAACATTTGTAGAGGGCATTTTGGACAGTTTTGTATACTTCTAACCGATTAGCTGGCTAACCAATTGAACTCTACACACTTTTCTTACCCAATGCATGTTATACATCTAAGCATAAACATATGTAGAGGGCTTTTTGATCAGGTATTACAAACAGCTACCCCTTGGGAACAAACAGGGTAGGATTTGGCACTACACCGGATCATTTGGTTAGATTTTAGTACATATATGTGCTCAAAGAGAATCTATATCACTCGACCCTCCTCTGAAGCATCTCCACTCCACATTAATTTTGTCTGCAGGCCAATAGGACCCAGCAACTGGATCCATAAGCATCGATTCACACATCGACAGCAGTTATTCACTTATCTGTTTACTCATTCATTCACTTATCCATTTCATCTGACTGCCAGGCCAGAAGCTCAGCTCAAAGTTTACCCATTGATCTCTTCTAGGTGACTACTTCTCACATTTTTAATACAGGTGGGTGCAGACAAACTTTTGTTGTGTGTGGGGAATTTACCAAAAAATTATTATTTGAGTTTATTTGCAAACACTGTGTAATGTTTTAGCACGCTAATTCACTGAAGGAAGCAACTTACAAACGAGGAACATAGCAAGCAATTTGTCAATACAAAAGTAAACAGTATCTGCAGTATCACAATGCCTTCCTAAAGTGGCTAGAGTAGAATAGAAGCTAGAGCATAAGAAAGAGACAGACAAGACAATTTTTTTCTTAATTATTATTGTTAACGGTGTTGGGTGTAATGCATTACTAAGTAAATAATTACTGTAACTAAATAACCTTTTCAATGAGAAAGGTAAAGTAAGGGATTACTCTTAATTTTTCAGTATTAGTTACTTCTGATGTAATTGATACTTTATAGACTATAGAACAATTCTATATAAAACAATAGTGAATTTACAATTGAAATTTAATGTCTAATGTTAAAATATATGTTTTCTTATTTAACACTGGCCCCCTTAAATTATTTGGTCAGTTCATGAATAATTTATTTGATTTTATATGTTTTATATTAAAAGAACAGTTTCATGTCTAACATGAGTAATTTAACTTTTCAGACAGAGTAATAAGTACAGGAATCTAATTGCACTGTATACAACGTAATTAGTAGTTAGTAATTAATTAATTTTTAGAGTAACTTACCCAACACTGATTGTTAAATAGTAAGCATAATTAGTGTGGATTGGTTATAATCCATAATTTGTTATTTCTATAATATATTAATCCATAATAATTAATGTACATAGAAAGGAGGCGTGATTGCACCTCTATCTATTCAGAGAGCCCCCCAATGGGGCTATGCACCCCCATGCATGCGTCTCATTGCAGGTAAAATTAAATATTACAATTAAATGATAAGTGATCCATTGTTTTGAAGCTCTGAGCCACATTTCATAATAGAATGACCTGAAAAAAAGAAAAGAACAAAAAAGCATGAAAACGTGACCAATCAGGTTGCGGCAAAAGGACGTTGACACAATAAGAGCTGAGCAAATATAGCAGGGGACAAATGAAGGAGCTCCACACCTGCATCACATTACAGGAGCACTGCCAAATAAACCGCTATGTGCAAAGAACAATGGAAAACAAAAACCATCCGAATAAGAGTCCCTGTAGAAATTACTAATCAGACACACACCGACACTGCTGTGCCCGCACACACACACACACACACGAGCACAGACACACACGTGCACGCTGCGGTGTGTAAGCGTCATGGTGTCTGGGTGGCAGACAGGCTTTGGAGACAGCAACGGTGAAAATTAAATTCCATTTAAGCCTAATACCATTTAAAAACTCTGCTGAATCCCACTGCTATTGTGACAGTCGGGCAAATCTGTCTCAATTGTTACATTGCGGGAATCAATGCAGAAACCGGATAGCATGTAAATAAGGAAGCATGGAGACGGGGAGGCCAGAAGGAGCCGCAGGGTCAGACGAGCAATGCTTTAGTAAGAGCTGTTGAGAGGAAAAATTAGACGAGACCATAAGAAGTAGGGTTGGGACTCCAGAGCCAGTTTTTTATTCAGAACCAGTTCCATTTTAAACCCTGTTTCTACAAAATAAACTTTACCTTTTGTTTGGGGTGTCAGAGACCCCCAATATGAATACATATAATAATAAATTGTAATTTTGAAATTAACCTTAATATTTTCACTACACTAAAATCCAAAACAAATCAATACATTATTAAAACAAATCAAAATTAACAACTGGTAGGAGTTTATTTCTACAGTGTGTATATGCCAGTATATAATGTCTCCAAGACCCCAAATAGAATTAATGTAAAAACTGCATGGAGGATGAAAACCATTCATGATATTATTACACTGAAATTTTGTATATAATCCGATCTCATTCAATTATGAAGAATCACAACGTATTAGCCTGATACTTCGATGTTGATTATTTTGAGCTCCTTTAAAAACCCTTAAAGGAAAGTTCTGGGTTCAATACAAATTAAGCTCAATCGACAGCATTTGCGGCATAATGTTGATTACAATAAAAATTATTTTGATTTGTCAATTAAATTATCTTTATCTTTAAATGATCCAGTTACAGTGAGGCACTTACAATGGAAGTGAATCAATACACATTAAATTAAGTAACATTAATTTAGTGTGAGAAAACCACTTAACCACTTGAGAAAACCAAAAAAAATTTAATTCCGTAAACCCTAAAACCCTAAAATGATTAAAAAAAAAAAAATTATATAAACAACTTTACAACTTGAATAATTCACAAGTTTTAACAGAAGAATTAATGCAAATACTCTAAAATTGTAAGCTTCATTTTTCTGCCCCTCCAAAAATTGGCACCATTCACTTCCATTGTAACTACCTCAATGTAATTTCATTTTTTTTGCTTCTTTTTTTTCATGAAAAGGAGGGGTGAGTATAATATTTTATGTGGTAATCAACATAATGCCACAAATACTGTCGATTGAGCTTAACTTCAATTGAACCCGAATATTCATTTGATGGGTGTCTGTTAAGGAACCGGAATCATTAAGTGTAATCGTTAAATTCCTTACAATTCCCATGATAGAGAATGCCAAAAGACGAGAGCTTTGAGAGTGCCTTTGTGTCAAATCTCTCCTGATCATGTGGGAACCACTGCTCATACTTGACCGTTATGTCAAATCAGAGAGGAAGTGATGATTAGTAGTTTTTCGGTGTGGCGAATGTACCAGGACAGACTACGGAGGTTATTCATGTCATCCATGCTCAATGGGCGTAAGCATTCAAGGCCTGGACTGTGGGGAACAGAGAAAATTGTCTTCTCCCTCCATAGTAACAGCTCCTCTCTAATAGAGGACTGGCGGCTGAGCCTGTCTCCCAGTGAGAATAAATACTCTCATCTGTTACAAAATGGTTCCCACTTACAGTGCGCCAAGCATTCTCCTCAAAATATTATCATGAGGATTATCATTTAATGGAGTTTCATTTGTTGCTTAATTTGAACCTCTTCCATTCATTTATTTTCTTTGCCACATTTTTTTATTTTTTTTTGCATTTTATCTCCCAGACACACACTACTGGTTGCTTAAATGGATGAATGTCATGAAACCTGTCAAGACTATGTCAGTCACATTTCACCCACAAAATCACAAGAAAGAAATATGAAATTTGCTTAAAGGAATATAATTTCTCATTATCCAAATGCAATAAATAAGTAAATAGAAGACAATAAGAAATACCTTTTAAATAGCAGTCTTTTTGGCAGTAGTTTTGGGATGGGAAGTTGGCATGTTCTGCGGTAATATATGGCATATTGACTCTAAAAACAATTTTAAATGCCATTTTGCTAATTCCTTTTTAATTATTATTCATGCCGCTTTTATGACCTCATTTTAAAGGAATATTCCAGGTTTAGTACAAGTTAGCTCAACTAACAGCATTCGTGGCATAATTGATTACCACATAAATTAATTTCAACTCGTCCTTTCCTTTAAAAACGTGAATGAGGCCAATCCGTAAATGTTAAAATACTCATATATTCAAAAGTATAGCCAGACAACGTAAATATGTGTTAAAATGATTTTAGTGTAATGAAATTGCTTCCCTTTTCTTTGTAAAGTTCTAGCCAATTTTACAACTTTGTTGTCATGACAACATTTAATTTATTTGAATTTAAAAAAGCAATAGGGTAACACTTTCTATGAAACCCATATTTATAATGCCTTGCAATATACTGCATTCATAATGTCTCATAACACACCTTATAATGAGTTATAAATTCTCATAAATAATTATAACTACAGTTATAATACATTATAAGACTTCCCCTATTCATAGTTCCCCGTCTGTCGCTCACTTCGACGTGTCAAAGAAGGGACACTAGGGGTCTCTCTTGAGCACCGAATATGCCTCTGATCTATGAAAAATGGGTATAAAGGCGGGGAAACACGTCTATTTCATTCAGAAATTTTCTTCGGAGCTGATTATCTGGATGTATGCAGTGAGCTGCGAGTCGCACACCTGGTCCTCTTACCTCTGAGCTGATTCTGCTGTTGGATCTACGGCGCACTTCAGCGGCTTTCTCCTTCTCTGCACGGCAATGCAGTTTGCCCCTGGGCGCTTTGACAGCGCAAAACTTAAAATAGTTTAATGTTAAAAGAGTGATTTTCTCAGTAAAATAGTATTTTCCTCTAAAAGAGCAATACACAGTGGCGTTGAACATCCTTTTCAGGACGCGTCTTTATAAAGATGCCCTTCCGCCCCTGTGTAGTTCCTGGATGCGGAAGAGTGCTCTCCGCTTCAGATGGCCACAGGCATTGTCTCGTGTGTCTAGGCTGCGATCACACCGAGGCAGCGTTTGTGGATGGTTCATGTTCTCACTGCGAGAACATGACCATGGCAACGTTGCAGTCACGGCTTTCCTTCAACCGAAGGAACACCACTCCAGCCGCCCCCCCGCGTCGCTCCTTCTTCCCACGGGATTGAGGACGATGCGGCTGGCGATGGAGGCAATCTGGGGATGAGGGGGTACGCCCCCTCGGACCACCAGCACCTCGGACCACCCGCCCCCCAGCACGCTCGTTGACTTCCGTCTGTGCACAAGGCAACAGCGGCTCGCCTCATGGCCAGCCTGCCTATACTCTAGAGCTCAATGTGGATGAGCTCGCCGCTACATCGGAGAGCGGTCCGACGTCTGATGCAGACAACTCCCCTGGGATGCCGCCTTCGGGCCAGCACGCCCAGGCTGAGGCTGACGCGGAGATGTCCAACATGCTTGCCCGGGCCGCCGCCGGCGTGGTTTTAGGAAACGTCATCTGTGGCTGAACTTGGTCGAGATGCGTGAGACGGACAAGACACGCTTCCTCATCGCCCGTCTCCCAGTTCGGCCTCTTTGGCGACACCATCGAGGACTTCGCCTAGCAGTTCTCCGTGGTGAAGGAGCAGACGGAGGCCATTTCACACATCCTGCCCCACCGCAAACCTGCCACCACGGGCCATGCCCCGTCTGCTCACCGAGGGCATCCTCCTGCGGCTAAGAAACACCCTGCTCCGCCTCAACCCGGGCCAAGCTCTCAGCGCGTGCGTCGAGCACCCCGCAGGAAACACGGACCCCCTCGAGGACCCAGAAGGCTCCCAGGCGCTCCTGAGACGATCGACCCGGGGACCAAGACGTTAGCTCTGGAGCTTGAAAGCAGACCATTTCGTCCCCCGGTGGAGGGCCGGGAGGAGAATCTTTTGTTGAATTCATTTCATTTCCACAATCTCAATAAAAGAGCTACTTCTTTTGTCTCTGGCTCACCTGGCCCGCAAATGCCCTTCTCACGGCACTCTGCCGCCACACCTCAACAATCCCGGCATGCTAAACGCGGACCCCCGCCCTCAGCCCCACTCAACTCAGTTATGCAATTCAGTTTGCCAGGCCCCCCCATCCTTCGGGGGCATCCGCTTCACCGCAGTACACAGCGAACATGCCAAATCCCTGTACGCGGAAATAGCGACCCTCTTACTCAAAGACGTGATAGAGCCTGTCCCTCCAACCGAGATGAAGAAGGGTCTCTACAGCCCTTAATTCATCGTACCCAAAAAAGGCGGCTTACGACCGATCTTCGACTTCCGAGTTTTCAACCGGGCTTTGCACAAACTCCCGTTCAAAATGCTCACGCAAAAACGTATCTTAACTTGCGCCCGCCATCTAGATTGGTTCGCAGCGGTAGACCTGAATGATGCATACTTCCATGTCTCAATTCTGCCTCGATAATGACCCTTCTTAAGGTTTGCGTTCGACGGCCAGGCGTATCAGTACAAATTCCTCCACTTCGGCATGTCCCTGACCCCTCGCGTCTTTACAAAAGTCGCAGAGGCAGCCCTTGCCCCGCTCCGAGAAGCTGGCATCCGCATACTCAACTACCTCGACGACTGGCTCATCCTGGCCCATCCAAGCCTGTTCCCCTCCTGGGATCTCTCAGTGGTGCTCTCGGGCCTTCAGAGACCTCCCTTTGAGCCGCTAGAATCAGTTGGAATCAGGGCCCTCACCCTTAAAATGGCCAAAATGCGCCTCCATCAAGAGGTCAGGGACCTGCAAGAGTTCTCTGTTAGCGACACTTGCCTGGAGTTCGGTCCGGACTACATGCCCAAGGTTCCTACGACTCCCTTCAGAGACCAAGTAGTGAACCTGCAAGCGAAGCCCCGGGAGGAGGCAGACCCAGCCCCTTTGTTGCTGTGTCCGGTACGTGCTTTGCATAACTACTTGGACCGCAAGCAGAGCTTTAGACGTTCTGAGCAGCTCTTTGTCTGCTTTGGCGGACAGAGGAAAGGGAACGCTGTCTCCAAACAGAGGCTTTCCCACTGGGTGGTGGACACCATTTCATTGGCCTATCACACCCAGGCCGTGCTCCCCCCATTGCGGGTCCGAGTACACTCAACAAGGAGTGTTGTGTCCTTGTAGGCACTGGCCAGAGGCACCTCCCTGGCAGACATATGCAGAGCAGCGGGTTGGGCAACACCTAATACCTTTGCGAGATTCTACAATCTCAAGGTTGAGTCAGTATCGTCCCGTGTTTTCTCAGGTCTGAGCCGGTAGAACTTGGTACATGCTGACGGACTGACCGGGTGGATCGCTTGCACCTAGTGCCCTTTCCCTCGGCCGAGGTAAAACTGTGCGCTTTCTCTTCCAGGAGATCCCACTCATTCAGAGCCCTGGATTACACCTCCCTACCCCTTTGGGTCCGCAGTTCAGCGGAGGAACTCGCCGACCCAATCCACTGCGGGTCATTAATCTACCCTGTACTGGAATAGGTGCTCCACATCTCAGGACTCCTACATGGACTCCCCCGTGTGTATTTTCTGTGGTATGGTCCCCTTATGAGCTGACCCGCGTCTCCCTTGGGCAGTTCCCACTGCCCCCTGGTCGCCGTGTTTGTAGTAACTCCCCCCTCTGGAGAGGGGGGATCTACAACCGCGCCACTTTCCACATGTCGCCTAAAAACCCATGTGATATATTCACCACTCTTACCTCCCCCTCTCTGGGCAGGTGTGGTCTCCGCAGGGTCTTTTCTCCCTGAAAAACAGGAAACCGGGTAAGACCGCCTCCCACGATGCGAGAAACATAGAGAGAAAAGAGGCCCGGCAAGGCTCTGCCCGTTCCCAGGTTGGCAAGCGTCGCCTTGTTCCCCTGTCTAGGGTAACCAGAAGGATTCCGACGACTTTTTTGGGGCATTGGGGAAGGGTACGTGCTGTCTGATACAGCTGGTCGCTTTTGCACATCAAGTACCTGCCCGCTCCTGTGTCAGCAGTACATGTACACGGCTCAGCGCATGGCATGATTTAAATTGGACCCCTAGTAGTGTTGTCACAGTACCAAAAATTTCAGTAGTCGATACCAATACCAGTGAAATTTCATGGTACTCGATAACATTTTCGGTACCAAAGCACAATAAATAAAAGAGTGAACAACACTCTTTTATTAACAAAGTTAACAAAACATTAGCAGCAAATCTAAGAACAAAAATATGCCAAGTCAAATATATTACTTTGAATTATAACAAAACTGTACAATGTATGCTTAAAGTATTTTTGAACACTTATATAAGATTTGCTTCAACTTTTACTTTGTTTTTACCAAGTACTAAAAAAAAAACTAAATAAAAAAGCATACAATAGAATTAATAAAAACTATTTCCAAACGAATGCACAAAGTGCTCTCGTATTAATAAAGATGCATATTTTCTTCACGATAAGAAATGCACAGTGACATATATTATGATTAAATAAGTCACGAGCCATTGCGTTCTAATCGAGCTGCATTAAGTGTCCGCGCTCGAGGGATGAGCGTTCCCGACTCTCTATCAGCCGGGTGCAGTTTCAATCTCGCCCCCTTAGATCGGGACATTCGCGCAACTCATTGATGAGGCACCGACCACACAGAGAAATGCCAGTTTCTGAGTTTATAGTTATTAACATGATCTGCTTCTGTATTATTTTAACTAATTGCATTTAAGATTTAAAGAGCTCCGTCTCCGCTTATTCCACAATGAGACTGCTTCTGAATGTACCTTTTTTTTTTTTTTTTAATAAATAATTCCCTAATACTTTGGGATCTACATAAGATGAAACTGTGAAAGTTTAGAATGCATGATCTGTTTAATTCTTCCTCTCATCCATCAGGCATGAACTGCAGTGCTGCTCTCGCGCTTCATCATTACAGTTTAATGTAATTTCATGTTACGTTAAATGAGATCAAATGACTATTAGACAACAAACATTTTTCTCGACAATTTTTTATTTTCGACGTTGTCGATAATGTCGACTAAACATTTCAGCCCTAATACAAATGATAATATGCTTTTAAACTCACCTGCTTTATTTGCTTGAATAAATCCGGGTGTTTGTCTTTCAGGTGCTTTATTAAGTTTGATGTGTTTCCTCCTTTCGTCAGAAATTTGTGAAAGCAGCCTTTACAAATAGGTTTTTGCTGATCTATGATGTTACCCTTTTCATCAGCCTCAAATCCTAAGAATTTCCAAACCTGGCTTTTTCCACTTTTCTTTTCAACAAGATTAAGTTGAGACTCCGCAGCAGCAGCCACTGTAATCTTTTGCTTGTTGTGAGAGTTCGAAAGTTCCCGACTCTGATTGGGAACCGGATAGACCTGGTACTCGGTACTCTGGTACCTTCAGAAATTCTGGCATCGTAATTTTTTTTTTGTTTGAGTACCGACTTGGTATCGGAGTACCGGTATTTTTGACAACACTAACACCTAGTGTCGCTTCTTCGACACAACGTAGAAGTGAGCGACAGACAGGGAACGTCTAGGTTACGTATATAACCTCCGTTCCCTGATGGAAGGAAGGAGACGTTGTATCCTCCCGGCCACATCGCTGAGCCGAGCCACTGTTGTAACTGGACCGTTTCCGGCTCCTCAGAAAAATCCTGAATGAACTAGACGTATTTCCCTGCCTTTATACCCGTATGTCCAGGGGGCGGGGTATGCAAATTCTGTCTGCCAACTTCTCATTGGCCTTTTTTCATAGATCAGAGGCATATTCGGCGCTCAAGAGAGACCCCTAGTGTCGCTTCTTCGACACAACGTCTCGTTCCCTCCATCAGGGAACGGAGGTTACATACGTAACCTAGATGTTATACTTAAGAGTATAATGCATTATAACACAAGTAACATCCAATTTGACAGTTCCCCGTCTGTCGCTCACTTCGACGTCGTGTCGAAGAAGCGACACTAGGGGTCTCTCTTGAGCGCCGAAAGATACCTCTGATCTATGAAAAAAGGCCAATGAGAGTTGGCGAACAGTATTTGCATTCTCCGCTCCGGATACGGATATAAAGGCGAGAGAAATACGCTCGTTCATTCAGTAATTTTCTTCGGAGCCTAAGGTCGTGTTTATGCTGACTGCTGCGTATTACACTGCTGATCCTGCTTCTGATCCTCTGACGCTCTGCTGCTGTTGGATTTACGGCGCACTACAGCGGCTGTTTTTCTCTTCTCTGCCGGCGTGCAGTTTGCCCCTGGGCGCTTCGACAGCGCAGAGTTTGAAAGAGTTTCTCAATATAAAGAGTTATATTTCTCATAAAGAGTTTATTTCTCTAAAAGAGCAATACATAGCGGTGTTGAACGCCCTTTTCAGGGCGCGTCTTTTTAAAGATGCCATTCAACCCCTGTGTAGTTCCTGGATGCGGTAGAGTGCTCTCCGCTTCTGACGGCCACAGGCGCTGTCTCGTGTGTCTGGGCGCCGATCACACCGAGGCTGCGTTTGTGGATGGCTCATGTTCTCACTGCGAGAACATGACCGTGGTAACGTTGCGGTCGCGGCTTGCTTTCAATAGTAAGCACGCCACTCCAGCCGCCCCCCGTATCGCTCCTTCTTCCCACGGGATTGAGGACGATGCGGTTGGCGCTGGAGGCGATTTGGGGAGGGCAGCGGGTGCGCTTCCGCCGGGCACGTCCCCTCGGACCACCCGCCCCCCGACACGCTCGTTTACCTCCGTCCAGTCTCGAGGTAACGGCGACTCGCCTCCGGGCCGGTCTGCCTATCCTCTTGAGCCTGAAGCCGATGAGCTCGCCGCTCCATCGGAGAGCGCGGCGTCTGACGCTGACTCCTCCCCTGGACTGCCGCCTTCGGGCCAGCAGGCCCAGGTTGAGGCGGATGCGCAGATGTCCGACATGCTTGCCCGGGCCGCCGTCAGGGTGGGGTTGGACTGGAAACCTCCACCCTCCCCACACCCGTCACGGTTGGATGACTGGTTCCTGGGGTTTGGGCGCCGCTCACAGCCACGCCCCCCCCCGGTCCCGTTTTTCCCGGAAGTGCATGACGAGCTGACGTCGTCATGGAGAGCCCCGCTCTCCGTCCGTCAAAAGCCCTGCTCGTCCGCTCTCGCTACCCTCGACGGCGGAGAGGCCCACGGGTACACGGCGATTCCTCAGGTGGATAGGGCAGTTGCGCTCCATCTTTGTCCCGGTGACCCTACCACCTGGCGCGGGCGCCCTGTACCCCCTTCCAAGGCCTGTAGGACTTCATCCTCCCTCAACAACAAAGCCTACAGCGCCGCGGGACAGGCCGCCTCCGCCCTGCACGCCATGGCTCTCCTGCAAGTCCACCAGGCCAAGGCGCTCAGAGATCTGCACGAGGGTAGCCCTGATCCCGACGTGTTGCAGGAACTGCGCTCAGCGACCGACCTCGCCCTCAGGGACACGAAGGTCACCGCAGAGGCACTCGGGCAGGCGATGGCCACCCTAGTGGTCCAGGAACGTCATCTGTGGCTCAACCTGGTCGAGATGCGTGAGGCCGACAAAGTTCGCTTCCTCGACGCCCCTGTCTCCCAGCTTGGCCTCTTCGGCGACACCGTCGAGGACTTTGCCCAGCAGTTCTCCGCGGTGAAAAGACAGACGGAGGCCATCTCACACATCCTGCCTCGCCGCAAACCTGCCGCCAGGGCCACTGCCCCGTCTGCTCGCCGAGGGCGTCCTCCTGCGGCTAAGAAATCTGCTCCGCCTCAACCCGGGCCCAGCTCTCACACCGCAAGAAGCAGACGCCCCCCGTCTCCCGGACTCCCTCGAGGACCCGGAAGGCTCCCAGGCGGTCCTGAGACGGACGACCCAGCGACGCAGACGTTAGCTCCGGAGGTGGTAAGACCACTCCGTCCCCCGGTGGAGGGCCGGGAGGAGAATCTTTTGTTTCTAAACAATTTAATTTGCTGCCCCCCCTTAGATGGGGTTGCGGTACCCACATTCTCAGTAAAAGAGCTATTTCCTGTGTCTCTGGGTCACCTGGCCCGCAAATGCCGTTCTCACGGCACTTTGCCCTTAGATCCCGACAGTCCTGGCCTCCTGGACACGGACCACCCGTCTTCAGCCCCACGACTGTCCCCCGGCCGGCCGGTTCCGACGAGTCTAGAGGACGCCTACCCAGGACCTCCTCCTCAGTCGCTAACCCGCCCCCTGCCGGGTGTGCGGAGCAAGGTAAGTGCTTTGAGTCTTTTGTCAGCACCTCAGCCGCGGGTCGCCCCGTCGCCGCCCAACGCTGCCCTACCTGCTCCGCCCCGCTGCGAAGCCCTGCTGGGTACGTCAAAATTAATCGTCCCTTTAGTGCCCCTAGCGCAGAGGTTGGACACATGGCTTTCACTTCCCAACCCGTCTCGCTGGCTGGCACGGACCATCCGACTCGGTTACGCAATTCAGTTTGCCAGGCCCCCGCCCCCCTTCATGGGCGTCCGCTTCTCCGCAGTACACGGCGAACACGCCCACTCCCTGCGCGCGGAAATCGCGACTCTTCTGGCCAAAGACGCGATAGAGCCTGTCCCTCCAACCGAGATGAAGAAGGGTTTCTACAGCCCCTACTTCATCGTACCCAAGAAAAGCGGCGGCTTACGACCAATCTTGGACCTGCGAGTTCTCAACCGAGCGTTGCACAAACTCCCGTTCAAAATGCTCACGCAGAAGCATATTTTAACCTGCGTCCGGCATCTAGATTGGTTCGCAGCGGTAGACCTGAAGGACGCGTACTTCCACGTCTCTATCCTGCCCCGACACCGCCCCTACCTGCGGTTTGCGTTCGAGGGCCAGGCGTATCAGTACAAAGTCCTCCCCTTCGGCCTGTCTCTGTCCCCTCGCGTCTTCACGAAAGTCGTAGAGGCAGCTCTTGCCCCGCTCCGAGAAGCCGGCATCCGCATACTCAACTACCTCGACGACTGGCTCATCCTAGCCCACTCGCGAGAGTTACTATGCGCTCACAGAGACCAGGTGCTCAGGCACCTCAGCCGTCTGGGGCTTCAGGTCAACTGGGAAAAGAGCAAGCTCACTCCAGTTCAGAGCGTCTCTTTTCTCGGGAAGGAGTTAGACTCGGTCTCAATGTCCGCACGTCTCACAAAGGAGCGTGCTCAGTCAGTGTTGAACTGCCTCGCCGCCCTCAGGCCGGGCACAGCGGTCCCCTTAAAACTTTTCCAGAGGCTCCTGGGGCATATGGCATCCGCCGCGGCGGTCGCACCGCTGGGCTTGATACATATGAGACCGCTCCAACACTGGCTTCGGACCCGAGTCCCGAGACGAGCATGGCGCCGCGGCACGCACCGGGTAACAATCACCCCCGCCTGCCGACAAACATTCAACCCCTGGACAGACCTCTGTTTCTTACGGGCTGGAGTACCCCTACAGCAGGTGTCCAGACGCGTCTTGGTCACAACCGACGCCTCCAGATTGGGTTGGGGCGCCGTTTGCAACGGGCACGCAGCCTCAGGCCGTTGGAAAGGGGCCCAGCTGCGTTGGCACATCAACTGCCTCGAGTTGTTGACCGTCCTCTTTTCCCTGCGGAGGTTTCTCCCGTTAATCCGGGACGAACATGTCCTAGTCAGGTCGGACAGCACCACTGCGGTCGCGTACATAAATCGCCAAGGCGGCGTACGCTCCTGTCACATGTCACAACTCACCCGTCGCCTCCTCCTTTGGAGCCAGCACCGACTCAAGTCGCTGCGTGCCACTCACATCCCCGGCAACCTCAATGTGGTAGCGGACGCGCTGTCACGACAACGCTTGCCTGGCGGAGAGTGGAGGCTTCACCCCCACTCGGTTCAGCTGATTTGGGAACGGTTCGGCAAGGCCCAGGTAGACCTGTTTGCCTCCCGAGAGACCTCCCACTGCCCGCTCTGGTACGCCCGTTCAGAGGCTCCCCTCGGGGCAGATGCACTGGCACACAGCTGGCCGGTGGGGCTGCGCAAGTACGCATTCCCCCCAGTGAGCCTTCTTGCACAGGTGCTGTGCAAGGTCAGGGAGGACGAGGAGCGAGTCACTCTCGTGGCTCCCTACTGGCCCACCCGGGCCTGGTTCTCGGACCTCGTACTCCTCGCGACAGCCCCTCCCTGGCGAATTCCTCTGAGGAAGGACCTTCTTTCTCAGGGACGGGGCACGCTCTGGCATCCGCACCCAGACCTCTGGAATCTCCATGTCTGGTCCCTGGACGGGACGCGGAAGATCTAGCTGGCCTACCACCCACGGTCGTAGCCACGATCAACCAAGCCAGAGCCCCTTCTACCAGGCAACTCTACGCCCTAAAGTGGCATCTGTTCGTCAATTGGTGTTCTTCTCGGGCAGAAGACCCACAGAGGTGCGCAGTTAGGTCAGTGCTCCTGTTTCTACAGGAGAGGTTGGAGGGGAGGCTGTCCCCGTCCACCTTAAAGGTGTATGTTGCTGCTATCGCAGCTCACCACGACCCAGTGGACGGCAAGTCTCTGGGCAAGCACGACTTAATCGTCAGGTTCCTAAGAGGTGCCCGGAGGTTAAATCCCTCCCGGCCAAACCTGTTCCCCTCCTGGGATCTCTCGGTGGTCCTCGCCGGTCTTCAGAGATCCCCTTTCGAGCCGCTAGAATCAGCCGGACTCAGGGCCCTCTCTCTAAAGACGGCCCTGCTGATCGCGCTCGCCTCCATCAAGAGGGTCGGGGACCTGCAAGCGTTCTCTACTAACGACACTTGCCTGGAGTTCGGTCCGGCAGACACTCATGTGATCCTAAGACCTCGACCGGGCTATGTGCCCAAGGTTCCTACCACGCCCTTTAGAGATCAGGTAGTGAACCTACAAGCGCTGCCCCGGGAGGAGGCAGACCCAGCCCTCTCACTATTGTGTCCAGTACGTGCTTTGCGTGCCTACCTGGAACGCACCCAGAGCTTCAGGCGCTCTGAGCAGCTCTTTGTCTGCTTTGGAGGACAGCAGAAAGGGAACGCTGTCTCCAAACAGAGGTTGTCTCACTGGGTGGTGGAGGCCATTCAGTTGGCCTACCACACCCAGGCCGTGCTGCCCCCCTTACGGGTGCGGGCCCACTCCACTAGGAGCGTGGCATCCTCATGGGCACTGGCAAGGGGCACCTCCCTAGCAGACATTTGCAGAGCTGCGGGCTGGGCAGCACCTAACACCTTCACGAGATTCTACAATCTCAGGGTTGAGTCAGTTTCGTCCCGTGTTCTCTCAGGTCTGAGCCCGTAGAACTCGGTACACGTCGACGATCTGACCGGGTGATCCGCTTGTTCCAGCGCCGTTTCCCTCTACCGAGGCAAAACAGTGCGCTTTTTGTCCCAGAGGACCCAGGTCCCTGGTTGATTCCTCCCTAGCACTTCGGACCCTCAGCAGTTCATCGGAGGAACGTGCTGGTCCAGTCCACTACGGGTACCTCCGGCTACCCCTACTGGAATAAGTGCTCCACAGATCAGGCCTCCTACGGGACTCCTCCTGTGTGTATTTCCGCGGTACGGTCACCTTACGAGCTGACCCGCGTCTCCCTTAGGCAGCCCTTCGCTGCCCTCCGGTCGCCGTGTTGTAGCAACTCCCCCCTCCTCGAGGCTGGATCTACCACCGCGCCATTTCCTCCCACATGCCCAAAGTGGCCATGTGGTGTATTTTGCCACCTATACCTCCCCTGCTGGGCGGGTGTGGCCTCCGCAGGGTCTTTTCCCCCTAAAAGAATAGGACTTTGGAATAAGACCCCCTTCCCTCGATGCGGTAAGGGCCCCGGCTGCTCTTGCTCTATGCCGAGAAAACATAGAGAGAAAAGAGGCCCAGCCAGGCTTGGCCCGTTCCCTAGTTGGGAGCATCACCTTGTTCCCCCCTAGGGTAACCAAAAGGGTGCTGACGCTTTTTCGGGGCACTGGGGAAGAGTACGTGCAGCCTGAACACAGTTGGTCGCTTGTGCACGTGCAAAATACCTGCCCGCTTCTGTGTCAGCAGTACACGTACACGGCTCAGCGCATGGCGAGTTTTGAAGTGGACCCCTAGTGTCGCTTCTTCGACACGACGTCGAAGTGAGCGACAGACGGGGAACGTCTCGGTTACGTATGTAACCTCCGTTCCCTGATGGAGGGAACGAGACGTCGTGTCTTCCCGGCCACGTCGCTGAGCCGAGCCGCTGAGATGCCCGGAAAACTCCCGGCTCCTCAGAAAAATCCTGAATGAACGAGCGTATTTCTCTCGCCTTTATATCCGTATCCGGAGGCGGAGTATGCAAATACTGTTCGCCAACTCTCATTGGCCTTTTTTCATAGATCAGAGGTATCTTTCGGCGCTCAAGAGAGACCCCTAGTGTCGCTTCTTCGACACGACGTCTCGTTCCCTCCATCAGGGAACGGAGGTTACATACGTAACCGAGACGTTAATCGTATAAGTGTTGTCATGCAAGAGCAGCATAGTGTAAACAGTCAAAAGGCTTTATTACAATCATATTATAAGTGGTGTTAAGTAAAGTTACAAAGGTAATAACTTCTTATAAACAGCCATAACATAAACTTGTAACATACAACACATTACAAGTCAAACTTATACAATGGAAGTTATTTATAAAATAAATCTCCAAATAAGATTCACAAACATTAAAGTTATTAAATAGAGCACAGTATAGAATCAGTTTTATTATTTTGTGTTTACACCCAAGAAGATCAGCTACACGTGTGATCAAAATATTGTGCCGAGAGACAGAGTTTCTGATATATTTTCACCTTAATTTTTTCATAATTTCTAAAAAATTACATTGAATGGGTGTTATTTTGTAGTTTTTGCATGTGTGATTGTGGCAGGGCGGAGGGCGGGGCCAGCTTGTGATTATACACACCCGGTCCCTTATCAGGCTAATTAAGCCTCCGAGAGGGATAAAGACCGATGGCAGATGGTGGTGCGATGAGAGAGAGATAATTTACGGACATGTCCGTCATGTGTGTGTTTGTCTTTTGTTTAAGTTTAACATTAAACTATTATTTACATTGTCAAACCGGTTCTCGCCTCCTCCTTTCCATTGAACCACGTTACACTTATAACCATTTAAGAAATATCTTATGGATGTTTATAAGAAGACATTGCTTTTGTCACTTTACTTAAAGCATACCTATTATATATATTACAAATATATATAATACATTATAACTTCTGCAGATGCAATTGGATGTTGCTGGTATTATAATGCATTATATTCTATGGTACAACTACGAATAGATAAGTATTATAATGTATTACAACTGTGGTTACAATTATTTATGAGAAATTATAACATATTATAAGGTGTATTATGAGACATTACTAATGCATTATGACTTTTCAATGCATTATAAATATGGGCTTTGTATAAAGGGTTACCAAAAAGATTTTACAATATAAAAAAACCTAAATGGACTATGAAATAGGCTTCATTTTCTTTAAGAAAAATATTAGCTCTTATTTTTGGCTTTATTTTTGGTTTTGGGGTGAAATATGACCTGGATATGTTTTTCATGAGATTGACCCAATTTAGTAGTTTCTAGTTCCAGCAACATGGTGTTACAATGCCGTCAGATTATTTTAAAGTAATCAAAGTCTAATTTGATTAAGCTGCACTTTTGAAGTATACATCATCACCCGCCCTTTTTATTTAAGCATTTTTGAAAGCAAACCAGGTTTGATGAGGAACAAAAGACAGTGAAAAACGTCAGCACTCTTTCGGTCTCCTGATTTCCATTCCGTTCACATCTCATTTTGAAATTCATGTCCCATTTCACATGCGCTTCACGTTTGGCCTCACACTCAAATTCACCCAATTTCGTATGCAACGGCCTTTGCCAGGTCATTGTGGTTAGGGATGTCACTCCCTGTCAACACTACCTAACCTCCATTACTCGACAACTTGCTCTCCCTTTTCTTCCCCGCTCGCTCACTCATTTCTCTCCCTCTGTCCTTCCTTCATTCGCTTGTCCTCTTTAAAATGGGCATTCTTTCTCCCCCCATCTCATTAATCGACACAATCATTCACCTTACTAACTTGCCACTGCTCCGTAACTCCACATCGACCTTTGTGTTTGTGGCTCTTTCTTGGCCAATGAAGTTTTAAGAGCACCTTTAAGTGTTAATCATGTTGTCATTCATTCAGCCAAAATCAGAGGCCATATAAATAAAGACTAAAAGCTTGTTGGCTGGTTTGTGCATGTGTTCGTTGGGTGACACGGTAGTGGGTTCTAAGCAAACAGAGATCGATTGTTGCACCCCTGGGGTCCCCTGCAATTTGGAAGTGAGAGAAAGCTTATCGCTCAATATCATTCTGGAGGCAGTTTCCTCCTGCCTTTCTCACCCATCACTCAAATTGCATATCCACTGATACGCTTCCTACTTCCGCCATGCATGTCCAATAATGACCTGGCCCATCATTCCCCGTTGCTTCAACCATGCCCCAGCTTCCGACCTCCTCCAAAAAATCCATCCAGGCCATCCATCCACACTCTGGCATCCGCATACAGACATGAACCCAATGTCTATCACACATGGGCAACACCTCCACCCCCATGTCTCTTTCCCATTCCTTCTCTCTCATCTCAACTTCTCGTCTCTTTCCATTGTCCGTTACCTCCCTGGCTCGCAGTTGACTACAAAGGCCCTCCTCTCCATTGCCACTCCTTCCTCTGCCTTTGATTTTCTGTTTATCAAGGGGGCGAGGATTAGTGCTCTCTTGTTTATCTGCTCGTCAGTTTTATCTATCTATCAGTGAGTCCTACGCGGCCTCCTCTACCCATTAATCCCGTATCAGCCCGGCACCCATCCATCAGCCTGCTGTCTTTCACGTCAGATCTATCATCCACCCATCTGTCTTCCAATGCCCACGTGATGAAGGGATAGACAGAGGAAAGTGAGGGATAGAGATAGGAAGCACAAAAGAAGAGGATATAGCAGTGATACTTAACTGATGGGTTGTGACCCAACAATGGGCTGCAGGTACACTACCGTTCAAAAGTTTGGGGTCACTTGTCTGAAATGTTTCTCATGATCTTAAAAATCTTTTGATCTGAAGGTGTATGCTTAAAAGTTTGAAATTAACTTTGTAGACAAAATATTATTCTGCCAAAACATATACATTTATTTAATTACAAATCTAAAATTTCCTAAAAAAAAAAAAAGTTTTTGAAATGGATGACTTGGATCAAAATATAAAGAAAAGAAGCCAATAAGTGCCCAACATAGATGGGAACTCCTTCAATACTGTTTAAAAAGCATCCCGGGGTGATTCCTCAAGAAGTTGGTTGAGAAAATGTCACGAGTACATGTCTGCAAAATCTAGGCAAAGGGTGACTACTTTGAAGATGCTAAAATATTACATAGTTTTGGATTTATTTTGGATTTTTTGGTCACAAAATAATTCCCATATTTCCATTTCTATTATTCCATAGTTTTGCTGACTACTATTATTCTAAAATGTGAAATAAATAAATAAATAAAGAATGAGTAAGTGACCCCAAACTTTTGAACGGTAGTGTATGTTCTTATAGGGTCAAAGTCAGGGAAAAATTATAATGCTATACACTGTACAAATAATCAAACTGTTGCTGTCTCCAAAAAAAAATATTTTTCAAGAGCAGGGAAAAACTCATTTTCTCATAAACATCTTACAAAATGAATTGAAAATAACATAATTCGTCACCTTTAGTTCCATAAACAGAAATCTATCATTAGACATTTGTTAGTGAACTGTTCAATATTGTAATTGGACTTGGATTTTTTTAGCGAACGTGGAAATAAACAGTTTTTATATTATGGGATCTAATAGCGCATGTCTAACTGTTTGTGTTCCCAGAACTCAGCTGGTAGGTTATCGATTGCTAGAGAATTTATTTTGGGATATAATCTGAGCTTTCACTTACTATTTTAGATCAAAATCAGTTTTATGGCAGGGGTTTTTAGTCCAGATGTTGAGTTGAGGGTTCTGTTTTGAGACACATTTTCGGGGCCCAACAGATAAATTGCTTTATTTATAAAATAGCTTTCACTCGCGGTTTCGCAAAGATGGAAATCTGGCAACCATATGTGGTTGGGATAATATACTTTTTAAAGCCACCTGATATTTTGCGTGCATGAATGGCTTTGGTTGTCAGGGAAATCACAGACGCAGTGCAATGTAGGCAATCTCTTCACTATACTTCAGCCGGACAGCTGAGGTAAATTAGTTGACTCTCTTCAAAACATAAGGGCAGGACATACGCAGTTTTGATGGACACTTCTCAAGGCCATTGGAGATACATGTTAAATAGATATATAACATCGAATAAACATCTTTTCATTGGTCATTTCAATGCACAATTCAAAAAGTAGGAAGAGGTAAGGCCGCATTTTGTCTATCGTAAAAAGTCAAAAGGATTTTTGTCTTATTTTCTATCTAGCTGTCAAATGTTATTTGAACATGGCCCTAGTTACTGTGACAATCCACTAATGCAATTAAATTTATACATTTTAAATGTGGCTTAAGAGTCAGAATACTTTTTGGTGGCCACTGCTGTTAAAAAGCTAAATAAATAGGCTTATCAGCTATTAAAAGGGAGGAGAAAACACTTCCAAAATATTTTGTTGTTGACTATTTGTCTAGTTAAATTTGGTGAAATTCACTTGTCACTTGGAAACATGGCTGATACTAATGCAATATATGGCCCTATGCTTGTGTCCTGTGTTAGGCCAGAAAACCTTACTTAAATGTTGTTTCTACATTTAAAATAATTTCAATATTTCTATTCAGCCTTTGTCATGATAATAATTTTGCGTATTGTTGGGCCTTCTTATGGTAATACCATAAACCATCTGTGCAATATGGGTTTCGAAGAACATTAGGGTAAGTAAATGATGAATACATTTTGGGGACATTTTTGTTAATGTATTCATGACAGAAAATTACTGTGCATGCTGCCACATTGGGTTGCTACTTGATGTTCAGTGTAAAATATGGTTCCTGTAGCAAAAGCAGTCATAAACACTGGAATGGATGTAGAAATGGAAAAGGCATAGAGAAGAGTTCTTCTCTGGCAGTGGACCATCCTCCTCCATCCCCCTTCCGCTTGAACATGTAGAGTGTGCTTTGCACGTCCCAACATGTTTATTACTCCCTCGGTTTGTTTCCCTTGTAATTTGTTTGTTTGTTTGTCCTTTTGCTTCCTTGTTAATGTTAACCAATGGGAAATCCACCAGTGGAGGGAAAAGATCAGGATGGTTCATAAATCCCATCAAGCCCGAATGCAGCTGGAATCTGCCTCTTCATACCCCTACATTGGCAGAGAGGGATTCAGCACAAAAGCTTAATGCCCTGAAAAAGGCTCAATATCTGGGTGCAGGAGGTCAGGTTGATTGCTATTTATACACAAGGACAATTAAGTGCAGAGCAAGAGGAACATAAGAACACATGCTGGGTGGGTCTATGCACCACTGCATTGATGGACACTGCAGCACAGGTGCAGAGACAGACACTAATACACATACACACACACACAGGTGTGTGCATGCCTGAAAAGAAAGGTGAATACAAGAGGATTTTGATATGCCAAGCAGACACTACAAGACTGATGTTTGGCGTCCAGCACACATTTAAAGACTCACAGTTTTGGGGGCCTGGGTAGCTCAATGAGTATTGCTGACTACCACCCCTGGTGTCGTGAGACCGAATCCAGGGCATACTGAGTGACTCCAGCCCGGTCTCCTAAGCAACCAAATTGCCCCGGTTGCTAAGGAGGGTAGAGTCACATGGGGTAACCTCCTTGTAGTCGCTATAATATGTGGTTCTCGCTCTCGGTGGGGCCTGTGGTGAGTTGTGCGTGGATGCCGCAGAGAATAGCGTGAAGCTTCCATGCTTGCTACATCTCCGCGGATACATACTCAACAAGCCACGTGATAAGATGCGCGGACTGACAGTCTCAGACATGGAGGCAACTGAGATTCATTCTCCGTCACCCAGATTGAGGCGAGTCACTACGCCGCCACGAGGACTTAGAGCGCATTGGGAATTTGGCATTCCAAATTGGGGAGATAAAAGGGGAGAAAACAAAAGACTCACAGTTTTGTGTTTTCTGTCATGTTGGTAAAGATCATTCTCCTCCCTAAATGTAGTTATGTCAAAAATTGTAAGAAAGGGCTTGCGTCATTTTGCACTGATTTGCACAGAATGGGAAAAAATAAGAAACAAACAAATATTTTGGCTTCTCTATGCCTCGTCATCTTGTGCTCTTTTGCTCTCTTGCAATTTCATTGGCTGTTGCTCTCTCTTGTCAGGACAGTGTGTACACCTGATGATTGGTCAGACAGATTTCAAATCAGTTTGCAATGTATTGTAGCACTAGTGTCTAGTTGCAGCATGTGTCTTGTAAAAGCTAATTTACACTTACAGGGCAAACAGGCTTTGCTTAATTCGCCTACAAATAATGACAAAATGCAGTGACGTTTATGTTCTGCCAATGTGTTTGTTTGGTGATATTTCTCCTGTTCGTGCACATTTCTGAAATTATTGACATAGGATAACTCGGCTGGTCAAAGAGCGTTGATGATTGGTTAAAAAAAATCGTGGGTGTAGTTTGGAAGTGATGATTTTTTATTTACAATCACGTGTGCCAGCTGAGGAGTTGTTACCTAGGTTACTGTCATTAGAATGGAT
Organism: Moxostoma hubbsi; assembly: GCA_032164185.1. Taxonomy (NCBI): domain Eukaryota; kingdom Metazoa; phylum Chordata; class Actinopteri; order Cypriniformes; family Catostomidae; genus Moxostoma; species Moxostoma hubbsi. Next base: position 6,107,271 of record JAVLUX010000024.1, read on the forward strand.
AACTTTGAAGCCCATCTCAGAGATTGTGTGGAAGTATTCTTTTTTTTACATGGTTTGCAACACAAACTCAGCTACAGCTACAACAAATGAGTAGAGAGAGATTGGAGTTTTTAATAGTTGAAGGGACGTTAACTTTTGCATTACATAACCACTATTGCATTACGTAAACTACATTTACAAGTTTATTTAATCATGTTAATAAGCTTAATCAAATTGCATGTTAGCTTAACAAATAGAGAATTGTACTAGCAATATGAAGGACCGAGGTGCAAGTCCAGAAGAGCGTACAAATGACATGGTTGCTTCAGCAATTGCATTTTTTTCTGCATATGCTTTCATAACACTTGTACTTAGTTTAGGTTTAAGGTTTAGGGTAGGGAGGTTGGTTTTGTTAATTAAAAACTCAACAGAGTTTTTCAAAACCTCATGTGTTTGGGGAACATTTAACTCGCTTTTATTGGCACACTGTGGATATTTCACCTCGGAACTGCAGTGATATGTGTAATGAACCCGAGTAATGTCATTCAGCATTTTTACAGTGCTGTGGTCCTCCAGAACTAGGATTGAGAACCACTTGGCTTAAGGAGAGTGAAAATGAATCAGAACACAGGTGCTGGTCACTTTATCCCCGTCACATGCTCCAACACCACTGACCTTTTCATACACCCCAGCACATCACAGACCTAAGAGCTATCAGGGACCCAATGCCACATTTAATCAGGGGCTGCCAGCATCCACTCTGGACATGTAGGCCCAGGCCTGGTGCAACAGCTCTGACGGTGCCGGTAGCCTGAACTTCTTAGCGATGATAGAGAAAGCAAGCAGCTCCAAACAAATGTGTCTCTTCCACAAATGAATGGGAGTAGACAGCTGTCAAGAGCAATCCACATCCATCCACAGTTAAGCAAAGCTAATTAGTTCCACAACTGGGTTTCGTGTCCCACTCAGAGACATGGCACCCTGATAGAGCTCTTTATACAAGATCACCGACTCATGTGTCAGCCTATTTGACAACAAAATTTATTAGTGTGTATGCATGCAGTTGCATATGTGAACTCGTGCCATTTTGACTTGTGCCAGAATATGTGTGCTTGCAATTTAGTGAAGGGTGATTATACAAGTGTGAATGTGCCTTGCTCTAATTGGTTGCCTCAAAAATAGAAAAGATTGTAGTGTTTAACAACTGCAATCACCAATCATGGCTGGCACAAACACACACCTACACACACTCATTTAAATGCGTACACCCACCCACACACACATCACACTCAAAGAATCAATCCCTTCTCGGACAAATAACAGAATAAAGAGTGTGGATAACCAGATCAATATTGCACCTTCAATGCATTAAAGTTCATCGCCATGTGGAGTTCTGCATAGATGCATGACCCTCTTTTTAAGCTGAAACTACATTAATTCAGCCGGTCAATATAAGCAATCTTTGGAAGAAATCAAGCTACTGCGAAAACAAGAATCCATGTGAAAAGAGGATGACTAATTTTAACAAAGAATCCAGAGGTTTTTAAATGTCAAGGGTTGTATTTGCACTTGGGTACCAGCCAAGACCAAGATGTCAGGCAAAAAAAAATTATAAGACATTGTAGAGACTAATAGTCATTCACTGAAATGTGAATAAAAATATGTTTGCTTTAACAGTCTCACCAGAAATAAGAGCGATACACTGTTTAAAAATAGTTTTAAGGTTTCGTATTAATAATACATAATCAAATAAAAATTATTATAATTATATACAGTATATGGGTGTTTCTTCAACTTGGGGCACTTTTGGCACCGTAAACTTCTGGAAAATAAAGGTCTGTTGAAACATTTTTCACACTGTCTCTGACTATTTTTTAAAACTTGTCTACCAGCAATTCACAGGAGATTTATGTCATTATTATAATTTTTTTCCTGAAAGTCAAAAATTCCATCTCATATCTCAAACTCTGCATTATGTTTAATAGAATTCTGTGGTGGAAATGATGTTGATGCAAATTACATTTTTAAAACTTTTGACGTAAAATGTCCAACTCCTTTGTCTTGTTAAAGCTAATTTCATAGTTAACATGTTATGCATCATAAACACAATTAAATAACATTTTCACACATTTTGTTTCATTTGGCAAAATTATAACTTAATTGGAAATGATGCCCGATAGAAATATTCTGCTTACAAGCAGGGCTGGACTGGGAAGAGAAATCGGCCCGGGATTTTACATGGCAACTGGCCCAACTGTTGAACGGGGGGGTGTTCGCTGTCCTTTTCTGCATATCGCGGTGCCGTTTTGTGGTCCGTTCTGCACAACGCGGCGACTCGTTGCTTCTTGCGGCCCATTCGGCACCACCGGCCCGCTCGCTTTTCCCTAAGACTTTCCGCCCCTGATCGGCCCAAAAATGCGTCGTCCGACCTCGAAAATGCCCAGTATGCCAGATTACCAATCCAGACCTGCTCACAAGTGATATTTACCAAATGTTTCTGTTTCATTTCATTCAATGGCACATATTTCATCTCAAACAATTACACCAACTTTTTAGTGGCAAAATAGTTAAGTGTGTTAGAAAAGTGTGGTCGGACAATCATTTTTGGAAAAGACACATATATATATATATATATATATATATATATATATATATATATATATATATATATATATATATATATATATATATAATTTTCAATTATTGAAATGGTTCATGTTTATTTAAATCTGTATTTAAATGATCAGGTTTTAATATGTAATAATTTGTATTTTTATAATTGACTTTTCTTAATATTGAAAGTCTGGGTCTGGGACAAGGCTAAAAAATCGATACATAAAAGGCAGGATGTAAAATAAATGCTGAAGGTAAATGCATGGTAAAAAGTTTACAAATTCAGATTTAATTAGACATTCACCTTGTAAAAAGTGAAAGTGAAATTGTTCTTTTTACTAAAAATCAGCCCCTAGGACTTGAAAGTGACCATAGTTCAAGAAACACCCATTTATATGATAAATATTGAAATATTAAACTATAAATGTGCTTTATTATATAGAATAAAGTATTTCAATTTACATATACTCTGTTATGACAGTTTGCTACATTATCTCATAATCGACCATGCACAAGTCTTATCTCTGCCAGGTCGTTAAACACAGAGGCTATACTGGTTATAATGAGGTCAACTGCTTCTATAATGTCTGATAGCATATCTGGCCAGCAGTGACAGCACTGACACAGTGTTGGCATCAGATTGCAACAGAACATAGACTGCATGGATATTAGTCCAGTGCATGGACTGGCTGTTATGGTAGTTTGGATTTTGCATAGGTCAGCCGGCACTTTGCTGAGGGCCAGCACTGTGCATTGATTGGATGGAACTCAATATGGGATGTGCTGCCATCAAGACATGTATGCTTTGTGTGTACATGCTAGTGTATCTATAGAAATAGTACAATGGGCCGAACATGTATGCATCCTCTGTTGCACGGCTAAGGAAGCTATTTTTTCACAAGGCCACGACATTACAAAGCTGGCATGTTGGGAGAAATAGAAATGAATGAAATAGAATGTTTCTTTAATTAATTATCTATTCATTTATTTTATCAGCCACCACAAAAGAATGGATATTAAAACACTGCCTTTTTTGTTTGTTCTAAATCTGCTTGTGTTAATGGAAAAAGTATAAGTATCATAAAATGCAACTCACAGCAAATCATATAATCTGCTTCCATTAGCTGCACAGCTGTTTCAACCAATGCATGTTCATTTCTACTGTTGCATGGCTGTTCACATGTTTTGCTCCATTTATGATGTCTCTGAATATGCTAGATAGATGCTGTGAAGTGATTTGCGCTAGTGGCCCTATAGCAATGTTTTCAATCATATTCTGTTTGGTACACAGTTTAAGCATTCCCATTCAAAAATGTACATTTACAAACTGCATAATCTATTATTAGGGGAGTGAGAATTTTTATTTTTTTTCCAACAATGACAGTTGTAGTTATATCTTCTAAATGTGATTAGGCTAAAAATGTATTTTTAGAGGGAAAATGCAACTGCTGAAATGTACACATCATTGTTTAAGTGATTGCAATTACTTCCAGGTTTCTATGGGTTCAGAACCCATGTCTTGGTGTGAACATGATTACTTCTTTGTTTCCATGGTACCAGAACACTCCAGATACATTTGAAAACTGTGTTTTCATTTTTCAAAACGCTCTTCATCCAAACTGCCATTTTAAAGTGTTTTCCAAAAGTTGCTTGTCCACACATAACACATGAAAATTCTTAAATCCCCTTACTGCGCATTTGAAAAATTGGAGTTGCATGTACGGTCTGAAATACAATTGTCCTGTGCTCGATCGCTGGGCACCAATTCCGAGTTAACTTCCTGTCGCCTTTGAAGGAATGCAATGTGAAGGTTGTACAAAGTAATATTTATCTTTAACAATGCTCAAAAAGTGAATATCAGGCACAACAGTGCTGCTATAACATGAGCTGCCATCTTGATTGTTTTGGTTGAATGGATCACATGACTGTATCACATGACAATAAATACATCATCGTTTTAGATATATCCATTTTCCCAGTCCACATTAAAACAAAAAGACTTAATTTTCAAATATATGCATTTGGGAGAGTGTTTTCGAAAAGCTCACTTTTTTATGACAATAACACAGCCTCAATGTGGACAGAAGGCCAAAACCAAAACGTATTAACATTTTCGAACCAAAACGTATTAACATTTTCAATTCAAAGCAACAATTGGAAAATGAAACAATTTATAAGACTATAATTACTGTAATATTGCCGAATGTGTTACAGATGCCTCTCAGACGCTGAGTATGCACAACGCATATGTGTGATGAATGGAGAACATACATGACTACAGAATTTTCTTTTTTCCTTTAATAAAATTTGAAATTCATCCGCCGTTTATTTGTTGCCTAACTAGGCATCGATTTAGTACCAATAAAGATGCACAGGACTGTTATCATGCTGAAAATAAAACTTTGATATCGAGCCAACCCAACCCTAATGAGTCCAGCTTAATATTGTGTGTATCCGTGAGAGACAGACTTCTGCTCTTTTTTGGGGTGTGAATTATTCTTCTTCTGCTCTCTTTTTTCTTTCTACTGTGATTTGACAGTGCCTCTTGTTTTCTTTTCCCTTTTTTTCTCCACACTGCCCTTCCAATGCTCTTTCCAAGGGCTCCCTCCCTCCCTCCCTCTCCCTCTCTCTATCTCTCTCTCTTGCTCACTCTCACTCTCTCTCTCTGCAAACAGGCAAACAAACAGCTGCCTTTAGTCCCTGGCTGGTTAGCTGTGGTGCCTCATCCCTCAGCTCAAAATACTCACTGACAAACATACACAAACATATTAACCAGCGTACACACATCTGGGGCAGACTTGGAAGAGAAATCATCCCTGGATTTTACATAGAAACTGACCAAAAAGTTGTTGAGGTTGGGTGGGGGTGGCTTTTCAGCTTATCCGTTTGGCCCCGTTTCGTGGCCGGCCCATTGGAAAAAGTCCTGGTTCTCCATATGGCCAGTCCACCCCTCACACAATCCAAGCTACTACAACCTGAACTCTACTAGGAGAGTATGCTTACAAATGACCAGGCATGACATAACACGGCACTTATCATGGCTATTGATCCGCATTGATCATGCCTGGCATATCACTGCATGACTGTCAGCTAAACTGGACTTAGTGGTGTAGTTGGTAGTGCTTGAGTGTGACAGAAATGTAAATCCAAAAAATGTACAAAATTAATATATGTTGTTATTATTTAAAGTTAGAGAAGCTGAAGTTTATAGTAATGGAAATATTTTGTGCTGAACATGTTTTTATAATCTAAAAAACAATAATAAATGTGCCAAGACAACCCAGAAATACAAAGTTCTCAAAGCCACAAGCCTAAAGAAGTTATGTTTCAAATTTGAAGATGATCTAACAAAAAATGAGGTTCCTACAAGCTTTTTTTCTAAAAAGTAAAATTAAGGCTCCGCCACAAAATCGACACAAAATCGGACTGCACTTCCCTGCTATTATGAATAAAACTATGCTGCATTTTAAAAAATAGACTTTGGAGACACACTCATTTTGTTTATGAGACTCTAATATATAAGATAATATACAGTTTTTCAACATGAATGCTGCTCAGATTGCATAGTTTGTTGAAGAACGATGACGAAGGGTAAATCTTTCAGGCGAGATTTCATGTAAACAATGGAGAATATATCAATATTTCTCAGATTTCTCACTTTTATGGACAAAAAGTGCTATTGAATGTTTCTGATGAACGCTTGTCATGGACAACTGACCCAAGTGTGGCGAACTGGATTCGTCTGGCGTTCGCGTTTTCATAACAAAGGTATGAAGTCCCGTTTTGATATTGCATGTTTTCATTTGTACTCCTGGCACAAATACCTAAATTGCTGTTTCTGGAGCATTGCTATCGTGAAACAGAGATCGGATATCAATGTTGAACCCTTAGACCTTTGAAAAGATAATTTGTTAATATTAATACAATTTTTAGACAGTAAATTATATATTTAATATAAGCAGAGTGACGTCACTACCATGTGAGGGGGAATTGCGTATCAACAGGTTAAAGAATCTAATATACTGTATAACCACCTCCCCAAATACAAACATTTACCATCTGCAACGACCCCATTTGCCATCACGCAAGTCAGTATGCAGCAACAGTTGCAAATTAAGAACTACACAATTATAACTGTAAAGATAATTATTATAAGCATCATAATAAATAAGCCTAATAAATTCCCTTGTGTTCCCAAAAAATGCTGCCAAATGTGTTATTATCGAATGTGTTTGTAATGCGTTTGTAAATACAGTTTATGCTGCCTAAAGAAAAGAAAATAGAATTACATTTTAGGTTCAAGGTGAACGTGTTTTGTATTACTTTATGATTGAATCATTTTCGTCTTTGTTTCTTTAATACAAAGATACCTGTATATATTACTGAACCTGCAGAGACGCATTCACAATGTGTCATGAGATGATCAGAGATCATTTGCAGCATTCTCATAGATTACATTATTCTTGTAAACAGTTTTTAGTTTAATGAAACAGAGAAAAAAGAGTGATAACTCTATACATGCGCTTGTTTCAGTAGACAGACTCGTGCTGCACGCCTCTGAACAAACAGTGAATCCGACACGAGCACTGAAGCCTTTTCTTTTGTCCGTTCTTAAAAAATATAATCAAATGTGTTTATTCAAGCACATCTTTTTGACTAACAGAATTTCTTGTCATGTATCAATCCGAGACCTCTTACATGCTATCCACCTGTTGCGGGTAGATGAACAAAAATACTCATGCATGAAATACATTTGGACGAGGAGCTCGTGAACTGGATTGAGCCTCGTTGTGTACACGCAGTGTTATACATTTTAAACGGTTAATTCTAACAAATCTTAACAAGGATTATTCGGATTATGAGGTATCTAGAGGTGTTCACAGTATTTTTAAGTGCTCCCGATAAAACACAAATTACTAATATATACAGTATGTTTTATATATATCTATATAAGAAAATAAGTTCATCATTTCAGAGCAAAAATAAATATTTATTTTAAGAATTAAGCTCTATTTATTTTAGTACTGTGGCTTGACTCAACTCAACTTGAAACTCATCAGGACTCGACTCGACTTGGTTGAGGTGAGTCACTGACTTGACTTGACTTGATTTGACATGCTTGATTTGTCTGCACTGGACTTGAGACTTGATGGTTAAGACATGAGACTTGCTTGTGACTCGAACATGTGTGACTTGCACCCACCTCTGCTTCCTATAAAAAGGAAGTCATGTGGAATTACTTTGAATTGCATGATAATGACAGCAGGGTTATAGTTTGTAAGCTTTGCATTCCTCGAATTGTCACGTGGTGGAACTACAGCTAAAAAGGTTAACACAACTAATTTGACTACTCATTTTAAAACTCGACACAACAAAGAATTTGTTATGTTTGGTAAAACAAAAGCAGAGGCTGTTTTTATAAAGAGCTTAACTGAGACCAGTTACTCTAAAATGTGGAATACATGTTCTGACATAAGTTTAAAATAAAGTTCCCATTTAAATTTATTTTTGAAGTTGTGTATTTAATTATCAGTGATTTGAAAAGGTAGCATAAAAAAGCAGACCACCAAACCATAGGTATTGGCACAATTTTTTTTTTATTGTGCATTCCTTAAGAAAACCTTTATCATTTTAATATAAAATTTAAAACAAAACAAACAAAAGAGTACGTAGCTTAATTTATAAACAACTTTTTTCAAAAAGTTTAAACTAACAATATAGCCAACTTCTTAGCTGACTTCGTAGAGATGGCAATCGTTAGGAACGATTCAAGTCCTGATTTCACTTAACGATTGCGGTTTTGATATAAATTCCATTAACAATTCTTATAGTACTTCCATTTCTGTTTCCATTTAGTAAATCGACCAGTTCCCGATACCCAACCCTACTTTTCCAGCATTTTGCTCTCAAGTACAGCTCGGTTATGAACACACACAGAATGAAAGGATCAGTAAAAGACAACATGAAGACTTTTAAGTCTGTCTTAGCGTTCTGTTTAACTTCTTTGGGCTATTATTTCTACCGTTGATTCTCTTTCTCACTTTCCTGTTCAGCTTGACTTCACGCTCCAGGACTGCAATTGCGCAGGGATCTGACTGACAGGATGTGAACGGAATGATGCATGACTGACATTCTGTATCCCGTCAACCGAGTCCTTCCATTTCATTTTCAAAGGAATGCATTCAAGGAATTTCACTCAAAATAAACCACCGTGGAATTTCACTTGCGCATTTGTAATACTACAGCCGTGAAGTGCATTGGTACAGTTTTGTACTGCTTACATGCACATTAGAAACTGAGCCGTTTCATAACTTCCCACACAAAATGCAAAATTATGTGCTATAGTTGGTTATTTTGTCAGCGGCAGATGGCACGTCCTCTTATGTGATGATCAGTGAAAAGAATATGGCTTTCCCTTTAGCTGTTAAATAGGCATCAAATGGCATCCTAGAATGTGAAAAAGAAATTCCACAGCAGGAGCAGCATAGTGTCTTGTTAAACATGTTGGATAACTGGATCTGTTTTGGACGGCTCTTCGGAAGCAGAAAAAAGGCAGTTTTAATTAGGAAATGTCTTGGCCTGGATGGATTGTGATATTAAGTAATCACACAGTGGTATTTTGTTGGTGATCAAAATGGGTGTGAAGCAGGTTATAGAATTTTATCTGGCAGAGTCCCTTTGACAGCAATACTCATGTAAATTGCCACATATCTCGGTGCTCAATTGATTGGGTTCTTTTTCCTTTCACAGCTGTAAACCAGCGCAATCACACCCTCTTGCCGAGTCAATAGACATGATCTGAAGACAGCAGCCAAACAATCCACGATCTGTCCAGACGGACCCATTTGGCTAAATTAACATGCACTCAATTTATGAAAAAGAGCTTTCATTGATTTTTCTATTCATATGCATTTGTTGATCAAGACATTTCATTGTGCTAGATGATCATGCCGATGGTTCCCGATCAGCATAGTATGAAGGTACAACAGGGGAAAAGGGAATGTGATGCAGTTGGTATGCATCCCCATCTCCCTTGTTCCAGATGTAGTTGGGTTTTTGTGACTGTGCACTCAGAGACTCGCACAAAAGCCTTGATGCCTGGTGCCTGCAGTTACAGGCTGTTGCATTCATCCACACATTTAGAACAGCACGTCATGACACAAAGGCCACAACTCAGCCACAGTCTTGAAAGGAACACCTAGTTCTTGCTGGTTTTGTGCCTTTTCACAACAACTGGGGCAGATGCAACAGCATCCACACCAGCTCCTCTATCTTGCTGTATCTTGGTCTGTCACCCCCAGTGGGTTGCAAAAAAACCTTTCATTCAGTACTGAGGAATTAATGACCTAACAGTATAAAGATAGTTTCACATACAGTCTAGTGCAATTAAACAACGCAAAAATCATTTTTAGCACCAAAATTATTAACACACATTTTTGTCACTCAATATTTTTTGTTTGCCTGCATGAGTTATTCAGCCAACAAACAACTTTAAATAAATAAATCTAGCCACCAGATTAAAAACATATGGGTCATTGCAGTGCAATATTTCGTATTCGGTTTGAAGCAGTTAGTAAAAATACTTTTTGTTTACAAATATTTTCAGAAATTATGTTTCACATAAAAATAGAACAATCAAACTACCATCAGAATACAAATATGTATAAACCAATAAAAAAATATTTGACCTAGCCTAGTATGAATTTAAAGGCATGGCTCATTGCAGTACAATATTTCATATTCAGTGTGAAGCAGTTCATAAAAATCTATCATTCATCAATAAATAATTTTGTTTTAAAATCATAAATAATTTTTCAAGCCAAAAATAGAACAATCAACCTATGCTCAAGGGTTAGAGAATGGAGTTAATAAAAAAATAGACATAGCCTCTGAATAAAACAACTTATGACTCATTGCAGTACTATATATATCAAACTTGATGAGACAGTTCATAGAAATGTGTTATTTTGTTTTGAAATTTTGTTGGTCATGTTTTTCATGCCATAAATATAGAATTCAATATAGGCCTTTAAATCGTTTTACGTAATATATATATATATATATATATATATATATATATATATATATATATATATATATATATATATATATAATTATGTTATACAAAGTGTAGCTAATTAGCTATTTAGTATGCATCAATGACATAATATAGACTATTGAAATCTGTGGATGCTTAATTCTTGCTTGATTCAGCAAGCTACAATTTCAAAACCAAGCCCTGAGCCCTGAAATGTCCATATGGACCTCAGAGGATATTCCTGTTGAATGGGCCTTACAGAAAGCTACAAGAAGCAGAAATCCAATGCTACTGTATGATTGAAAGGCTAACAATACAATGGCCCTGTGGGAGCCAAAAAGCAAGGAGGAGAACAGACAGAGACAGGGATTTAAATCTGTTATTAAATAAATTGTAAAAAAAAAATGAAATAATACCAGAAAAAAAGCAAGGACCTTGTGCACTCATGGGACACTGGTGCACTGAACAAGAGAAAATGAAAATGATATGTCCTTTCACCAGCTGGCCCTGACCATCTGCATACACCTTTACTTAATGCAGCTAAGTGCACTCGAGGAGGACAGAGGAATGAGAGCAGGTGCAATTCAAAGAAATGCCATGAACAAGCTCTCTCAAGATATTTAAAAAAAAAGGGCCAAGGCACAGACAAGTCTCAGTTATCACCATTTGTGTTTGTTTAAAAATATAACACAAGGTTACGGGGGAAACGGATCATAAGGGGTTTAGTGGAAAGCACTGGGAACCGGCTTCGCCATTGAATAAACCTCATGGAAACCTGCTGTTAGTCGCCGAATTAGACTATTTGCAACTGATGCCCAGACTACTCAACATACTGTAATGGAGACTTGCCACATAAGGAGACATAAGTGGTGGAACAGATTTAAAAAATTCACACATTTACAGGGTTCCCACACATTTAACCAAAAGCATATACAAGAAATTTCCAGGTGCGACTGGATCAGGATTTTTTAAAAATCACTTTAAAGAGACTGCATTCAAAAAGACCAATTTATTATTGTTCAGCTGAGCACATGAAAATATATGTGTGTGTGTGTGTGTGTGTGTGTGAGATTTAGAACTTTCCATGATTTTATTAATTTATTTGAGATTTTACTCATTTCCATGACTTCCCCAGGCCTGGTAATTATAATTTCTTTAAATTCCCTGGTATTTCTAAGTTCCAGGTTTTCTATGACCATGGGAATACTAATACAATTTTCTTTGTACATTCCTTCCCCGTTTCTTCTTCCAGTTTGTGTGGGAAACAAAATCTCTGTTGGATGCTTGAACATTGTTTCAAGGCAAGGTAAAATGGGGTAACATACCAAAAAACGGACAATAATGAGGTTGCGACGGTATCACTACGTGGATCCATATGTCACTGACTTGAAAGCACTTCCAAAATAAAGATGACACAGATGCAGCCACTCTCTGTCAAATCCTTTTTATCATCCACAGGAAATGCTGAGCAGTGGCTACTTTGGCCAAAGCAAAGGAGAAACGACTCAAATAAATTTCTCCAATGATTACTGCCACATTATAAAATTGGAGATATCATTAATATTGTGCTAATGCTTGACTATAATTCATCTGCTCGGAGCTCAGAATAATTGTTCTGACAGTCGAACAGAGACGCATAAATCCTTCGCTCTGTTCAGAGAGAATGTTTGGCAGAGCACCAGTTTGAAAACAGAGCACTGCTGTGGACACTGGCATCTTATCCCTAAAGTAACATCAAGAGATGTCTGGTCACAAAGAGGCGGGACATTAAAAATGATCCAGTCACATCATATACCTATATGATATTGCTAATGTGCACAGATCAGAACACTTATGTAGGCCTGTAAATTTAGTACATGCCAAAGTCGTGGATTTCTGTTGTCATGCAACGAACTAACAGCTGAAAACATGAAAACACTGGCAGTTAATTACAGACATCATGGTTTAGGAAAGTGACACAGGTGATATCTGATGGACGTTTAACAGAAGCTGCATCGTTGCTTTTCTCATTCTGAATCTCTGTATCACTCAATTCTTACTTATATATCGTGATATCTCGTTACACATCCATTCATATCTAATGAATAGGTCAAATAAAACAAAAACGTTGTTCTTGTTTATCGGATGAATTACGCTGGTGAATGTTGCAGTATCGTTTGTAAGTAGCATCTGTTCAATGTATCACCGTGAAAACTTTTGAATTTGATTTTCAGCGATAATTTTAAAAAATACCAAAAAAAAAATAATAATAATAATAATAATAAAAAAAATACAATAATTTGTGGCTACTTTACGAAGTGTTTGTTACGTCAAATGGCTGATCTTACAAACGTAGGTTATGAATGAACACTGAAGGCTGATAAACTGTATATTTAGTGGAATTAAAAAGCAAATGTTCCCATTTGTGAGATATAAATAACCCGTGCTGCTTTATCATTAAAAATGAATCGTCACGCGCGATCGTTTACTTGTGCCTCACGCGATGTTGACGCGCCATGAGCGCGCGCGTGCTATTTGTCCATACACGCATTAGATATCAATAAAACATCGACAGATAAAGCTCGTCACATGCCTCACCAGCCAAAAGTGACAGATATTTCCGAACTGCTTCCTCCTGCTGGTTGTCCAAACCATCTTATAGGCTACTATTAACGTCGGGTTCCTACCTTACTGTGATTCGTCCTGTTCTTCAGTGAATCTCATTCATTTCTTCACGTCCATCTGTCGTTTCTCTGTCGTTTTCTTTTTCCGCTCTTCTTCGTGCGGATGCATGCAGATGAAAAATGAATAGCCCGCTATCTTCCCCAATAATCGAGCAGTCCAGAAATTAACGCGGGGAGAAAATACGCGATAAAGACGAACAAAACGATGCAAAACAAACCGACATGTTAAGTCAATTGTTAAAGAGTCGTGCGCGTGTCACAATAACAATAAAGCAACTCGCATTTGCATGCGAGATCTGCAAAGACATTATACGGATCTGTGATAGGTCCACACGAGATTAATATCGAATAAAATATCGCCCGCAGTCCCGTTATCAGCACTGAACATCACGGGGAACGTCTCCGCAAATCCAAAAAATTAAATATCGACGGGCAGAAATTTCAAGAGTGGACGGAGGAAAGCCCATGACTGTTCATATCTGACTCCAGCTTGTCCTATTTCAGACACACATTAGATAGAAATATGGTGTCGACCCATGTGTCCTCCCGCCTCGATCCCAGCAATCGCTCTGACTCCCTCCGTCTGATGAAAGCCAATGTCTCTCTCTCTCTCTCTCTCTCTCTCTCTCTCTCTCTCTCTCTCACCAGCAGACTGAGACTTCTTATTCCACCAGCAGCAGCAGAATCCCATCTAAATTAATAAACCATATACAGGTTTATTAATTTGCACCGCGCGTGACCGTGCGCAAAATGCCAATGTATTATTGATCAAGTCTCGATGACGGATTCACTGGCTGATTCACCCTCGGATCTGGTAAATAATTGGTAAGGACTTGCTAGTGTGTAGTATATGCAGTTTGTGTATTTATTTATTTATTGTAAGGCTGCTACATTTTAACTAATACTTATATAATATAATATAATATTGACTGTCCCGACAAATGTCTTTGTGTATTGTTCAACATGTGGTGAGCTGAGATTTGTCTGATTATTCAGATGGCTCTCGGTTGAGCTATCATCGCACGCACGTGCAGTGGTGTACTAAAGTAGGCGGAGTCTGTGTGGAGGAGGGGCTAGAGCATGTTAAAGCGTATTAGAAGGGGCGGGGTGTAAGCAAGGGGAGGGGCTTATAACAGTTGGTCTGTGATGACCTTTGATTTGGTCCACTTTGCCGTGTGTGACAAGAGGGAAAACACTGAAAAGAAAAAAAAAGCTATTGACGCAGCTTTTCATTGCATATATTTAGCAGATTGCAGAGTAATGTGTTTATATATATATATATATATTGAAATCATAAAGGAGTGGAATCAGGGAAACTTTCTTATTTAAATATAATACAGTATGCAGGGCCTGTAAATCGTGCAAATTCCACATTCATAATTCCAAAATTCCTGCACACTTTTATTCACTTTACAGTGCAGATGCAAATTAGTAAACCAATTGATACAGAAATAAAATAGTTAAAATATTAGAAAATTTGTGAAGGAGAAAAAACAAGTGTTCTTTCAATAACAATGCACATTATGCAATGTAGAATTATTGAAACATGCCATATTAAACAGTCATAAGGTTACCAGAAAATGTTTGTTATTATGCAACATTTACTTTAGGCCCACGGCCCTCAGTCAAGTTTGATTTTTGGCCCTTCGCAGGAAAAAGCTTGGGCACCTCTGTTCTAGACAGATTGCATATTTCTGCATTTCTGCATATTTCTAATTATTCTACCATAATGTTAATTATTTTTACCATAATGTCATACATTTATATGATGCTTAACAATTACCTTTTTTCTCTTTAAAGGGACAGTTCATCCAAAAATGAAAATTCTCTCATCATTTATTCACCCTCATGCCATCCCAGTTGTGTATGACTTTTCTTCTGCTGAACACAAATTACATTTTTAGAAGAATATTACAGCTCTGTAGGTCTATATTATGCAAGTGAATGGTGACCGACACTTTGAAGCTCCAAAAAGCACATATAGGCAGTTATGTGTGAACTGTTCCTTTAATCACATGTTACAGTGCAAATACCTAGAAATAGCATGTCATATGTAATTAATGTGTTGCTGTGTTTGTAATTACACATTTGTGTCTATAATAACAAAAATGTTATAATTAGGTCTGCACATTAGGTTAATATTAGTGATGTCAAAAGTACCGGTACTTCAATGGCAAGTTAGTACTAAAATAAAAAAAAACAGTACCAGTGTTTCTGTATTTCTGGTAGTATCGAGTACCAACTCAATTCAATACCTGCACGTTTTCTGACAGACAATCAACTGCTTCCAAATGCTCACACACAAATCTTACATATTTTGGGAAAAATGAATGCGTACTTAATCAAATAAAAATTGTGACATGTCCTATTGTGATTATTAACAGCAATCTTACTCCACAGACTCATGCTCGCTGTGTGTTATATGAGATTAAAGAGCATAGCTCTCATTCACAGAGAAGCACACAGCAAATGTAGACTAAATATGTATGCAATTAAATCACAGCATTTGCACTTTAATGATCATACTGGGCCATGTAGCGAACTGTTTATCCTTATGACTTATACAGGCAGCTTTTGTCAAAAACACAAGTCAAAAAAAAAAAAAAAAAAGCTTGATTCATAATAAAAGCTAGATGCTTGAAATTTAAGAAATTGCAACAGAAATAGTAGTAATAATAATAATTAAGCAATACTGGATATCTCAAGCAAGAGGGCTGTTGTACTGAATAAAAAAAATAGCAATTAATTTGATTAGACACTTTTTGATGATGAAATAAAATAAAACAGATTTCATTAGGCCCTACTTAAAAACACTTACACAATGCATACCTCATTGAGAAATACTTGAAGGACACATGCATTTAAAATTATTATTTACATTGAAATGCAACTTTTTAAATAGGCTAAATTTCAATAGCACATTATCACAATAGATTGTGTTCAAATGTTCATCTAAATTCATTCAGCTTGAGATGCGGATATAAAAATGGAGACGATGTGCAACAGTGAAAGTCGTCGGGGTATCACACATTGATGGAACAATGGTCTCCCAGTTGTAATTAGTGTGTGCATATATATATATATATATATATATATATATATATATATATATATATATATATGCACACACACACACACACACACACCAATTACAGTTGGCCCATGCCAGTGTCCTCTGTGACAGCCCATTTCGTTAAGATTCGATGTTGACCTTAACGGATCTGGTTAGTGCTCTATTTGAAGGGCAGTCATGATCACATTAGCTGTCAAATCAGAGAAAACTGGCTCAAAGTGAACAGGATACATTTTCGTTTCATTACCAAATGACTTTTTAGGTACTCTTGGGCAGACCAACATTCTTTGTCAAGAGACCAGCAACAATATGTGCTCAGACTGTTGATGATCCATGAGGATATATTTTATGTCCTTTCTGCTTCCTTCATCCCTTGCTGCCACAACTTCATAAAAACACATAGCCCTGCATGTATTTTCCCCCATTCCCCCACCCTAAAATGATCTGTCATTACAATATGACCCCTCAGGAGTAGAATTAGTATCTGATGGTCATATTCCTTAGATAATAATATAGCGTTCATATTCACAGAACAACTTCACCATGAAACGCTGATTCGATTATTGGTATTCTGGTGAGTACCTGATGCCGCAGGAGTCCTCCAATCATGGTTGGTTTTTAGTTTGTTTGTAAACTTATCTTGTTTTCTAACCGATTAATGTTTTCACATGTTGTGATGTGTCTCCACTGCATTTTCAAAAGTGATGCTTCAGGCTGCTGCCCAATAATGACTTAAATAGCTAGGCCAAAATATACTTTGAGTTTCCTCATGCTGAAACGCCTCGCACACAGTATGTGCGATGCATATTTCAACATCAACACAGTATGGCAGACCGCATGCAGCCCAGTTTTATTTTTTAGACAAGCAGACAGTCCTCTTCTGTGCACGCCTTCGGTGCATACACTGCCGTAGGCTGTACAAAAGCAACATAGTCACACGGGAAATCGGCATGTTGTTTCCAAGAGTTCTGGTACCTTAGGATCGGCCACATTATTCACTGTCCAGGAACACGTCCGCATGCACTCACTGTCCATGAACGCATATGTATGCATTCGCGGTGAAAAGTGTATACTTTAAAATGCCGAGCGCTCGACCATGTGCGAGACAGAACTCAAAATCTGCAACACGATAATGATGTTGCGCATAAAAGCGCAGCTGTTATTAATCAACAACATTGCTTTATTGAAGACACTATCGTGCATTTTCGTTGTAGATATTAAAGGGAAAGTTCACCCCCCCCCCCCCCCCCCAAAAAAAAATTATCTCATTATTTACTCATGATGTCCCAGGAGGCCATGACTTTCTATCTTCAGCAAAACACATTTGAAGAATAACACAAAAATATCTCAACTCAGTTGGTCCTTAAAATGCAAGTGGATGGAGATTTCTCTTTTGAAGCTCAAAAAATAACGTCATCCATACGACTCCAGCTGTTAAATTAATGTCTTCTAAAGCGTCACGATCGCTTTTGGTTGTAACTCTAAAGCGGTATACGTGTGTAATGTAATTGCATTGGCATTTGAAACACAGCCGAAAGAGCAGCACTGTTTACAAGTGAATAGGAAAAATGCTGTACAGAAGTTTGGTTGGTTTTGGTTTAGATCAGTATTTATCTGTTTCTTTACTCACATAGGTGCGTTTGTGTGCGTATCCTGGATGTCTCAACCGAGGAGAGAACGTGAGAATACCTCTGTATCCATGGTAACACAAATATGTCACAGGAGAAACAGAGTGATCTTGACCCTCATGTGAAGCCAAACATAAACTATGGCTTATAGTTAAAAAGTACTTCACACCAAAAGTAATCGTATCGCTTTAGAAGACATTAACCTCTGGAGTCGTATGGGTGACGTTTATGCTGACTGTCTGTGATTTTTGTAGCTTCTCCATTCACTTGCATTTTAAGGACCTAAAAGATATTTTTTTCTATTTTTCTTCAAATGTGTTCTGATGAAGAAAGAAAGTCAAACCCATCAGGGATATCATGAGGGTGAGTAAATAATGAGAACATTTTCATTTTTGGGTGAACTATCCCTTTTAGATGTACAGTGCTATTATGAAAGAGAAATGACCTAGATGAAGTAATACAAATTCAAAGGAGTGTATTTTTTATCTTTTTCTAACAATAATGTTTATAAGAATATTTTACTCTCAAGCACATTACGGAGCATGATAATTACAAACAAATTCTCTTTTAAAGGAAATAAAGTTTTGACTTTATGATTTACACTTGTACTCGTCCTCTAACAACATTGAGAGACCACAAAAGACCAGACGACATTTTCGGTAAGGGAACATGAATGATGCTCACTGGTTTCCACTGTGTATTCTGGGAATTTTTAGTGCATTGAACGATTTTGCAAATGGGACACCCCTAGAAATAGCCAACTAGGGAGCTGACTGAGATGCACTTCTGATTTAGAGTACATCCTGTGTCATGTTCCACATTCCTGTTTACTCTCTCACCCATTGATGAAAAATGGCTAAAAAGTTATTGATGCCACGGTATAATGGAGTGCTGGGTAGTTTCTATGGTGTTGCTGAGTCAAAAGATCCCACTCCCAAATATCTATGATATTCTGGTCCCTACATTTGGCTTGGGAAGTTGTTTAGAAAGTAATAGCACAAATCTCCTTAACAGTCTGCATGATGTGAGATATTATTTGTGTCCATAGCAGCAATGGTGGGAGACAAGTTACATGCAAAAGTAAATTACTTAGGTTTAAGAGTCTTGGTTTAAAAAAAAGAAAACTGTAAGAAAGCATTCAAGAATGCCAATGGTTTGAGCTTGCTTGCCCAGTGAATGGTAGATGGGGGAAGTGTTCTGGAAACCTATTGTAAAACAGAGATTATTTTTGCAATTCCATTAGGTTATGCTAGTAGCATAAAAATGGCAAATTTCACCTCTAAGTATGCGCTGTAGAAATATTGATGCTTGCCTTAGAAAAGACTACTAATTACACATTCACCTCTCCCTTTTCCCAACAGACTGAAACTAGAAAAAACTTAGATATTTTGGCTTCTGAAATATCTGAAATATTCAAAGCTTTAACCTTTCTTTTTTTAATAATAATAAAATAACACAGTGATGAGTGCAAAGCTTTGGGAAGAGATCTCCACATGTTGTGTTTTTCTCTACTGAATTGCAAAGATTTCATAAGATTTGGTATATTGATTTAGATCAGCTACATCCTGCTGACTGTGAGAGCTCATTTTGGGAGGAAATGTGATTGTTTCTTATTTTGGTCTCTTGTCTTCTATAGTAATCAAAATTAATGGTATCCTTAAGCACTACTACACTGCTTTAAGACCTCATCTTGCTTCAGTGATCTTCATTGTCCTTGATCTGACAGGTAGATCTTCATATGCAGTATCACCTCAGAAACTACCTCTCTCACTCTCTTTCTCTCTCTATCTGTTTCTCTTTCTCCTTTGCAATATGAAATAGTCCATTATCTGCTCTCAGGGCTAATTGGTGTATTAACGCCATGCTGTGGGTGACAGAGAGAGCAAAGGAGACGCTGGATGAATATTGATGAGAGAGAGTTAGAGCATTCGTGTGAGAGAAAGAGAGACGGGGGCAGGGAGTTGTACAAACTCAATGAGAGAAAGAGTGAAAATAGGAGTCCAAGGTAAATCTTTTCAGCAACACACAAGTGGTTGAGAGCAGGATGGCAAAATGACGAGTGGTGGTGGTGGTGGGTGAAAAAAAGAAAACCGCCCAGTAATGACTACATTTTTTTTCCCAGACGGCCTTTTCTCTATCCCTCTCTATTTCTCTCTCACCGGCATTGCCCATCAGCTCAATTATCCACTTTCCCTGGCGCCACTGCCAGCATATGAAAATGCAAATTGCACAGAGAAATGTTTTCCTTTTTTTCAAAAGCAGTAGAAGGTAAGTAGCTCTTGAAGTTGGGGGGGTTCAAATTGGTTAAATAAAAATGATCAGTTCCTTGTGCATGGATGCGCACATTTATATTCCCTCACAATCTTCCTTCAATACTCTGTTATCTTCCTGTATTTCTGCATCTCTCCAGACGCACAACCGTATAAGAGCCCCGAGGCTGCTGAGTTTGCTTGAAGCTTGTAGAGCTTTGGGTTTAACGATCAGAGGTCCATTTCCTTTCCCTCGCACATGACATTGAGACATGTGGCATATGATTATTCCGATAAGCTGCTGATATCCTCCCGGGTGGAAAGGCTCAAATCAGAGGCTTTGTTGTCTTCATTATACAAACTCTCTCCAGTCACCTCTCCTCACACACTTCTCCTCCGGAGAGTGCCGCAAAGGCGACTCCTCGAATCCGCTGCTTGCTCAATTATTTTCAATCACACCCATTGGCCTCACTTGTATCTTTTTCCGTAACTTAATTGTGATCTAAAATGACTTGTTGATTGACAGCAGAAAGCAATTGGAGGCGGGAGAGACAGTGGCCCCTCTGGTAATTATCACAGATTGGTGTCAAGCACACATATTCAACAACTCTCTCTCAATGTGACAACAGCCTTATGTGTCAGTGCAATCGCTCAGATGGGACCAAGGATGTCACAGTCAGTGACATCCTAGACATATTAAAAGGGGAAAAGCTCATGTTTTGTGTGTTAACTTTAGCTAGTTCATAGTAATGCAAGACATAGTACTTGCCAGTGCTTTTACCTGTAATTGTTTACTGAACTGTCTTTGATGCCTAGATGACATTGGTTATTATAAGTCTTCACATAAAGAGCAGTCAAAAAGAGTCCTAAAAGACATTTAATCAAGGGCCTTGTGTCTTAACTGTAAGATTAGGTTCTATGCTTACTCATCTTTCTCAAGTCCACCTACCATCTAGATAAGTAAACAGAACTATTCCATGTTCATTTAGATATCTTAGATCTATATATAGATAGAGAGGTATACCCAATGGGCCAATAAAATGTTCAGGACCATGGACAGGGATCTGATTAAAATTTTTATCTAATTAAGACAAGTTGTTTTGTGCCAATTCAAATGGGTCAGTCTGTTAATTTTTGGGGGCACATTCTGAACATTCTAAACCTTACCAAACTCAGTAGTCCTTGCTGAAAGGCAGGTAAGTGGGTGCTAGCCAACGTTTATTACTGTGTATTAGCAATCAGTCCCTAGCCAAAGAGATCAGTTGGAAGAAGCTTTTTCTTGGTCTAAAAGTATATAAAAAGTATAAAACTATAGATAGAGTTGTATACTCAAGTTTTTAAAAGCAGCTGTCAGTTCTGCAACGGACTGATTTTTGGACCATGGACAGGGGCACCAGGATTAATGTTTAAGAAAATGGTGTAGTGGCAAATTAAATGTGTTGGTTTCTCAATTTTGGGAGGAGTACTACTTGTGACATGCAAGAGGTGTAGGAATGATATGAAAAGAGCTTTGCTCTTTGTTAATATTAATTAGGAGACATTACATTTGGCCAGTTGGCAGAGGCTTCTATAAAAAGCATAAAAGTATATAAAAAGCATATAAATTGAGTTCAACACTCATTTAAAAATAAATAAACTGAACCCATAAATTTTAAAAAGCTGCTAGCAGCTCTGCAATGGACCCATTTTAAGGGCCATGGAAAGGGGCTAAAGCATCAATCTAAATAAAGTGAAGAAAACTGGTGTTGCACTACTTGAAATGTGTTGGTGTGTCATGCTTGGGGGGCATTATATGTGATGGACATTATAAACCTGACCAGGTTGGTTAATGAATATTATTTAGATGATTTGCCCAGTAATCTTTGCTGAAAGGCAGGTCAGTGGCTGATAGCCAAATGTATCACCACTTAACGCTTGCACATTCACTCAGTCCTAAACCTAAGTGTCGGTAGACAGAGGCGTCAGCTTAGTCCTATAGTTTATAAAAATGTATGTAGAATGTTATACTCAAGTTCTTAAACTCTTAAACTCAGCTCTGCAATGAATCAGTCAATTTCCAGGACCAAAGGGGTCCAACCAAGGGCTTAGATTTGGCTTGAACATTGGGGGGACTGCAGCTTGAAGCCTTTACCTATGTTTTCATTGATCATGTAACTGGTGTAACACCAATGGAAATGTGTTGGTTTGTTTATTTCTTGAGATGTACTTGTGGCATTGCCAGGTTAGTAGGAACAGTCTGAAAAAAAGGGAATGAGGAGGGGGGGGATGTAATATTATAATAAAATAATTTTCATTATATCATGAATATAAATTAGATAACTTTTACATTTTCCCAGTAGGTCTTCCTGATATGCAGGAAAGTGAGCGCTAGCCAAAGTGTATTACTACTTATCATTTGCATGATCTTTCAGTTTACAGGAGTTGACAGAGGCTTCTGCTTTGTCTTAATGTATATATAAAAAGTATATAAAGAGAACTTATACTCAAGTCTTTTAAAGCTGTTGCCAGCTCTGCAGTGGACTTATTTTCAGGACCATGGACAGCTCAACAATTATGGTAGGTCATTTCAGTCCCATGGACAGTAGTCAGAGCCTAAAACATTGCATTCCACCCTTTCAGAACAAAAGCAAGAACATTCAGAACCAAGACAGCACCACTCCAGACCCAACAAACCCCTGTGCACTCTGAACCACAGATGGCGCCATTGTTTGCCCTCAAGCACACATCATCATATTATAAGACAGAGACTACAGGAAAGTGTGCAATTTAAGGATATCAGACATAGAGACCAGACAGTGAATATTGGACAAACAGAGACCCAATGGAGACAATGGTGTGGGTGGTCTCTGTGGGAAAAGTAGCAAGCAAGTGTGTAAAATATAATATGGGGAGGACGACGTTACAGAGGAGAGAGAACTCACAGCCCAGCTGGCTCCATGTCTCCACTAACACCCATCCAATTATAAAGTCTAGCGGGAGCTTAACTGGCTTCCATGAGCTAGTGAGGAGCCAGTGTTGTATGCAATCACCAGTCCATAGCGTCACTCCGATTCGCCTGACAACACCCACACCCTGCCACTGAGCAGCCTAAATGAGCTGTGTCAACAAATAAAAAACCCTCTTATGTCATTATGGGCCTAATGAGTTTTAATTTGGAGGAGATCTTAACTTGGAGCCCTAATTGCGTCTGATTAAAGACAATATTAGTTTTACTGCTGGTAAATTGGTTGGGGAGGAGAAGGGATAAGGTTTTAGTAGGATCGATGTGGTCCTGCTGAAAATGTTCTACCATCCTTAAGTTAGAGAGACAAAAATTGAAGGAGACTTTGAGGGAAGGATGGTGGGATGAGGAACGATGTTGTCAAGTATAAGATTGGAATCTCTCACAATTAAAGGCTGATCCTTTACTTTAAAATTCAGAATAAGGAAACAAACTACATGGCCAAAACTAGTGGACACCCCATTTTAATTAACATGTCTGGCTCTTAATTCGATAAAGACAAATCTTAATGCTATAAAATACAATGAGAGAATTGTGTGCTGCCGACTTTGTGGGAACAGTTTGGGGGAAAGGCTCTTTTCTGATTCAGAATGACAATACCCCATTTGCACAAATCAAGGACCATAAAGAAATGGTTTTCTGGAGTCTGGTGATCATGTGAGGGAGTCTTGGAGTGATTTTAGACTCATCATTACTTTTCAATAAGCAGTGCTGTTGTCAAGGTTAGCTATTTCCACTTGAAATGTACTGCTAAAATAAAACATTTTCTTTCCCATAAAGACTTGGAAATTGTGATCCACTTACTTATTTCATCAAGGTTAGACTGTTGCAACTCATTGACATTGGTCTGCCCCAAACTGCGTTATTCAGCCTACAGCTTGTTCAAAACACAGCAGCTATGCTTTTAACAGGGCCAAGAATGAGGGATCATATTTCCCCAGTTTTAGCATCTCTACACTGTCTTCCAGTGAAATTCAGGTTCGATTTAAAAATTCTGATTTTTGTCATCAAGGCACTATCTGGTCTTGCACCCCAATATATCAGTGAACTTCTATACCCTTACTCTATTGAAAGTTCTTCGTTGCCGCTATAGATCTAAGTGTGACCGTGCCTTTTCTGTGATAGATCCTAATCTATGGAATAGTCTCCCTTTCCATGTGAGGTCAGCTTCATCATTAGCCATTTTTAAATCTTCTTCAAAAACATATTTCTATTCTGGACCTTTTAAATAGACCATTGAATAGTTTTAAATGGATTAATGCATGATGCCTTATTTAAATGTTTTTATTTATTTGATTGTGTTTTATATTTAACTTTAATTCAATCTGTTTTGTGTATTTTGCTTGTTTGATCTATAAAGCACTTTGGGTCAACTTCTGTTGTTTTTAAATGTGCTCTATAAATAAAGGTACATAAATAAAACTTGACTTGACTTGGTGTACAAGAAAATGTCTGGTCTGCATAAAGCAAGACCAGAAGCCCACTGAACACTTTTGGAATGAATTGGAAGGCAGAATCAAAACAAGACACCATTGACCACTCTCAGTACCTGACCTAACTGATGCTGTTGTGTCTAAATGGGAGCAAATCACTGCAGCCATCAAAATCTAGTGGAAAGCCTTCCAAGTAGTGCACAAGCTGTTACAGCGGCAAAAGGAGGCCCATTTAACTATCAATGCCAATAGTTTTGTAATTAAATGTTTAACAAACACATACTGGTGTGGTTTTTGGTGTCCACATACATTTGCCCTACTTGATCTACTTAAATACATGTACAAACTTGAAAGCAAGCACAAGAAATTTCAAAGCTGATCTACTAACATAATCTATTGAGGATTGCGTCTATCCAACCCGGTATCACGCCGAGGCGTGAAATAGACACGCCGGTCCACTCGCGGATGCGTGTCTATTTCACGCTTTGCCTCCTCCAGGCGTGTACATGACACGCGCGCGTCTACGTAGAATACCGGCAGGGGGCGATCGTTTCCTCGACGCCAACAACTGTCCGTGCACCAAAGAGGAAGCGATATATCGCGTTCTCCACTTCCGGGTTTATTTTTGTATATAAATACACTTTTTAAATAAATATATATATATATATATATATATATATATATATATATATATATATTTATATATATATATATATATATATATTTATATATATATATTTATATATATATATTATATATATATATTTATTTGTTTATTTACATCAGCACAAGATACTCGACAGCCCACACACACACACACACACACACACACACACACACACACACGTATAACAACGTTAGGCTACAGCAACGTTAGGATTTCTTCATGAAAGCAGCACTATGTAATGAACCTTTATTTGTCACATATGGTCACAAGTGAAAGTAACCGGCGAAATTGGCCGGCATCCCGCCCGCACGAACGTGCAACGCGACGACAACGGTATCGCTTCCTCTCTGGTGCGCGGAGAGTTGTTGGCGTCGAGGAAACGATCGCCCCCTGACGGTATTCTACGTAGACGCGCGCGTGTCATGTACACGCCTGGAGGAGGCAAAGCGTGACACCGACACGCATCCGCGAGTGGACCGGCGTGTCTATTTCACGCCTCGGCGTGATATCGGGTTGGTCTATCAGATGCCAAAAATAGCTTGTTCATTTTTGTTGGGTTGCCTTAATGAATCTGCAATTGGAGGCCACCAACATGCGCAAAATAAAGGGTGGTGTCAATGAATTAAATTGCACCCGCAAAGTAATTTGTCAGACCAGAAAGTAATTTCAGAGAATTTATAACTGTGAGACCAAATACATATGAGTGAAAGGCAGTTATTCATCTGAATCGTGCTGTGCATCACACTATCATGGTGGCAAAACAGAGACTTTGAGGAGACTCGTTGAGGAGACGTGCAAACATTAAGACTGAGTCAAACTCCATGCTGAGAAAAGAGATGCTCTGAATTGGAGTAAGCTTACTCTTTTCCCAGTTGACCTGAAGCCCCAAACTGCTGAGGTGCCTAAGCACCTGGTCTCTGTGAGTGCTTAGTAACTCTTGTGAGTGGGCCAGAATGAGCCAGTCGTCGAGGTAATTAAGTATGCAGATGCAGAGAATACATATTACACCCAATGCAGGATTGATGATTTAATGTGATATAAAGTTATTTCTTGTTATTATTTTTTTTCTAACTGACAACATAACTAATGATCATACAACTCTTTTAACTTTTAATAAAAAGAAAACTTAATTCATGTTCAAATGATGTCCTATTTTAATTTAACTTAGTTTTAACTGGCGGTTCTCTTTCATCCACATCTCTCTCGTGAGTGTCTCATCCCTCTGCATTCCACATTGGTGTTGAATAATCGTAAAGACATTTACGGTTTCAAATTCAGAGTTTGATTTAGCATACAGTACATTTGTGGTGCGGAGGCTTAATGTGTAAATAATGCCATATTTCTTCTTTGTAAATTAATGAATTCAGATGATTTCGTCCTTCACTCTGCAACTGTTCTGAAACAAGAGAAAAGTGTCTGGTTTTTTGATCAATAACACTATCAATGTCTTGCTAAATAGCAGGGATTTTATAATATATATAAGAGTATATAAGAAGAAGCGACACTAGAGGTCTCTCTTGAGCGCCGAATATGCCTCTGATCTATGAAAAAAGGCCAATGAGAGTTGGCGAACAGTATTTGCATACCCCGCCCCCTGACATACAGGTACAAAGGCGAGGGAAATATGCACGTTCACACCTGCCCGAAAGGGGGGGTAAAAGTGGCAAAAATACATCACATGGCCTCTTCGGTCACATGTGGGAAAGAATGGCACGGTGGTAGATCCAACCTCGAGGAGGGGGGAGTTGCTACAACACGGCAACATACACTTTCAAGGTGAAAGGGGACAGCTTCCCCTCCAACCTCTCCTGTAGGAACAGGAGCACTGGCCTAGCTGCACACCTCTGTGGGTCTTCAGCCCGGGAAGAACACCAATTCGCGAACACATGTCATTTCAGGGCGTAGAGTTGCGTGGTAGAAGGGGCTCTGGCTTGGTTGATCGTGGCTACGAATGTGGGTGGTAGACCAGCTAGATCTTCCACGTCCCGTCTAGGGGCCAGACGTGGAGGTTCCAAAGGTCTGGGTGCGGATGCCAGAGCGTGCTCCGTCCCTGAGAAAGAAGATCCTTCCTCAGGGGAGTTCGCCAGGGTGGGGCTGTCGCAAGGAGTACAAGGTCTGAGAACAAGGCCCGGGTGGGACAGTAAGGAGCCACAAGCGTGACTTGTTCCTCGTCCTCCCTGACCTTATACAGCACCTGTGCAAGAAGGCTCACTGGGGGAAATGCGTACTTGCACAGCCCCACTGGTCAACTGTGTGCCAGTGCATCTGCCCGGAGGGGAGCCTCTGAGCAGGTGTACCAGAGCGGGCAGTGGGAGGTTTCTCTGGAGGCAAACAGGTCTACCTGAGCCTTGCCGAACTGTTCCCAGATCAGCTGAACCGAGTGGGGGTGAATCCTCCACTGTCCGCCAGGCAAGCATTGTCATGACTGCGCGTCCGCTATCACATTGAGGTTGCCGGGGATGTGAGTGGCTGCTGGCTCCAAAGGAGGAGATGACGGGCGAGTTGTGACATGTGGTGTTTGCGTACGCCGCCTTGCCGATTTATGTACGCCACCACAGTGGTGCTGTCCGACCTGACCAGGATATGTTTTTCTCGAACTAACGGAAGAAACTTCCGCAGGGCCAAAAGGACGGTCGACGATTCGAGGCAGTTGATGTGCCAACGCAGCTGGGCCCCTTTCCAATGGCCTGCTACTGCGTGCCCATTGCATATGGCGCCCCAACCCAATCTGGAGGCGTCGGTCACGACCAGGACGCATCGGGACACCTGCTGTAAGGGTACTCCTGCCCGTAAGAAACAGAGGTCTGTCCAGGGTTTGAATGTTTGGCAGCAGGTGGGGGTGATTGTCACACGGTGCGTGCCACGGCGCCATGCTCATCTCGGGACTCGATTCTGAAGCCAGTGCTGAAGCGGTCTCATATGCATCAACCCCGCGTCACCCGCGGAGGATGCCATATGCCCCAGGAGCTTCAGGGAAAGTTTTAAGGGGAACGTTGTGCCCAGCCTGAAAGCGGCGAGGCACCTCAACACTGACAGCGCATGCTCGTTGAGGAGATGTGCAAACATTGAGACTGAGTCAAACTCCATGCTGAGAAAAGAGATGCCCTGAACTGGAGTAAGCTTACTCTTTTCCCAGTTGACCTGAAGCCCCAAACGGCTGAGGTGCCTGAGCACCTGGTCTCTGTGAGTACATAGTAACTCTTGTGAGTGGGCCAGAATGAGCCAGTCGTCGAGGTAAATGAGTATGTGGATGCAGGCTTCTCGGAGCGGGGCAAGAGCTGCCTCTGCGACTTTCGTGAAGATGCGAGGGGACAGAGACATACCGAAGGGGAGGACTTGTACTGATACGCCTGGACATCGAACGCGAACCGCAGAAAGGGGCGGTGTCGAGGCAAAATTGAGATGTGGAAATACGCGTCCTTCAGGTCTACCGCTGCGGACCAATCTAGATGTCGAACGCAGATTAAGATGTGTTTCTCTCTCGCAGCATTTTGAACGGGATTTTGTGCAACGCTTGGTTGAGAACTCGCAAGTCCAAGATCAGTCGTAAGCCGGCGACTTTCTTGGGTATGGTGAAGTAAGGGCTGTAGAGACCCTTCTTCATCTCGGTTGGAAGGACAGGCTCTATCGTGTCTTTGAGTAAGAGAGTAGTGATTTCTGTGCGCAGGGACTGCCGTGTACTGCGGGGGGGGGGTAAGCCTGGCAAACTGAATTGTGTAACCGAGTCGTATGGTCCGGACCACCCAGCGAGACGGGTTGGGAAGTGAGAGCCACGCGTCCAACTCCACGCTAGGGGCACCAAGGGGATGATTATTTTTGACATACCCAGCAGGGCTTCGCATTGGGGCGGAGCAGGTAAAGCGCCATCGGGAGGCGGTGACGCATCCCGAGGCTCTGGTGCTGAGAAAGACTCAAAGCACTTACCTTGCTCCGCACACCCGGGGCGGGTTAGCGACTGAGCAGGAGGAGGTCCAGGATAGGCATCTTCTAGACTCGTCAGAACCGGCCGGCCGGGGAACAGTCGTGGGGGCTGGAGGCAGGTGGTCCGCATCCAGGATGCCGGGACTGTTGAGATCTGGCGGCAGAGTGCCGTGAGAACGGCATTTGCGGGCCAGGTGACCCAGAGACAAAAGGAAATAGATCTGTTACTGAGAATATGAGAATATGAAAACTAATTCAACAAAAAAATTCTCCTCCCGGCCCTCCACCGGGGACGGAGCATTCTTACCATCTCTGGAGCTAACGTCTTGGTCCCTGAATCGAGCATCTACGGAGCGCCTGGGAGCGGCTGTGAGCGGCGCACATGCCCGCGGGACTGATCAAGTAGCCCGGGAAAGCATAGCAGACCTCCACGTGTCAGGCTCAGGCTGGGCGAGCAGACCCGAAGGTGGCGGCCCAGGCGAGTCATCAGCATCATACGCCGCTGTAATGCTCTCCGATGCAGCGGTGATGTCATCCAATTCTGAAGCAAGCAAGTGTGCCGGGGAGGCGGGCGGTTCGAGGGGGTTTACCCAGCGAACAGAGCCCGTCATTGTCCCCAAATCGCCTTCATCGCCCGCTGCTCCTGCGTCAATCCCGTAGGAAGGAGGTGAGGCATGGGGGGGGGGGGGTGGCTGAAGTGGCTTTCTCTCATGACAAAAGAAAGCCGCAACCGCAATGCTATAACGGCCATGTTCTCGCACTGAGAAGATGAACCATTGGAGAGAATTGCACATCCCGAGCTCGCCGGGGAGGCAGGTGGTTCGGGGGTTTACCCGGCGAACAGAGCCCGTCATAGTCCCCTGCGTGTGATCGCAGCCCAGGCACGCGAGGCAGCCTTTTTGACCGTGAGAGGTGGGGAGAAATCACCGCATCCAGAAACTACACAGGGGCAGAAATGACATCTTTATAAAGACACGTCCTGAAAAGGACGTTCAATGCTGCTGTGTAATGCTCTTTCAGAGAAATAAACTCTTTTACAGAGAAAATCACTCTTTCAATTCTCTGCGCTGTTGAAGCACCCAGGGGCAAACTGCACTGTTGTGCAGAGAAGGAGAAAGCCGCTAGAGTGCGCCGTAGATCCAACAGCAAACAGAGCGTCAGAGGAACAGAAGCAGGAATCTGGTGTGTGTGACTCGCAGCTGGCTGCATACACGACCATCGGCTCCGAAGAAAATTTCTGAATGAACGTGCGTATTTCCCTCGCCTTTGTACCCGTATGTCCGGGGGCGCGTTTGCAAATACTGTTCGCCAACTCTTATTGGCCTTTTTTCATAGATCAGAGGCATATTCCGCGATCAAGAGAGACCCCTAGTGTCGCTTCTCCGACACAATGTTGAAGTGAGCAACAGACGGGGAATGGGGGCCAATTCGTAAACATTAATATACTCACTGTTTTGAAAGTAAAGCTACAAGAAGTAAACAGTGTGTTTTACCATTATTTTAGCGTTATAAAATCTTGTACTAACCGTTTCTGTGTAAAGTTATGGCCAATTTTTCAACTTTGTTGCCATGACAATGTAATGTCAACAAATCCTAAAACCCTACGACTGTAAAAATGTCAATTTAAACAACTTTACAGCTCAAATAATAAATACATTTTAACAGAAGAATTAATGTAAGTGCTTTTATAAAATTACAAGCTTCATATTTCTGCCTTTAAACCCTTTAAAAATTGACCCAATTTACTTCCATTGTAAGTGCCTCGATTTTTTTCTTTTTTTTTCTTTTACAGATAAGGAGGGACTAGTCAAAATGTGTTTTTGTGTTAATCAACATTATGCCTCAAATGCTTTTGATTGAGCTTTGTATTGAACCCAGAATATTTCTTTAAGTTACTGCATAAAAAAAATAGCAGACCTAAGTGATGGCCTTAAATGCATCCCCACTCCAAAATCCATTCAGCCCAACAATGGCCTACTTTGCCAAAGACTCAATCTATTAACTCTCCCTGCTGGAGTCAAGAAGCATACCTGTGGAATGGATGGTGCATGATGGAGATAATTACAGGCCAAATTAAGCTCAGTCTCTAAAACATGTGTCTGCTGTCGAGGTCAAGTACAACAAAGCAGATTCTAATCTGCTCTGTACCCAAGCAACATATCCAGACTTCATATCTCACCTGACAGCTGTAGTTGAGATTAGCCAATATTTAGACACATGAGCACCGACAGATCCTTGTAATTTCTTCCTTTCCCAATGTCTTCTGTGTGCATCTTTTCACATCGGTAGTGGATTGCTGTGGATCAGTAATAATTGGAAGTTGGCATTGGAGTCTGAGGTAAATTACGGCAGCACATGAGGATATTTCCTCTGATTTCAGAAATGATGCACTTTCGTAATTGCCATCCTCACCTGGCCAATTGAAGGAGTTCTTTTATTTTTCCAAACAACCACTTCTGGCTGGAATATTAGGGTCTAATGAGCTCGGGTGTCCCTTAAAGCCTTTGGAAGCACCATGCTACTAATACACCAATTAGTCATGAGCTACAATTAGTGAAGAAGCGAGACCCCCAAAGCACATGTCCATAAGCAGTAACTGCTCTAATCTCTCAGCTCGATGGCCATCATCACTCCATTACTTCAATCATCCTCTGTTGCGCTCACTCCTTGCAATGAAGACTGATCCCACCTGCATTGGGCATATGAAGAGAGTGCAGCAGGCCTGTGCTAGCATGTGCATATACGTAAGAATGTATCTACGTTTGCAAGTCGTGACTGTTTTTAAGCGGGTAAATTCCCAGAGGTCTGGCATCAATCTAAATAAAAGAAGAGAATTGGTGTCGTGCCCATTGGAAATGTGTTGGTTTGTCGATTTTTCGGGA
This sequence comes from Moxostoma hubbsi, assembly GCA_032164185.1. Lineage (NCBI taxonomy): Eukaryota > Metazoa > Chordata > Actinopteri > Cypriniformes > Catostomidae > Moxostoma > Moxostoma hubbsi. The sequence goes on from JAVLUX010000024.1 coordinate 6,139,418, forward strand.
ATGCAATATTTTACTTGTGTCTGCACCAGGGATTTAGGGATTTAGGAACAATGTGAAAAGAGGGGCAGAAAACACTAAAAACCTTATCAGTAAGGTTCATGAATATTGATTAGCTCACATAACATTCGCCCAACAGTCTTTGTTTCAAGGCATGTATGTGGGCACTAGCCATATTAGATTACTGCTTATGGCTTGGGCATGCATTCAGCACATTACAGAAGCAACCTGTTGGCAGAGGCTTCTGCTTTGAATTAAGGTCAAGCTGTCCCAATACATCATAAATCAAAAAATTGTGATATTCTTTTCTCAAGATAATGTCTCTAAATTTTAATTCCCTGTATCACCATTTTTATTGATTTACATTCATACCATGTGAAACATTTTTAAAGACACAGGTTGTCTAAATAAGTGCAAATAATAATAACCCTGAGATCCTTGTTTATAATTGCAGTCAAATCAACTTCTATGAGGCACGATTGAGATTAAAACTGGACCACTCTCTCTCTCTCTCTCTCTCTCTCTCTCTCTCTCTCTCTCTCTATATATATATATATATATATATATATATATATAAATTTTTATCCCTGTAACGTATCATCAAGGTCAAGGAGGAGGCGAGAACCGGCATGACAATATAAATAATATTTTAATAGTAAACTTAAAAGACAAAACACACACATGACGGACATGTCCATAAATGATCTCTCTCTCGTCGCACCACCATCTGCCATCGGCCTTTATCCCTCTCGGAGGCTTGATTAGCCTGATACGGGACCGGGTGTGTATCGTCATGACCCAGCCCCGCATTTCCGCCCTGCCACAATCCCCTTTTCTCCCCAATTTGGAATGCCCAATTCCCACTACTTAGTAGGTCCTCGTGGTAGCGCGGTTACACACCTTAATCCTGCTGGCGGAGGATAAGTCTCATTCACCTCCACTTCTGAGATGGTCAATCTGTGCATCTTTTCACGTGGCTCTTTGTGCATGAGTGTGACTCTACCCTCCCTTGCAACCTTGCAAATTTGGTTGATTGGGAGACCTGGCTGGAGTCAGTCAGAACACCCTGGGTTCAAACCCGACTCCAGGGGTGGTAGTCAGCATCAATACTCGCTGAGCTACCCAGGCCCCTATAAGGTTCCATTTAACAATATATTTTTTTACAGTGTTTATTAATCTTTGTTAATGTTAGGTAATACAAATTAAATTGTTCATCGTTAGTTCATGGTGTATTTATTAATATTAACATATTTAACTATTCATTTAAAAACTTTATTAGTAGATTAATAAGTATTATTCATTGTAAGTTGTCATGGTCTCGATGAGTCCGCTGGTTTGTGTTTAAAATGTTCTTCTCACGATTCAGGTGCCGCTGGCTCATGTAATCAGCGTTACCATGGGAACCCTGATTGTGATCGATCCAGCTTGCAGCAAGTGAGCGGCACCTGATTGCTATTGGTTCCCTGCCAATATTTACCTCATTCTGTTTTGTGTTCGTTGCTTGATTGTTGTTGAGTGTTGTTACTTGCCACTCTCTCTCTCTGCCCTTGTCAGTCCTGTATCATGTTCTCTGTATTGGTTGCCAGTCTTTGCTGTTTGTGCCTGGATTGTGTTTACCATCCAGTCTGTTGCTTCGCTTTCCTCAATGCTTTGCCTGAGTTTCCCTCAGTGATCACCTCTCTGCACTGGATCTGCTTCTCACACTACCACAACACACACAGACCTATAAACACATCACTCTCCAGAGGATTCCTCATGGATCTGAACTCTACACTTCCACTACGTACACACAAGCCTATGAACACACTCTCCTCCACACTGCAGCCGATGTAGAGTAGCCCTGATGCTTCACCAGCTCTTGCCATGTTTAATAAATAAATTAAAAAAATGTCTCCGCACGTAGATCTTTTATCTCATAATTTCTGACAGAACAATCGAGTCAGAATGGATCCAGTGGAACACACTGACCTGCGATCTGCACTTGCTTAGCAGGGAGTGTTTTTGGGTCACCAGCAGGAACAGATCTCCACCTCCATCTGTGCCATAGAGATGATGGCATCTCAGCTAGCGGAGCTCACATCTCTGGTCCAACGTCTCCTGCAACTCCATCAGTCACCTGATGCCGAACCCACTGCGGATGATTCCACACCGGCCCCAGCGATTTCCCCCAGCACCGGACACTCAGAGCCCTGTATCAACCTCCCATATCCATACTCAGGTGAAGCGGGTTATGTCGTACATTCCTCATGCAGAGCTCACTCTGTTTCTTGCTGCAGCCCTCCATATACTCCACGGTGGAAGTCAAGGTCACTTTCATTATCACGCACCTGACTGGGAGGGCCTAAGTCGGCTGACCGTTACCTTCCTCCCACACCTGTGAAAGGGTAATCAGAACAGCAGTCCAAGGTGGAACCCATGGAGATCGGGAGGACACACTTGTTACCTGAAGAGAGATGGCATCACATGTCCAAGGGACTTTGTCTCTGTTGTGTTGGTCCTGGTCACATCATTGGCATTTGCCCAGTAAAAGCTCACATTCGTTGGGAGGAAAGGGGTTGCTGGCAAGCGCAACTGAGCAAAAACCTTGCACAACAACCTTTTCTCCTGGCCCGGCTGCAGCATGGAAAAACCACTCATGCTGTCTCTGCCTTGGTGGACTCAAGAGTGGAGGGAAATTTCCTAGATGCCGCCATAGCTTCCAGATGGTGGATACTGGTTGTGAAACTGGCCGAGCCAATAAAGTCTTATTCCATCAGCGACACACCCCTGGCAATCATCTCCCATTCTACTAAGACGCTAACCCTCATGACAGGCAACAACTCAGAACAGCTGTTTTTCCTGCTGGACTGATCCCCAGCTGTACTGGTAGTACTATGGCATCCATGGTTGGTAATGCACAATCAGCACTTTGAACGGTCAACCAACTCTGTTCTTGCCTGGAGTCATTGTCTTTCCCATTGTCTAAACTCTGCTGTTTCCCCTGATCTGAGGGTGGTTTTCAGTCGGTCCTGTGCCGCGACTCTTCCTCCTCATCGCGTGTACAATTGCGCAATCGATCTGCTCCCTGGCACTTCTCCTCCACAAGGTCAGTTATATATTCACTCTCTGTTTTTGAGAGGGAAGGCATGAATAAATACATAAATGATTCTCTGGCATCCGGTCTCATCCGCTGCCAGACATGATGAATGACATCATGGTGAATAATCACCATCCTTTGCCTTTAACCCTCTGGGATCGACGGACGCTCCGGCTGGATTTTTTCGGCATTACAGCGGAAACAACATAAAGTACTCCGTCATTTTGGGGCATACAGATAATTGTAAGACATTTATTTTTACTTACATATTAGTTGACATGCTATTTTATATAAACGTACATATTTTACAGACTTGCCAGCTAGGATTCAGAGTATTGAAATATGACTCCAAATAAGCAAGCTTTAGTTACATTTAAATGTAAATGTCAGCTAAAGCAGGCATTTAAATTGTATGCTGTATGATATAAATATGATATGTAATATGATATTGTGGTAGGGCAGAGGGTAGCTATCAGGCTAATCAAGCCGCAGAGAGTGATAAAGGCCGACCAAGATTGTGCGGGAGAGATTGTTACGGGCATGTCCATCATGTGTGTTTGTGTCTTTTCCTACACTTAGTAATATGCTTAAATTCAGCGGGTTGTCTCGTCTGATCTGAGGTCGTAAACAATCTCTCTCTCCCCTCCGCCCTGCCACAGATATAAAAATAATATGAATGTTTAGATTATGTATTAACTAGTGTTTATGCTGCCTTGTAAATATGTGTTCAGGTTAAATTAGTAAAATGTACTTTAAATATGCCCATATTAGAAAATCAGCATATTATAATGATTTCTGAAGGATCATGTGACACTGAAGACTGCAGTAATGATGCTGAAAATTCATCTTTAATCACAAATTGCATTTTACAATATATTCAAATAGAAAAGAGCTCACAATATCAGTGTTTTTACTGTATTTTGGATCAAATAAATGCAGTCTTGGTGAGCAGAAGAGACTTCTTTTAAACAGTATTGTAGGTCTAAAATTAAGTAAAGTCTTTACGTAAAGAAAATGTATAGTCTGACTACTTCTTTTAACTTAAAACTTGATTTTGATCATTAAGTCTCCTCACATTCATTCTTTCTGTCACATTCCTCATTGACAGGCCCAGGGGAGGGGTCTTTGTCTCCTCAGGTGTGAATTACAATCAATATTCATGATCATTCATATGATCTTTCTAACACTAAAAGTGCCTTACAAAAGTTAAATGACTAAATTGTTTTGTATGAATCGGTGATCAGGATGGTTTTCACATCATTTTGTAGCACAAACTCTAGGCTACAAGATCCAGTTCTCAAAAGTCTTATGGAAAATTTTTTATTATGTGTTATATGGCCTTATTTCAATTACTTAAAAATGTTTGTTTCTTCAAAAACCACGCATAAACACTATTTTCTCAAAAATACAAACATGTACACACATGTTGCTCACATATCATTTTAGCCCAGTTTGTGCTGTATACAGTGTTATCAGACTTTAGCCATTAATATGTTTTTAATAGGGCTGTCATTCGATTAAACATTTTAATCAAATTAATTACATGTTGTCCCCAATAATTAATCGCGATTAATCACATATACAAATATTTGCTGATAAGCCCCTCATATAACAATAACTCAATATATAATGATTATACATATTTATATAAATATATAATTATACATATCTTTAAATATTACAAAAATTATATATATATATATATATATATATATATATATATATATATATATATATATATATATATAATAAAAATATTCAGATAATTAAAATGCATTATATTCTTGTAGCAGAATAATTAATCATTGATAAGACAATACAAAAAGCGGCTTTAGAATACAATGTATTGTTTACTACCATATAATTGATTATAAGTCAATCATTGGCATACAGTTCACAGCAATCCTTTTCAAAAGTGAATTTGTCAATAAGTTGGAGATTTATTATGAGGGCTTGTTTAAGAGCCCGTCAATCTACACCTGCGTCAGACATGCTTGTGTAGCGTCTTGGGGTGCATTGCATCATAAACATAAAATGTTTAGTTCACTGTTTCAAGTTAAATGTAGTTTAATGCTCAATCTTTAAACACATCTTGAGATCCCTTAGTTTGCATTTGCGCTCCTTCAAGTGTTTTCAAGGGGAGTACCGCCACTGGTTAGAAGGTTCAGGGATACCTTTCATGGTCTGGACCAGCCGTACAAAATTTGAATATATCAGTGGAGATAAGACATTGTCCTCTGAGTTCTATCCCCAGACTAATGGACAGGCAGAGCAGGCGAATCAAGAGCTTGAATAGACCCTGCGTTGTGTCACTTCCTATAATCCATGCTCTTGGGGCTCTTATTTAACCTGGGTCGAGTATGCCCACAATTTCTTTACGTCGTCTACTGGGCTATCGCCTTTCCAATATTGCCTAGGTTACCAGCTCCCTCTGTTCCCTGCCCAAGAACCCAATGCCCAGGTCCCTTCCTTGCATGCCTTTATTCAACGGTGCCGTCACACCTGGCAGATAGCCAGAGAAGCCCTCCTCCAGACTGGTTCACGTGTCAAGAAGTCAACAAAGTCAGTTTCTCACGTTTCTGCACTGGTCTGTATGTGGGGCTTAGCATTACAGAGATGTGATCTGAATGGCCGAGGTGAGGGGAGGGGAACGGCTTTGTAGGCGTCATGCATGTTAGTGTAAACATGGTCCAGTGTGTTCTCCCCCCTCGTCAGTACATTTATGTGCTGGTGAAACTTTGGTAGCATATCCCTGATATTCGCTTAATTGAAATTCCCAGCAATGATGAAAACCCTTCAGGGTGGCTGTTCTGAGTGCAACTGATGCCGTTGTGTAACTCTCCCAGTGCGTCCTTTACGTTCGCGCTCGGCAGCATTTACACAGTCATGATAATGACAATGGAAAAGGCCCTCGGCAGGTAGTGCGATCGACACTTGATCAATACATTTTCCACTTTCATAGAACAGTAACTATTAGGATCTAAGTGTTCATGCACCAACCTACACACACAGTCCTTTGATCTTCCCAGATGTGGAGGTTCTGTTTGTGCATAAATAAATGAGTCAAAAATGTTGTTATGAAGCCACGTTTCAGTTAAAATCAGAGATCAGCTTTTCCTTATTTCCCTTTGAGTGTTCAGTCTGAGTCTTATTAAATCCATTTGACAGTCCATAGACCTGACATTGGATAAGAAAAATGATGGGATGGCTAGGTTGTTGGGATTATGATTTAGCCTGGCCTGGCTGCAACCTCGCTTACCGCATTCTGCTTCTGGGTGCACCGCTTGCGCTGTTCACTTAAACGTGTGTACACTGAGGTGAGCCCATGGACCCAGGGCCTGCTGGTCACTGGATGCCACGCTTGGCTAGCTCTGCTATCAATGCTGATGACGGTTTAACGAGTAGCAAACTGCAGTTCTTGCTGATGTTGAACAAGGTTTCCATGCTGTATGTAGCCATTGTGATGGATGTTTAAAAACAAAGAGAGCAGAGAAAAACAGTAACAGCAAACAAAACAAAGGAAACTCACAGTTTTGCACTGTTAGTGTCCCGAAGAGGCCACTGCATCCGTTCGCGCTGCCATCTTGATGCTTTGCGGATGCCTTTAAACGTAGTGGAATGTTTATATGAGTGTGTGAGCATTTGGCATGAAGATATTTGAAGTTCTTGCATTCTTCATCAGCCACTGAGTACTTTGAACTTAGGTTAATTGCGGCTAATTAAATAAAATATTAAGTCAATTAAGCAACGCGAGAGACAAAGTGAACGAAATGTCCCTATGCTACATATCAAACATTTCCAAAATTGCACTCTAGCCATTCATTTATCCGTACCCTGTAAATCGCTCTCATTCTCTATCTCTCTTTCTCTCTCTCTCTGGTTTTATCCCTCCCCTGCTAATGGACACCCCCCATGTCTGGCTAATCAAAAATCAATTAAAAACACCTCGACGCCAAGTCTCGAGAGCTACACAGGCTGAAGGAAGGATAGAAGCGCTTCCCGCACACTCTGTCTCTTTCTCTCTTCTCCTCCTCTGGTGATCTCTCCTCTTGTCTCCCCCACTCCCATGCTCCGCCCTCCTGTCTACTGGAAGTTGGGAACATGATTTACGAGAAGCAAGGACGTAATTTATATATATATTTTTTTCCTCATGCATCCTCTCATTTATTTATTAGATTTCTTTTCCTGTCTGGTGGAGCGGAGGATGGGATTAGTGGAGAGAGGATAAGGGGGCCAGACCAGCTGACTGGCAGGCCTGCAGACATTGAGCAGATCTGTCCCTGGCTTAATATCATTAGCACTACTGCTGCTGTCCCCGAGTAGACGCAAACCACTCACACGCACAGATGAAACCATTAAAACTATTAAAACCGTCTGGAAGTGAATATCAATCTAGTGAACTGCGAGGAAGACAGACTTTGTGTGTGTGGGTGCATGCACATGGATAAAAATATACTTTTGTGTGGGTTTGGTCTTACATACTAAAACTAATTGCAAAGCTCAAGAATAATTGCAATATTATAAAGTGCCACCTATCTAAACTAATAACTAATTACTTGGGCTGCAGGGTAATTTTATTAATAAATGGTAATTTGAATGTGAATCAAAACATCGATATGCATAAAATGAATACAGTCCAGCAGTTAATATATCAATGCAGCTACATTATTTCCTGTCTCTAAACACCCTTTTAATATGCAACATTTTTAATATAATTTTCTTTAAGATTAAGATGAGCTATTTTGGGATGATTGTAAACATTTACGAAAGAAAAATTTAAGATATAAATAAGTTGTAATTATATAAATAAAATAAAACTAAAATAGATACAGTACCATATGAAATTAAATAGATACTATATAGATAACATATGTTGATACCAATTTAGGGATTATTTTTAATAATATGTTTCTATGGCTAAACAAAGAACTAATATCACATGTTCCCTTTACAAAAAGGTTCACTATGATGCTGCGCTTTGCTAAGCACTATGGGAACAATCCTATTTGTGAACGAGCTGTGAATATGTGTGTAACACGTCAATGAACATTGACCGGAATTTATAGCCTCGGCTGATGTAGTCATTAGACGCACCTGTGGCCAGGCTATAAATGGATGCGTCACCAGGTGTCGTCAGATCCTCTTTTTTCAGAGTGATTCTGTGTGTGTGTTTTACAAACCCTGTCAAAACTTTCTTTCCTCTGCTAGGAATTAGAATTTGTGAGGCAGTGTGCAGTGAACCTTTTCTCCTTTCTCTTCTGTCTAGAAAATATATATATTTTTAAAAGAAAGAGAAAATGACTGAAAGCTGTATATCAGTTTTGCTCTGTTTGGGAGGGTCTCTCGTATGGATCTGGCTGAGGAGCGAGAGACAGGTTCATCCCTTTCGCTCGCTCTTTCCCCAGATCCAGCAGATCCTTGTAAGCCTGAAGCGCGCCTCGGGCCTCTTCGGTTCACGAGGACACTGAACCTCTGTAAATCCAGCGAATAATAATAAAGTGGCTGTGGAATTAAGAGACAAATGCGAGCATTGCGATCTGCTTTCGGGCAAAATGCTTCGCGCTCGCATCGCTTACTTCCGGGAGTCAGCGCCCACATTTCATTCGTGCTCTCACATGGATCTGGCTGAGGAGCAAGAGACGGGTTCGTCCCTTTCCCTCGCTCTCTCCCCAGACCCAGCTGGTCCTTCCCGTGATCTCGAAGCGTGCTTTGACGCCTCTTCGGTTCACGAGGGGGGTGGGGAGCTGAAGCTCTGTACATTTCATGCACAATAATAAAGCGGCTGAGAAATTACTCGAGGTGATTACGTGGGCTGTGGCCAGACTACAGCTAGACTGGCCACGCGAACAACAGACCCTCCACCAAACGCTCCAAACTAGAAGACAAATTTCTGTCTGGTGGCCAAAATAATTAAATAAATAAAAGAGGGAATGGAACATTATATCAGTCCCTTCCTTTCTTCTATGACCTCCATAACAAGTGTTTTCTTATGGAGGAAATGTATACTTCCCGCATCTTCGTGCCCTCGACATTGGTGTATTCCACTATCGTGGGTGCTGAAGCTCGGGGGTATTCGGTGATGCCGCCGTAGAAGAGACACCTGCGGGTTTTCTCTCACCTGGATAGGCATCGTCGCTAAAAAGACCTACTCTCCCCACAAAGCTGTGCAGGACCACCTCCACGCTTGTGGGGAAAGCTTATCAGGCAGCAGGTCAGGCTGGTGTTTCCCTGCACACTATGGCAGTGTGGGGACCTCTCTCAGGAGGAGGGGCTGTCAGCCACCCAGCCCCGCCCCGGTCCTTCTAGACGGTAGGCTCTAAAACAAAACGTGGCGAATCGTGCTCCCCCTCGTAAAGACTGGGTTCCAGTTCGTCACCCTCAGCAGCCCCCAATGCTAGACCTCAGGGACGTGATTTCTAAGAAAAAGAAACCCTGACGGTCTTGTACCCAGCCTTGTGGGGGTAGTTCCCCTCGGGACGGGGCGCGTGTATCATCCACTTTGGCCCTCCCGATACCCTCACGAAACCTCTTCACTCCCGCTGCCTTTGGTGTTTCGGGTGATAGAGGCTTCCAACAAAGAGTTGGGTGTACCGTTGCTTCCTGCCTTGATCCAGGACGTGGAACACTCGACATCCCCTCAACAGGAAGTGTCAGAAATAATACCCATCTCAGAGAACCTGGCAGCATGGAAACTTCTGCCAGGTATTTCTATGTGGGTTCTAGAAACAGTAGAAAGAGGCTACAGAATTCAATTTGCTCGCCGTCCTCCCCATTTCAACGGCATGGTTCCCACTACCGTGAAACCGGGAAAGGCATGTCTACTGTGGAAAGAACTGCAAAATCTCTTGGTCAAAGGGGCCATAGAACATGTTCCCCTTCCAGAGAAAGAGTCAGGCTATTACAGCAGATACTTCCTGGTTCCCAAGAAGGGTGGGGGGTTGCATCTGATTCTAGATCTTCGAGGCTTGAACCGCTCTGTGTTCAAGTCCTAGATGCTGACTATCAAGACGATCGTGTCACAAGCCCAACATCAAATTTGGCTGGTCACCATCGATCTCATGGACGCATATCTTCATATAGAGCCACAACACAGGAAGTTCCTGAGGTTCGCTTTCGGGGGCGAAGCCTTCCAGTATCGGGTTCTTCCATTTGGCCTAGCCCTATTAACCCACACATTCAGGAAATGCATGGATGCAGCACTGGCTCCTCTGCGACTCCAGGGCATCCGCATTCTGAATTATATAGACGACTGGCTGATCCTAGCGCAGTTCCAAGAATTGGCAGTTCAGCACAGGGATATCGTCTTGACTCATCTGGGGGTTATATGGAATTCGGTCACGATGCAAAATCATCTCCCACACGAATCGTTTCCATTCAGAACACCCTGAGCAAGGTAAGGCTAGGTCGAGTTTGCACTGCTCTTCAGTATCATTGAATACTAGGTCTCATGGCATTGGTGTCCACGGTGATCCCTTCGGACCTTCTGCACATGAGACCTATCCAAGGGCCGGTCCCCTAAGGCAAATAAGGGTTACGCGCCACGTCCTTCGTTCCCTTTCTATGTGGTTCAGACCCTGTTTCTTAACTTGGGTCCCACTCTAGGTGCGTCTTGTCGTCGCAGGCTGCTAATGACAGATGCCTCCCTGACGGGCTGGGTAGCGGCCTTAAGTGGTCTTCCGGCTTAAAGGGATAGGAGGGTCGTCAGTTCGATTGTCACAGTAACTGTCTTGAGCTGATGGCCGTATTTCTGGCCCTGAAATACTTCCTCCTGAGGCTGCCATGTCTTGGTGCGGGTGGGCAATACAGCGGTAGCCTCTTACGTAAACCATCGGGGGATACACGTTCACGTCAGCTGAATTTCTGGCACGTTGGATCCCCCTTGGGGCCCAGGGCAGCTCCTGTCACTCAGGAAAGTTTCATCCCTGGATGCCCGTGTGTGTGGGAGCAGATTTACTCTGAGGTAGTGAACAAATCTGGGTGAGATTTCACAGGGCAGAAGAGGACCTCTTCACCTCTATGATAGCGCAATGTCTCCTCTACTTCTCCCTAAGTCACCCAGCCCCCTTGGGTCTGGACTTAGAGGCACATACATGACCCTGAATGCGTCTGTATGCGTTTTTGTCCCCCGGTTTTTCTGCTCCCGGGAGTCTTGGCAAGGTTTGCCAGCAAGGGTCTTGCCTCCCACTAATGGCGCTGCGCTGGCTGAACAGGATATGTTTCTCTAATACCTCTCCTCGACGGCTTGCCTTGGGCGATTCCGAACAGGGAGGACCTTCTCATCCCGGGCCCGAATTGTGAAACCTTTCATGCTTGGCCCCTAAGGGTACCAACTGAGGTTCACAGGGCTTTCTCTTGAGGTTATCGAGACCATTTCAACTGCTAGGGATCCCTCCACTTGGAACTGATCTGGGTAGATTTTACAGGGCAGAAGAGGACTCTCCCCGAATCACCCAATTTCCCCCCCCCTAAATTCATATTACAGAACCAGCTAACTGCCAGTTTGCTCAGTTCTGGATTTTCTGTAGAAAGAACTGTCAGCGGGCACTTGCCTCGCCACTGCCAGGTTCTATGTGGCCTCACTGCGGTTTGCCACGCCTTGGTGGGCGGGGTGCCCCCTAAGAGGCATCCTTGCTAGGACCTCTTCATAAGGTAAGACCCCCTTTTTAGACCTCTAGAGTCAGCATTTGGTAGACTTCTGACTCTCAAGATGTTTTTTTTATGGCAATTACGTCTCTAAAGGCGACTTGGGTACCTACAGGCTCTGTCTCTTTTGCCGGCCTGTTTAGAGTTTGCCCCAGCTATGACCAAAAGCATTCTTTGCACCCTCACCCTAACTACCTGCCCAAGGTGCCTTTCGCGACCCTTGACCGGTTATTTTCTAAGCCTTCTGCTCCCTGCCATTTGTAACAACGGAGCAGCTAAGACTTCTCAGACAACACATTCTCATACCCAACTCATCACATATTGACGCTTTTGACAGGACCCCTTGGCGTCACATTTTAACGCCCTGGGTATACCTTTGGCGTCATTTTTCGACGCGTTGGGTAGTCCGATAAATTTCTATAGAGGATTTTAAAAATAAAAATATAAAAAACTTTGATTAATTGAACACAATCGTAGCATATTATATATATTTATTAACATCAACAAACCTCCAATAAAAATACATTATCCAGCATGCTCTAGTTACCAGTACCTGAGAAAACGCTTAAACTGCTTACTTGCACACGCCATGGAGCGTTGTTAAACTCACCTTTGAATGCCATTTTGGTTAAGACTACCCAACGCGTCAAAAAATGATGCCAAAGGTATACCCAGGGCGTTAAAATGTGACGCCAAGGGGTCCTGTCAAAAGCGTCAATATGTGACGAGTTGGGTGTGAGAATGTGTTGTCTCAGACTTTGTCCAGTCTGTACCCTTCAGACTTATGTCCACCGCTTTTGCAAGTGGCGTAAAGTCAGGGCAGCAATTCTTCACTTGGAAGCCATGACCGGGGGGTTGTCACCTCCTGGCAGACTATGTCACTTTGGGTGAGGAACATTATTGTCCAGGCCTACGAGGCACGAGGTCAAGCTTCGCAAGTAGGTTTTAGGGCGCACTTTACCAGAGGGCTCTCCTCCTCTAAAGCCTTGGCTAGAGGTCTCCCTCTGCAGCAAGTTTGTGATGCGGCAGGTTGGTCCTCTCCGCACACATTCATCAAATTTTATGGTTTAGATGTTTTTTACTCTGGGCTCTTATGCCCTTGAGTCGACATCTCAATCTCATGTCTCTGCAAGTTTGTAATGCGGCAGGCTGGTCCTCTCCGCACACATTCATCTGGTTTTATGGTCATGTTACTAGATGTTCATGCTACCCCGGGCTCTTATGCCCTTGGGTCAACATCTACACTCATGTCTAAGCAAGTTTGTGATGCGGCAGGCTGGTCCTCTCCGCACACATTTTCAGATCTTATGGCTTAAATCTTTCATGCCTGAACAAGTTTGTGATGCGGCAGGCTGGTCCTCTCTGCACACATTCTTCAGGCTCTATGGTTTGGATGTTCATGCTACTCCGGGCTCTTACGCCCCTGAGTCGACATCTGAAGCTCATGTATAAGCAAGTCTGTGATGCGGCAGGTTGGTCCTCTCCGCACACATTCATTAGACTTTTATCGTTTGGATGTTCTTGCCACTCCGGGCTCTTACGTCCTTGAGTCGACATCTCAGCTCATGCCTGAACAGGTTTGTGATGCGGTGGGCTGGTCCTCTCCGCACACATTCATAAAATTTTACGGTTTAGATGTTTGTTACTCCGGGCTCTTATGCCCTTGAGTCGACATCTCAAGCTCATGTCTGAGACCTCTCGCGTTCTTGTGAGCACACTTTACAACCGTAGGGGTCCGGACAGCCCCAGTGCGGCGGTGTGGGTATTGCGTTCCCAAAGTGCTTAGCAAAGCACAGCATCATAGTGAAGCTTTTTGTAAAGGGAATGTCTCGGGTTACATGTGTAACTCTTGTTCCCTGAAAAAATCAGAACGAGATGCTGCGCTTCTTTGCCGCACTGGGACGTCCCAGGTCTGCTCTTCAAAAAGAAGTATCTGGTGACGCATCCATTTATAGCCTGGCCACAGGTGCGTCTAATGACTACATCAGCCGAGGCTATAATTCCGGTCAATGTTCGATGATGTGTTGCACACATATTCACAGCTCGTTCACAACTAGGATTGTTCCCATAGCGCTTAGCAAAGCGCAGCATCTCGTTCTGCTTTTTTCAGGGAACAAGGGTTACACATGTAACCCGAGACGTATTTCATGATGAAAGCAATAAATATGTACTAGTGATAGGCCTAATATACGTTATCAATAAATTACATTTTAATTCTAGACAGCATTTTATTGGACACAAATTTGTATACAACTGTGAGCATTATCAATATTTTAAAGAGAAGGCTGTACATTTCAAATGCATATATATGTATATATGATATATCATATATCTAAATTTTAGGAGGACACTCTCATATAGATGGCCTCTAAAAGACATGGACTAAAAGCCACAAAACTCTTATCCTCATTCCATGGGGTCTTTAAGAGCACAAAATGCAAGGACATGCAAATAAATAATAATTAAAAAAAGATTCACAATTCAAAATCCTTTAGCCTGAGATTAGGCAAACTAATAATTCTCTGTGTGCCTACAATAGTATTTTCTATAACGAAACATAGATATGTAAAGCAGATAGTTCCAGATAATATATATAATTGAATGAGTCACATTTGAAGCTGTTGTATAGTAGACAAAATACATACACCTGTGATTGTGTGTGTGTGTGTGTGTGTGTGTGTATGTCACTCTCACACACTCACATTATGAGTCATACAGCTCTACATGGTAAAGCAAAGATAAGCTGTCATATACGGTTGCACTAACGTGACACATTGTCGGGCCTCATGTGTTCAGATAGGAGGCAAAGGCAGGCCAACACACACTCATAAAGCCTGACTGAGGCCTGTAGGAACACTCAAAGCCTGATAACACAAAAAACAGCGCCAAAATAGAGTCCAAACAGACTACAGATCCCATCAAGCCTTGCTCACTTTACACCTAGGTGTGAAATTCTGAAGGATCGAACTCTCAACTCCTATTGGATGAAACGCACGACAGAATGCGTCCCTTCATGCCATATTCCTAAGGCTACACATCCAAAACTAGTTGAGAATTGTTAGGATGTATTAATTTATTTTGATACATTAGCATTTATACAAACTTTTGTTTCCATGTGTTCATTTTCAATAAAAATACTTCTAGTAGATGTAACCTAACTGTATAGTAAACCCAACTAAATTTGGCATGTCTAACCAACACAAATGCAACTCTTTTAGTGATTCGCTAACTAGTGTCAGTGATATCTGGTTTGTGAACGAATCGTTCTTTTAAACTAGTTATTTTCAGTGAGCATGACACTCCCACTCAAAATGAGCTGATAACCAGGAGTAATATGATCCTAGAACTTGTGATGACTGATTATGACAAGTTGTTTTGAGAATAAACCGCTACGAATAGCTTGCGAATCAGACTGAATGCTCTGGTGGCGGCAGTGCTCGAGCCAACAGTGCACTGAACTGAAAACCTCCTCTCTCTGACATGTCCGACATGCTGAAAAAGAATGAGTGAGCTGCTGATACTATGAACATGCATGTGCCGAGGGTTTCATTAACGGTCACAACAGTTCTCGAGTCAACAGTACAGTATATGTCCACATTGCCAAAAAACGATGAGTGAGCTGCTGAAACTGTTACTATTAGCATGCATGTACTGAGGACTTGAAAGAGGGGGAAAACTTAGGGTACAATGGGGCTAAAAGCACCTCTTTTGGAAATGTAGCTTTTTTTCTGGTCACAAAATGTATCAAGGAAAAAAACTAGATAAATTATTTTTTTTATATTGATGGAGCAACATAATTTTTGTGAAAAGAAATAATAATGGAAGGTTGTTTTGATTAAAATAAAGTTAATAAAAAAAAAGTGGTGAGTAAAGGTGAGGTGGTAAAAGGCTCCCTCACTTGGGGTAAAAGGCCCTTAGAGGCGTTAAAATGTATATACCGGGGCAATAGTTATAGGGCATAATTTGTCGAATAATGCAAATCATTTTGAGACAGACAAGATGCTTTTTTGAGTAACAAATTAAGATAATGTATACTCAAAAAATACCTGCTTCAGAAAAAGTAAACAATTTCCTCTTAATTTCAAACACATTTAGCATTTTATTACACCTCAAGTATTCTATAAACAAAGTAATCTTTATTATGATTGGATCAGTTAATGTGAGCCCACTTTGAACATTTTTCATAACAAATCTATTCACCCACTTACAACAGAAATGTTAAATGAATATTTTGTAAAATAAAATAGCTAATTTCAGAGATTTTCATTAACTACATAAATTTGCAACATTTAAAAAAAATTATACAATTTAAATCAAATTGCCTCAAAATCAACCTTTAGACAACACATGCAATGATCTCATGGAACCAGACATTTTGTTCCACTGTAAAGTGACAAACAGATTTTTGTTGTTATTTAGTGTTTTGGGAGAAAATAAAATCAATAGAGCCTTTAACCCTGTGGAAATGTACCAAACATTTCTTTAAAAACAAATAAAGTGTACTGGAAATATGCATGCACCTAGTTTTATTAAATTATTACTTAGATGCACAGGTAGATGTCTAAACCTGCTGGGCACTACTGCCTGCAGAACATCTGCCAGTGCCTTCAGTTGTGCAGCTACAGGGTCATCAGCGGGAGCCTCCAATCGCAGATGTTTTGCCGCATTAAGGAATTTTTTTGCTGCTGGCCAAGGTTGACTAACATTGATCAATCACTTCCATGTGCCAGGATTGACCTTTCCTCCTTCTGTGTCATGCCTTGTGTGGCACCTCCCTTTTTTACAAACTCAATATACAGTACTTCCTCTGAGGAGCACGATGGCCTTTGTTGGCCTTTATTCTACACACCTCTAGGATCTCTGCCAGCCTTTGCAGAACCTGATCAGAACCTGATCAGAACCCGTCCTTGTGCCGAGGCGGTCTTGCATCCAGCCATCACATGCTGCAGATTTGCTCTTGGGGCTTTGCAGATGGTACAACACTCCTCTTTACCATTCTACAGAGACAAATCATAGGTGGATCTTATTAGAAAACTTCCACAGGTAGTGGAAACCTGAGGTATCTTCCACTGGTCAGCCAATCCTAAAACTCTGTTAGCTGGATCTACTCATACTGTTCAGTGTCATTGCTGCTGCTTGCTGACTGCTCAAATCATATACCCTTCCTCTTCCATCTTAGTTACTTCTGTCACTACCATCACTTTTTTCTGTTTTTTAGAAGCTGTTGACCACAGTTTGGAAGCAATCCCCCATCCAAAGCCTGCTCTTTCTGATTGGGTTCTTCCAACAATCTATTGTTGCTTCAGTCTTGAAACCGCCCTGTTTACAACCTCCTCTGCCTTCCAGGAGCAGCCTGTTCGGACCAGGTCTTGACAAGCCTTCACTGACTAGTCTGTTGATTCCCTTAGTTCTAAGAATAGCCTGGTCTTCTCCTGCTTGTAACCCAGGGTGATGGACTGTAATCGCAGTTGCAAGGCATTTCTTCTAAACAATCCTATGTCTGAAAGACAACACGGCAATCCCAGCCACTTCCTGATGTAACTGTTGGCCTTGGTGTCCATCCTTGCCACAGGATTGAACATTTTTATTAAAACATGAAAAAAGCTTTCAGTCAAGAAATGTAAATAAATGTCATTATTGGGTATTGTGCATGCATATTATATTTTAAGATGGATAATGTTTTTTGTAAAAAGGGTGAGTTTATTTAGAATAGTTTAATCACTTTATATGCTTTAGACTTGTTGAACATCTGCATTTGTGCATTTGTGTCTGTATTGGGTGATTTAGGTTTAAAACTTAAATGTAGGAAACTTATCCAAATTGGAATCAATAGTTGTCAGTCGTATTCGACATGCAGAATGACTGAATGACAATAAACACCAATATTATTATAACTAGTCTGCAATATGCGCTTACATATAGCTTTATTTGAATGTGTTATTGTGTATACAATGACAGCGTAATGTTAGAATTAGAAACCAACCATCAAAAAGAAGCTAACCCTAACAGGACAAACATTTTTAATTAATTCAATTTTCTCAAAATCTTAAAGACCAGATTTTAGTCATTATTTATTTTTACTAAAGGTATAGTTACTGTGTTTTGCAGAATATACCACATCCCTTCATCAACACTGAGAACAGACCACCCAGCATACAGAAATTAAATTACAAACTCCTACCAGCCTGCACCAAAAGCAAGTGAGGGAGAAAAACTGGAGGAAAAACAGAGGACACAACAGAGGAAACGTAGAGATGGAGTGAAATGAGTGGTCAGCAATGAGCAAATAGATTAAAAAAAAAAAAACATGTTGAGGGAAACGCAAAATTCAGCAATGTGGCGGCAAGTTTTTAAATCATGCACATACTGTAAATCAATATGCAGGGAGGCTAAAACGGGTGAGTAAGTGAGTCATCAATGAGGAAGGACTTTGACGGACAGGAGGAGACAATGAAGCCTGGCTTTTGATGGATGGAGACACGGTTAGTAAATATCCATGGACCCCACCCCTACCCTTCATCCCTGCTGCCTCAGCACCATCCAAACCATGAGGCTCCTTTCATCCACACCAGAAAGGTTAAGTCACGACAATATTGCCCCAGATCATGAAAATATTAGCAATACCGCCTTCCCTGTCACCCAGGGCAAACTCATCCATCTTCCCCCAGGAGAGTGTAAAGAAAGTTGATGGGCTTAAGTAGCGGAGGAGAACCGTGCAAGACTACTTTTCCGAGAGATCTGCTTGTTTAATTCCTTTAAATCTCAGTCCTGTGGAGATCGCAAAAGACTGGAAATGGGATTGAGAGAAACTCCACTGTGGAAGCAGTACCATAAGGTCAGGTGCCTTTGGCCCGCTGTGTAAGTTTTTCATATCTGTGGTTGTTGGGTGAGAAAGCTATGCTTGCTTGAAGTAAATCCCCACCAATCCAGATTTAATTTTATTAGCAGACAGCATAAAAGCTCCATATTCCAAAAACAGCATGTGCTAAAACAACTACAGTTTGTCCTATCAGAAACAGCAATCCTAAGGATTGAAAAAAAATAAAATACATATTGTCTGATACGTACATTAATACACCTATACAATTATCCATAATGCTGAATTCCTTTCTTTTCCAATGCAAACCGTATCCCAAAGGATACACCGACAATTAATCTGACCCAAGAACTGATAACCATCGAGACCAATGTATCGTAGGCTTTCAGAGGACTTGTAATATAGCACACCAGTCATCTGGGCAACTTTTACAATACTTTTATGAAGCTATTTGAAGTATGATGTAAGCATCTAAATACCTTTTGGAGCCACTGCTTGCCCTCCATATGGATAGATGATATCTGCATTAGTTAAGCAAATGTCCTTAAAACTCTGAGCTGAATATTAAGTACAAAATATGACTTACAGCAAAGTCATTATCAAAAACTATATTGCAAATGATCAAAAATGTTATAGACAATGATATGTGTTTGCTAGAACATTGAACAGTTCATTTTAATTAGATTTGTCTTAATCTGGCACTATAGGCGAAGGCTGAAAAAATAAACGGTCCTGGCTTTTTAAGGTATAACATCTCTCTTTCTGAATATTTGGATGACTTTGCCTCAGGAAATGACTTCTGTCACAAATCTACTGCCCTAATCACAATCCATCATCCAATCCTTTAAATCACTGTTTTCATATAAACTATTTCACTGAAAGGAGTTCGCTGCAAGGTGAGTTGGGCTTTTAAAATCCCTCAATGTGCACTCCTGCCTGATAATTTCCTTTCCTTCCCAAAATGAAATAACCAAAATCTCACTGCCCATCAAGAGGTACTTTTCCATCATAAGCATGTCCTTGTCAATCCTCGCTTATATTGTGTCCTAGTTGTGTGTAGGACTCAGTCTCTGCATCTTGTTTAATCGCTACCAAAGCTACAAAATAAGCTTCACAAAATATTAGCTTCTGGCATAATGAACATAGACTTTCAGTGTTTAGCTGAATCTTTACCTTGTGTATTCAAGAATAGAGTGCTGTAAGGGCACATTTTGGGTGTCCCTTAATTTCTAAGCCTAAGCAGCTCGTTGTGGAATTCTTTACTGGATCTGAATGTGCCTATGGAAGAATGCTTGAGTTTGAAGCATCTTTGTTGTGTGTTTTCTGGGAAATTTGTCCTTGACCACACCCTCCAAAGAGGAAAATGGCACATCTCAAGACAAAACTATTCACAGTCATTCTTCACATCACATTCCTGCATTAGCTTCCTCCTATGCCATTGTGCCATGCTGAGAATTAGATGTTGTATGATAAAGGCAGATGCTATGACCCTTGTGCAAATAAAGGTATATGCTATTTACACCCCTGTGCAAATAGTGGCAGATACCATTTTCACCCCAATCCTTGTGCAAACAGTGTCGAATACTATTTGCACCCATATTTAAATACTAACATGCTGTATATGGGAATCACTACAGTGTGTTTATGGTGTTTATTTGGAATTTCACAGACACACTACATTAACCCCTACCCCTAAACCTAACCTTAACCTTCCCTTAGAAAAAAAAGAATATTGGATTTGCACAATTTGTTGTACATTTACAGTAACCACAAAATTAACCATGGTTACTATATTACCACCATAGTACTGCACTAACATCATGGGTAATTGCATTCAAACTATGGTTTCTGCCAAAAAACTGCAAAAAAAAAAAAAAAAATGGTTACTACAATATTAGTAATGATGTAATCTGTTGATTGAGTGCAAACTACAGACCCTTCCTCCAGATCAAACTCTACTCTGCACTCCCCGTCATTCACAATGACCAAATCACTGCAATGAAATCAAGATTTATATTCATATTTATCTATTATTGTAAGTAGTATTAGAGGAAATAGTAAGAGTGGAAATCTGATGGGAAAAAGAGTGGAACAAAAAGCACATTTGAACAACAGTTGCAAAGACAACACTACACATTCACACCGTCTTTACACCCCACATGACTGCAGAGACAACCACTGTTCAGTTTGTCATATATTTCTGTGGTTTCACCAGACTACTGGGGTGCAAATAGCTGCACTGTGTGGCAGATGCTATTTACACCAGGGTGCAAATAGACACACCGTATAAGAAAATAATGTAAGTAAAATAAAGTTGGGTGCATATAAATAGACACAAATTAAATGTATGGCTCAGTAAAATCAGAATTAACTAGAAAAGGAAAGTTTGTCAAGACATACTTTGAATGTTGGCTTGGCACAGCCTTGTCTGAAGTTTACAACAGTTAAAAAGGTTATGGTCCTATTAAAGTCCTTTGTAGTTTGTACTTTGGCAGTTTGTAGACAGAGTTAAATTTTAAAGATGGTTACTAAGGTGTTCTGAGTGGTCACTAACCATTTTTAGGGTGCTATGGGTGGTTGCTAGGGCATTATTTGAATGCTGCTATGGGGATCTGGGTGGTTAAAAGGGCATTATTAGAATGTTGCTAGGTGTTTGCTAGGGTGTTCTGACTGGTTGCCAAGGCATTATTAGAATGTCGCTAGTTGGTTGCTAGGGTATTCTGGCTAGTTGCTATGGTGTTATGAGTGTTTGCTAGGATATTATGGCTGTATGCTAGGGTGTTCTGGGTTGCCGCTAGGGCACAATTAGAATGTTAATAGGTGGTTGATAGGGTATTCTGTGTGATCGCTAGGACATTGCTAGGTTGTTACTTGAGCATTGTAATAATGTGCTAAGTTGTTGCTAAGGTATTCTGGCTGGTTGGTGAGGTGTTCTGGTAGTTGCCATGCAGTTATTAGAATGTTGCTAGTTGGTTGATAGGGTTTTCTGGGTGGTTGTTAGGGCATTAAATAATGTTGCTAGCTGATTGCAAGGGTATTCTCGCTGGTTGCTAGTGACCGGATTGGTTGCTAGAGCATTATTAGACTGTTGCTTGGTGGTTGCTAGGGCATTCTGGCTGGTTTCTAAGGTGTTCTGGATGGTTGAAACAGACTTTTTGGCCATATATTTTGTGTGTGTGTCACATGACTGTGACAAGGCAAGTTTGACTATACGTTACTGTGTGTGTGTGTGTGTGTGTGTGTGTGTGTGTGTGTGTATCACATGACCGTGATAAGGCAAGTTTGACTATACACAACTACAAATGAGATTCGAGAGCTACAGTAGAGGAGCAGGTTATCAGTGAATAATGATTTACAATTTGGTCTGTTTCTCATACAAAGCTGAATGGCTTTGGGCTTCAGATTGTGACTACAAATGCAAGGAAAAAATTAATAATTGCGACAATAATTTAAAATCGCCATTGATGACAGTCTGGAAAGATTTGGTGTGCATTCATATGCAGTTTTGTCAGATATCATCTTGTCAGTTATTGAATTACATCTTGAGAGTGTGCCATTGTGTGTCTCAACCATACTTCTGAGATGAGCTTGCAGCACACAAAAACAAAAACTATAATAACAAACTCAATGCATTGCATTTAATTTATTTAATAAATGACATTTATTCTAACATGTATGAATTTAAAAATGTATAATGTTTGTTTACATTTTAAATTGTAAATCTTAAAAAAACTCAATGAATGTAGATGCTTCTTTCACCCCTGATATGGCCTGATCTGTATTTTGTTTTTGTATTTTCTGAACTTCTTGGTATTGAAGTACCAGCTTTACAGGTCAAGTACAGAGATAGTTACATTTTAATCATGGTCTATTTATCTGTACTATTAGTTTAGATTTCCCTGATAAGTAGTATATTTCAAAGTCAACTTACTTACGTTATTTATGATTCTGGTTGAGAGCGCAGAGCACGACTGGTGACATTTTGCCTACACACATACAGTGCATGCAGAAAGCAAGTGGACAGGCAAGAGAGAGAGAGAGAGAGAGAGAGAGAGAGAGAGAGAGAGAGAGAGAGAGAGAGAGAGATTTTTTTTAAAGACTGCACACTTAGTGTGCTTCTCAAATGGAAGGCTGCATCCTAGTAAGACTGTGTCCTTCCTAGACCAGTCCTTCTGAGGCTGTAGCACTCAATGCTAGAATGAGACATTTTAGTAAGTGTGCAAAAACCCAAAGAAAACCCATATACTTGAGAAAACAAGAAATATGTCCTTAATTCCTTAATTATTTTAGCAAAATGATTTATTCACAAAGCTAGAGTCACTCAAAAAAGCTTTTATATAACACATTTTGCAACACTGATCTTAGAATGTATAATTAAACCAAACAGAACCCTAGACTTGTAAAAACTATAAAAATGTTAAAGCTTAAATTCATGTAATTGCCCTTTTATTAATTTATTTATTTATTAATTGATTTGTGCTTTGTATCTCCTAATTTGTTGTATTGTCTAAATTACTTGAATTGTTTTTTCTACAGATTGTCTTGGTACAATTGTTAATAAAATCTTGAAGAGAATAAGCAGCTTCATAAATGTTTCCTCCTCCGTGGTAACGCAACTCAATTTCCACCCTTTTTAAAAATCATTTGGGACATGTGCAAAGGATTGTGGATGACTGAAGGCCACAAAGGATACACCCAATGCATCCTCCAAAATATGGCAAAGAAGGCTGCAAAACGAGGCTGTCTTCCAAGTGTCCTCACAATTGAGATGGGATTTGATGGTGCTTGATGACGTGGCAGCCGAGATATCCAGCCTAATGAGGCTGCAGCCAAGCACCCTTGGTCTGCCACTCTCTGTCAGAATAATCACATAAGGACACATGAACACGAAAACTGGTGCAGAGTATAAAATACACAGAATGTATGAGAGTCCTAACTGACTACCAATATGAAGAAAGCCAAATCCTGGATATTTATAGCCAATATCGAAATCCCGTCTGGATGCTTTTTTCAGGTCCAAAAAAAGGAGATGTCAGGGGAAAAGAGGACATATGGTCACCCTACTCTATATAAATTAATTAATACAAAAATATCTTGTAGTGTAAATTTAACTACTTTACAGGCCTTTATGTTTTTATGTATATATTTACAATGTTATAGTATACAAATAAATAACAAATCTCGTATATACACTGGTGGCCAAAAGTTTGGAATAATGTACAGATATAGCTCTTATGGAAAAAAAATTGGTACTTTTATTCACCAAAGTGGCATTCAACTGATCACGGTGTATAGTAAGAACATTAATAATGTAAAAATGAATATAAAAATATGAAAACATTTTTCAGAACTTCTTAAACTACTTCAAAGAATTCTCATCAAAAAATCCTCCACGTGCAGCAATAATAGCTTTGCAGATCCTTCACATTCTAGCTGTCAGTTTGTCCAGATAATCAGCTGACATTTCACCTCACATTTCCTGTAGTACTTGCCATAGATGTGACTGTCTTGTCGGGCACTTCTCATGCACCTTACAGTCTAGCTGATCCCACAAAAGCTCAATGGTGTTAAGATCCATAACACTCTTTTCCAATTATCTGTTGTCCAATGTCTGTGCTCCTTTGCCCACTCTAACATTTTCTTTTTGTTTTTCCATTTCAAAAGTGGCTTTTTCTTTGCAATTCTTCCCAAAAGGCCTGCACCCCGGAGTCTTCTCCTTATTTTTGTGCATGAAACGTCTAGGTTACATATGTCCCGCCCCCGGACATATGGGTATAAAGGCGGGGAAATGCGTCTGTTTCATTCAGGATTTTTCTGAGGAGCCGGAAATGGTCTGGCCACAACAGTGGCTCGGGTCAGCGACCTCCATCAGGGAATGGAGGTTCCATATGTAACCTAGACGTTCCCCGTCTGTCACTCACTTCGACTTTGTGTCGAAGAAGCGACACTAGGGGTCCAATTTAAATCACGCCATGTGCTGAGCCATGTACTTGTACTGCTGACACAGGAGCAGGCAGGTACTCGACGTGCCAAAACGACCAGCTGTATCAGAGTGCATGTACCCTTCCCCAATGCCCCATAAAGTCGTCGGAACCCTTATAGTTATCCTAGACAGGGGAACAAGGCGACGCTTGCCAACCTGGGAACGGGCCGAGCCTAGCCGGGCCTCTTATCTCTCTATGGTTCTCGCATAGAGCAAAACGGCTGGGGCCCTTACACGCATCATGGGAAGGGGGTTTTACCCAGTTTCCTATTTTTTCAGGGGGAAAGACCCTACGGAGACCACACCCACCCAGAGAGGCGAAATACACCACATGGGCTTTTAGGTCACATGTGGGAAGTGGCACGGTGGTAGATCCCGCCTCTTCGGAGGGAGGAGTTGCTACAGACACGGCAACCAGGGGACAGGGGGAACTGCCCAAGGGAGACGCGGGTCCACTCGTAAGGAGACCGTACCGCAGAAAATTCACACAGGAGGAAAGTCCACGTAGGAGCCCTAAACTGTGGAGCACCTATTCCAGTACAGGGTAGATTTGAGTACCCGCAGTGGATTGAGTCGGCGAATTCCTCCGCCAAATTACGGACCCACAGGGCTAGGTCATCTGGGGAGCCGAGTGAGTGGGCTCTCCTGGGAGAAAAGGCACACGGTATTACCACAGCCGAGAGAAAAGGCGCTAGGTGCAAGCGATTCATCCGGTCATCCGGTAATCCGTCAGCGTGTTACCGAGTTCTACCGGCTCGGACCTGAGAAAACACGGGACGAGACTAACTCTACCCTGAGATTGTAGAATCTCGCAAAGGTATTAGGGTTTCAATGTTTGGTGACAGGTGGGGGTGACCATCACACGGTGTGTGCCGCAGCACCATGCTCATCTCGGGACTCGAGTCTATAGCCAGTGCTGAAGCGGTCTCATATGCATCAACCCCAGAAGCGCGACCAACACGGAGGATGCCATATGCTCCAGGAGCTTCTGGAAAAGCTTTAAAGGGACCGTTGTGCCTGGCCTGATGGTGACAAGGCATTTAAGCACTGACTGCGCACGCTCGTTGGTGAGGCATGCTGACATTGAGACTGAGTCTAACTCCATGCCGAGAAAAGAGATGCTCTGAACCGGGGCGAGCTTGCTCTTTTCCCGGTTGACCTGAAGACCTAAACGGCTGAGGTGCCTGAGCACCTGGTCCCTGTGGGTGCATAGTAACTCTCAGGAGCGGGCCAGGATGAGCCAGTCGTTGAGGTAGTTGAGTATGTGAATGCCGGCTCCTTGGAGCGGGGCAAGGGCTGCCTCTGCGACCTTCATAAAGACACGAGGGGACAGGGACATGCCGAAGGGGAGGACCTTGTACTGATATGCCTGGCCTTCAAAAGTGAACAGTAGAAAGGATCGATGCCGAGGCAGTATTGAGACGTGGAAGTACGCGTCCTTCAGGTCGACTGCTGTGAACCAATCTAGATGCCAGACGCAAGTTAAAATATGTTTCTGCGTGAGCATTTTGAACAGGAGTTTGTGTAAGGCTCGGTAGAAAACTCGCAAGTCCAAGATCCGCCGCCTTTCTTGGGTACGATGAAGTAAGGAACAGCGGGGTGGAGCAGGTAGTACTGCGTTGGGAGGCGAAAGTGCGTCCCGAGGCTCTGGTGCTGAGAAAAGTCTTGAAGCACTTACCTTGCTCCGCACACCCGGCAGGGGGCGGGTTAGTGACTGGCGTCCTCTAGACTCGTCAGAACCGTCCGGCCGGGGGACAGTCGTGGCTTGGCTGGAGGCGTGGGGTCCGCGTCCAGAGGACTGTTGAGGTCTGGCTGCAGAGTGCCGTGAGAAGGTATTTATGGGCCAGGTGACCCAGAGAAAAAGAAAATAGCTCTTTTATTGAGAATGTGGATACTGCAGCCCCGCTTTCTGAGGGGTGCGGCAAATGAAATAAACTCAAACAAGGATTCTCCTCCTGGATGGAGTGGTCTTCTTACCAGCTCCGGAGCAAACGTCTCGGTCTCTGGTTCGATCGTCTCAGGACCGCTTGGAAGCCTTCCGGGTCCTTGAGAGCTGGGCCCCGATTGAGGCGGAGCTGCGCGTTGTTCAGCCGCAGGAGGACGCCCTTGGCGAGCAGATGGGGTTTGACCCATGGCGGCAGAGTTGCGGCGGGGCAGGATATGTGAAATCTGTCTGCTTCTTCACCGCGAAGAACTGCTGGACAAAGTCCTTGACGGTGTCGCCGAAGAGGCCGAAATGGGAGACCGGCGCGTCGAGGAAGCGTGTCTTGTCCATCTCGCACATCTCGACCAAGTTCAGCCACAGATGACGTTCCTGAACCACAAGAGTGGCCATCGCCTGCCCGAGTGACTGCACTGTGGCCTTCGTGGCTGAGCGGATTTCCTGCAGCACGTCTTGATCAGGACTACCCTTGTGCATTGGCAAAGCTACCCAAGTGCCTTGGCATGGTGGACTTGCAGGAGGGCCATGGCATGCAGGGCAGAAGCGGCCTGTCCATTGGCGCTGTAGGCTTTGATGGTCAAAGACGACATTGTCCTACAGGCCTTGGAGGGGAGCACAGGGCGACCCCGCCAGGTGGCAGTGTTCTCGGGGCATAGGTGGAACGCAACCGCCCTATCCACCTGGGGAATCGCAGTGTATCCGTGGGCCGCTCCGCCGTCGAGGGTAGTGAGAGCGGATGAGCGCGTGGCTTTGTGATGAGCAGAGAGGGGTGCTCTCCATGCAGTCGTCAGCTCATCATGCACCTCTGGGGAAAAAAAGGGACCTGTGAGCGGTGCGCAGACCCCAGGAACCAATCATCCAGCTGCGACAGCTGTGGGGAGGATGGAGGGTTCCAGTCCAAGCCCACACTGGCGGTGGCCCAGGCAAGCATGTCGGACATCTGGCCGTCAGCCTCAGCCTGGGCATGCTGGCCCAAAGGCGGCATCCCAGACGAGTCATCCGTGTCAGATGCCTGGACCGCTCTCTGAAGCAGCGGCGCACTCATCCAGCTCGGGGGGCTCAAGAGGATAGGCAGGCTGGCTGTGAGTCGAGCCACTGTTGCCTCAAGCCCGGACAGTAGTCAACGAGCATGCTTGGGGGCGGGCGGTTCGAGGGGATGTACCCGGCGAAGACGCACCCTCTGCCATCCCCAAAACGCCTCCATCTCCAGCCGCATCATCCTCAATCCCATGGGAAGAAAGAGCAAAGCGGGAGGGGCGGCTGGAGTGGTGTTCCTTTGGTTGAAGGAATGCCATGACCGCAACGTTGCCACGGTCATGTTCTCGCAGTGAAAACATGAACCATCCACAAACGCTGCCTTGGTGTGATCGCAGCC
This sequence comes from Moxostoma hubbsi, assembly GCA_032164185.1. Lineage (NCBI taxonomy): Eukaryota > Metazoa > Chordata > Actinopteri > Cypriniformes > Catostomidae > Moxostoma > Moxostoma hubbsi. The sequence continues at coordinate 6,167,251 of JAVLUX010000024.1, forward strand.
CAAACACACGAGACCGCGCCTTTGGCCGTCTGAAGCGGAGAGCACTCTACTGCATCCAGGAACTACACAGGGGCGGAAGGGCATTTTTATAAAGACACGTCCTGAAAAGGACGTGCAACGCCGCTGTGTATTGCTGTTTTAGAGGAAAATACTCTTTTAATACAACTCTTTTAGTTGCGCTGTCGAAGTGCCCAGGGGCAATCTGCACTGCTGTGCAGAGAAAGAGAAAAACGCATATGTGCATCATAGATCCAACAGCAGATCGACCAGAGGTAAGAGGAATAGGTGTGTGTGACTCGCAGCTTGCTGCGTGCATGACCATCGGCTCCAAAGAAAATTTCTGAATGAAACAGACGCATTTCCCCGCCTTTATACCCGTATATCCGGGGCGGGACATGCAAATTCTGTCCACCAATTTTTCTCCAATATCCTTCATTCCTCAAAACAATGATTGACTGATTAGTTTCTAGAGAAAGCTGTTTCTTTTTTTGCCATTTTTGACCTAATGTTGACCTTAAGACATGCCAGTCTATTGCATACTGTGGCAACTCAAAAGCAAACACAAAGACAATATTTAAATTCACGTAATAAACCAAATAGCTTTAAACTGTGTTTGATATAATGGCAAGTGATTTTCTAGTACCAAATTAGCAATTTAGCATTACTCAAGGATAAGGTGTTGGAGTGATGACTGCTGGAAATGGGGCCTGTCTAGATTTTATCAAAAATAACTTTTTTCAAATAGTGATGGTGCGGTTTTTTACATCAGTAATGTCCTGACTATACTTTGTGATCAGTCGAATGCCACTTTGGTGAATTAAAGTACCAATTTCCTTCCGAAACAGCAAAATCTGTACATTATTCCAAACATTTGGCCGCCAGTGTAAGTGTAGCCTATATCAATAAATAGATACAGTATATACTGTATATAACTGCATACACACATATATAGGGCTGTCAAATTATTAAAATGTGTAATCGTGATTAATTGCATGTTTTCTTGTAGTTAATTGTGATTCAACACAATATCTCATGAGTGGACAAAAATGTATTCGTTCGGATATATTTATTTCATTAATTTACACACAACCTACACTGCAAAAGAAAATCCTGTTGTTTAAAAAAAAAAATATATTTTTTTTAATAATAATAATAATTATGTACAACATATAATAAAAAGTATACAGCTTAAAAGAACAACCTGTACATTTTTGCAGTTTTAAACTGTTGTTTTAACGATATACTTTATGGTGCAGTACCTTTGTTTATATTATTAAATGATAAATTTAACATATTAACCTTCTGAACATGTAAAAATCTTCTTTTCACATTATAATGTATTGCTTATCACCATTGTTTACAGAAGGGCACATGATGACATGAAGTTCATCAATAGTGACCCTTCTAAGAGCAAGGACTAATAAACATGTAAACATGCTCAGTGTCACTCACACAAACACTGAACACTATCTGGGTAACACATGCAAAATTAAAATAATGCAATAAACATTAAATAAACTACATCAGATATAACACAGAATACCCCAATGTACCTGATAATAATAACTTATATTAAAAATAAGAAGAAATATAAATATTCCCATAAAATATAATAAAATGTAATGGGTCATGCAGGGAATTCTGGGAACACCTGAGTACTCTCTTGTTAAACATAATATACATTTTAACTATTCATTATATGGAAAATTCATACTTTTTAAATATGTAATATTTTTTACAACATTTTACCGTGAAACTACATGTATTATGTATTTTTCTACGTATATTTTATGGTAACAACTCGTTAACCAATTAGTTTCTTTTTTTACTGTAGCATTTTTTAGTCTTTTACCGTTAAAATTACGGACATTATTTACAGTGTACCCTACAACAGCAGCACAACTGAAAATATCTAATAGAAAAATTATATATATATATATATATATATATATATATATATATATATATATATATATATATGATTTATATATCATTTTCATATTTTTACTGACATCCTTACATTGGTCTGTCGTGTCGCCAACCAATCACAACATGGTGTGATCATGGTTTTCGAGTATTGATACATGTGCCTTTTTCAGTATATACAGGAATGCGCAATTATCTCAGACAACTCAATCCAGATAAACTAATCAAATCCGCTCATGCGTTTGAAGAACATAATTAGCAAGAGAGGAATTATCACGATTAGAAGATCTGGAATACATCATATATCATCTCAGATGTATTAAGCAACATTTGAAGAACGGGCCCCAATTTAGCAATTTGCATCAGAGTCACTTTGTCAGCAAATCATACAGTGGATAAGCATTCCAGAATTTCACAACTAACTACTGGATTACCAGAATACTGGACCTTTATAACATGCAAACTAGAGATCTAGAGCTACTGTTGATGAATTACTGCTCTTGTTGTCAGGGGTGTCTAGACCATTTTGACTGGGGGGGGGGGGCTAGGGTGGGTCCGGGTGTGCTTGTAGTGGGGCAACTGTATTATACCTTAAATGTCCCCTGTACACATAAAAAATATAATTTGCTGTTTTAATATTTGCACAAAAAGATTCACAAAATTTTAGCACAAATTTTCTAATTTTAATTTTTAAATATATAAACAAACAGGCTCATGACAAATGTTTCAATTAGACAGTACACCCTAACGTTTTGGTTTCACCCACAAACTATAAGCCACGTTGTCATGCTGTTCTTTAGAATGACTAATGCAGTTATATAAAACCAATAAAAAACAGTTGATCCCCCCCAAAAAAGAATGACTAATGCAGTAAAATTCTTTAATTTTATATGAATAGGCTAAGTCAAGATTTTAGGTTAGAATTGAATCAGGAGGCTATAAACAGCATGTGCAGGTCTTGTAAATGGTCACCATTTTCTTTACAATTTTTTTAAGCATTTTTAAGCACATTTTTAAATTCACTCGTTCATTTTAAATGGTCCAGTATAACAAGGGAATTTTTTAATTTAAATTAAAAAAGTTGCATCCATCGTAATTCTAAGAGACAATTAAGATGGCTTTAATGTGTGTATTGTTTTAAATCATTATTATGTCTGTCAGTGTCTATGTGCGTTCCTTATCGAGTGCTTGATGTGTGCCTCTTTAGAGTGTATTCAGAATAAATTTGCCATTCCAGGTGCGCTGTGGCCATGTATAACAATAGCTGCTGTTTCATCATACCCGTTTCTTTACATCGGCAGCTTCATTGTTTGTTTTGATGAACTTGTTGCTCTACATTTGTCTTGTTTCTGCATTGTACAGTGCAAAACATTCAATTAAAGACTGGGAAAATATACCTCATTATAAATAACATATAAGTTTGTACTGTATGTTGTTCCAGAAAGGAAAACCTGACAGATACACATACAAAAAACATTTCTACCAGAAAGACTCGGGAGAATAATGCTGAAACAATTAACCATTTATTGACAGCTCGGCAAACAATATAATGATAAAGTTCTTTGGCGTAGGCCCCATCCGTAGCTCGCAATCCAGGGGTCCGGACTCTGCATTTCCTGCCTGGCGATGGAGGCAGGGGCGCAGCCGACCCCCTGTGAGGTATGGGAAGGGACCATCCTGGTGGTGGTGGTGGGGAGGATGGAAGGGAAGGAATCATCTTGGTGGTGGGGAGGGTGGAGGTGAACGAAAGCATCAGCATCTGCGAACTCAGACATGTGTAAGTACCCATCTTTTATACCGCAAGTGTTAGAACGCGATTGGATAGATGAGAAGGTAATGAGTGACGTAACAATTGAGTCCTCCCGGCAGAACTTATGCTAAAGCTTCCATTTCACAATGAATGCTCGCCAAATAAGAGCAATCTCTAACGAGTTGGGCTCAGATGCATTCAATAAAGCAGAAAATCAGATCCTGGTTGTGTTTCATGATAATATCATGGGAAATTGCACTATAAGAGTAACTTGACTTACACTTACATTAACACCAGCACATATAATCCACATTAAGTAGAACTGAAACTGGAGCTGGCAGTTCCAAAGATAGACAAAAACTAATGCTGAACTTCTACCTTATCTCCAGAAATTGTTGGCTCATTATTCGTTTGACATTTTCTCCTACCTGAACTCTCTAGTCCTTTATATCCTCCCATTCTCTGGAGCCGACAATTTTACAAAGACATCATTAGCACAATAAGGATAAAGAATATATCATACAGGCATAAAACATTGAACTTGAGACAACACTTGGAGAATTATGCCTAAAAATGCTCCTATGGGCTTTCATTAACTAGCGTTTGTAAGGGACCATCTGCAAATTCCACCCAGAGCACTAAAACGTCAGAGATGTCCAAGTGTTCATTCATTAATTAAGTGTAAGTTATGCATACAATTTACCATCTTTAGAATGTGTAAAAGTTTTTTCTTTTTTTTAATAAGTGTTCAAGACAGAACATGCAAGGCAGCTGCATTGAACACTTGGACACCAGTGATGTTTTAGCAAAGTATGTGGACTTTTCAGACGAAAATGAAACTTTACCTTGCTCAAAATTATTATGCAGTCATAATGCATTGCAGTTTTATTTAAATATAATTTGATTGGTCTATTTATTATGATGTGACAACATTGAACTCACAGTGGGATTCCACACTTACTATTGTACTACTCCAATTTTGGAGTGCCCACAGATTAAATTGTATAGTCTGACTCTGTTGAAATTTAATTTCAGTAAATTCCACTACCTATCATTCCAGATCAAATTAACTTCCTGTGGGGTGTGGACAATTCAAATTCCAACTCACAAATTGAAAGGGTGTTAATTCTAAAATTCTAATTTTTGCACAACTCTGGAAAATATTTACTTTGTAGTGTTTATATTGTCTTATTACACAGATGTCTGGGATTCTTGATTGTGATTGGTCAATAGCGCCATCTAGCAATCTTATATTGCTCAGTAACAACCGCACACACACGGATAGATCAGCAAATAAAATGATTTCAACTCAAATAAATGTTTGATGTGCATTTATTTATTTATTTGGCATGTAGTTTTGTTATAAGATGCACAATGAGCAGTCAGATGTTCATTAATTACAAAATAAACACCAACAGAACTCCGACATAAACCAGAAATTGATTTCAGCTGTTCAGCAATTTATTTCTTCTCACATAATTACATAATTTCAATGCAAATCAATGATTCATGTCCATATATATATATATATATATATATATATATATATATATATATATATATATATATATATATATATATATATATATATATATTTTTTTTTTTTTTTTTTTGATAATAGTATTTTGATGAGCTGTATATTTAGAGCCAGATTGTTGTTTTCACAAAATAAATACCAACAGAATTCCACCCAAATCGGAGGTTGATTTCAGCTGTTCAGTGATTTGTTTCTTGTCATAGAATTACATTATTTCAGCAAAAATCTAAATTTTCTGTCGATGTATTTATTTATTTCATTAGTGGCCGTGTAATAAGTGGGATAATGTACAGTCAGCCTGTTGTTATTGCAAAATAACCCCCTTCAGGGTGATTCAGGAGTTCTCACTTCTAGTCTAGGTCCTGATCAAACGACTGACTGTATATTATCCCTTACATATATTGTAAATGGATGCAAATGTACCTATTTTGTTTCTCTTATCTATTTATGAGATCACTTGGGAGCACCAGAATATTTACCAGATTATTTTTTCCTGGTTATTATTGTTATTTTGGTAGCACAGTAAACTCCATTTGGGATTTAATTAAATTTGCACTCTTGTTGTCTCTGAGTCTGGGCTGCCCTGTCACGGTTAGGGGGAAGACGTTGAACATTATATAGCACATTTCACTTTCTATCTTGCTTCTTAACAACCATCTAAATCAAGCAATTCTTTAATTTGGCAACTAAAAACAGACATTTGAAACAAATGAAACAGTATTGCAGCACTGATTATGTTACTGTCCCCTTAAGATGAATCACTTTATTTGTATCATTCCTCATTGTGTAAGTCAATTTAGATAAAAGTGTCTGCTAAATGAATAAACGTAAATGTACATTTGGCTTTTGAATGTTTCAGTGTAGGAGCCAAGGTAATTTTTAGAGGAATTGGAATATAACAAGAGATGAGTAGACTTCTTTTATTATGCTTTTATGGTACTTTTAAGTTCCTTTTTGGAACTTGGCATTGTTAAAAGTCATTCACCTTCCATCTTTGGAAAAGTCAGCATGACATGGGGTGAAGAAATTAGAACTACATTTACATGTTAGAGTGAATTATAATTTAAGAGTAAAACAATTCAATTTTGGGGCTTTGTGTAACCTCAGTGGTGGATCTAGGCATGAATGACATGGGAACCCTCCCCTGAACCTCACCCCTCACCAAGTCCTGAAGCGGTTTTGCCTAGGGTGCCATACAAGCTAGATCCGCTACTGTATAACATAGTACTTGAGTTTAAATCCACATGAAGCACCAGAGTGTGCCTTTTCAAAGTATTTGGGTTAATGAAAAATGCAGCAATTGGTGATAAAGTTTGATTACAATGTTGAAGGGGTTCTTTGCACAAGTAGTATTTTACTGATTGCTCTACTTTTATTAATGTACTGTTTTCAAGAAAATGTTTTTTCAATGTACCAAACTTTCAAAGCAGTAAAAGAGAGAGAGAGAGAGAGAGAGAGAGAGAGAGAGAGAGAGAGAGAGAGAGAGAGAGAGAGAAAAGATCTAGGTAGCTTTGTTCTCTGTGCAGTCAGTGTGTAGTGCTTTTTATTCTTGCATAAAATACATAATGGCTGCCTGCTCTTCCATTAGCACAGTAGGTTTGTTAGCCCCTACAAAAGCTGCAGTGAATGACACTTATTAAAGATGGGGATATTTTATTGGAGTACTGTGACCGCTGCATACTTATACTCACACACTGCAATAAAGAATAAAATAGACTTACTGGTGCACATATACCATCAGAGCAAAGCTATCCACACATACATTGAATCTCATAGAGGAATTCATCTTTCAACAATTCCTACTACCCTACAGCAAGTGGAAGCAGCTGCAGACATTGATCAAAATGACTTGTAGCGTGTAGAAGTTCAAAATCTACCTCTGCCAACAACCTGCCCCATCTACTCGACCAGAGAAAGAAATAGGCACTCACAAAAACGTACAAACAAACCAGGGCCGTTTCTAGCTTTAAGCGGTATAAGCAGCTGCTTAGAGCAAGCGAGCCACCAGGGGGCCCCGGAAGGCAAGGTTGTTTATTTATTTAAAAAGCTGTGAGTAAGACTCAGGCAGCTAACTTGGATTAACATGACAGCTATAGGGGGCCTCCTTGTGGCCTGAGAGGGAAGGGAGAATGTACTGTAACTGCATGGAGTTTTGGATAGATGAGACAGGCATGTGCAGAGTTGTGTCCTGTTTGTCAATGGTACATGTTTTCAGACATTTCTGTTTGCTATTAGGGGGGAGGGTGGGGGGCTGTCTCCAAATAGAAATTCGCTTAAGGCCTCCATTTGCTCAGAAATGGCCCTATGAAAGCATATAGTGAAACTCATTCTCTATATATACAAAGTATTCTGAAGCCAAATGTCAAGTTTGAATATCATAATCTCAATAGACCACATAGCCACCACAAGAACAATACAAAACAAAAATGGCTCTTAGACGTGGGTCCTTTGTCGAACCAGAGTTAAAACTAAAGGTTATTCATCTGAAGAAAAAAAAAGGGGTCTTAATCTGATGCCATAGGATAACCTTTTTCAGCTGCACAAATAACTTTTTTATAAAAAGTTCACATAAAAAAAGGGTATTTATTTAATTTGAATATATTTGGATAATACATATTGTAAATGCTAGTGTTTTAAAGAGCCAGAAAGTTTCTTAAAGGTGATGCCATAAAAGAACAATTTTCAGTAATACAAAGAATCGTTTTATAAAATAAAATAAAACACCTTGAAATCCTTAAAGTCCATTGAGATCCATAGTAAATTTTTAAAGGTGATGCCATAGGAGAACCATTTTGAATTGTTCACAATAAGACCAGTTCAAAGCATTTAGAAAATAAATAGGGTCAATTTGGATATCATGCCAACTTTAAGTTAACATTTCCTACGCGTATATATTAGTGACAATCCAACACAAATAGTATATGTTGATTTGTGCACAGGGACACACATCCTCATCAACAGAGAGGAAATCACACATAATACTTTTTCAGAGTTCATTTACCTTAACAACAGGTGAAGTGAGAAAATAACATCTCCATGTTAATAACAAGAAAACGCAGAAGCAACAAAACTGCCATGATAATTACAGCATATTGAAAGGGACCTCAAGCCAACAAGGTCACTGATACAGTTATTACAATTAAAGCCTCACATACTAGCACAGGTGCATGTAAACCTGTGGCTGAAGGGAGAGCCGCACTATAATTGATTGTCAGGTTCTGAGTTTATGGACTTGGTGAGATTACCTCCACTACGTTTAATGAAAGAAAGGCTGACTAATTTTTATCTTGTGGTCAAAGGAGATACAGCTGTATCTTATGTGTACATAATAGAGGAGATTTATAAGCTACGTTCACACAGTTAGTGTATGACAACTGTATTTATAAGCAATGCAGCTACTCTGCATTCACTCGAACATTGTGTTTGAAACCATATTTAACACTCTAAAACAGGAACGACAACCATATTCTGCTGCTGTGTGAACATCGCCATATTTTATTTAAACAGAAAAAAAGATGTAGTGTGGACTGTTGAAAAGAAACTATCCTTTGTTTAAGTCGTTTGGCATATACAGCACCCATCCAGCCCACATAGATGGTAATGTACTCCCACACATACACATTTGTGCAAACAGGGCATGCTTATTTTCCTGCATCCTCTTGTTCTCTGTGGAGTTCTCACTTCCTAAAACCCACACACTTGTGTTGCACACACACACATTCACACACATCACGTGGCTTTGTAGACGAGAAGCTTTCAGTGCAACATCAGCTGAAATGGAATCCAGTGGTCAGATCCAGCTGTATCTCTCACACACATATGCCCTGATCCCAGTTCTGCCGAGTTTTCTACTCTGGCCTAGTCTGAAGCTTAGGGAAAAAATCCTACCAGCTTGCACTTTGTCTAATGGAGGGTAAAACGGCCCTGGCCAAAGGAACTGATATTATTGAACTGCTGACTTAGGTGGCCTCAAAAAACTCCAGGAAACGTCACGTACTCCTAACTGAGAGGTTTGGAATTAGCTATCAAAGACACATTTGTGAGTGTGTTTGTGTGTGTGTTGCTCTTCCCACTTCATGAGATTGTGTTACTGATTTCCAGGCCCAGACGGAATCTACACTTTTTCCACATTTTCAACGCTGATTTTGGGGGACAAGCTGCAAAAAGAATTTCAACTTTTTAAAATAAGTAGCTAAAAGATGTGGAAAGTGTTTACAGATTACTGGCATTTACTACGAATAGGATACTTTTGGTTTCCAATAACCTTTTAAAGCATCAGAGGCACAAATCCCATGATTTTAAATCGAGAACTGTTAAAGCTGAAGTATTTAATTGTATTTTATTGTATATATTATTTCTACACCACTAGCGCAACAATCAGAATTACAAAAATATACTTTGTTTTTAAAAAAAAGCTTACATAATATGCCACTCCTCTGCCATTGGTCAAACAAAGAGATAGTCACCCAATGTTGTTGGGGAGGGTTTTTAAGCAGGTTACTCAAAACAAACAGAGCAATTTTCATAGTGACACAGAAAGAGCTTAGTATTTCCAAGAAAATTAACCTATGGATGGCTTACATATAGTTGTCACTGGATATTAAGCTGGGAAAGGAGAAATAAATTTGATCCTTTTCATGAGTAGGGTCTAAATTCCCCTGCAGTGCCCCCAAGAGTTATTTCTGTGCATGACACTGCACAGCCGGCAATAGAGGGGGGAAGAGTGTAAACGAGTAGTTTATTGAATTCTTGATTTCTTGTCATTAAAAAAAAATAAAAATAAAAATCAATATTGTACATACCATGGAAAAAATATGAACAAACTGGTTATGTCTACTGTACTGCAAGCAACCCTTGTGCGAACTTCAAGACATTTTATTTATTTATTTTTTTCATTTATTTTTTTTCATCATTATTTTGGCTCATTTTGGTATCAGTTTGGCCAGCTGCATACATTTTGCCCAAGGTGTGTATTTTGGGGGGAATTTTGATATTTCAACCTCAGTTTCTAGAATACATTTATTAGTTACACTCAGGACCTTCAGGACATTGTCCCCATTGAAATATTGCAATATTTGATCCCAGTGCCATTCCAGAATAAAATCAGGAATTCTATAATATTATGCATTCATTCTGGAGCCCTTGCTTCAAAATGTAATTTTTATATTTTCCACCAAATGGTGCCTTTTTCCTCATGTTTAGCCTATGGAGCAAATACATGCTTTTTACCTATTTTCTGTTTGCTGTATTATAGAGCACTGCAGGCAAATTGAATAAATGATGCAGCTAAAATTGTGTGGGTGTGTTGGTATGGATGTCAGAGTGTTTTGTATGTGTGTATTGAGAAATGTGTGTGTGTGTGTGTGTGTGTGTGTGTGTGTGTGTGTGTGTGTAAAAAACAACAACGACATTAGTTAAACAAACTGGCATTTAAAGGGTTGAAATTCTGAAAATGTATGAATATTTGGTAGTTATGATCAGGACTTATGTTGACTAAAAACATTAAATAATTTAAAGTGGAAAATAATATTAATCTATAATATTATTATGGCAGATTTGTGACACTGGCATTTGGGCTGACAAGGACCCCTGAGTATCTTTTTTATTGACGCACAAGTGTTAATTTCTTTCTTTCGTTTAACATAAAAAAAAAAAAATAAAGGCAGATACTATTTGGTGCACCCTGGTGCAAATAATGGTATATGCTTTTCACACCCTAGTGCAAATAGTGGCAGATATTATTTGCACCCAAAACCCAGTGCAAATAATGGTAGATACTAATTGCACCCTGGTGCAAATAGTGTCAGATGATAATTGCACCCATGTGCAAATAATGATATATACAATTTACACCCTGTACAAATAGAGGCATATATTATTTGCACCCCAACCCTGGTGCAAATAATGGTAGATACGAATTGCACCCTGGTGCAAATAGTTTCACATACTTTAAATAGTATTAAAGGAAATATTAAGAATGGAGACAGCGAATCATATGGGAAAAAGAGTGGGATAAAGGCGGATTCTAACTGTTGTTGCTAGGACAACAGTACACATTCACATACTGTCTTTACACCCCAAGCTACATCAGCAACATCTCTTGGTTTGTTTATTGTATATTTCTGTGGTTTCACCAGACCATTGATGTGCAAATAGCTGCCCTGTGTGGCAGATGTTATTTACACCGGGGTGCAAATAGACACTCAGAAAAAGAAATGGACAAATAATTTAAGGAGTACAGTTTGCTTGTGCACTGTTCGAAATCTCAGAATGTGTGTGCATACGTTTGTGTGTGTGTGTGTGTGTGTATGTGTGACAAGTGCATAGTCACCTAATGTAAACAGATGTGGCTACGTGCATGCAATGGATGATCGCACTCAAATATGTACTGAATGTGAGTACATGAATTAGAAACTGTTATTGTGGTGCTTTTGTGACATAATTTTCATATGCTTGAAAACACTGTTGAATTGCTGTTTGTGTGAATGACAACCACATGTCCACTGTGACAAGGTCAAGTTATTGGCAATGGAGGAGTCAGGAGACAATGAAAACAGTTCACAGGTAAGTCTCTTTAATTTGTTACTCAGCAGACACTTCATGGACGACAACCGTCCGTAACACAAATGTAGTTCACTCTGTGATGAAAGCGCTCTAAAACAATAGACAGTCTCTCTCTCTCTCTCTCTCTCGTAGACTTTTTACTTTCCGGTCCCTCTCCCATACTCTTCCAATTGGAAGAGTTTTTGGGGTAGACATGACCTCCAGGGAAGGTGCCGCTCTCCTCTCTATAATTTGCCTCTTAGTCTTAATAATGATAGTATTTGACTAACTGGGACCCAGGTAAGGAAGCAGACAAACTGGCTAATCAGAACGTCTGTTAGCTGGCATGAGAATTCACACAGGTCTAAATTACAACAAATAGGGAATGATTCACCTATATATCAAATAGAGACTGAGTCTGTTCCCCGAACTACCAAACACAAAACTCTCACCAATGGACTAACCAGATGAATATATCAGTTTAAATGAATCTACTCTCCCAGGTTATTGCTATAAACATGAGCCTTATCTCAAAGGCTGAGGAAGAGGTGTTGCTACAATTTACAGTGAAGTTTAAGTCTTTTGAACTAATAATGCTTTATGTGACACTGTAAGATATAAATAAAAGCAACTCTGTTGTCTTTTGCTTTTGCTACAGTATATAGATCACCCGGGCTGTACTCAGATTTCTTTTGTGAATTTGTAAATTTTTTTATCAGATCTTGTAGTTACTGTAGAGAGAGCTTTAATTGTTGGTGACTTCCACATTCACATAGATAATGAAAATGACACATTGGGATTAGCATTTATCAATATTCTGAACTCTCTTTGAGTCAGACAAAATGTGACAGGACCAACTCATCGCCATAATCATACGCTAGATTTAATTCTGCCATATGGAGTTGATTATATAGAAATTTTTCCGCATAGTGATGACATCTCAGATCATGACCTCATCTCTTGTATGCTGTGATCAGCAAATGTTACTCAATACACAATGCTATCATTCAAGTAGAACTATTCTTTCAACCACTAAAGATAGCTTCACTAATAATCTTCCAGATCTATCTCATACACTCAATAAGCCCCAAAATCTGGAAGAACTTGATGAAATAACAAAAAATATAAATACACATTTGCACTGTCACCCCCTAACATTTAAGAAAATTAAAGAAAAAAGCCCTGCACCATGGTACAATGATAACATTCATTCTCTCAAAAGAGCAACTTGGAAAATGGAGCGCAAGTGGAAGAATACAAAATTATGTATTTTGCGGTGGATGGAAAGATACTGTCTGTAGCTACAGACTGGCACTAAAAGCTGCCAGGTCAGCATATTTTAGCAAACTGCAACAACCCTAGGTGTTTATTCAGTACTGTGGCTAAATTGGTTAGGAATAAAGCCAGATTGTAGCGAAGGTACACAGATAGACAGTCCAGAAAGGCAAACAAAGTAAGTTCGATAGGCAGACGGGTAATCCAATAGACGGGCAGTAAATTCAAAACACTTACAAGCAGGCTGGGGAACAGCTTACAGGCAGGAGTCAAACACAGGGTAATCAATGATAGTAATAATGCTCAGAATTGTATAATTGGCAAAAGATTTCACATTGAATGTGTGGAAACTAGGAACTTAAATAGACAGGGTTACTATGAAACAGGTGGAAGAGTAATCAGTCTGACTGGAGGAATATGGGAAATAGTTGTTGTAGTTGTTGAAATGTTAATTCTCAGGTGATGCAACCTCTGGTGGCGTTCAGGGGAGATGGGAGGTGCTGCGGGTGTAACAGATCCTCCCCCCTTATAATGGCTCCTGACGTGAGGAGGTTGTCTATGTCACGGTCTACCTCGACCTCTGGGAGCGGGTCGATGAGGGAAATTACGGTGAATGTCAGTGATGAGTTTAGAGTCCAGAATGTCCTCAGAATTAGTCCAGGAACTTTCCTCAGGACCGTAGCCTTCCCAGTCCATCAAATATTGAAGTGTCCATCCCCGGTGTCTAGAGTCCAGGAGCTTGTGTACCCAAAAGGCTTCTTCTCTGTCAATGAGGAATGGAAGAGGTATCTGAGGGTCTTGAGAACCTTCCTCTCTTGAACTTAGTTTCTTGCACGGGAGTTGTAGAAAAAGATCTTAGGTTGATAGCCAGACCCATTGTCCAGGAGTATAGTTGGGACCAGGGCGGCGATGGAGATTGGCTTGTTCACTTTTTCGATGAATGGCATGTAGTAGGTGGACATGAGCTTGGTCCCAGATAGCCTCGCTGCATTGCATCCAGTCGTCGACTGCGGGACCATTGGAAGGTTGCCCGGACCAGGGAAAGAGTTGTGGTTGAAGCCCTAAAATGCATTTGAATGGTGTGCTTCCTGTGGCAGGTTTGAATAGAGAGTTCTGAGCATACTCAGCCCAGGGTAGGAAATAGTTCCAGTCGTGTTGGTTGACTTGACAGTAGGATCGGAGGTATTTATCCAGGTCCTGGTTTAGCCATTCGAATTGACCATTAGATTGAGGGTAATAACCAGAAGTTAGACTCACGTTGATGTTGAGTAATTTGAAGAATGTGCACCAGACTCGGGAGGTGAACTGGGGACCGCAGTCAGAGACAATGTCATCAGGAAGGCCATAAAGGCGGAAGACATAATGAAACATTATAGGCTTTACAAAGACAGCTTAGTGTAGATTTTGGCATTTCTTAACTGTTCTAGTGCAGGTGGTACCAGAGGAAGGGGGTAGCGATAATTGATGGTGACAAAGTGCAATCCTTGATAGCTAATGCATGGGCAAAGACCCCCATCCTTCTTTCCTATGAAGAAGAAAGCCGCAGAAGCTGGAGAGTTCAAATGAAACCCCTTTCTAGGGATTCTGCTATGTACTCTTCCATAGCTTCATTTACAGTTCCTACATCAATCCCAGGGCAGGACTACCCTTGTGCAGCTCTTTCAGTGCCTTGACTTGGCGAACTTGCAGGAGAGCCATGGCGTGCAGGGCGGAGACGGCTTGTCCAGCGTCACCGTTGGCTTTGGCCGCCAGGGATGATGTAAAACTACAGGCGCTAGATGGGAGCTTCGGGCATAGATTCACTGTGAGCACCTTATCCACTGGGGACATCGCCGAGTAGCCCTTGACCGCCCCACCTTTATTTTCCAGTCTTCATGTTCGTAGAGCCTCCTACCCCATTGGGCAGGACCTACCATAGGACTTCCCCACATGACATACTTCCGACTAGACTCGGCAAGACCATGTGACGTATTACCAATTAACCCCCTGTGCTGGCCTAATACCAGTGGGTAGAAGGGCCGAGTCAGAGACCCGCTGGGGTGGCTTGCTTTCTTACGAAGGTGAGCCGCAACCACAACGTTACCATGGTCATGTCCTCTTAATAAGGACATGACGCATCCACGAAAGATGTCTCGGTGTGGGCAGCGCCCAGGCACAAAAGACAGCGATCTTGGACATCTGAAGGCAAGAGATATAGACCACAACAAGGAATAACACACAACCGGAAGGGCATCTTTAAAAAAACTCATCTTTAAAAAAACACTAAGAATACACTCTAAGTAATCTACTGAAGCGCCCAGGGGGCGATCTCTGCAGTGCACCCATGCAGAGAGGGTAGAAAGCCGCTGTAATACATCGTAAGGATCCAGCAGATGTGAATGGAAACCGTGGGAATTCAGCTCACTTATTTTTCAATTAAATAGCGACCGCTCAGCTCCGTAGAGAAAATCTGAATGAGCGTATGCACCCCCCCTCCTTTATACCAGTATGTCTGGGGGAGGGGCATGCAAATACCACTTGCCAATTCCCATTGGCCTTATATCAAATATCAGAGGTGTCTTGGGCTCCCAAGTGTGACCCCTAGTTTCACTACATTGACACAACTTTGAGTGAGTGACAGATAGGGAACTGTGGATAGCTACCTACTAGCTTTATTTCATGTCATGTCATACCATGTATTTATTTGTATTTTTTTTCACCAGATGGCAGCAAAAGCTCCAAAAGCCTTACACAATCTGATATTTTCTTAATTTGCAGATTAATATAGGTTGTTTTTACAGAAGTGAAATAAATATACATTTGAAATATTTTATATAAAAACATTATAATTCTGTAATTTAAAAAAAGTGAATTAAGTCTAAATAACAGAAAATTCCAGATAAAATGCAAAAGTTTAATGTTATGATTTTTTGAATTTAATACAGTAGCTGATTACAGTAAAAGAACAATAAAGGTGTCAAACTTTAATGAGTAGAAGCAAATGGTTAATAAAAATCACTGGTTGTGTGGTGCATGATTCCTCAGCACCTTAGATTGCTCTTTAAAATGTAATTTTAAAGATTTAAAGTCAACTTAAATGTTGGTCTCTTCTTCACAAAAAGCTATAATATGATTTGTGTAGATTTGAAATAGCTAATGAGTAATAAGTACCAATTTATTAATACTTTCATGGTGTTTTTTTTTTTTTTTTTCTTTGAGCTTGACAGACCCAGTCCATTCACTTTTATAATATGGAGAAGAATAGCCAGGGTATTTCTGAAAAAAAACAAAAACATTTTACTTTACAGAAGATTTGGAACAATACGAGAGTGAGTAAATGATAGCAGAATTATTATTATTTGTATTTTATTTTAGGGTGAACTGTCCCATTAAGACTGACATAACATTATGTAAGATAATTGAAAACAGTTATGTGTGCATCAATGTACAATGAACCAAATGTTCAATGTATTGTATGAACAAAATCTACTATAATTGTCAGCTTTGAAACATGGTTCCCTACCCAGCTGGTGCTTAGTTCAGTGATGAGAATAGAGAGAGTTCCCTTTTCAAGCTGCTATGAGACAAATCAGTGTGACACAGAGAACCAGACTGAGATTTAAATAGCACATTTAAATATTTATAGAGCACATTTAAAAACAACAGAAGTTGACCCAAAGTGCTTTACAGATCAAACATATAAATAAATAATGACAGAGTGATATAAATACAGATTGATTTAAAGTAAAAAAAAAAACAAACAAAAAAAACATAATAAAATAAATAAAAACATTTAAATACAGCATCAAGTATTTATCCATTTCAAACTTTCCAATGATCTATTCAAAAGCTACAGAATACAAATATGTTTTTAAAGAAGATTTAAAAATGCTATTGATGAAGCAGACCTTGCATGGAAAGGGAGACTATTCCATAGATTAGGATCTATCACAGAAAAGGCACGGTCACACTTAGATCTATAGCGGCAATGAGGAACCCTGAATAGAAGTTGTTTAGAGGACCTGAGCGCTCTGGTTGGGGAGTAAGGGAGGAGAAGGTCACTGATATATTGTGGCGTGAGACCAGATAGTGCCTTGTAGACATAAATCAGAATGTTAAAGTCTCTCATATCTAGCTTGAAAAATATCCCTTTACTGAAAACAAAGTTTCATGTGGCAACCAAAAAATGCGCTTGATGTGGTAAAATCTAAATTAACTTATTGTATTTCATCAAAAAACACACACACACACACACACACACACACACACACACACACACACACATATACATATATATATATATATATATATATATATATATATATATATATATATATATATATATATATATATATATATAATTTAAACAGATAACATTAGGATCAAAATCAGGATGCAATAATGTTTTATTCTAAACTAATTTAAGAGTTAGATAATAGGAATAGCACCTTGAGGTAACAATTGAAGATTACCATTTCTTCCTCAGTAATACGATCACAGACACAGAAGTGCACCTTTAACAAAGCTATGTGATCATAATTGTGATTCAATCATAATTTCAAATTCATTACTATATGGACATGACCAAAAGTTGTAATGTCCAAGTGGGTGAGTTGATTACTTTGTAATTAGTCTGTCCATTTCCACCAGTTTGACTAAATAATGCTGATTTGCAAACCAACTGCAAACATAAAACGCAAGCATAATCCCATTGACATCAGCGTTTAGGCACTGCCTCTTTTCACGTGACTCATCACCTGTATTTCGTTGTTACCCCTGTCACATTAGCACCACACTTTTGGACCCCAACGAGAACTCAATAAGCTCAAGGTAGGTGAGAGAGATGCTGTCTTCCTCTGAAACTTCATCTAATGATGTGGCTGCTGGAAAGTGCTACTTTAACTAAATGAATGGATAAACAGTTCAATTTTTCATATTTTATTTAAATGTATTTTTTTGTATTTTCTTTACTACTGTATTTTCTCATCTGATTCTGTATTTGGACTCCCTTTCCTCCAATTCACATACTGTACATATTAGAAAAGAATTGTGCATTAATCGTGATGTGATCATCCTATAGCAAATAACAGTGCTTATTACTGAAGAAAGAAAGATTGATAAAAATTATGTGAAAATAATGATACTAAAATACAAAAGTTATATTAGTGCTTGTTAAACTGGAAAAGTCATGAGAGGTTAATTTGTTGTTGACTTAAAAAGCTTGGGAAATTTTAATTGAGCTCAGTGGAGATGTGAGAATTTGATAGAAATACAAAGTGGACAGAGAGAAAAACTGAAAAGGCAGGAGAACAGTGAGCTGACTGCAGAGACACTTGGGTTTGTGTCTGAGGTGTGACGATTGAGAGGAAACACAAGAAAAGACTTCATGGACCAGTTTGAGATAGGTCTATACTGAAAAACAATCATGAAAAATATAAGGTCAGGGGAGAAAGAAAGAGAGAGGGGGCATGGGCGTCACTTCGTTTAAATAGATATGAAGTGCTGAACATATGAATAGCCCTCCAAAAAGTCAGTCACTGGCAAAGCTTCTATTATAATATTATGAAATACAGTATTTGCGAACATTTGGCTGCTTTTGAGTAACCGTCAATTGAGAAACGTGCTTTTCGGTTGTGAAATGGTTTATTTACAATATGGCATCTGCAAGCAATGTTTGAATTGTGTCTGAGCTCTTTGGGTCCCCTAATCATGCACTAATTATTACCATACTAATTTAAGTTACCTAAAAATACCTGTAATTTATGTATGTTAAAAGCCTGATTGTTCAGCTCAAAGGTAAACGCAGAGATAATTATAGTAACTTAAGGTCATCAACAATCATAAATGAACAAATGTTTGTAACTTTATTCTTACACTTTGAATCTGCAGTGCCAGTCCCATTCTGTAAACGCCTAACAAAATTAAAAGTTGCGTACAGGAATAAAGTCATGTTCAGGGCAATCATTTGAGAGATGTTTCTTTCTTTATATAAATCAATGAAGCATAAAAAGTGTCTCTACTGTAAATGACACCTATGGACTACCATTCTGCCATATGATGGAAAGAATGTGGAGCAGGTGACATATGGGCTTAACAGAAAACAGATGCATAAAAGAGAGAGGGTGGGATAGAACTGACAACATACATATGAGAGAGTGCAAAACAACAACAGAGACCTACGAGAGGATGCTGAAGTTTGACAGACAGAGGCAGCATGGACTCCTTGTTAGATGTAGAGAAAATTATGGTGGTGCGATGAAGGGAACCAGGGGACACGGAGACATATATGAATGGAACAGATGACACCGAGAGATGAGGTGGGAAGGGTGAATGAGAGATACAATGTATGGATTAGACTGAGTGATATGGGAGGTAAGGATGTCCAGATGTGACAGAAAGAGATAAGGAGATGAGATTGGAAGGCAAGTTTGTGAGAGAAAGAGAGTTTTTAATGGCTCTAAATACTGTGAGTATGTGAAAAATACCTAACAGAATTGACAGGTGTCAGAGAGAACATGGTGGTACAATTAGAGTGAGACAAAGATGTAAAGTTTCAATCATCAAACACTGAAAGTCATTTGAAGCCATTCTGAGCAACAGGAACAGAAAAAAACTTGATTTGGAGAGACATGAGATAATGAGAAGCAGTATGTAAAGGAGGGGAGCAGGGAGTGAGGTAGGCTTTGATGCTGGAAGTGAGGCAGGGATGGGAAGTAAAACAGGGAGTGAGGCAAAGAGTGTGTTGAGGAGTGAGGAAGAGCAAGGCAGGAGAAATGTGTGTGGGGGCCAGGAAGTAAGTAACAGAGTGAGGAGAGAAGCAAGGCAGGGAATGAGATGGGATTTAATGCAGGGTGTGAGACATGGAGTAAGGGATGCTGTGATGCAGGAATTTAGGCAAGAATGGGAGGTAAAGCAAGGAGTGAGTTGCGCCAAAGATAGTGATGAAGAGTGAGTAAGGGCATGAGTCAAGAAGTAAGGTAGGGCATGGGGAAAAAAGTGAGACAGGGAAAATGGCAGAGAGTGAGGTAGGCCGTGAGGCAGTGAGTGAGGCAGGAATTAAGGCAAGGAGTAAGCCAGAAAGCCAGACAGGGATACAGAAAGTGAGGCCAGATGGGGTGCATTGAGTGAGGCAGGAAGTAAGACAAAGAACAAAGAACAAAGCAGGACAAGGAGTAAGGTAGGGAGTAAGGCATATAATCATTCAGGACATGAGACATAGAGGGAGACGGGAAGTGGCAGGAAGTGAGACAGTAAAACAGAGAGTGATGCAGGAGGTGGTGCAATAAATGAGTAGGGAATAGGGAGCAAAGCAGAGAGTGTATTAAGAAGAGAGGTAGGAAGAAAGGCAAGACGTGATGCAAGGAGTAAGGCTGGGAGTGCAGCAGGGAGGAAGGTAAGGAATTAGGGCAGGGAGTAAAGTAGATAAAATGGCAGGGATTGTGACAGGAAGTAAGGCAAAAATTGAGTCAAGAAGTGAGGCCACAAGTGAGACATGCAGTAAGGCAGAGAGTGATGCAAGACTTAGTCAGGAAGTAAAATAGGGAGCAGAGAGCTGAGTAGGAAGTGAGGCAGAAATTAAGGCATGGCATGAGGCAGAGAGTATGTTAGCGAGTGAGGCAGAGAGTAGAGAGTGTGGTAGGAAGTGAGGCAGAAAGTAAGGGAGGAGGTGAGGCAAGATGTAAGCCATTGAGAGATATAGGAAATGAGACAGGAGTAAAGCAGAGAGTGTGGTGGGAAGCAAGATGGAAAGTGGGGCAGGATGTAAATTGGGAAGTGGGGCAGACAGTAAGGTAGGGAGTATGGCAGGAAGTAAGACAGTGAATGAGACAAAGAGTGAGAGGCTGAGAGGACCACACAGCTAGTATGGAAGGCAGCGAGAACAAGAGGACGAGGTGTAAGGTTGGTGTGAGGGATAGCCCCACGTCTCTGAATGTGTGAAGGCCACAGAGATGCCAAATAGAGATAGAGATAGATGGAGCGAACTGGGGTGAGACTGAGTTATTGCCCATGATCGATTCAGGGGTCCACTGCCAAATGGGGGGTGTAATAATGGATAATGCTATGAGTCTACAAAGAAAGAAAGGCATTGTGTGTGTGTGTGTGTGTGTGGTGAGCTTGCTGTCCACATAACGCCTGCACTTTCATTAATATAACTCATTCATCGCACATCACGAAGATGGTTTAATATGCCCCCATAACAATCTATTTATATATAGCACAATCACTCTCTTTCATTTTCACTCTCTGTCTCTGTCCAGCTACATCCCTCCCTCGCTCCCACTCTCCTACTCTTTTTTATTTCCTGCTGCCTATCTCTCTCAATATTACTTGTTTATCACCTGCTGTGCATCTCTGTGTTCATCTGTTTTTCAAATTAACCCATCAAAAGTCATTGTTCTGCAGTAAAACAAAAGCAAGACCAAAAATACATACAAATGCATGCTCTCAGAATAGTGCAAATCTGCACACACACACACACACACATACACATTTATACGTCATCCATGTGCCCACTGCTGATCTACTGACTTTTAAATAGTTTCCACAGCAACATGAAGAGGATGGGAATAATGCTTTACATGTGGCTTTTCTTCCACACTACAGAAACAGCATCTCCATGAACTGCTCACACAAATATGCCGTTTGATAATCAAATGCTTGCTGTATTCTGACCTCCACAGTGAAATAATGATAGCTATGACCATACACTGTCAACACACTGTGAGTCAACTGTGCCGCAGCTGATCGAGCCATGGATAGATTTAGTGCTGGGAGAACTGCTGGTGAGAATGGGATCGTTAGTCAATAATGGGCGAGGAGGTCTGCAGTTAAAGCCAGTGGGCTGCCAATCAAGCCAGTGGCCAATCATGACAGGCTCAGTTTCAAACTAGAATGTGGCAGGGCTTGTTATGCAGCTCATTATGCGATATGTACATTGTCGTTTAAATCATATGCAACACTGTTCCTTATTATGAATAAATATCCACTCATGGCTTGATGCAATGGAAGTGGGCTTGTCTATAACAACAGACATTAATTAGGTATTTTTTATGTTTAAATGCTTTAACAAAGAGTATTTCACAAAGCCACAGTTTTCTACACTTTTCCAGGAAATCTTCCAACAAATGGCTTCCTTATAGTTGTCTCTGCATACTAAACATTTGTTTGACCATTTTTAGTGATATCTAGCACCGCACCCTAGACAAGCATTAACAACTAGTTTTTCAGTTCTGTAGACACTTTTTTTTTGTAAATTTGGATGTCACTGCCTGATTTTTGGGGAATTACTTTGGCTGTTGAATGCAGTCACTGGTATATATACACTGGTATATACTGGTATATAACCAAATTCTGTGTGATCTAAATGGGATTAACTCTCAAAAGAGGAGTGACAACCATTTTTAGCTGCAGTTTGTCCAGTATGATGCATTAAAGAAAAGAAAATAATATTTTATTAATTCCAAAGTTCCATTTCCAACACCTTTGCGCCACTGAGTACGTTGAAATCTCAGAGCTGATATATATTTTCCAGAGCATAAATTGTTTCAAGTCTCTGGATTTCACAGGCAGTATTTTAAAATGCCTCCATGTGGACGGACAGGCAACAAAAGCCCCAGGAAAGAAATGAGAGGAGAGTTTGCTTAATGGGAAGAGCTATTTTTTACAGCTTTGATGCTCTGCGTACACATAGGCACACAGCTTATACAAAAACAAATTATAAAAGATGACCATTTCACAGAAACATTAAAAACATATTAGCAAAATAACTGTTTGGGGGAGGAAGGGAGGGAGAGATAGATAGAGAGATAGAGGCTTTAATTTTCTTGATTTTCCTGCTCCATTCTAAAGTTTATAAGAATACAGCATACTTTTGACAGCCTTTATGTGTTTTAGACCTCATGTTTGTTTGGGGCCTTCTATTTGGGGTCTCAGATACTCAAGATAAAAAATAAATAAATATTTCCACATGCTACGATTCACTTATTTCCATAGACACTATAGAGTTATAGTCATGCCATCTATTTTATATGATATTTTTAGGGGTCAAGCCCGTATTGTAATCGTGGGAGTGGTGGTGGCGTTGTGGGCTAAAGCACATAACCGTTAATCAGAAGGTCACTGGTTAAATCCCTTCCCTTGAGCAAGGCACTTAACTCCAGGTTACTCCAGGGGGATTGTCCCTGTGATAAGTGCACTGTAAGTCGCTTTGGATAAAGCATCTTCCAAATGCATAAATGTAAATGTTAATGTTCTTATTATTATTATGGGTCAAGCCCTGAAAGGGCGAAATTCTGTGTGATCTAAATAGGATGTTTGAAATCGTTGCTGAGAAATGGCTTCACAAAGATGATGGCGAGCACGCCAAAATGGACTTCATGTGACAAAACTTGGTATGAGTCATCACCATTATGCCTTGATGTCACTTGCAGCGTTTCGCCACACTGCCCCCTACTGGTAAGGAAATATGCTATTTTGGCTATAACTCTTGAACGCTTCGGCCAAAAATGATAAAACTGGTCTCTTTTGATTGTTAAACATTCATATATGTCTCCGTGTCCCCTGGTTCCCTTCATCGCACCACCATAATTTTCTCTACATCTAACAAGGAGTCCATGCTGCCTCTGTCTGTCAAACTTCAGCATCCTCTCGTAGGTCTCTGTTGTTGTTTTGCACTCTCTCATATGTATGTTGTCTGTTCTATCCCACATTGTCAAACGATACACAATTTTCTCATTTTGGCCATTTTGGCCTTCGGCTATTTTGAATTTTGCATTTTTCAAAATGCTGTATTTTATGAACGCATTGGCGTATCGTTATGCAACTTTGTATGTGTCATCAGGACCATCCTCCGAAGGTGTCTGAGAAGTTTGGGTCTGGTGCCACATAGTGGTGGAAAAAAAAAATATATATATTATAATTTTGTGAGTTTATAACTTTTAGTGGCTTTGGTATATTTTCACAGGACTGGTCTCTTTAATTTCAGGAGGATATGCCAAGCGTAACGATACCATATATGATATGGTTCGCCTTATGGCCTGTTGCCACTTCGAAAACAATTCCGAAACTACTTTAGCATACTGCTTCAAAGCCGTTCGTCCAATAGGTACGAAACCATCAAAATAAAAAGTGTCACAAACATGCTGCAGCGGGACACCTCTAGCCAAAGCTTTAGAAGAGGTGGCCCCCCTGGTAGAATGAGCCCTGATACCTACTCGCGAAGCTTGACCGCGTGCCTCATAGGCCAGGGCAATAGCATCCCTCACCCAATGTGACATTGTTTGCTTGGTGGTGGCCACCCCCCTTTTACGGTCCCCATGACAAACAAATAGTTGCCCTGACTTACGCCACTGGCTAGTGCGGTGGACATAAGCCTGAAGGGCACGGACTGGACACTGTCTGTGAAATTTCTCCTGATCCGACGTTGTAAACAGCGAAGAACAGGAGGCCTCATGAGTGCGGTCGAGAAAGGAACCTTAGGCAGGTAGTCAGGATGAGGATGCAGTATCGCTTTCGCCATTCTTGGGGCAAAGTCTAAGCAGAATGGCAAGACGGCCTGCAAATCCCCAATTCTTCTTAAAGAAGTAATAGCCATAAGAAAAAAATGTTAGAGACAGAAGTTTGTAAACGCTGACACTAGAGGTTCAAAGGTTCAATGGGGGGTCTCAACCAGACCCTCAAGGACTATAGTTAAATCCTACATAGGGATCCTGGTTCTAACGGGAGGCTTCAGTCGCATTGCCTCACGAACAAAAGTGAGCAGGCAAAGGATGTTTCCCCAGTGGTAACCCGCCAATCAGGCGTGGCAAGCCGACAAAGCGCCCACATAAACCGAGAGTGGTGGGGCGTGTGCCTGCTGATAATTTCTCCTGCAGGAAATCCAGAACTGAGGCAATGAGGCAGTTAACTGGATTTGCATTATGTGCAGTGCAACACCTTTCAAAGACACCCCATTTATTGGCATAACTTTTCCTAGTGGAAGGAACCCTAGCACTGAGAATGGTGCCGATAACTTCATGTGAAAGCCCAGTGTCCCTCAGTTGGTACACTTCAGGGGCCAAATATGAAGGTTCCACAACTCGGGCCGGGGATGAAATATCGTCCCCTGTGCCTGAGACAGAAGGTCCCTCCTGTCCAAAATCGCACAAGTCGAGCCGTGGAGGAGAGATATTATCTCCGAAAACCATACCCTGTTCGGCCAATGCGGCACTATCAGTAAGAGGCAAGACTCTTGCAGGCGAACTCTTGCCAGAACTCCCAGGAGCAGAGAAACCAGAGAAAACGCATACAGGCACATTTTGGGCCATGTATGTGCCATCGCGTCCAGACCCAGGGGGGCTGGGTGACTCAGGGAGAAGTAGAGGGGACATTGTTGGGTCTGTTGGGAGGCGAAGAGGTCCACTTCTGCAAAATCTTAACCAGAGTTTCCACTCCCCTGTCGGTATTTTCTGTCTGGAGAGTAAATCCGCTCCCCCATTCAGGCATCCAGGGATATAAACTGCTCTGATTGACAGGAGCTTGCCCTGGGCCCAAAGGAGAATCTGCCGAGCCAGTATTTTTAGCTCATGTGACCGTAGTCCTCCTTGATGTTTTATCTAAGAGACTGCCGCTGTGCTGTCCACCCGCACCAGGACATGGCAGCCTCTAAAATGCTGTAGGAAGTATTTCAGGGCCAGAAATACAGCCATCAACTCAAGACAGTTGATGTGCCAATCAAGCTGATGACCCTCCCATTCCCTTTGAGCTGGACGATCACTTAAGACCGCTACCCAGCCTGACAGGGAGGCATCTGTCATTAGCAACTTGCTACGGCAAGACGCACCAAGAGTGGGACCCAAGGTGACGACCTGGGGTCTGAACCACATAGAAAGGGTACGTAGCCCGCAGTGCTTAACCCTTATCTACCTTAGGGGACTGGCCCTTGGATGAAATCCCCTGGCTTTGAGCCACAACTGAAGTGGTCTCATGTGCAAAAGGCCCAAAGGAATCACCGAGGACACAGATGCCTTGAGAACAGTGCAACCTTGGCCTAGTCTGACTTTGCTCAGGGTGTTCTGAATGGTCTCGATTTGAGCAGGAGTCATTTGTGCCCATATCATGATCGAATTCCATAAGATCCCCAGATACTTAGTTCTCTGAGTAGGAGAGAGAATGCTTTTCTTGTCGATGAGTCTTAAACCCTGAGAAACCAGATGAGTTAAGACGATTTTCCTGTGCTGTAATGCCAGTTCTTGTGACTGTGCAAGTATCAACCAGTCATCTATATAATTCAGAATGTGGATGCCCTGGAGTCGCAGAGGAGCCAGTTCTGCATCCATGCACTTTGTGAATGTGTGGGGTGATAAGGCTTAGCCGAATGGAAGAACCCGATATTGGAAAGCTTCACCCCAGAAAGTGAACCTCATGAACTTCCTGTGTTGTGGCAGAATTTCCATATGAAAATATGCGTCCATGAGATTGATTGTGACTAACCAATTGTGATGTTGGATTTGAGACACGACCGCCTTGACAAATAGCATCTTGAATTGAGTGCCTTGACTGAGCGATTCAAGCCTCGAAGGTCTAAATTCAGACGCAATCCCCATCATTCTTGGGTACCAGGAAGTATTTGTTGTAGTAACCTGATTCTCTCTCTGGAAGAGGAACATGTTCTGTATCTGTATCCGTCTGTTGGTCGCCCGGAGAGACAGATACTTGGCTCGACGAAGCTCTGAAAAAACCTCTTCATCGACTGTACTGCCCACACTCATGTCCTTCAACAGGTCTGCCTGGTATGCCTGTAACACTGTCATAGTGAGCAGGGCAGCACCAGCCTGACCTGCTGCCTGATAAGCTTTCCCCACGAGCATAGAGGTGGTCCTGCACGGCTTTGTGGGGAGAGTAAGACTCAGCCCTCACGATGGTCGAATATGTCGACGTCGAAGTCACAAAGACACGGGAAGTGTAAGGTTTCCACCATGAATGAGAAATCTCATCATGGAGGTTTTCAAATAAGGGAAGGGACTGATTTTGCGTTCCCTTCACCTGGCCACCAGACAAAAATCTGTCCTCTAGTTTAGAGCATTTGGGGGTCTCTTGTTCATGCTGCCAGTCTAACTGTAGTCTGGCCACTGCACGAGTAACTACTTTGAGCAATTCCTTAACCGCTTTATTATTACACAAGGAATGCTCAGAATCCACGGTCCCAAGAGACTCATCGTCCCTCTCATTAACTGAAGAGGCACCGAGGTGCACTTCGAGATCATGGGAGGAACCAGTTGGATCTGAAGAGAGAGCGAGTGATAGGGATGAACCTGTCTCTCGCTCCTCAGCCAGATCGATACGTGAGGTCCACGACGAAATGGTGGGGGCTGGCTCTTGGAAATAAGCGAGACGAGTGTGCAGCATCTTCACTGTGCTCACACCCGCCTCGCTCTAACGCAAGAGCAGCATGCTCTTCCCCCAAACAAACAAAACAAAACTGGTGTGTGTCTGATACAGCCATATGACGTAAACAGGGAATCACACACCGTTTGTTTTGTTTATCACTAATTTTCTCTTTCTCTTTCACACTTAGAAAAAGACGAAAAAGATTTCTGAACACTGCCTAACAAGTCTAACCCATATCAGAGGAAAGTAAAAAGTTTGACAGGCTTGAGAAGCACAACACACACAGAATGGTCTGAAGACAAAAGACCTGACGATGCACCTGTGACGCATCTATTTATAGACCCTGGTACCGGCGCATCCTGATGATGTCACCAGCAGAGGCTATAAATTCCTGTCAATTTCATTGACATGTTGCACACATATTCACAGCTGGTCACTGCTAAAAGACGTTCTCAAAGCGCTAAATCAGCGCAGCATCAAAGTGTAGCTTTTGATAGGGAACAATTCCTTACCTCTGAATTCGTCACTGGATGCATCTTTCCTTCATATATCAAGCTGTAATTTTCTGCTCCAGGTCAAACCAGACCATGGAGCTTTTTCTTGAATTATGGTTATGTAAATTTCGTACTTCTGATAAACAGTACAATTAAATTCATTATTCATCTCTAAATTGTAGTGAAAAAAACAAAAGAAGTGTAACAGTCACGTTTTCTACAAATTTGTGAATTAGGACCCAGTAAATTTTCATCTCACATTTAAAACCCTCTGATGGGTGAGAATGTAAACATATAAAATGACTGACTGTGATTCCGATTTTTGCAGCGTTTCGTTCATATTCATACTTGATAATTCCAGCTTCTTACCATATTGCCTGATGCTCCGAAGATGACATATAAAGAAAGTGGAACTCTGCTGAAAAAAGGTGCTTCCTAGGTCTAGCTGGTCTCCCAACCTTGGCAAACTGGCATTTAGCTGGTGGGCAAACTGGTCTCTGAGTCTGGCCAGCTCACAAGTGGCCAAAAACCCGCTAAAATCGCAAGTTGGTGGTTTAAGGTGTTTATTTTTTTTTGCAGGGATTGCTAGCATTTGTATTGCAGATGTTCAGTTATCAACAGAGGAGATAATTTACTGTATATAATACACCTGATTCTACAAATGTTTGCTAAATAGGCCTTGTCTTGTGATGTAGGAATTTTGACTCATATTGAAGAGATGCCATTTTCTCACAAAACCTGTAAAATTGCAGTAAAATTGTTGGATTTCCTTTACTAATAAATGTTCTACATTAACATTTACTGTTTTGTTACCATTCACATATCAGCACCAAAATGCCATTAAACTGTAAGACCTTGCGGACTGGTAGTTATTTTATCAGTTTCTTCATCCACTCAGATGAACAGAAGCATTTTAAAGAGCCCCAATTATGCTTTTTGGGATTTGACCTTTCCTTTAGTGCGTAATATAGCTGTTTGTGCATGTAAAAGGTCTGTGAAGTTACAAAGTACAAAGTCCATGCAAAAAGGAGTTATTCTCTCCCACAGACAACACATGGCTGGATTGCAGTCCAGCCATTTCTTCCATAAAGTATCTATATCACTATGTAACAAATTTGCATAATGCCTGCCTAAAGGGTACTTTGGCCCACCCTCAAACAAATGTAGTTATAGTAGAGGCCAGGATGAGTTGGGTTAGTGTTGTTGCTATGTTGAATATATGTTGTTTTCTTCACTGCGAAACCAAACTTTTTGTTTGGATTTCCAACGGCGACAAATTGAAAAATCAATGGTTTCAATGTATTTAAATAATTTAGCAGTAGGCCTACAACCACAACCAATTCCGGATTCAAGACTCCTTAAGATGGTGCAGTTCCCAAATTTTTGGAACAATCTGCCGCTTCAAAGTCACAACTTTGTAAGTATGCTTGATTATTTGTGGATTAATCTGCTACCGGGAGTTCAAATGCAGAGTTTTGTGTTGTAGCTAAGGTGTACACCCAGTGCACAGCTGTAGGTCTCTGCTAACCTGCTAGCTAATATTATTGTGTTGAAATAGTTTTCCTAATCAGCTGCAGGCCTACTTTTACCTACAATTGAGTAGAATTATGCAGATTATTTGTCGTTCTTACTATCATGAATAGTGATCAAGTGTGGAGATGGATTTATTTTACAAACTATCATTTTATGTCTGCAATCAATGGTAGTGCTCGGCTAACTTGCTATGTAATGTTATTGTTTTGGTAAGGGTTTACTATTCTGCTGTGGGCTGGTTTTTGCTTAAAACTGTGTAACAAAATGGGCAGTCTCAAGAGTCTTATATACTTACAGCTGTAATGTTATGGCCGCTATCCACGGTAGTCCACGGCTAACTTGCTCAATAACAGAGAGTAATCCTCTGTTCTCCGTTCGTAACTGGTGCGTTAATCAGCTTGTTCATCCAAACTTCCACTATCGGACTCTAGAGCTGGTAGGGCAAAAGCCGACGCCACTGTTACCATAGTTAAAATAGTTTTTACAGCTCTTTAGGAAGCCTGAAATTCAGTTATGGTAAATTGGCATTAAATTTACGACACCCAGTTGACCGATCACAACAGACTGGGCCACTTGACCAATCAGAGCAGACTGGGCTTTTTGGAAAGGGGGTCTTTAAAGAGACAGGATCTAAATCAGCATTTGAGAAGATTATGAAAATATGGGTTGCAGAAATGTACAGTATGAGAAAAATAATGTTTTTGTTTTTTTTTAACATTAAAGCATGTAAACCTATTCTAGTAGACCCCCCAAAAAATCTTGAACCTGTAATTTACCATAATATTGACTCTTTAAGGCTACTAAACAACTTCTTTTCCCTTAACACTTTCTTTTCCCCTGTTTATCTATTTGCATTTCTAATGTACATTTCTGATGAGTCTAAATGTTAAATAATTTCTAACTGATGAAATTAGTTTGAGCTTTGGAAAAGTCTTAGAAAAAAAACTATTAAAAAGCACTTTGGGGACAGGAGTGAGCCGAGTGCAAAAGTGAGGGTAATTTCAGGTGAAAGCTGGCAACAGAATGGATGAGTAAAAGACAAAGGGGTTATTTAGTTTGAAAAGTGCTGAAATCATAGCAAACAAAATAACTGTAGTCACTCCGCACTGACCTCACACCAAAGTCAGTCGATTTGGATTTCACTGCTGGGTTATAGATATATATTTATATCCTTTATATATTTATTTACAAAGTGCTGGAGACCGAGCACACATCTAATGCAGCCAGAAGTATATATAAGTACTCACAAATGCACAGTTTTGCAAGACACATAGAGTCACTTTCTCTCCATTGAGATATTAAATTCTGTTCACAGCATTAATGCATTTATACTTGCCTGGGCATGCACACGCACACACACACACACACACACACACACACACACACACACACACACACACACAGCACAACTGTGTTTAATCTGCTCCAATATTTTTTCAACTTTCTTCCAGGATAGTATAGATTGTGACATTACACACTCTGGCTGCCGTACCATTGTGCCTGCCTGCAGCATCATTGGGTGGGTGGGGGCAGCAAGGTTGCAGGCAGCAATATTAAACCATCAATCACTTCCCCAAATTAGGGTTTTTACGTCAAAGCAGCATTAAAAACACACCCACCCACAGGTACAAGCTGGGTGCGAGGACAAAAACTCATATCATCACTACAACTCTACTAAACAGCAGCCCTCTCACAGACACACACAAAGCACGCTCCCCAGAAAAGCACAAATAACAGTAATTAGGAGCTAAATTAATCATAATAAATCATTAGAGGTACAACAGTTGTTTTCGATTTGCACGAATAAGACAGGCACTAAATAAAATAAATCGGTTTTGACATGAGGTTATTGCAGGGAAGAACTTTACAATGCCAACATTATAGTTGGCAATAAATAGCAAGTAGGCTTGTACAGCAACATGCCGGGAGTGTTTTAAATATAATCTGCCACTCACTAACACTACCCGCTGCAAACTGAAGGAGAAATGCGAGTCAGTAATGCATCCGTTTTGCTGTTTTTCATGTTTCATCATAAAAACATCTGGGCTATCAATGAGCCAACACACTATTAAGATGTGTGTAGTAGACGGGAAGAAATGAAATGGGAATGGAGAGACGGCGCGAGTTGGAATGGGAGGGGGCCAAACGAGCCATTGAAATACATTCATTCTAATTAGCAACAGCAGGGGGACGTAAACAAGAGCTGCATTCACATCATCCTCCATTAACACTGTTTACTTACTTATGAGCTCATTATGTGCAGAGGAGTAAAACTAACTACAGAAATCAAGTGAAACTCACTCAAACCTACAGACGTCCCATCCAAACACTCATCTACACTTGAGAGTAAAACTTCAAACTCTTTAAGGTGAATGGCCTTATTTCAAGAGCACTAGCATAAAGTGCAGCACTTTGCCATAAGTCAAAGTGCAAAGGCAGTGGGCATGGGCATGAAATTTTGGTATTTTCATGCAAGCATTCGCTAAGTCTAGGCACAAGTAGGTTTGGTGAAATCGCACACGCAATGCGCAAATGGGCTGGATTAAGTGGAATTTAATTCTGAGGTTTTGATCTGCATCCTATTATAGGCTATAGTTCATTCCCTCAAGCATCAACCAAGACAAGACAAAAAATGATTGTCGAGCATAATTCTATGACAGTGACACCTTTTATACGCATGGAAAATGTGATACCCCTCAGAATTTGGATGTACGCTCCATTAAATTACAGAGAATGTAAGTATTAATGATAATTTCCATCTACTAACACACAAATCATGGCTAGTATTAACAGTGATTGTATCGGCACGCACTTCACTACTACTGGTCAATTTTGAAAAATGTATGTAACGCGGGGTTAGGATGGGCAAGGAGGAGGCGAGAACCGGCTTGTCAATATAAATAATATTTTAATGAAGAACTTAAAACAAAAGCACAAACACACACAACGGACATGTCCGGGATTGCTCTCTCTCTCTCTCGAACCATCATCACCGGCTGCATTTATCCCTCGTGCGCCTCATCAGGCCGATTGGGGACCGGGCGTGCGACATTCCAGCCCGGCCCCGCCCCCCATCCACTCCACAATGTAATTAACTTATTGATACACGGTAAAAAATTAAAGTGGTAAAAAAAATCATAGCCTGCCAATTGCAAACATTTTACTCTCTCCAACTTCTTCCACTGGCAAGATTTGGTGTGACTTAAAAATCACTCTATGACAACAGGTGGAAAAATACCTTTAGACTTATAAATTAGACCATAAATACATTTGTAAATTTAAAGATAATAATAATAATTGAAAAATGAACCATGACCACAAATCTCATACTTTTCTTTTATTTCATATAAGGCTCATGTAAAACTCTGATTCCCTATCTGTCACTCACTCAAAGTTTTGTTGATGAAGTGACACTAGGGGTCACACTTGGGAGACCGAGACACCTTCTGATCTTTGATAAAAGGCCAATGGGAATTGGCGAATTTGCATGCCACTCCCCCGCACATACGGATATAAAGGAGCATGCGAACTGCTCATTCAGATTTCTTCTTCAGAGCCGAGCAGTTGATGTTCACTGAGCTGAATTTCCCACAGCTTCCCATTCACCTCTGCTGGATTCTGACACACACTACCCTGGCTTCTACCCCTCTGCACTGGTGCAATGCAGAGATCGCCCCTGGGCACTTCGGCAAAACAAACTTAAAGAATATATTCTAAAAGAGTGTAATTCCTAAAAGAGTATATTCTAAAAGAGCAGCACACAGCGGAACGTCTTTTTAAAGATCCATCTTTTAAAAGATCCATCTTTTAAAAGATGTTTTTCATTTCGTTTGTGTGTTATTCATGGGTGCAATCGTTATCTCTCGCCTTCAGACGGCCATGATCACTGTCTTTTGTGCCAAGGTGCTGAAAGAGCTGCACGAGGGTAGTCCCACCCCGAGATTGATGCAGGAACCGTCTGGCCTAACAGACATTTGCAGAGCATCGAGCTGGGCAACACCCAACACCTTTGCGACATTCTACAATCTCCGGGTTGAGCCAGTTTCATCTTGTGTCTTAGCAGGAACGAACAGGTAAGTCCGTGAAAGTCGGCCTGTTGTATCGCTTCCATATAGCGCCTTTCACCTCCACTGAGCTGAAGACATGCACACTTGACTCACAGCAGTGTTCCCAAAATCTGTTCCCTTGTCGACTTGCTCCTAGCCCTGTGGCAGATGAGTTTATGGAGAAACTCATTGCCGGCTCAGTACACATGCCATCTAAGCCCTGTACTGGGGTAGGTGCTCCACATGTGCTGGTTCCTTGTAGGTAACCCCTTGCAATGTATATCTTCTGCTGAAACGTTTCACTGTTGGTACACTGCGTCTTCCTTGGGCAGAGGCCCCTCTGCCTCAGTCACCATGTTTGTAGAGTCTCCTCCCCCATTGGGTAGGACCTACCTTGGGACTTTTCCACATGACATACTTCCGGCTATGCTCGGCAAGACCATGTGATGTATCTCCACTCAATCCCCCCCCCCCCCCCCCCTTCTTTCTGAGCGGGGTGTGGTCTCCACGGTGTCTTCCCCTTGGGAGTGACACCCCCCCTGACGTGGTCACTGTTGGTCCAAGTTGGTTAAAATAAACTTGAAACTCTTTTTGGGGAGAAATATGAAAAAAGTGGGAGCAGTCCACTTGTCCCCGCACACGGTAGTCGGTAGTCAGACCGTCGGTCCACATAACACATTTCAGCTAGTTGTGGCGTTTTTGTAGGGGACCCCTAGTGTCACTTCATAGACACAATGTCGAGTGAGTGACAGATAGGGAACATTCTGTTACGTCTGCAACTTCCGTTCCCTGATGGAGGGAATAAGACTTTGTGTCCCTCCTGCCACAATGCTGAACTACCCGCTGAAATGGCCGGGACCTTACTCTCGTCTCCTCAGCACAAAACCTGAATGAGCGGTATGCATGCCAGCTCCTTTATACCCGTATGTTCGGGGGAGTGGCATGTAATTACCACTCGCCAATTCCCATTGGCCTTTTATCAAAGATCAGAAGGTGTCTCGGGCTCCCAAGTGTGACCCTAGTGTCACTTTATCTACACAATGTCTCGTTCCCTCCATCAGGGAATGGAGGTTACGGAAGTAACCAGGACGTTAATAGTGACATAAGTTGATGTTCCTCTATATTTTCAGAGTTTTGACATGGTGGAATCTTCAAACTGCAAATGCAGGAACTGAGTTTAAATTTTGCGTTAAGATGTGGTTTTCAAATGTCTTAACGCAACAATCTATTTGCACCCACTTTATTAACATACAATACACCCACAGTTTGCACGCATACACCCACAATAGCATGAACACTCCCACCCATGCCCACTTGCGCTTTTTGCTGGCACGAAAATTGCGATTAGAATTAGCGCTCTCATGAAAATTGGGTAAGAAATTGCACACAGTCATTGTGCATAGCGTTGCACTTTGCATGACAACATATTGACATGACAAGCAGAGAATAACCCAATGAGATCTAATGTAAACATTCTTTTCTTGCATTGTCTGATTTATTTATTTATTTTAAATATAAGCTGATTTTAGGTAGTTATCAGCATATTGTTGTGCGTGTAAATGCTCTCATTGTGAACACACTTTATGGTGTGTTCATACCGACAATTATTTTGTAGTGACAAAGCAACCCAAAATAGCTTTTTTCAATGAGAGTTGGCGATTGAGAGATAGCAACATGAGTAACAGTGACCACTGCCAAGGTAAAGAAGATCAGATTAACTGTATGCAAATGAACAATTACACATCTTCGCGATGATCAAAAAGAGCACAGACAGTGGACCTCACGTGATTAAACTTGTAATACAGTTAGATGTGTCAGTCAAGCAACGTCTACAAGCAACCAAGAGTACAGCAACATGTTGACCTTCAGCACTCAAGGTATATTAATACTGGCAAAGTTTAGCAACGAGAGCAATTCATTTCAATCTTCAATTTTCTTCAATTTCGGAAATGAATAAAAATAGATATAGGTATTGAACTAATGTGTCACTTATTCTTAATAAAAGTGTATTTATAGAATCTTGAAAATCGACATTATGATACCATTGTTTTTATGTGAATAATCAAAGGTACATTTCCAGTTTTAACATTATTTGCACTCACAATTGGTTTTCACATTGAAAATGTGAAACATTTAGCAATTTATGCATTGAGCCACACTGAGAAGCCCCATATCTCTGGGATGTAACCATAGAGCCTTTAAAATTAACAGAAAAAAGGAAAGTTTAAAAAAACAATTTGAAATTTGAAATTTGGTTGATTTGATATGGAAAAACACATTACAGGAACTTAATGACTCCTATATGTTGTCTTTTGCACAAAGTTAAACTTGGTTACATTGCCAGTCGTCACTGCCACCTATGTTGCCTCAAATTGCCTACTGTCAATGAAAATAAATGACTTGCTTTGTCAATGCAGTTGCATTCATACTGACAGCAATTTAACTACTGGAGCTTGCCAAGTTGCTCTACTGTTGGTCACTAGGAATTCCTATTTGGCTTCAACTTTATCAACGGTGAATCATGTGAGCTGCACCATCTTCTCTTACATTTGTAGTCACTGCATTACTCCTCATTTGCATAAAGTTAAACTCTGCTCAACATTATTACATTGCCAACAGTCGCTATCACTCATGTCGCCTCAAATCTCCAACACTCATTGAAAATGAATGACTCGCGGATTGCTTTGTTGCTGTGAATCACAGTCAGGGTGAAGTCTCAGCTTTAATCAATGAACATGTCTATGCTGTGTGCTCACAATATAGACAACTTCGTTGATTACAACGGGAGCATTCTAGTTTTGTTGCACCCCGTTGCTTGCAGTGTAGACACAGTGCCACGTTTATATCTGCTGTCTCTGTCTCTCATACTGACAAAAAGCCCTGTTCAAGTGTATATGAGTATCTCTCTCTGTTTCTCACACACTCCGTTTTCCTTTCTCACCTATACATACCCCCTACCTGCTTTTGACTCACTCTTCTCAAGTGGAATTGGTATTCTGCTTTCTCTCCTCACAGTGTGTGAGAGTAACTCAAAGGGCAATGAAAGGCATATTTTATAATTCCTATTCAAGTCTCTCTCTGTTCAGGCCTTGTGATAATGAAAGATAATTAGGCTCACATGTCCTGCTGCAAAGCACACACTTGCCAGAAGAATTGTGGAACATAGACAGACAGTGTCTGAGTGCCAGGATCAGATAAGTTATATGCCACCAGACTTAACTGTAAACAAAACTTCAGCCAAGCATTTTTGGGCCGATTCCCCCTCAGCACAAGCTCATCAAGACAAAACCATTGCCAGAATAATCATCAAGCATTATGGATCACATATATAGGTAAAACTCTATGAGAGCATTATAATAATTTTTTTTTTTTCTTGTTAGACTTAACAAGACAGCAATTACAGTACACATTTTCACAATTTTATGCAATATCGTGGTCAACCCTGAGAGGAACAAAGTGAGGCATCTTTGTACAATGGACAAAAAGAACCGGCTAAAAAAATTATTAATTCGCGAATCGGGTATAGCTAGTTCTTTGAAACAGCCAACAGAAAGACAGGACACATGTCATTATTGCTGAAATATTCTGAGAGAGTTTCTCAGGTCAGACGGATTGCTCATGGCATGCATGGTGCATACAGGCGTACAGCTGCAGGAGCCACTGCCCATGAAGGAGAAATGAGTGCCAAGGATGACAGCATCCCAGACGCATACTTCAGTGGAGTAATAAGGCAGTCGAGCAACTGCCATTGAGATGAATGGGAATGCTATTGAATTGCTTTCTCTGAGATGTTACATCCTTGGTATACTTCTCTGCATTCAAAATGAATCATCAACAATGTTGGTCAATTTTCCATATGCACAGTATGTCTGATATAATCTTGTTTTGTAAACATGTAGGAGTACACTAGCATAAATAAACTCCAAGCTAACAAACATTTGCCACAAAACTCCAATTTTGGGGTCTTTAATGCACAGGTTTTGTCTTGTGAGGGGG
Organism: Moxostoma hubbsi; assembly: GCA_032164185.1. Classification (NCBI taxonomy): domain Eukaryota; kingdom Metazoa; phylum Chordata; class Actinopteri; order Cypriniformes; family Catostomidae; genus Moxostoma; species Moxostoma hubbsi. Next base: position 6,204,697 of record JAVLUX010000024.1, read on the forward strand.
CTAAAACACTGTATTCTCCACTGTATGTACCTCGTTATGAGCTTATAGACAGCAGGTAAGAATGACTGCAGTAACTAGCATGGTTCTGCTGAACATGATCAAACATGTGTGTGGTGAAAACATCTCTGATAGCTTTCACGACTGATCTACTGAAGTCTTAAAGCATGGAAGACCTAGAGACAAAAAACACTGGAAAGAGAGATGCAGAGATGCGGCGCTATTTTATTAGACAGTAAGTTAAGTTACACAGAACATAGATGGCAAGTCCTTGCTCTCCATGACCTCACGACCCAGCTGTCTGAGGAAGAGTAACACCTAGTGGATGACAGAACTGCAGTCTTCACTTTATGAAATCACAGATTTAGCACATCTATCAAAATTAGCTTCTCCAGTTTATTTTAGCTGGTTATGAGAAGTTATTTCCTTGATTTAAGTTCCCTGATTTATCTGCATATCTCACACAACATATGGGAAGTTGACAAACTAGTTCCAAACAATGCTATCGTTTTCCATTAACCATTTCATAAAAAAATTAAACAAATAAGCTTGTACAATGAACAGCATATATTAATCCTGAGATTTCAACTCCTGCTATGAGAATATTTCACACAGATGAAGGGTTGCGCAGATAGCATCAGACGTTTGCAGGTATGCAAATGTCACTGGCACATTCGCCATATCTGCAATACTGTATTTGGCACGTCAGCTACCTCTTTCCGAGTTTCTTGTAGCTTTGTTTCCACCGAGAAAATAGATTTAAAAAAAGTTCTATCCATGTCACAGTTTGATGGATTCCCTTGATATGGCTGTTTCCGGACCCAGCTTTATGAGACAGTTAGCTCCCTCTACACACAACAGAAGGCTTGGAGATGGGTGTCATTTTGAATCCAAGCACAACTGAGCCTTTCCACATGCACACACTCCCTCTCTTTCCAAATATCCTGCTGTCCTGTCCACAAGCTGGCTCTGTTTTATTAATTAAAAGCAAATCACTCCTTCAAATTACTTTTTCCTTCCTTTTTTCCCATAGGAGTGGATGATGAGGTGGCATTACATGGCTGGATCCCAATCAGATAATGAGGATCCAATCACTCACTCTGCTATCTCCTCTCTGCACTTCTATTACTTATCTGGTGGGCTATTAATATTTTTGAAATAGCACAACACACATGAATCACAAAATTAAGATTATAATAGATATTTGAGCAGTGCCCAGTTTTTGGAGGGCTCCCAACAGCATGAACAGCTCTCAATAGCTCATGCACAGGGCTAGATTGTTGCTAGTGAAGCAGATGTGTTGTCAGAATGACATTTTCCTACAACACAAGAGTGAATAGTCATATGGCATTTAGAGTTCAGGTGGTTGGCTCAAGAAAATGTAAGCCCAGAAGTTAGCGCCAATGAAGCAAACATTGAAGCATGCCAGTGGCACAAAAATATGTTGCATATGAGTGCCATACAAGGGGTCTCTGAATCAACCTAAAGGGGGAACACTCAGAAAGCAAAATGTTCAAGGGGGCACCAACTTGCTAAGCAGAATGCACCTGCCAATTTACTGCGAATGAGATCAAGTCCCATTGCCCCAACATCATTGCCTGACATAACTGATGGTAATGACAGAATGGGAATAAATCCCTGCAGCCATCCTTCCCAGAACAATGGAAGCCATTAGGGAGGACTAACTCATAATTAGTTGGTTTTGAAATGAAATGCTCAACAAGAACTTATGGATGTGGTGTTTAGTGTTTCCACATCCTTTTGGTCACATGGTGTATGGTAGTTCTTCTTGCCTACACCTCACACACCGTGCACTCATGGCTTAGAGGATGAAGTGTACCAAAAAAGATAATGGGGAGCGGGGTGAGAAACAGATGTCTACATGTATTCTGTCATCATTGTTACTAGCTACAAGCTGCCCCGCATTGATTCAGCACTCAGGTACACAAGCAAATATGCCACCACTAGAAACGTATACACAAACACACACATCTACGTACCCGCCGCCCACTGCCTGAGTAAATTTCTGTTTCTGCGGTGATCTGTGAGGTGAACATTTTGACCTCCCTCCATGGGAGAATTTGAGTCGAGGTGTCAGAGAAAATGGGAGTGATCATGGTGCTGTGGCAGTTTGTGGCACAGGCAACAGCTGCCGGAGGTGTGATGAGTGTATTTTTGTATCGGGAGAGCTGTAATGGGAGATACTTGCACCTTTCAATCGTCTCTCCACAACAGGGCCTGGATAATGAATGTGTCAATTCCTGCAATCTGACTCTTCTCTCCTCCACCTCCTTCTCTCTATCCCTGTCTCTTATATTCTGCCTACCTCCTTATCCAATTCTCTCTCTCTTGCTCCCACTTACTAATTTTCACCTCTTCCTTTCTCCGCCAGCCTTCCAATTCCTCCCAGCACATTTCACTCTGTGTCTCCACTCTCCATCTATCACCTCCCCCTAGAATGTTCTCATTTAATCTTTCCCTCCAGAAATGCATTCAGCTCAAATCATGTGAGATCACCTTATATGACTTAGTGCCGTTGTTGCTGCTATTATGGCTTGTATTACCTGGGTTCAGTCTTATCTGCTGATAAGAGTGTTAAAAACCTCTCTCGGTTTTCGTGTCAGGACCTCTCCTCAAGAAGCGACCGCTTATGGCACAAAAATGAAGAGCAGAGGCTCATTTCTCTTTGTTTGCGTCATCACATCGAGAATCTGTGACATATTGTGCTTTGTGTGTGATGCACACCTGCGTGGACGAATCTGTCCCTGTTGTCATTTCTCTTTCCACATTCACTTCTGCAGTTGCTTCTGAGAATTACATTTTCAGATTAGTGTTATCTACACGGTTTTGTTTGTGCAGGTGGCGGCACTGTCCTGACATCCCCCCTCCCCTCCCCTCCCCTCCCATCATATTATACAAAAGTAACAACTATTATATGTATATTGTCATTACTTTGTTTGTAAATTCAAATACCATTTTATGGACATGTCTCTTTAAAGGTGAAGTGTGCAATTTGAATGCCACTTGCAGCACTTAAACAGAATAGGGAAAGAAAAAAAACTTTCAAAAAGATTTCCCTAACACTCTCCCCTTTTTTTGTTAAAACAGATAGTGCCGCCCCAAACTCAAACGTTACTATGTTGGGCTCAAACGAGCAGAGCAAGGTTGTAACAGTGTTTTGTTCCTGAATAGGAATGTGAGCCTATTCAGTTAGGAAGTGAGTTTCTTGACTGATTCAGACCTGAATCCTTTAATCGATTTAATCTGATTCACTAATCAGTTTCAACCCCAATCATGTTGCACTGCATGCTTGTTTTTGTATGCAGTCAGCAAGGACAAAGCAATATCACCTCAGTGAACCTATATTTATACATTGCTGTGGCGCGGCAGATACGTTCCTGAATAGCAAAACAGGAAATACAGTTTCAGACGTTGCAAGAGCTCCGAAAAGTAAAAAAGGAGGACAAATGTTCTTTGGGCTGAAGGGTGACAGTTAATATTACATGTTCTCAGAGGTGACATGAGCCCCCAAAGAGCAGGTGCTAAGTGCGTGTTGAGTCACCATTGCCTTGTGTGGGTGGGCGAAGACGCCATTTACCTGAGCCAATCATGAAGAGCCTTACTCTCCTTCTCCCGGTGGGAAGCCCAGACTCATTTAACAGCAGTTCTCCTTCTGTCTGTCTGTCTGTCTGTCTGTCTGTCTGTCTGTCTATCTGTCTCTCTGGAGATTCTAGCTTTCCTACATGAGATCCATCAATGGACCCAGCACCTGCAGCGCCCACAGGTTAAGTTTGCATTATAGCAAATCCTCAATTCCAGCTCACTGAGCTCCATCCTGTTTAATATATAAAGATGTGCTTTTTAATTATCTACACATCATGTTACATTTCCGCCGCAGCACCTGGGAGAGAATAGCAATGCGTCAGTGCACTTCCTCATATTCTCCTTTATTCTTTTCCACCTTGCTTTCTCTTTCCTTGATTTTCCGACGTTTTCTTCATTTGACTGTCTTTCTTCTTTTCTCCCGCTCCCCATCTTCCTTTGTCATGTCCAATCTTCCACTTTCCCATCTGTGCCGCAATTCATGCAACACTTATTCAGGCCGAACCTGTTAATGAAAGAAGTGCAGCCTGCCATACAAACCCCCAAAAACACATGAAACTGTCCTAACACTCGGTATCACACTCACATTCTCACATGCCTTTTTTCCTGGACATGGAGTGAGAGTATTTTCATTCCTCTTGTGTTGATCCTCCTTCCTAGGAACTGTATCATAACACTAATCACTTTCAGCTCTGGAATGATGGCATTCCCCACTGTCAGGGGAATAAAGGGAATACCGGCTAATTATGCTCTCGTAAGCCTGGCCCTGCTGAGGGTCTAATGAGCTTACACACGTCTACCTTTGAGATCTGATTTCTGATGAAGAAAAGAAGTGTTGAGTTAGCTGGAGAGGACCAGAGGAGGTGAACTTGTCTCCCTTGATGTGCACTTAATTGACAAGAAGCCAGTAACTGGGAATAAATCCCCTAGAGCAATTATTAATAATGAAAGACGTAGAAATATTTATACCAGAGAAAAACCTGATCCAATGGTTTTCCTTTCTTAAAGTCACATGCCTTACACACAAAACATCCAGTGATGTCTCTTGGTCACTCCTGTAATGCAGTACTTTTTAATGTCCCCATCATGTCTTAAAACTGGAGTATGTGACTTTTACAGTGTTAAGATATTTCCTTCTATCGCAGCTTACTATGCAGAGACAATTTTCAGAGGTCAATTTTCTCAAAAACTGTTAACACTTTGTCTCTGTGGCACTATAACATTCCTGTGTTTGTTTAGGATGACCCACTTAGACCTGCCACAGCAACGTTTCTCAACCAGTGAAATGAGTTGGGGGCGGGACTATCTGATGGTTCGAACAACAGCAGATGAGGGGCTTTTTCGGAAATCTGTTTTGAAATTTGTTTTTATTCTGGTGCTAGTGTTGCTAGTGTTACAGAAATGAGATACTTCAATGATTTAATATATTGGAAAAAATATGAAACACAATTTTTAAAGTTGGAAATCATATTAAATTGCTGCCTTTTGGACCAATATTACAATTAAGTGAACATAAAGGTGAATTAAGCCTACTCTTTTGGTTTGAGTGGATTTTGCCACTTTTACCATGTCCCTGGGACCAATCAACATGACCACTGGGAAATCGACATGTTGCTTCCGAATATTCATGTACCCTGTAATCGATCTCATTATGTGGAATTACTGCCTGACAACATCCACATCTGAAATGTGTGCATCAATCCAGATTATTATTTTTTTTTTACATTTCCATGTGGCACTACTAATAGCACATTGCACAAACAATTGCATTGGGCAGTGGTTAAAATTTCGAGACAGATTACAGAAGTAGAACTTTCGACCTCCCGTCGCAGAATTCACAGTGTTATCACTCTAGTACAATGCTCTTACTTCTAACATAAAAAACTGCCAATTTATTAAGAACTATTCCAGTTTTATCTTGATTTTTTGCTTTTCTCAAATGATTGGTTACAAACCAATCATGTTTTCTTGGCAGAATTGTTTTAATTGGATATCATTTGGTTTTCCCTTTTTATCCTGTTAGTCTTTTGTTATATTCCTTAAATTAAAAATATAGAACGTAACTCTTTATTTCCATCCTGTTTCCATTTCTTTACGATTGTGAAAGAAATCAAGTAATAATTAATAAAGTTTAAGGGCCTGAGCTTGACCAGTGCATACTGTATTTATGAAAGTCTGCTATACCCTTTTTATAGAAATACTACCTTCAATAAAAGTTACCACATAACATGAATGACCTTTCTCTGCATTTATGCGTGCATGTCACCATGCCATGACAATTCTTGTTGTTAATGTGATAAGCACAATGGTGCTGTCCATTCCTGCCAGAAAATTGAGTTCTTTGCAGGAGAGAGAGCACTGTAGATCTGTCGGGGACACATGAGACAGCTAGAGTAGTCAGCCAGGAAAGGCGTTTAACCTCGAGACACCTGAAATAGACCTGATACTCCTGTGTAATACTGCCAGGAGAACGGTGAATTCAGAGTCCAAAAATCTGAATATTTCATGCCAATTTTTTCATTCCCAACAAGCAGTCAAGGAGGAAATAACTGAGCTGATTTCTCTATAAGCTTACATGTAATGGGTGTAGAGAAAAGAAACCGATAACAGATGTTCTGATGTATTGTGGTTTCCATTTTGCGGCTGTGGTCTTAATACCAAATTACAGTTTACTCTTATGGAAGATTGGCTCAATTTTCTGGGCATTGAATGGGCTAGGAGGAACAGATGTTGAATGCACTAGTCGATGAGATTGTTTATTGGTTGTTTATGTTTGTTTGCTGGCTTGTTATTCTTGTTAGCAGCTTTATGGTTAATAGGTTTTGTGGCCAACTGTGTCTATACAGGATTTGGAATGTCGTTTCATGACAATCCTTTACAAGAGTAAACATCGTTGTTGCTCGAAAGATGATTTGTATGACATTTAATGAGAACCTGAGCTCAGCCCACGCATGGAATATTCTAGGGCAACCAAGGTGGGAGTTAGAATAGTTTTCCCAACAAAAAGATAAAGCTTTTGTTGGCAGAACAACACCTGCCTGCCAGTCTTCTTGCCTGTCTGCCAGTCTGTCTGTCCTGATTAAGGGCTTCATTTTGATGTTCTGCCTTGAACATTAATAGTTGAGTTTCAAGGATTTAAAGTCCGACTCTCCATATGTTGTTGTTGGTGAATGGAGATTTTTGTTTATAAGTCTTGGTTTGAAAGGAATGTGTTATGGAATTAATGGATATCAAGGCCGAGCCTTTTGACGGCAGTATGATGTGAATGGCAGCAATGATGTGGCTTTGCGGAAGAAAAGAGGATGCAGTTTATAAAGGGACTTTACACCTACGCACACAAAGAACTTTTCACTTAGTGATCTCCCTAAGGAACACTTCACAACAACATATTATCTCCACAAATCTACCCCCCCCCCCCCCCCCCCCCTTCTCGCCATCTTCTCTTGCTCTCCCTTTCAGGAGTAGCTAACTAATTCTGTGTATTATAAAGTGCCTGCGGTTCTTAGCTGTTGAATATTTCATGCCTTTTAATTTTTCTTGGTGCTAAGAGTAACTTTAAATTTTCCCTCCCGCTTTGTCTCCATCCCTCAAACTCTCTGTAAAATCACATTTAGATACATACATACATTTCAGAGTGCTGGTAATCTGTTAAACAAACTTAACATGAACAATGCAATGCACAATTGCAGAGAAATATGTGACTTAACTTTGCAAACATGTACAATTCACATTCGACACTGCTTGATATTTAGGGTGATTCAATGAACAATAACCAAGACATATTAGTTTAGAAAATGGGCATGTGGCGTCGGGATGTGATCATGTGTTGGACTGCTGCATGTTGGTGAGGGTGTTGAGGACTTTGGCCAGCGGTGAAGACTCCATAGCAGCGTTCTCCTCCAAACCCGGGTTCTCGGCACCACTGTAACACACTTTGTTCGGGCAATGGAGGAGTCAAGAGACAGCGAAGCAGGTTCGAGGTCAGTTTTATTCTCTTGATCCTTTTTCTTACACAATCGACGGTAACCATTGATAGCTCACAATAACAAACATATAAACAACGTCAGCTTTCAGGTTGCTCTCTCTCTCCCCTCTCTCGCACTCGGCATCCCTTTTATGTCTCCCTCTGCATCACTATAACAAGACACAGGTGTTAGGGTTAATTATAAACCAGGTGACAAGCCTTAACACTCTCTCTCTCCCGCAGACCGACACATGACCATGTCCCCATACCACAGGGCAGTAATGGGCAGAAGCGACAAATAACTAATGGCACTTTCCACAAATAGGGTACACTTTGGTGCTCTATAAAGTGTTTAAAAGCATTATTTTCACAGTAAGAACTATTGGTTATTTAAGATAAACTAATATAGCATGAACAGTTAGTAGTTAAAACTTTAAAAACCTCTTGAATTGGTGATGTTGGCCTGTCCAAGAGTGGTCTTGACCATTTCATCTGTATCCAACAATTAAAATTGTTCAACATTGTCACAATTTTGACAGAATCTGATACATCTATATTTATTTAATTGAAGTTTAATAATAGTAATTAAAATACATTTCAATTAGGCTACTAAAAATGATGTATCTCTGTCCAAAACTAAGTTACCATATTATTACAAACAAGTAACACTGCATTGATGCTTACTAAAGTGTGGCATTAAGGCAATCAAATAATTTAATTCCATTTTCAAACAAATTGTAATGTTGACAGCATTAGTCTAAAATCAAACATTTAATCTTGTTAGAAAAGTTATTGTATGAAATTATCAAATTGTATTTGTATTTTATAAATTGCCATTCTTTTTTATATGAAACTGTTCATATACAGGAGTATTTAGATTGACCTCATTGCTGTGGACAATTTCTGACATTTTTTGAGGGTTAAGCTTTCACTAATTCTTTGCTGAAAAAGAAAATGCATGCATAAATAAATCTTATTAGTGGATTCATTTCAAGTCATAGTACTTAGTTCTGAAAGAAGCTTAATGAAGAATTATATTGGATATGCTCAGGCATCTTGCATGTGTAGGTGTATGAACATTCAAAACTCTATAATCACCATAATGATTAAAATGAATGTTAAGTTATGCCAGGCATATTAATGAAACATGAGCAGGAGTCCAACGTGTGTGTTTGAGTCTCAGCGGTCCATCCTTTCCTTAGAAACGGTGAGAAAAACACCATTAAAATGAAAGAGGTGGTTGAAATCTAATTAAAGTACAGAAAAGCCTGCATTTAATTAAATCACCTTTTGATACTCAAATTTCTTCTCTTAATAACTCACTTTTTCCTCTCTGTACTCAGGAGCCTTTGAATTGGATGGGCCATTTTGCTTTAAACTGTTAGCATGCTAACCGCTAATGCCTTCTGGACAATTGTGTCCTTGATTTCTTACCAGTTGTGGGTACAGTATTTGAGAGAGAGAGAGCAGTGTTGCCAGATCTCGCAGGAGAAACAAGCAAACAGGTCTGAAAGTACAAGCCCAAAATAAGTGACTTGCCTCACCAAAATAAGCCACCCTAGCTTCCATTTTTCCCCCCTTAGGGGTTCTTAATTTCATTGATCTTCATAGAAAGCTGTGGCAGCGGGGGCGTGGTCAAGCATCCGTCCGGGGGAGAAAGCGGTAAGGGCGCTTGCACCTGAGCCAAATTATGTCTAACACCTGTCTCTGATTTCAGTGAGCATGGGGAGAACGGCATAAAAGTGGCCACAGAACCTCCAGTTGAGAGAGAGAGAGCTACACACATGCGTCAGTCCAGTGTTGACTTATGCATTCATACAGAAGAACTATTATTGTGTTAAAGAAAACAAAGCGGAACTGTGGCCATTAAAAGTCTACCCACCTTTTCAAAGCCCATGTCTTCGTGCCTCATTTTACAAAATCTAAAGATTTACATAACACCAAGATTATGTAAGACATACATTAAAGATGCATAAATTGTAATTTTGATTTCATCACATTCATTGGTCAATGCATTGGTCACACTTTATTGTGTAATGTGGGGCCAGGCACAACCAAGCCCCAAAACTGTGTCTGCCCATATTTTGGGCATATACTTTATGAAAAAACAAGCCCAAAATTGCTTATTATAAGCAGATATGGCAGCACTGAATAGATACAAATGCCATTATAGCAGCAGTCTCTCAATCGAGTCCTTTCATATGAAAGGCCTGATTGGGCCTTGAACAAGATATGGTGTGTTTGAGCAGCAGCCTGCCTTTAGCAGCTCTTTTGGTTTCATTACAGGCTGATTGATCACCTGAGCTAACAGCATCAGTTCTCAGCTACAGTATATAATTACAATGTAAAAATAATATTCATTGAGCCGAATACACAGACCTTAGGCGGTATGAAGACTCAGGAGGCTTTCCGAGGTTAAAGTAAATATCTTGAGGAAGCAAAAACTTTCAAACGCAATGTCAACTCAGTGATACAGAAACTGATTAGCAATTTTGGAGAAGATAATGTAGCTTGCCACACTACAAGCAACAATTATGTGCTTTACAGTCTAAGTTACTGTGGAGTGGAGGGGGGCGGGGCTGGAATGTAGCACGCCCGGTCCCCAATCGGCCTAATGGGGCGTGCGAGGGATAAAGACAGCCGGTGACGACGGTTCGAGAGAGCTCAATCACGGACATGTCCGTTGTGTGTTTGTTTGTGCTTTTGTTTAAGTTTTCATTAAAATATTATTTATATTAACAAGCCGGTTCTCGCCGCCTCCTTGCCCATCCTAACCCCGTGTTACAGTTACCCTTTTGAAAAACAAGTTAACTACACTATAAGCTACTAACAAAAAATAACTACTTGTCCATAAATGGACTACAGCATTTACCAAAATATTTCATAGAGATTTCTGCATATGCATAAAATTAATTTACTGTCCCAGAAAACTGGTTCCCCATCTGTAGCTCACTTCGATGTTGTGTCGAAGAAGCGACACTAGGGGTCTCTCTTGAGTGCTGTTTGCATCTCTGATCTATGAGAAAAGGCCAATGAGAAATTGGCAGACAGAATTGGCAGTCCCGGACATACGGGTATAAAGGAGGTAAAATGCGTTTGTTTCATTCAGAAATTTTCTTCAGTGCCGATGGTTGTGTATGCAGCGAGTTGCGAGTCACACACTGTTCCTCTCATCTCTGAGCGATTGCTGTTGGATCTACGGCGCATATCAATGGCTTTCTCCCTTCTCTGCACGGCAGTGCAGCTTGCCCCTGGGTGCTTCGACAGCACAGTTAAAAGAGTTATTTCTCTAAAAGAGCAAATACGCAGCTGGTGTTGAACGTCCTTTTCAGGACACGTCTTTATAAAGATGCCCTTCCGCCCCTGTGTAGTTCCTGGATGCGGTAGAGTGCTGTCAAGTGCTGCGGTAAAGTGCTGTCTCGTGTTTCTAGGCTGCGATCACACCGAGGCAGCGTTTGTGGATGGTTCATATTCTCACTGCGAGAACAACGGCCAACTGTTCCCTGTCCGGCCGGTTCTGACGAGTCCAGAGGACATCTCCAAGGGACCTCCTCCTCAGTCACTAACCCGCCCCCTGCCAGGTGTGCGGAGCAAGGTAAGTGCTTCGAGTGCTTCATCTTTTCTCAGCACCAGAGCCTCCGGACACACCCTTGCCTCCCGACGCCACATTACCTGCTCCGCCCCACTGCTCCGCCCTGCCTGGTAAAAATAAAAAATAACCGTCCCCTTAGTGCCCCTAGCTCAGAGTTTGGACGCGTGGCTCTCACTTCTCAATCCGTAATGCTGGCTTGCCAGGACCATTCCACTCGGTTATACAATTAAATTTGCCAGCCCCCCCCCCGCCCCCCCCCCCCCCCCCCCTTCGGGGGCGTCAGCTTTACCGCAGTACACGGCGAACATGTCAAATCCTTGCGCACGGATATGGCGACTCTCTTACTACAAAGTCGCTATAGAGCCTGTCCCTCCAACCAAGATGAAGAAGGGTTTCTATATCCCTTACTTCATCATACCAAAGAAATGCGGCGGCTTAAGACCGATCTTGGACTTGCGAGTTTTCAACCGGACCTTGCACAAACTCCCGTTCAAATGCTCACGCAAAAACACATTTTAACTTGGCATCTAGATTGGTTCGCAGTGGTAGACCTGAAGGATGTGTACTTCCATGTCTCAATATTGTCTCAACATCGACCCTTCCTACGGTTCACGTTCGACGGCCAGGTGTATCAGTACAAGGTCCTGCCCTTCGGCATGTCCCTGTCCCCTCGCGTTTCTACGAAGGTCGCAGAGGCAGCCCTTGCCCCGCTTCAGGAAGCCGGCATCCGCATACTCAACCACCTCGACGACTGGCTCATCCTGGCCCACTCCCAAGATTTACTATGCGCCCACAGGGACCAGGTGCTCAGGCACCTCAGCCGTTTAGGGCTTCATGTCAACTGGGAAAAGAGCAAGCTCGCCCTGGTTCAGAGGATCTCTTTTCTTTTTTCGGCTCCTCAGAAAAATCCTGAATGAAACAGACGCATTTCACCTCCTTTATACCCCTATGTCCGGGGACAGGACATGCAAATTCTGTCTGCCAATTTCTCATTGGCCTTTTCACATAGATCAGAGATGCAAAAGGCGCTCAAGAGAGACCCCTATTGTTGCTTCTTTGACACAACGTCTCGTTCCCTCCATCAGGGAACGGAGGTTACATTCACTAAAATGAACCGATTTCCCAATGTTTCATATTAGAAAGTGTAGAAATGAGGCATGAAGACGTGGGCTTTGAAAAGGTGAGTAGCTTTTAATGACCACAGTTCCGCATATAATTTCCTTCATATAATTTGACTTAAACAAATTAAACTTTCTTAAACACAATGAATAGGTTTCTGTGTGACTGCATACGTCAACACTGGACTGATGCATGTGTGTAGCTCTCTCTTGACTGGAGGTTCTGTGGCCACTTTTATGCCGTTCTCCCCATACTCGCTGAAATTAGAGACCGGTGTTACCGCTTTCTCCCCCGGACGGACGCTTGACCACGCCCCCGCTGCCACAGAAAGATAGGATATTCTACATGATCATTTTTGCCCAGTTCCTTTTGCTGTAAACTAAAGCTGCATCAGTGACGGGAATGGTCATGTAGTATAATGTTTTGGCACCCTACACCGCTACTTGTTGGAAAAAGTAGCTAGATTTTAGAAAAGCCACTATTTTGAAAAAAGCTGAGCTACAGTAATGTCACGCTACTGAAAATTTTTAAATAAATGTTTCAGGTTCAATACAAGTTAAGCTCAATTGACAGCATTTATGGCATAAATTGATTACAACCCAAAAAATATTTTTTTTAAAAATTAGCATCCCTTATCTATTTAAAAGAATGCAAAAATTGTTTTTACAGTAAGATACTTACAATGGAAGTGAATGGGACCAGTCTATAAACGCCAAAACACCAAGGGTTTAAAAATTATAGCCATAAGACTTAAAGACATTAAACATATTAATGTGATTTTAGTGTGGTAAAATCAGGTATTTACCAGTGTTACAGCATTTTACAGATTGCAGGGTTTAGTCATTTATGAGTTAATTTTTCATGACAAAATTACACAATAGGGGCAATAAGTTGTAACGTTAGATTTACTTTTATTCAGATAAGGTTAGTGAGTTAATCACACTAAAGTCATGTCAGCATGTATAATGTTTATGTCTTGTGGCTATACTTTTGAAACAATGTGTATTTTGATGTTAATGCACTGGCCCTATTTACTTCCATTGTAAGTGCCTTAACTGTAACCACAGTTTTTGCTTTTTTTAAAACAACAAAGATGAGTTAAAAAAAAATGTTTGTTGCATTCAACATTATGCCACTAATGCTGTTGAATGAACTTAACTTGTATTGAACCCGGGACAGCATTGCTACTTTTATTCAGTGCTGTTGGTTAGCCTCGGGTTGATAGAACGGTAACAGTGGTTTGACTTGGTGGTTTTTAAGACGCTGGTTTGTAAAGTTTCAACATATTTATTAAAATCATACTATATTCAAGGGATCATCCCATGGGAACCCTCAAGGGCAACATTTTGAAATCCACAAACACGTTTTCTCTTATCTCGGAGAGCAGTGCAGACAGCATTATTGTTCCTTAATTGGGATGCAACATATTTGTTTTATTAGTTAATCTACAGCTCACTGCTAATTGTGAGTTTAGTGTGCCATCAATATTTGTAAACACAATCCATACTGCCACATGGATGTAACAAGAATGAGATTTATTTTCCATTTCTTACTCCTTTTCATGCAGACAGAAGTAATTATTAGTAGTATTATTTAAAAAAAGCCTTCACATTTTTCTTTGGCATTTCTATTCAACATTCACGTGATATAATATGAGCAAATAACCTCATCATTAAGTCCATATCAGCCACAAACATGCTTCATTGTTTAGAGACAGTCTTTTTCGCTTTTTCACACTCACAAAATAATGGAAGTTTTGGTAGATAAAGCATCCATTAGAAGAAAAGAACAGCGAGGTGTCAAGCTGAATGTAATGGCTTTTAAAAATGTAAATTCAAGCAAGATTATACTTTCCCACACCAGTTACCAGGATTTGGCCCTTAGTTATGAAATTAGTTATTCATGAGTGAAACCTTTTGAAAAGGTGACAGAAATGAATTATTAATAGCCAATAGGTCCAGACAAGGACAATATATCTCCTGGTCTCCCTCTGCCACATAATTAATTAGTCATTTATGTGTCATAAATAAGCAATATGAATGGAGAGTGCGGGAGTTGCATGACTATATACTAATTACCCAATCAGATGTGTGCTAATTAATTTATCCACTCACGTGCCTATGGGTTGCAGTGTAGTAAATCATGATCAGATTGAAAGGCCCGGGCGTTGTGAACAGTAGTCTCATGTAGCCAGACTTCTGACTATCAGCATGGAGTCTGGTTCACACTTCAGCTTCTTCTTCCCAATTAGATTGGAATGTGACAGATTTAGGCAGGCAAATTTAAAATCAGACAGCCATAAGAGCAAAGCGGAATATACATATGTGCTTAAGGATGTTGACATTAATTGATTTCTTAGGTGCTTTAATTCAAAGCAACTGGTAACACTTTACAATAATGTTACATTTGTTAATTAAGCAATATCACACTCGCAATCATGCTATATGTCCCTACATCAGCACTGCTGTGATTCGGCCGCAGGCTGAGTTCCATAGGTAATCACAGCAGTGCTGATTTAGGGCCATGTAGCATGATTGCGAGTGTGATATTGCTTATAATCAACAGTTCAATGAACAAGTACATTTAAAAAAATTAGGAAACACAGTGAACAGTCATAAAAACGCATTTGTGCATGGAACTACTTTCTTACGTGATGGACCAGAATCTGCCATTGCTGGTTCAAAGCAAATTATGCGTTGTAACACAGATCAAATTCGCGGGCAAGGAAGAGGCGAGAAACCGGCTTGTCAATATAAATAATATTTTAATGAAGAACTTAAAACAAACACATAGGACAACAGACATGTCTGCTGATTAAGCTCTCTCTCTCGATCGCCGTCTGCGAGTGGCCTTTATCCCTCTTGACGGCTCAATTAGCCTGATACGGGACCGGGCGTGCGTAATCACGCCCCGGTCCCGCCCTCCACCGTGCCACATGCGTCTAAGCCTCTGTTTGTACTTAAAAACAGAGGCTATTTCAAACAAGTTATATAAACAAGGATGAATGTGTGTGTGTGTGTGTGTGTGAGTGAGTGAGTGAGTGAGAGAGAAAGAGAGAGAGAGCGAGACGGAGCGTGTGCGATCACCTGTTGCCACACCCAAGCAGAGATGCTGTCTGCTTTCTGAAGATCAGCTTGCTCAGTGGAAAAATAGCATCCAAGCGGGGTTATTTCTCATTATTTCATGGTAGCCGGTGCACAAGAGTCGATCACTATAGAAACCGCAATGTCCTCTACCATTTTAAACAGCACACATTGTGTAATTAATAAGTCTGTTGTGTCTCTCAGCTATGATGAGCCGTTATGCTGAAGTTGTTTGTTTAAAGCCATTTAAAGCTATTTCCTAGCTTTAGTGGTAGAAATACAAGCGATCACAAAGAGCTTTTTTTATGTAGACACTGGCTGACGCAGATTCACTTCACATCACCTAACTGGTTCATATTATACACAAAAATTATTTTTTGCCACCACCTGCTGGCTAACACATGTAATATAAAAAAAGACAAACCATAGCTCTTAACAGATCAGCACTGCTCTTACACTTTAGTTTAGAACGGCACAAACACAAGTGGTGTGATACACACAGATACACACAGCATCAGAGTGCTGATGGTGTCAGACCATCAGTGTTCATGGAACATCTTTCATCCAATCAGATTCAACTGTTGTATATCATTAGTTGTTAGTTATCATAGTTAACTTGAACTAACAATGAACAATACTTTTACAGCATTTATTAATCTTGGTTAATGTGAATTTCAACATATACTAATGCATTTTTAAAATCTAAGTTGTATTTGTTAACATTAGCTAATGCACTATTAACTAACACACATTAATAATGAACAATTGTTTTATTAACTAACATTAACAAAGATGAATAAAAACTGCAAAAATATATATTGTTCACTGTTTGTTCATGATACCTAATGCATTAACTTATGATAGTGAATGGAACCTAATTGTAAAGTGTTAGCAAGCAACTTGCTACAACATAAGCAATGCATCCTAAGGAGACAGGATATCTAATTTACTTTCACCTCAATGTCTCGAACACAACACTTGACAATGTTTCAAAGATTCAATGCTAACCCTAATGCTCTTAAGTACTTGTGCCCTAGTCTAAAAGTTAATGATTTTGTTTATTAGCATAGGTTAGGGTGTACTGTGTTGATAGAATTTAGGCCACTATGTCTATGATTGGTGCTTTTTGATTTTATACAAATATATGATTTGAAAAACAAACAACTAACAAACAAACAAAAAAAAACCCTGTATATTATTGTTGTTGTTTTTGTAGCTAGATAAATATATGTTTATGACCTATTTATCCCATTGCGTTTATGCTGCGATGATCAACATTTATAAGAATGTTTTACCAATCACTCAAAAGACTCCAGGCAGTTGCAGACCGCATCTGTCAATTTATGTTCATGTGTTTACGGGGAGCTATTGACCTTTCCAATATGTAGGACGTGCCAACATATCACAGTCCATAGGAAAAGCTGCTAATGCTGCATCTATGTATTCATATATATGAGCATGGCCCAGTTAACCCTTGCTGGTATGCCATAATTACACAATAGGGGCAATATATGATTTATAGACAAAGAAAAAATGTGCATGCAATGTATATACCACAAATATTAACTTATTTTATTATAGTACAGTATTTATTTATTGGCAGTGGCTGATTTTTGGGATGAAATATATATTTGACTCTTTCTGATACCTCTGAGTGTGCAAACATTTCAAACTAAATCCAAAGGTTATGCAGCAGCCATGCAACTGCCATTAAGATAAAGGGAATGCTTACGGATAGCTCCCTCCAGGAACTATAGATCTCCTTCAATTAAACATGCAACAAGATGAAGTCATGTGACAAATGTAGTAAAGTAATGTGTAAATAATTTGAAATATTTATCATTGCTTTACGCATTAGGTTTCACATAGCTACTACTTGTAACAAAATGCTCACACTATACTGTTTTTCCCCCTTTATTCTATTTAATGATAGTGAAGGATTGAGACAGGACAGATATGGAATGACATAAGGAAAGAATGGATACGCTCACTCTAACACACACCAATGCTGATTGAATGTCTCTGGTCCACACACACTCACACGCACGCACACACACACACACACACACACACACACACACACACACACACACACACACACACACACACACACACACACTTAATTAAAGGTTAAGCCAATTCCACCACAGTCTGGTAGCACTATGAGGCAGATGATGTACCATTTAAACAAACCTAGTAATTAATACTGTTCACTCTGCAATCATACAAGAAGAGAGGTTGAAAGGCCCAAATGGCTAAATATATGCTACAATAAGAACAGTGGACGATTCAGTTTTCTCATATCCTCATTAATCGCACTGTATTCCAACAATAGCATTCACCTTTCACAAACAGAGCAAAATGAATCCTAACCTCACTTCCTTTGAACCAGCAAAACTATTATTATTTCTGTTACAGGGGAAGAGAGAAAATTTGTTTAATTTAATTTAGAGCTGCAACAGGCTGTACCTGCTTTGTGTGGTATTTCCGTTATCCAGCGTTAGTAGTTTAGTAGGCTTGTTTAGCTCTTAAGGTAGTTTACAGGGGGTCGGTAATCCCGCTGCTGCCAGCAGTAAAACACATCACCCCGACTCATGCTCTACGAAACACGGTATTGGTGAAGGGCTTAAGTTGCCAGTTGTCATGAAAAAGCCCCAGAGTTTTTTCCCCATCCAGGCGGGTTTCTTTCCTGCTCTTCAGTCGTGCTGTTGGACGCCTGTATTTTTGGGATTAGTAGCTTAATCGACCTTGTAATGGGGAGATCCGAGCAGCATGGAGCCATGGAGAGGAGTTCTTACACACATACACTCTTATACTAACACACACATACGCAGTCTCCCCGACCCTGGCACATCTCCAGTACTTTTATGTGCAGTTTCACTCCTAAAATGTGCAAACATTCTAACAAACTTGCTTTTCAGATACAGTCACATTTTTAGTTCTTAGAGGGGGATACGGTGATAATGTCACCACACAAACATGCACAAGCATGCACATGTCGCTGAAACACATACAAACACATTAAAATGAACCTCTGGAGAGAACGTTGTGGGACGCAGCAATTCTTTGCTCGGAAAGTAGCAGTGTGGTTCGTTTTTTGTTGTTTTCGGTAGGTTGTAATGTTGAAGGTAGAGGCCTGGTGGTTAGGGGGCTGTAGTAATGCATCTCTCTCTCTTTTATTTGGGATTTGGCTAATGCCTGACCGGGGAGCAAGGGAATGCATTGTACAGTCCCCCCCTCCTCTCTCTGGAGCGTTAATCCTGTGTTATCTCATATCAGAGATGGTGTAGGGATCGGGTGCAGGCGGGATGATAAGAGGAACAAACAGTGCGGCTCATTAGAGCGAAGACATTGTGTAATCACCGATCTAATCTCCCATAATCCTGGCATCTCCAACCAAACACACTCTCACAGCGGGCATGCCCCCTCCGCCTCTCTCCCTCTGCCCCCTCTGCCCTCTCTCTCCATCCTTCAGAACTCCAGAGATCAGCTCAGGCATTAAATTGAAGCAGGAAACTGGCCCGTAAATGAGACCTTATAATCCTATATGACCTGACCAGAACTGTCAAATCAGGCCGCGTAATTAATCGTAATTGCAATCATGATATAAACCTGATCCAAGCCCGAAACCCAACACTTTGTTGAGTCCTGTTGGCATCAGGTTGTGTAGCAAACAGGCGTGCAAAGTACTTCATTGCTATACTGTACTTAAGTAACACTCTGGGGTACTTGCTTAAATATTATTTCAGATTTGTACTTTTCCTGCCAAAATTTTCGCTTGCCCCACCACCAATTTATATTTACAATAAACTGGCTATAACGAACCAGCTGGAAACCAATGGCATGCAATGCAAAACATTACTGATTGATTTATCATTTTTATCCCGTACTTATAAGACTTTAATAAATCATTCTCTCATTTTCCCCAAAACCTTATCTATGTTAGCCCTTGAGATGTCATCACTCTGGTGACAAGTTCAATTTGGCAGATTTTGCAACAACACTGCTCAAAACATCACAGAAATCCATGTCTTTCCAAAAAAAAATAAAAAACTGAAACTAAAAACTTTGTTTTCCAAAGTACGCGGCGGCAAAAGAGATCATTTTCAAAATGCTCTAATTTTGAGGGAGGAAAATGTTAATGTAGTGTGGATGAAAGGCAGAAACTAGTGTGGACATGGCCTTAAGGCCAAAACAGCACTGGCCTGGGCAATTGGTAGTTCCGTCAACTGGCCCATATCTCTCCTACACTGGCCCAAGATGGACCACTTGTATTAAAATGAATTGGAGAAATTTGAATGTCAAAAATAGCGGCTGTAGAAAATGAAGACCTGCTATACAGGTAAAAGAGCCAATCACCTTTTAGAAACAAATATTTTGTGTCATTCAACTTGAAAATGCCCATGTGCATTAGATCAACTAGCCTGAAAAAATAGCATTTTTTTTATCATTATCTGAGCTATAAGAGCACAATTTACATGATACCATTGTTGTCAGATTTAACTGCTGATTTAAAATATGTTCTTTGATCATAATCTTGACTAACCGTTTTGGAGATTTCGGTCTTTCCCCATTTAAGTAGATAGGAGTTGCACTTTCATACTGCTTGTATCATTCGAAACTAGCTGCCTGGGATTGTTACAAAGATGACGGCCGAGTGGACTGAGTTTGGCCTGGGGTGATTGACCATCCATATTGTTGAGCTTTGTTTATTCATTTAGAACATGCTTAATCAAAAACGTCTTTCAAATGAGATACAGTATACAACAGAAGCAATTGTTCCAGTCCAATTCTAATGTTTTTTTTTTTGTTTTTTGTTTTGTTTTTTACTTTTTCATAATTTTACTTAAGTACATTTTTGGTTAGTACTTTGACTTAATTAAGTAAAACTTCTGTACACTTTCTAACTTTTTTCACCCTTCAGTAGACCGCTAACCAAAAACTCTTCAGTCCTCCAAGCCAATTATTTTCCATGCATACAGGAAATTTACATAGTACATTTACATGCACAGTATAAACTACATACTGCATTTCTAGCAGATGAGATATGGTACAATGTCATTGTGAACATATTTTTCTCCACTTGTGCTTTTCTCCACTCCCTTCTTTTTTTGCTTTTTTTCATCCTGCACTCTCTCTCTCTCTCTCTCTCTCTCTCTCTTTGTCTTTCTTTCTCTCATATATGTCTTTTTTTACTTCTCTAAAATAATTACAGAATGGCTGCTAGTGGGCAACCCAGTGGAACAAAATCAATACTCTCTCATACAAAATCAAGATTTCTTTTATCCTGCCACTTGTGTTGCATTTCTTTCTCTCTCTCTCTCTTTTCTCCTGCTACCTCTCATCTCAGCTCTCTTACGCAAGTCTTTGGAGTGGATTTTACGAGGGTCTTCTTTCACCAGTATTTAATCAATCGAAAATAATCTGATCTTTTCCCTCGACGAATACCATCTGAGCACTGGTCTGACCTCTCAGCTCTTCAAGTAGGTTTTCAGAGCTGGGCATATGTGTGTGAAGTTCTGGCGGGGGTGTCAGGCAGGTCGGACCGTCCGCCTTCCCCTGCAAGCCACCCCATTATACACACTCAAGCCTATTACTCCAACACCGAGCTGGAGTGAAGAGAGAAAAGGTTGGATTCGAACCTCACGCACTCTCCAAAGACAGAGAGAGAGAGAGAGAGAGAGAGAGAGAGAGAGAGAGACAGAGGAGGTAATGATGCATTGAGCAGAAGGTATTTTAGGGTGCAGTTTGGCAGTTTGTGCAGGTCTAATGGGAAGCACTGCTCCAGTATTATTTTCAGATGGACAACGAAGGGAGAAAAGACTAGGGAGAAAACAGGAAGAGGGGAAGGGAGGGGGTATAATTTGAAGGGAGCAAAGCCCCCCCCAACCCCCCCCCCCCCCCCAGATCCGGCCCTGTGCTATACTAAATGACTAGCCAATTATTTGCAGGTAGGGTACAATGGGGCTAAAGGCTCCCAGGGGAAAAGGCTCCTTTGATTTTATTTTATCCCAAGACATTAAATAGGAACAAAAACTACCACAGGACTTTCTTAAACACCTGTTACTATGAACCGCAATATTTTCCTGTTCCATGAGATCATTGCGTGTAAGGTCTATAGGTTGATTTTGAGGCAATTTGATCTAATATTTATTATTATATATATATATATATATATATATATATATAATGTGTGTGTGTGTGTGTGTGTGTATTAATCAATAACTGTCCAATAAGTGAAAGTATAGTATTTGGGGTAAAAAGCCCCCAATTAAACACATTGTTTTTCTTAAGTGGGAGGAATAGATTTGATATGAAGAATGTTTAAAGTGGGCTCACATTGACTGATCCAATAACAATGGATATTCATTTGTTTGTTGAATAATTGAGATGTAATAAAATTATGTACCCTTTTTTTAAGTGGTTATTTTGTATAAGCATTATCTTAATTTGTTACTCAAAAAATATTGCTATCTCAAACTTATTTGCATAAGTTGACAAATTGTACCTTATTAACATTGCCCCAGTATCTACACTATATCAATATAACCCCCCTGGTGGCCTTTTAACCCAAGTGAGGGTGCTTTTTACTCCAGGTGTGAGGTCAAAATCTTTTTGCCATCTTTAAAAAAAAAAAAATAATCATTTTATTCATAACTTTTTGTTGTTATTTCTTTTGACACAAATTATGTTGCTCCATCAGTATTCAATAAAACGAAATGCATTTCTTGAATCTTGATACACTTTGAGACTAGAAAAAAAAGAAAAATTTCCTTAAGGTGGGCCTTTAGCCCATTTTACCCTGTTTCAAAGAAGTGGTACTACCATGCTAGATGTACAACTTTGAATTTTTTTGTGTATTGTTTTGATACTATTTTGATTGGAAATGTCTTTACCTGCAGTAGTCATCTTCTTTCACATGCTGCACTTGCACAGATATTGAGCTTAATAAAGATTTTCTTAATTGCTGGCCAACTACAGGATACTTTTCTAGGTTTATTGCAACAAATTGCAGGTAAATATCCACTTCCAGCATTCTTTTTGCTCTCTGAAACCTAAAGTCTCTTAATACATTCTTCCGAAATGACAAACCACTCCCAACTCAAACCCGATTAAAAAAAGAGTGATTAATTTGCAAATCATGTTTGCTTAGTTCTGATTCTAAACTGCAAACAGAAATATCAAAATATCGCACAAATTTCATGATTGCTTAATTATTGTCAGGGAATAATGAAAGCTATAAATCATAGCCTGCCAAATATGTGCCAGTTACCTAGTAAATGTTTTAGGAATTGTAACATCATTTAAAATATTTCAAATGAAACTGGCCAAGTTACACACACACACACACACGTTCACAAGCCATATTTTATGGCATTTTTCAACTAAATTAAGCAGTATAGGCTTTCTTAGGAATGCTCTCTGCATCTAATAAAAAGCTAGAAAAACGTCTTGGTTACTTTCGTAACCTGCATTCCCTGATGGAGGGAACAAGATGTTGTGTCGATGTAGTGACACTAGGGGTCGCCCTTGGGAGCCTCAAACACCTCAGATCTTTGAGAAAAGGCCAATGGGAATTGGCGAGTGGAATTTGCATGCCACTCCCCCGGACATACAGGTATAAAAGGAGCTGGCTCGCAAACACTCATTCAAGTTTTGTGCTGAGGAGCCGAGACAAGGTCATGGCCATTTCAGTGGGTAGTTCAGTGTTGTGGCAGGAGGGACACAACATCTCGTTCCCTCCATCAGGGAATGGAGGTTATGAAAGTAACCAATCTGTCACTCACTCAACGCTAGGCATCCCTAATCGAAATGCCATGACTAGCTGAACTGTGTTACGTGGACTGGCGGAGTGAGACGGGTAAGCTGTTGCGTACCTCGTAGCCAGCGCACCCGGCCGTCACGTATCCTCCTCCAACACACCTATGAGCATTGTACGGTCACCCACACCTCAAAAAATGGGGACAGGCTGCCCCAGCCATGGCCTCTTCTCTTTTTTTCTCCCCAAAAAGAATGGAAATCGTTCATTTGGGGGCCATAAGTGTCGTGTCGGGGAGGGAGACCCACCCTATCCAAAAGGGAGGTAATTGTATGGAAATACATCACATGTACTTACCGAGTTTTGATGGCAATGCAGCATGTGCAGAAGTCCCGTGGTAGGTCCTATCCAGAGGGGAGGAGCTCTACAAACACGGCGACCGATGGCAGAGGGAACTCTGCTCAAGGAAGATATGGGTTTACCAACGGGGAAAATGTATTGCGGAAGATACATCACACGGGGTTACATACAGGTAAGCAGCACATGTATAGCACCTACCCCAGTACAGGGCCTATTAGCACACGTACTGGGCCGGCATCGAGTTTTTCCGCAAACTTGCCTGCCACAGGGCTAAGTAGGAAGAACATCCAGGGTCCAAGAGCGGTACACCCGGCCAGTTGTCCCGCAAACTTACCTGTTCATACCTGACAACACACAGGATGAAACCGGCTCAACCTGGAGATTGTAGAACCTCGTTAAGGTGTTGGGTGTTGCCCAGTCTGCTGCTCTGCAGATGTCTGCTGAAGCGTCGCTATTGGTCAGAGCCCAGGAGACCGCCACACTCCTTGTAGAGTATGCTCGTGGACCCAAGGGGGGCGGCATGCCCTGGGCGTTATATGCCAAAGTGATGCCGTCAATGACCCAGTGGGCGATCCTCTGTTTGGAGACAGCGCTCCCTTTCCGCTGTCCTCCAAAACAGACAAAGTGCTGCTCAGAGCGTCTAAAGCTCTGTGTGCGATCCAAATAGATGCGTATAGCACGCATCGGACACAGCAACGACAAGGCTGGGACTGCCTCTTCCTGGGACAGCTTTGCCTGCAAATTCACCACCTGAAACCTAAATCCATATGGTGCCCTGTCGCTGAGGGAGGAGATCTCTCCTCAGGGGAATTTGCTGGAGAAGCTTATAGATTGGGTACGGGCAGTAAATGGTACCCATGCACCTTTGGGAAGAAAGTGGGAAGCCTTGAGTGGTGCTCATCGGTCTCATCGCAGAATAAGTCCGCAAATCTGCAACCGAAAAAATACAAAAATAAATAAATAAATAACAGACCTCACAGTGAAATAGAAAGTTGACTTTTCTTTAGCTAATATCGATCTGCGCTAACCAAAATTTGAAACACTGCCCCCAGTGGGCAAAGCAGTAATTGTTTTTGGGCGTATGGCCACATGTGAACTCAATTTCTGGGTGTAATGACCACGGAGGGATTTCAAACAACATGAGGGTGTGTAAATGATGATTCATTTATTTATTTATTTGGGTAAAATATTATTGTGACATCTCTTTCTCACTCTATGCCCTGCTCTCATTAAATTTGACAGATATATACCAGTGCTGGGGACAGACAGACATAGGTCGGGGGGGTGGGGACTCACTGTGTGTTTAATGAAGCCCGTAGCACTTTCACACCCATGCAGGGAAGCTTTTGGCCATGGCGTTGAGTCTTCCAGCCAGTGCTTCATGTAGGCAAAAACAAATCGAAAAACGACGCCACATAAAGCACGCAGGCGGGTGTCCTGTTTATTCATTCATTTGATCTATTTGCTTTCTTTAAACAATGCTGTTTTATGGCACAGTCAAATGGGCCCAAGGGTTGTTTGTGTGCTGAGGAGATGCATGCAGTATGTGTGTGCAAGGTATATGTATATATATATATATATATATATATATATATATATATATATATATATATATATATATATACACTGTAAGTTGCAACCCAAAATACACTCTCACCCCAGAGACTTTCACTGACAACCATCAACAAGTGACGAGTCCAAGAATGCTTTTACCACCATGTAATACACTCTCACTTGCTAAATTGCCGGCCAAGATCAATTTGGCCCACTCTAGCCTGGTGTAGCCCACAATAACACTAATAT
The DNA here is from genome assembly GCA_032164185.1 of Moxostoma hubbsi. Lineage (NCBI taxonomy): Eukaryota > Metazoa > Chordata > Actinopteri > Cypriniformes > Catostomidae > Moxostoma > Moxostoma hubbsi. The sequence continues at coordinate 6,229,977 of JAVLUX010000024.1, forward strand.
AACCAAGCCTCATCCTGCAAGGGAGACTGGCACCAACTGAGTGCTGATATTACCCCAATGAGTCTATCTGTCTCTGGCTCTGATCCAAAACCTACTGAGCTGTCTTGCTGTCTACTGCCTATGGAGGCAGCTGCCTTCTAATACAGCATCCTAACTGAAATGGAACCTAATAAGTGACTGATTTGGAATGCTTTACAAAAGTAGACACTCTGTGTATCACACAAATAGTGCTCAAATACACAATTCATTGACAACTGATTTCATTCAGTTTCTTTGAATTTGGCGTTAGCATGTTACTAAGCTAAATATTTGTATTTATCAGAATATTTTGCAATAAATGTAAAATGTATTGTTCTATACATATAATCAATTAAATTAATAGTTTTAAAATTTTCTGTTGTTATCATTTAATTAGATTGTATTAATCGCAATGTAGGCTACCCTTACAACAAATCTGGAGTTTCTGCAAACTTCCTGCAAACTTGTGCAAATTCGCCACTCATTAATTTTTACATGCAAGTGAGCTTTGCGGCAAAACCCTTCATTGTCACTAAAAGGTTTGCTGCAGATTCACTACTACCGGTGAAGAGCTGTAAACTTCAGACAAACCTTTGTGGCAAATAACAAGCTCATTTGCATGTGAAAATAGTGAGCAGCAAATTTGCAGCAAGTTTGCGAGAACTCAAGATTTTTTGTAAGGGTAAATCTATAGTTAATTTCAACATGAAAGATGGTAAGTACACAGTCTGGTAATTTTATCTTTTTGTTTTGTTTATGAATCCTTTTTTGCTTCAAATCAAAGCTTGTAATATTGTGATTCACCTATGAGCCGGTTGGTTTGTTTGATGGCTTCCCTATTTTGAAAAAAAGCTGAGTGACTCCAGTCAGGCTTCCTAAGCAACCAATTGGATCGGTTGCTAGGGTGGGTAGAGTCACATTGGGTTAACCTCCTCGTGGTCACTATAATGTGGTTCTCGCTCATGGTGGGGCGCGTGGTGAGTTGTGCGTAGATGCCGTGGAGAATAGCGTGAAGCCTCCACATGAGCTAGGTGAGAAGATGCGCAGATTGACAGTCTTAGACGCGGAGGCAACTGAGATTTGTCCTCAGCCACCCTGATTGTGGTGAGTCACTATGCCACCACGAGGACCTAGAGCACTTTGGGAATTGGGCATTCCAAATTGGGGAGAAAAAAATAAATAAAAAAAAGATAAAAAGAAAAAGTGGGCAGGCACTGTTGTTCTCGATTAAGGGACATAATATCATTGTGGTTGACAAGTAAAATATTGAATAGAGATTACAAAAAGTGGCTTCAGAAGTCATTATATTGTTTGTTTTATTCCTGTATCATTAAGCATAAGCAATGGCCTAAAGTAGAAAGTGATACATTTTGCAATAAATTTTGTCAATTGGTAGGATGGGTGAATAGGGGTCATTCATAAATAACATGTTCTTGTATTCCATCTGTGCTATTTGTTTAATTGTTGATCCATAAATGCTGCATTTTTAACATGCTGTGTCAAGTTAAAAATAGTTAAACATTGAAAAATGCATACTAATCAATTCCAACAGCTTTAGGTGTCATTTACTTATGCGTAAACTTGAATTTCACCAATGGTAAAAAATTCCTACATACGGGTCAGGGCGTTAGATTAATTGCTTTAATATTGGGTAAAATAGTACATTTTTAATTAGATTAATCTATTTTTATTGATACCTTTTAAATAGATTATATTTATATATATATTTATAATCAACCTGTTTCCACAATCTTGGATGGATTTCCTTCTCCGCAAAGTATACATGTGGTGCTGCCTTAGAATTTGGCCTAAAGAAGGCAAATTTTAAGGCACCTTTTTTCACCTTTTGGAACAGTCATCACATAGGGAGCATGTTTATGGTCCCCTTATGTGCTGTTCATGTAGGCATCTTGTTTTTTTGAACAGGGCCACTGTTTCTCTCTGTCTCACTCTCCCCCTCTCTATCTCTGGTTGGCTAGTTCAATGGTTTTAAGAAGGTGTACTTGAGAAGCTCTTCTAACATGAGTCACTGGAACGTTCTCCACTCTTCTCAAGCACAGAACATTCACACAGAGGACACGCTGGCTGGTCTCTGGATGAGACGGCCTATCTGTCTGAGTGCAGAGCTTGCTTTTGGCCCTGGTTCATTCTAATAAGCCTAATCTCCCTATTTTTACTCCAACACCAATCTCCTATAATGGAGAGGAGCAATTTTCTCCCATAATTGCATTTGATTAAGTGGGGTGTAGTGATTTTATATTTCCTTCTGGCTCCTTCTGTCTCTGCCTCTTCATGAGAGTCTCCACGGCTGGTCTTGGGTCATTCTGAGCTCAGCATAATTGACTTCAGTCCCCTTTTTCTGTCAAGAACTGCCTCTCAACTCCTCTTGAAGAAGATCAGGCATCGCCCCCGGATTTAGTTTGGCTGTTTAGCATGGGCCAGTTGACCCCTGCTGGTAGATGATGTAACTAACCCATTATACTGGTATTAAAAAAAGAAGGAAATAAATCTATAATGACAACCATTCCAATGCAGTGCAGTGCATTCTGGCAAAATACAAATTTGGCTGCAAGGAAGTTGCATTCTTCCATGTTGTCATGCACCAGCCGAGCAAATGGGAATGCTAACAAATAATCAGGCATAATAGACCTTCTTGTTTTTCTTAAGTTATTTTTTTAACTAGAGTTAGGAATGAGGGAGATGAAGAGGAAGAAAGGGAAAATAAATGAAATGAAGGGGAGAGAGAGAGAGAGAGAGAGAGAGAGGGCAGCAGAAGAAAATATGCTTGCTTTTGATGGCAAAAAAGCATATTCAGCACATATGCAAACATGCTGCAACATTGCTGAACTCTCAGATTCATGCAAACACACACATACACGCATACACGATTATGTGTGTATATGTGTGTTACAGTCTGTTATGTTGTTAGGAATGTTATCCATGTCACAGTGTCATACAGGGATGAGTGTGGGGAAGCAAAAGTACATCCCTGTTGCGTTATGAGTCTATTACATGGTCTAACAGAGCCTAACTAATAAACTGGGCCGGATCACCCAATTCCCTACACCTTTCCATATCAGCACATGGCACAGGAACAGACCCTGAACTCTCTCCCACCCTCTCGCTTTACACTTATACTTCTTTGTTCTCTTTGTCTCTTTTTCTCTTCATCCGATTTAGCGCCATTAACCATAACTTACCTGTTAAAGAGCACATGAAATATATATTGGAGTTTTGTGACTTTTAGTCCATATCTGAGGCCATCTGTAAGCTAGTGTACACCTCAAAAAGAATTAATCATCTTTTATCAGATATATATGCACAGAGTATGTTGTTCATGACATCCGTATATCGCGGCAGTTTTGAGGTGAAATGTCCACTGTGTGGCTCTAGAAGGAAGGTAAATTTTCTCCCAAAACATTTAGGTTTAAAACAAAGGTGTGACAGGGCGGACGCGGGACCAGGTCGTGATTTTACACACCCAGCCCCTTATCAGGCCAACTGCAGATGGTGGTGCGACAGAGAGAGAACGTTTACAGCTGTCCGTCCTATGTGAGTGTTTTTGTCTTTTGGTTTGAACCGCTTTACAAAAGGTTTTTACGATCAATAAAATTTACCTCCCTACCTTCAACCTTAAACCTAAATCTAACCAATGGCGTCATAAAAGTCATTGTGAGATAAAAAACGCAACTGCTGAAGCAACCATGTCCTTTTGTGGTGCTTATGACACTTTCGGCTTACGTATCGACTTACATGCTATTCAGGACATGTCCTTTGCATCCCAAGTACAGTGAGTTCTGGCAAGCTTACCACAAACTTGCTGCAAATACCCCACTCATTATTTTCACATGCAAATCAGCTTGCTATTAGGTGCAAATGTTTGCCAGAAGTTTGCAACTTTTCACTGGTAGTACTAAACCTGCAACAAACCTTTGGCGACAATGAAGAGTTTGCTGCATGTGAAAATAATGAGTGGAAAATTTGCGGCAACCCTAGATTTTTTGTAAGGGACTGTGTAAGAAACAGTGCAAAAAGAAAGTGTTTACAAAATGATAATCTGCTGTTCTTCTCATGATTTCTTGTGAATGTGAATAAAAGTCATTGTTGTCGCAGCACCTCTATTGTTTATTTCACCAGGAAACTGCCGCTTTATGTACCAAGAGCCACATAAAAATAATTGTACAAATATTTTTGTAAAGTAATATGATTCTACAAGACCAAATTGTTGGTCTCTGATTAGCAATAGTATTTGCTAGTTAAGGTTTTATAGCTGTGATGCACACAAATGGCTACCCTTACAAAACTTCTCTTGGCAAAGTTGCCGCAAATTCTCCAGTTATTTTTTATGTGCAAACGAGCTTTGTGGCAAACTTGCGGCAAATTGTCCATAGTTTTCCGGAGGTTCACCAATACCGGTGAAGAGCTGCAAACTTCTGGCAAACATTTGCGGTGAATCACAAGCTCATTTGCGAAATAACGAGTGGCAAATTTGTGAAAATAACGAGTGGCGAATTTGCGGCGAGTTTGTAGCTAGTTTTGAGATTTTGTATGGGTATTGGCTATTTAAAAGAGTCCTTCGATACTGTCTTACCCCAACTTCCTGTTTTAATAGGAAATATATAATAACAAGAGAAAAAAACTGCGCTCATCAAGTGATTTCTAAGTGTCATGTCTTTAAAGGGGTCATGTCATATTTTTTACATTACATTTTTCCAGAACATCCACTTTGAACGTTAATGAAGTCATAATTTAAATTTTCATGAAAATCCTTTCCAAATTTGACTCATTTACATAATTTAACACCAATAGTATCTATCCTGCATCCTTTATGTACTTACTCTGTGTGACTGGGTAGGCCAAGTTTATAAATACAGAAAGGAAGTGCAGATGCGGACTGTGGTCATACTCTATACAGTGTATTCATTCGTCTGATACCAGAAAGTTGTGGAAGTATGGAACAAGCCATTTTTGCAGATTAGTTTCAATAAATGGTCTTTCTGGACTGTGGAAGAGCCTTTGAGTTCTGAATGTTACAATATGTTTTATGGTACATCAAACAAAAATGTATTTCTCTTTGTTGGACCACTTTAAATTCACCCTCTATCTCATGCATGCAAACCCCACCTCACCCCCTATTGATATTGGTCTGTGAGCTGCCAGTCTCTGTTTGTTTTGGAGTCAGACCCCTCTGGATGTGTTTTACTGATTTTATATGCCTGTAAATCTGTTTGCATTGTTTTTGAGGGCTTTCCAAAAGCACTTGCCTCCAAAATCTGCTCCTGGTGGCTGAGCACACATCTGTTTCTTATGCAAACACCATTCACGCAGAAACCACAGTTAGTACAACCCCCATCCTTAATAGGCTTGTGTGTGCTCACATGGCTGTTTTTATGATATGTGTGCATTGCGTAGTGGTGTTGTTTGAATTGTGTGGCACTGTTATATTCGAGGTGACTGGATCAATGTTATTGGCATATCTGTGTGATGAAGAGAACTCATGTAAGGAAATCACTCGGTGGCACTCTATAGATCTTATTCGCGCTAGCGCCATCTTTGATTTTTAATGGGAATGAAAACTAGGCTTTGAGAGATAGACTTACAGTCTCTTCAATTGGCTATACTGCAGTTTAAAGTGTTTATGGATCGTTCCGTGGACAAAACATTAATAAGATTTCTGTCCAAGAACATTCAGTATACAAAGAACTCCAGACAACATGAGTTATGGAAAATCAGAAGTAATCTAGGAGCTTTATACAGCTTTATACCGTTTGTGCCTTTGAAGAGACTGTAAGTCTATCCTTCACAGCTTTGTTGTCATCCCCATTAAAAATCAAAGATGGTGCTAGTGTGAATAAGTTTTATGGTGTCATCAACTGTAAAGTCTGTTTTATTTTATTGCTTGGAGGTCACCAAGTGGCTGTATTGTTGGTTGAAGTAGTTTGTCCTAATGGATGCCCAACTGTGGTCATGCCTTTTGAAAATCTGATCACAAATGGGATGTTTTGTTGGAAAAATAAAATGTCATTCTACTTTGATGATGAATCAATTGGGTTCCTGCTAAAAATGTATATTCTTGCTCTCTTCACATGACGTCAGTTTTATCACACTGCTAGTGGTGCTTTGACCTTCACATGAAAACGGTTGCAGATAGCATCAGAGAAGGGCAGTGGCAAACAGTCAGCAAAAAAAAAGGTCAGCAACACACATAGTCAAAGTTGAAATAGTTTTGACTTTGAGTGCACGTTGAAAACACTTGACCGGCATTGCAACATAGCACAGATGGTAACATAATAGAGATCAGTGCATTGCAATATTGATGCAACTTATGAAAGCCTGAGGCTCCATTCTCAACATTGCCACAAGGGGCGCCTATATTATATATAGCCTATATTAGAATAATTTGTCTTCTTCTATGACCAGCCTTCTTTTTTATGCCAACAGCTGTCATGGGCTCAGGAAGACTACATTTGTGGAGGAAGTTACCATATTTTCCAGAAATAAAATCACACCTGAATAAAAGTCACACCTGATCAAAATCTGTTGAGAAAACAAAACAAAACAAAAAAACATGCACAAATAAGTTGCTCCTGTGTATAAATTACCTTAATAGCCTGCCAGAGGTTGCATGCAGCCAACATTAGGACCGAAGAGTCGCAGACTTCCCTTCAGCCGTTGACAGTCAAGTCGCTCCATAAAGCTACACTATGTACGTATTTTTATGGTTACAATTAACAAACGTTAATTATTGTGTGAGTACATAAAAAACATGTACAAAACTATTTCCTTGCCTTAATCCAATTCATTCATCCTGCAATTTGTATTTTATTTTTTTTTTTAGAGCTGTTGGGTCAGACTTAGTGCAAAATCGCAGGCAAAATCGTAATTCGTCTTTACATGTTTACGTCAATGTAAGCTCAGAGAGAAGCTGTGTCACGTGAGTGTCAGGGAGTTGTGGCAAAGTTGTTTACCAGCTATAATGCATGGATATGTAGGGTCCTTGAAGCTTATATTGGTTAGCATGCTGTAATGAATCTAACACCACTCATGTGTACTGATAGCTATGTGTTTACAAGTTAAATTCTTTTGCTGGTGAAATTATTGGAACATGTTTACTTATATTTGTGACTTCAGAATTTTTCATTTCATTGCTGCAGTTTCTAGATTTCCTAAATGTGTGTCTCTAAGGGTTCGTGTGCTTGTTTATTTGTTTTGTTTTTAACCCCAGTCAAAGAAATGCACAAGGTTGTGCATTCATTCCATTGCTCTTTTCACAGATATTTTTTTTATTACTATTATTTATTTATTGTGGCTGACAAAGGTATTGGTCAAACAAGTGTAAGCCAATTAAGTACTAATATATATATATATATATATATATATATATATATATATATATATATCCTTTTAGCAGATAGCCTGTTTATACAGAGCTAAAAGCCACTATAGGTACAATGTACCCCATGTGTGTATGCTCATCTCAAGTTGTTTATAATTTATCAATTTCATAGTACAGTAATGTACTTATTTTTGCATTTTATTTTCATGTTTAATGAAGTATACATCAACCCCATCATTATTGAATCCTCATTTTGTGGTTTTATGAGTATTATTGTTTGCAGTACATACAGCTATTGTTGTATTACTGTTCACTTACATTGTTCACTGAGGCTGTAGATTTTAATATAAAAATGTAGTGTTTGGAACTGAGCCAAATCAAGAATTTCCCCTCTTAAATTGATGTGATGTACATTACAAACATTAATGTGAAGTGGATAAAACTCTTGAATAATCATAATAAAATATATACTTCAGAGTGTTGTTTATCTTCCTCAAAGAAAGAAATATTTCGTTATAAATGTTTTAATGAATAACATTATATCAACAGGAAAAAAAGCATATCATGACTCTGTCTCTGCTGGTGAAAGTCTCTGTGATCACAGAGAAAGCAGGTAGCCTAAAACCATGAGATTCATCCACCTGAAGAGCAGTGCCAAATCATGTATGTATGTATATATTGATTATGTTTCATAAAAAACTGTGACAAATAGATCACATCTGTTTATAACATAAGTAATTCTGTGTGCTTGCACATATTGCTATTTGCACTTTTAGTTAGACACTAACTGCATTTCATTGGCTCTGTACTTGTATTTTGCACAATGACAATAAAGTTGAATCTAAATTTAAAATTAACACAATTTAGTCTGTGCGTGAAACAATAAGCTTGTTGTATTCTTTTATTATTATTGATGCCTTTTAATCAATTAAATTATGAAACTGAAACCCTATTTTCTATGCACTACTTGTCTGGTTCTCTAACTAAATATTTTTACTAGTGGTGTGATGTTTTTATCTGTTTTTGTTGAAAAATATATTTTTTTTGGTGTGCAGTGTGTTTGGCCGGCAGACATCAGTTATGGATAAATTATGTAAATAAGTCGCTTTGGACTATAAAATGAAGGGCCTTTCAGATGACTAAAAAATTCACTTATATTCCAGAAAATAGTTTAAGTTATAGTAAATAGTTACTGTAGCTACACTGAAGAAATAAAATAAAAATAAAACTTTGTAAAATAACAATAAATGCATTGCAGTACAGGGTGCCAAACATCATAAACTGAAATAACAGTTTTTGACCGTGAAGGGAATAAACATGTTTAGTCTGCAAAATGAAAAATGTGTTTCAACAATAAACTGAAATAACATGTTTAAATTTAAATTTAAATTTGTGTAAACATTGTAAATTGAAATTACATTTAAAATGTCATTTGAAATAATGTTATGTTAATGTTAACTATAAAATGAAACATGACTGTTCATTAAAAAAATTTAAATAATAATAATCTAGACCATTAATAAAAATAAAAAAAATAGAAATAAAACTAAAAGAAATAAAAAAAATTAGACAAAAAATATAAATACAATTTTTTTTGCCACCTTACTGAGGTGGAGGAGTTTGAGTGCCCCAGTGACCCTGGAAGCTGTGTTGTCTGGAGCATGAGATCCTGGTAGGGCCTCCCTTGGAAAATGTGTTCCAGACGAGAGTCCAGACAAACAGTGATCCAAACCCAACATTCAAAGAAGTTGTTTTTGGACTTCTGTGCAAGTCATAGATTGGCCGTAATAAACAGCATGTTTGAACATAAGGTTGTTCATAAGTGTCAACTTTATTGTTGTATCATAACACCTGCGGTGGTATGTTTTGGACACTCAAGTAAAGAGAGGAGCAGAGCTGTCAACTGACCACCACCTGGTGGTCAGTTGGATCAGACGACAGGGGAGTCTGCCGGATTGACCTGGCAAACCTAAGAAAATTGTGATGGTGGATTCTTCTGTTCAGGAGATCTTTAAATAACACCCTCGAATGAGCTTTTCCCATTTTCTAAGGGTCTGAATAGGTCTGTTTAAAGCCTCCATCTTGGAAGCGACTGCTTGGAGCTGTGGCTTGAAAGTTGTGTTTGCCTGTCATGGAGTCAACCCAAGAACCTGTTGGTGAACACCAGCGGTGAAGGTAGTTGTCAGGCTGAAGAAGGAGGCCTTTCGGGATTGTTAGCTCCTGGGACTCCTGATTGAGCTGATAAGTACCGGCAGGCCAGAAGGACTGTGGTTACGGTAGTTGCAGAAGCAAATATTCGGGTGTGGAGGAGTTTGGGGAGGCCATGGAGAAGGACATTTGGTCGGCTTCAAAGAGGTTCAGTCAAACTGTCCAGGTTGTAGTTAGCTGGGATAGGGAACTGCAAACTTTGCCTTGTGAAATATTCGGGTGAAGGAAGGAGCACTTTGAGGAACTTCTGAACCAGACTGACATGTCCTGTGGGGAGGAGGTAGGGACAGAGGACTCTGGGAAGTCTTGGCCCATTTCTCTGGCTGAAGTTACTGGCAAGGCGCCGGGAGTGGACAAGATTCGCCCTGAGATGCTGAAGGCCCTGGACAATGTTGGACAGTCATGGCTTACACACTATTTCAGCATTCCGTGGAAGTACAGGACAGTGCCTGGGGATTGGCAAAAAGGGGAAGCCGAGGTTGTGTTCCAATTATCGAGGATCACACTTCTCAGCCTACCTGGGAAAGCCTACGGAATGTGCTGGAAAGTACTATGGTGCTGGAAAGAACAATGCAGATTCTGTCCTGGTCTTGGAATAATGGACCAGCTCTTAACCCTGGCGAGGATCCTAGAGGGGGGTCGAATTTTGCTTAACCAGTTTGCATGGTTTTTTTTTTGTTTTTTTTTATCAATTTAAATGACAGTACTCAAGATACATTTTGACACTCAAAATTATTTGTTGAGTTTCTTCATGTTTATGAGTACAGCATAACCTCAATAACTTGTGTAGCAAATGTAGTGTCAAATTAAGTTAAAAAAAAAATCATGAAAATCATAATGTCTGTTACTGTTTTTCAGTAACATATAATCAGTTAAGTAAATGGGGAAATGTAAATTTGGTGTGAATAATTGTAGGGGAATTTAGCAATTTTATAAAAAACTGTAGAATAATTTTTCAATTATACAGTATTTTCTTTGTAAAAACATTTATTTTTTTTACAGTCTAGCTTCCTGAAATCAAATCTGGTTTAATGGCACAGACATTTTACATCTTTTGACTCCTTGATTACTTTGGCCCTGAGATGTTTCGCTCAAAGCAAGCTCAATTTTGTGTGCTTTTGCATTCTGTAATATGACTGCAATTCATAATGGGAGAACACATTGCATTCTTGCTCATTGTTGCTGCCAGGGGTGCTATTGGTGGCATTAGTGTAGACAGTCAAGGACAGTTTTCGCTTTTAGGCCAACGTCTGTCACGGCTGAGAAACAGTTTGAAGACAATCTTGTCGAGCAAGTCAAAGTCAAAACGTTTATAGCTAGCTACCTGAATAATAACATGTCCAGTTCAAAAGGGCAGACATTGAAAGTAACTCTATTGCCCTAATGAGTAGTTAGGTTTGTTACAGCCACAGTAATGCAAAAGATAAAATTACAGTATGTATGTTCAAAGGGACTGCGCACTTGCAATGCGCTAGCCAAGAATTCACATCTGTTCATAAAATATGTTTAATAATATGTTTAATATTGTGTGATGACCTTAATGTTGCAAACTGTTCATCCAAGGTTTCGATGGGTTTACACACACAATATTTGTTTTGAGAATAATGCTGAGGGCTGTTTGCAGTTGCACTAATAAAATATCAAGTGGTCAGTCACCAATGGGGATTGCCACAGATGAGTTTACAGACCACATATCCTTGAGTCCCCATGGTCTCCCACACAAAGAGCAGGTGTTTATTTTTTGGCAAAGCATGTTCTTTCTTTAGGGAATCGACATGTTACTCTGGAGAAATCTTTTACCAGCAGTCTCCAGCTTTGGCGAGATGCTTTAAACGCCTGTTGTGTTCTCACCAGACTGAGCCATTTTACACCAGCCTCACACCCACATGCAACAGATCTGTGTGTTTTTGTATGTGTGTCTGTCTGTCACACACTCAAACACACAAAACTCACTCTCATCCCCTGTCATCTCCATCCCTTGCCTCAACCCTCCACTTTTTCCCTCCATCACTTTAGTGACGTTCAGCACTGGGCCGTGACGTTACACCAAAAACAGAGGGCCAAATCGACAGCCAGAGAAAGGGAACAAGAGTGTGAGACAGAAAGAATGAAAGAGTGATGGAGTGGCTAGAGGGGGTGGGGGTTGGGGGGGGGGGGGGGGAGTGGCTGTGAAGAAAAATGGACAGAGTTGAACAGTGAAAGGAGTAGATTGAATGAATGAAATGAATGTGTGGTGATAACAGGAAAGGGTACAAGTCACTTGCAAATTTGTTTGCAGGGCCACAAGCTTGAAAAGGGAAAAAGTAGTTGGTTACATTAAAAGCTACTAATAAAAAGTTACTAACTACATTCAAGCTGTTTAGGGGGGGTAATGAAATGTTAGATTATATGATTTATATTTAAACCACAACCATATTTTTCTGGCATAGAAACAATAAGGGTTTTTGAAAGAATTAATAATCTCGATTAGTGTGATAGACATTAAATATGAAATGATAAATTTACAGTATATTACATACATGCATACCACTCATTAGAGGAGAGAGGTTGGAGGGAAGGCTGTCCCCCCCACCTTGAAGGTGTACATAGCGGCTATAGCTGCGCACCATGACAAAGTGGATGGCAAGTCCTCTTAGAAACCTGATTATCAGGTTTCTAAGGGGCGCTTGGAGGTTGAATCCCTCCAGACCTCACCTCGTTTACTCATCGGACCTCTCCATAGTCCTGCAAGGCCTGCGTGGGGCTCCCTCCGAGCCCATAGAGATAGTAGAGCTTAATGCTCTCCCCTTGAAGACTGCCCTCCTGACGGCACTCTGCAAGCGTTCTCTGTCAGCAAAACGTGCCTGGAGTTTGGTCCGGCTACTCTCACATGATCCTAAGACCCTGACCGGGCTATGTGCCCAAGTTTGCCACGACCCCTTTCAGGGACCAAGTGTTGAACCTTCAAGTGCTGCCCCAGGAGGAGGCTGACCCAGCATTAGTGTTGCTGTGTCCGGTGCGCACTTTGCGCATCTGCTTTGATCGCACGCAGAGCTTTAGGATCTCCGAGCAGCTCTTTGTCTGCTTTGGTGGACACCAGAAAGGAAGCACTGTCTCCAAACAGAGGATCACCCACTGGATCATCGATACCAAAGCTTGTGCTTACCAGGCTCAGCACATGTCGCCCCCTGCAGGGCTACGAGCCCATTCCACCAGGAACGTGGTGGCCTCTTGGGCTCTGACCATTGGCACCTCCTTAGCTGACATTTGCAGAGCAGCGGGCTCTACACACAACACATTCGTGAGATTTTACAATCTCCAATTTGAGCCGGTCTCGTCCCGTGTCTTAGCAGGAACAAAAGGGTAAGTCCGACCGACCAGATGGGTATACCAATTGCACCTAGCACCTTTCACCTCCCTTGAGCTGAAGATGCGTTGTTTATTCCCAGCAGTGTTCACAAAGGCATTCCCTGGTTGATTTCCTCCTAGCCCTGCGACAGGTGAGTTTGTGGAGAAACTCACTGCCAGCCCAGTACTTGTGCTAACTATTCCCTGTCCTGGGACAGGTGCTCCGCATGCGCTGGTTCCCTATAGGCAACCCCTTGCAATGTATTTTCCTCTTCCCGGTTGGCAAATTGCGTCTTCCTTGGGCAGAAACCCCTCTGCCCCAGTCTCCATGCTCGTAGAGCTTCCTCCCCCATTAGGTAGGACCTACCATGGGACTTCTCCACCTGACATAATTCTGATTAGACTCGGCAAGACCATGTGACGTATTTCCACTCTCTCCGGGTGGGGTGTGGTCTCTGCGGTGTCTTGCGGAGTGACACCCCCCCCCCGACACGGACACTGGCATCTCTTTTTCTGGGGAGAAAAGGGGAAAAAAAGATGGAAGAGAGGCACGACTAGGACAAGCCTGTCCCCATCCTTCTGAGTACTTGACTCGTCCCCAAAGGGCTGTTCAACACTCCCACTGCGTTAGGGGAGGTTACGGGCCGGCCTGGTGCGCTGGCTAAGCGGCACACAGCAGTCTGCTTTTCTCGTACCGCCGATCCACATAACCCAGTTCAGCCAGTTGTGGCACCGCTGAAATGGTCGGGACCTTATTCTCTGCTCCTCACCACAAAACCTAATGAGTGGTATGCATGTCCCCTCCTTTTATACCCATATGTACGGGGGATGGGCATGCACATACCACTCGCCAATTCCCTTTCACATCGTCTCATTCCTTCCATCAGGGAACGTAGGTTACGAAAGTAATAGGACATACACCTCTGTTATATTAAGGCAGTTAAGATTTACGAGATGGAAGAAAATCAATCTTGTTGGCACTAGTCCGAATCACTTTAAAGCTCAGGAGAAAGTCTGTATTTACTGTAAAGCATTTGGTGTAGAATTGCTAAATTTCTCTTTGTTCACTTCTGCGTCAAAGCCCTACTATATATATATATATATATATATATATATATATATATATATATATATATATATATATACACTGAAGTCAAGTCAAGTCAAGTCATTTTTATTTGCATAGCGCCTTTCACAATACATCATTACAAAGCAGCTTTACACAAAATCATACATTAACAGAAAATGAAACTGTAATATCTATAATGTGTCATCATTGTGTAGTTTGATAAAATACGATTGTGAATTGTGCTTAAAAATAAGTAATTAAATAATAATTGTTTTTAGAAACCCAGTGAGCAAGCAAAAGGCGACTGTGGCAAGGAATACAAAACTCCATAAGATGTTGGTTAATGGAAAAAAATAACATTGGGAGAAACCAGGCTCTCGGTGGGGCCGGATCCCCTCTGGCTAACATCATGAATATAATGCCAATATTACCTAATAATGTATAGTTCAAGTCATTGTTTAAAATTATTAAACTATGTAAGTGTTACGGGTCAGTGTTTAAACAAAGATTTTGTAAGAACTGTAAGATTAATGACTAATATCTTTGAAGTCCATCCTGGATTAACTGCAGAATTTCACATAGACGCAATTGTCCTTTGTTAGTTGGCTGATGAAGGGTTTTGTTGGCAATTCATTGATAGTCTATGTATTCCATTATAAGAGTGTAGTCCATCAATAGACCGAGGTAATTACCGGACGATAATTTCAGTGAGGTCTATCCTAAGTTCAAGGTTCAGGCGATGACATCCCCTGTTTTTCGGTTGGAGTTGACATCAGTACATTCTCTGAACTCAATCGTAATAGACTGAAGTGATGTTTGGCTGACATCGGCTGCATTTAGTCATCATCACTCAGAGACACATAGCAATGGATTCCAACACAAAGCAGGAATGGAGCTGGATCCAGCCGGTTCTGGTGACCTCAGGATAGGAGTCCTGAGGTTGAGACAGGGATACTATTAGCACAGATGCCATTCAATTTATTGCAGAGTTATAGATCATGATCACGTTTCTATACACAGTATATATATATATTTAATATATTTAACCATTTACTGAAGAAACTTCCCCATTGTTGCCATGGAGCAAAGACATTCCATTGTTCTTCAATATAATCAACTCTCTACACTTAAAATTATTATATTATAATCATGAGGCATGTTTCTGGCTTACCATCTCACACAAAGCTTAATTCATGAACATTTGACATGGACATTACTTATTTCACTACTATTCAAATATACAGCCCTGTGTAGTATTTTACCAATAATTCTGCCCTACAAAGGCAAAAGACCTTAAGTCGCTAGAGTGTGGAACTGAGAAAAATGACTTTAAAGTTTTTTAGTTGTCCAGCCAAATTAATTATAGGTAGGAATCTGAAAATCTGGCAATTAAATGTTTTAGTAATGAAAATTATCTACATAAAAAAATATTGATCTCAAACTTGACCTTTGACCCCAATTTTGAAGTTACTGTACTCTGCCTTTGTATTGTCTGCAAAAAGTGAGAAGTCATGCCAAGGCAAAAGGCAGTAACTTCCACATTATCAATATTTGGTTGCTGATCACCATTAACAAAATCTTTATAGTAATACCAGTATTGTGTTTTATGGTTTGTTTGTGTATATGTTATGTAAGGTTGGTTCTGTAAAGCACTTTGATCAACTTGTTTTGTTTTAAAATATGCTTTAGAAATAAAATGATTGATAATTTTGGATGATTTACAATTACTCTTAGCCATTGTTGCTATCCTCTGATTTGGTTGCATCCAGATGGCACAATTAGACATGACACAATACCTCCATAGCAGTAAAGAGTATCTGGTGTGCAGTAAAACTAATGTAATGATAATAATAATAATAATAATAATAGTAGCCTAATAATAATAATAATAACAACAACAACAACAACAACAATAATGATAATAATAAAATAATAATAAGGCATGGAGAGAAATTTGAATAGGAAATCATTTTATATCCAATACACGTAGGTCCAGCAAACATTTGTTTTTACCAATAGGCTATTTGATTAATCAATGTCTATTTTAACAAATTATCAGGCCTAGGCCTACAAATTAGTGCCACTGGTTAATCAAGGGTTAAGTTTGGCTCGCTGACTGGTGGATTAATCTCAAATGCGTGGAGTAATTTGAATTGTTTTTCTGACGTAACTGCCAGACAAAAAAGCTATGGTACATGTGGGTGGATACCCTTTTGCAACCAATTATTATTTATTGCAACGTAAAAGGATATGATTGCTTTTACATCTAATTGAATGAAAATCGCCTGACTTGTGGATTGACGTGAACGCCAGCAAGAAGGAATAATGCTCAGAATGCTTGTGGATTAAACATCTCCGATGACGTTCATTGCCATGGATTTTATCATGTTACAAGAAAAGGTAGGATATGGATTTAATTGCGAGCTGTTTCTACTGTTTTTATGTGTGATCACGGTAACGTTAACTGCATTCGACTCACACTCGTGTCGTGCAACTAGTCTGCTGTCTAACGTGACAGGCTGGCTCTGAGTGAATAGTCTTACCATTATGAAAAAAAACATTTATTTGAGATTATTTACGGTTAATTTACTTATTGCTGGTAAATTATTTAGTCTCTGCTTGTTTACAGTGCTTATATGGAGCAGTTTGGTAGCCTATTCATAACTGACTAACTTTAGCCTTATTTATGCTAGGCTTGTTTTTTATCTACACTTTTATTCAGGTATTGTGTGTGTCAGAAGTGCTTCAATGACAGTATGACAGTTACACAGGCTACACCGTAACTTAAACGCGGCAAACTTTAATGGACAGTGAAACAAAGGCAGAATACCGTAACTCCAGGCCGGCACAGTAACTTCATATTGACGCACGGTTATACAAAGGCAGAGTACCGTAACTCAATTTGAGCATTCCAAAACAAAGCCAAACAGCGGTAACTGGCGTTACGGTCTTCTGCCTTGGTTTCTCCTTTGCTTTTTGGAAGTTACTGTTAAGACAACCCATAATTTTTCGAAAAAACAACAGAATTGACGCAAGATACTTATCCACATGATAAAGGGGGTCTTGAATTTGTCAAAAATATCAATAACTCATTTTCGACCTAAAACGAAGTTACGGTCTTTTGCCTTTGCACGGCAGAATTGACAAATGCATCTTATGCAGATGATAAGCCTGACACATACACTGGTGTCCAAACATGGAATAATGTACAGATTTTGCTCTTTTGGAAAGTAATTGGTACTTTTATTCACCAAAGTGGCATTCAGCTGATCATAATGTATAGTCAGAACATTAATAACATGAAAAATTACTATTACAATTGGAGAAAAAAAAATGTAACTATTTCAAAAATGCTCATAATAAAAAAAAAAGTTTTATCATGATTATAATTGAATTATAACTATAATTTAATATGAAAGTACAAGTGTTTGGTAGGTAATTGATTGTCTCTTAAAGTCCAGAATGATGGTGTGAAGTATTTTTGGTTTATTTGCAGATATAGTTTTCTTATGAAATTAATTATTATACTGTTCACTTAGAGAGGGAAACGGACAAACCTTAGAACAAAGGCCATCAGTTAATTATCTTGAGGGGAGGACACTTTGACCACAGGCCCTCAGAAAAGCCACCTCTGATTGGATTAGAGCCTCTTTGGGATGTGAACAAACTGAAGGGGTTAAAAGACCAGCCTGGACAACCCCCACTCTCCTTCTTCTCTGCCCTATGGCATTCACACACTTTGACCTCTGTCCTGGGATGTCCCAAGTTCTCCCTAGAAGGAGTCCTCACCTTCGGGGCTCTGCCTGGTCATTCCATCACCCATTCATCAAACCAAACAAAGACCTCCTGGAACTGAACCAAGCCATAGGACTTCAAAGATCTCCATATGCCAAACAATTCACGCAATGCAAGTACAAACCTCCAGACTTTAGCTGAAATCTGGTGCCTTCTTTCATATAATCCGAGTAAACCAATCTCAAATCACAGCATAATAAATGAAGTTCTCAGAGTGGGTTCAAGGCAAGGTTTATAGAATCCATAAAGTTCATTTTCTGTTACAGATAATCATCCATTCATCTTGTCAAAGCTTACTTACCAACCTGTGTTTGTTTGTTTGTCTATGTGTTAGTTTAGTTGTTTGTTTGTTCAGTTGTATGTTTAATTTAGTTTATAAAGTCTTATTTGTATTCAAAGAGAAGTTGACTGTGAATTTGATTAAATTATATGTATCCCTTGTGATCTGTTGATCCTAAGCTACATGCTTATAAACAGTATTTCAATCTATTTGTGATATTATTTTCAATGGCCATGAAAGTACTATTACTCTAAGAATGAATGTTACGTTCCGATTAACTCATCGCTGGCCAAAGACTATGTCTACGTTTAGACTGCAGGCAAAAGTGTCCCAAATCTGATTTTTTTTTTGCTCACATGTCACTCAGATGTGCTTTTTTTATAACAGTGTGAACAGCATAAACCACGTGCAATCTGATCTTTTCCATTCTGATTTGGGCTACTTCCATATGTGGTCCTAAATCAGATACAGGTCCGATTTTTTGCAATGCAACCTCAGTCTGAACAGTCATATTGAAATTCCTGCGACTTTCACATAACTCTCAACATTCATCACAATTCTGCACTGGTGGGAGTCACTCCAAAGATTTTACACACCAGTAGTTCTTGGTCACTCTGTGATTATGGGAGACAGCTGCAAAGGTAGTCAGTGGAGGGACAGTGAGGTGTTAGAACTCATAAGAATTTGGGGTGACAGCTCTATACAAGCAAAAGTTGAGGGGTTGTATCGTAACTGTTCTGTGTTTGAGAGCATAGTGAAAATGTTCCTCTCTTTCATCCTCATCCTCCTTATCACCTGCTCAAAAATTCACTGACTTCTGCTGCACATCCCCTTATAAATGAACGCATAAACACTGACTTTGTTATTGTTCTTTTGCACATATGGGTCAGTTCAGGACCATGACCAGTTCACACTGTAATCTGATATTGGCCACATTTAAAAAATAATGCGAAAAGCCAAACAAAAAAATCAGATCTGCGCAATAACATTTTTATCAGATTTCTAATCTGCTCAGGTGTCATTTATCTCAGATATATTTCCCTACATTATTTTGGTGGTGAACGTAGCCAAGATTCTTAAACTAATTATTTAAGAAAGCATTGATTAGACAATTCAAAAAGTGGCTTTAGAAGGCAATATACTGTTTTTTCCATATCAATGAACATAAGCCTGTCATTGGCCTACAGTCCACAGCAATATATTTTGCAACTGAATTCATCAATCTGTCTGAGATAGACTTATTATAAGGGCTTTTCTTAGGAAGCGTCAATGTACACATGTGTCAGATAAATGCTTTTGGAGTGTCTCACTTTGGTTGCGTTGCATCATAAACTGGTGGTTTTACGTCACTGTGTCAAGTTAAACATATTGTAGTTTCGAACTTATGGAACACGCCTCGAGACCTGCATTCTGAGTTTCGCTCCATCTAGCTGTGTTTAAACATGAGAACACATCCTCATGTTGTGCTCTCTGCTGTCAGTAAGTGTGGTTTGTTGCAAGGAGCTTTAAAATAGAGTTTGTTACTTGTACAGCTGTGCGTTGCCTGTTCAGCTGGAGTTGCACTTACTGCCCCTTGCTAAATAGGATTTGTAAAGCATGTGTTACTTGAAGCTTTAATTTCTCCTATGGTAGAATTATTCCTTATAACGTTCAGAGGGCATAATTCATTGCATTGTCCTTTTTTTCCATTATACTTACCACAACTAATTGGAAAATGTAGTTTGTTACTGAAAAAGTGAACCTTTTTTTAAAACAGCTCGATTACTGTCATGCTACTGAAAATTCTGTTTAAATCAGTAGCATTACTACTTTAATCAAGTTCCCCAACTCTGACAAAAGTGTGTACACAGAGTGTGTGTAAGGGCAGTCATGTGAATGATTTCCTCTCGGTCAGGAGGCGACATTGTGAGTGTTTGTGCTGGAGGTGAAAGAGCGGTGAAGCGAATGAGATGGCCTACAGATCTGATGAGAAACGGATTTCCTTGGAAGGAATGACAGAGCTTAATAATTCAGAGACTGATGCAATGGAGGAGAGAAAACGAGTGACAGAGAGAGCGATAAAAGGAGAGAAGGGTGATAGGTGATTGCCTGGGGTGCAATAGTGTGAAATCAGCTGTTTTATTTTTTAGGGCAATAAGAGAGTTAAATTCCTCACAGACTTCCATGTCAGAAACCTGTAAAATTCTGCCATCTCATGCAGCATACAATTTTTGCATAACATTATATATACTCAGATGCCTTCATCTGGTTGATTTTTTTTAGGTGAAACAAGCAATAAAGTTATTCAATATTTACTGGGTTATGTCTAAGTCTCTCTTGAATTTGTTGTAGCTCTTTAAACGTGACATTATGTTGCCTTTGAAGATTGTCTGAATTAGTTTTTCTTTAAAACATACCTTAGAAACACTGTCTGTTAATTCATTGATTAGGGCTGGGTATCGTTCAGCGATAGCGGTATCTTGACTTTGATACCAATTTTATGAAATCCGTTTTAACAAGATTAAAAACGGTACCTCAAAAAACTTTGGTTTTATTTTTTCAGTTTGTTAACTTTTTTTACAGACTCAAAGACTCATCTCCTGAGCCTTCTGGTGTCCTCATGCCAGGGTCGGCAGGGGCAGAGGCTATAACATTAATGTGAAGAGGAACAAAAACAAAACAAGAGAGCTATACTGTTAATTCAGTCAACCCTAAGGATAAGTGCGGTTTAACAAGATAACTAGTTTAATGTGATTTAATCTTGATCAGTTACTGTCAACCTTAAAGCATTTTTAGCATCGATTTAGCTAACTATCTATAGCCGTACATCCAAAAAATATCTAACGTTATGTAGGTCACAGTTTACAGGACTATGTCACCGTGCACAGAAACGTTAATTTAACAAGTACACAAGCATGTACCACTACAAGTTAGCCGATTTTGTTTGTTGGTTTGTTTGCTAAACGTTAACCTTAACTGTCGGAGTCCCAGTCATAGCGCCGCAGTAGTTTTGGAGGAGGACTCGTGGTGGGCATGTTGAAGGAAGCTCTGTGGCAGGTGGACGCTGAGAGGATGAGACTGCCTCTCACCGGCTCGGTCTTCTTGCAGTCGAAGACGCAGCAACTTTCTGCTCTTAAGTTTATTCTGTGTATTGTCAAGTGCTTCATCAGATTTGTCATGTTGCCGGTCTTGGCAGCGATTATCTTTTCGCAAAAATATTGCATCACACGCTGTTGGCATCGAGCCTGGTGAAATGTAGCCACATTTTTTTATATCTATGGGGGGGTTGAGACGCACACACACTACAGCCTCACGTGTGAGCCGCATCTCTGGGCGTAACCGGCATAAACTAGTGTTTTTCCTTAATACCTAAACACAGCCAATCACCGGCACTTTTAGATTTGGGCACATCTAGCATGCCACATGCTTATCACTGACATTGACGAGATTAACCCCTTAGGTATCGAAATTTGGTACAGAACGACAAAACATTTTTTGAGACTCGATTGTTTAGAGGCAATTCGGTCAGTGCCTAAAATGTATCAAACTCGATGCCCAGCCCTATCATTGACTGACTGGGTAGCAAGGCAGCTACCTTTGGTTTAGCTTTCATTTCCTTTAAGAATCAAGTGCATGACTTAAGATTTTTTGAATATGATAATAAGAAGAACAAATCTGGATTTGTTGCATACAATCAGACATATTTGGCTGAGATGGAACACTTGCATTAAAATTAATAGTAGAAATAGTAACAACCAATATGGTGGATGTGGAAAAGGAAGTCCAACCTCACAGGTAGAAAAGTCAATCAACTTTTGGAGACAGATATCACCTTTCAGTTAAATCGAGAAGGTGTATGCCTCTGCTGGACCAGCCTGAAAAATAGCTTCTTTCTTTTTGTGTGTGTGTATTTGCTTAAAGCACAATTTTTGCTTAAGTGAAATGTGTCATTTGATTGTAATCTTAATCTACCATTTTAGAGATTTCAGTCTTCCCCTATTTATTAGACAGGAGCTGTACTTTTATGACTACAAAATAGCTGCCCGGAGGCATTAAGGATATGGCCCCTGAGTGACCAAACTAGGGACATTGAGTACGCTGCTAGCGACGTGACATAGCAATCCAGAAAGCTGTTATTATAATTCTAAGCTGAAGTCATGCACATACGGTTTTGAAAGCCTTATTGATGTAATGGCATAGACATTTTCAGGTTGACTTTTTGCAGCATATTGGTTTTGCTTCAAATCAAGAGTTGCCAACTGTCCAGTATGGGACACCTATTGTCCTCTATGTTAGTGACTAGATTTTAGCAGATGCTTTGCTGGTTGGATGGCAAAATGTCTTGTGTAGAAGGCATTGTGTCCTGTATTGAAGAGGCAAATGCTTAAGTATCCTTTTAAGTATCAACTTTTTCTGAGATGTTTCTCCAAACTATTTTAGGTAGAATAAAAACAGATGAGACAATTGTTTTGTTTTTTCTAATATTTTATTTAAGAAATGTTTATTGTATGACAGTTGTTCACATACAGTAAGTGTATAGAGCTATAACATGAATGTTGATAGTATAGCTCAGATCATTTGGTCTTAAGAGAATTTGATGAGAAATGTTTGATTTCATATTCAAATCTGCTAATGTTGACAAAGGACTTTGGTATATTGGCAAATCTCAGCACAGTTTGAACGGTGTTTCCCAACCCTGTTCCTGGAGGCGCCATTCAATACACATTTTGGATATCTCCATAATCAAACACACCTGATTCAACTCATCTGCTCATTAGTGGAGCCTCCAAGACCTGAAACGGTGGTGTGTCAGAAAAGGGAGATATACAAAATGTGCTGTGTTGGGGGGCCTCAAGGAACAGGGTTGGGAACCACTGGTTTGAGACATTGTTGAGATCTGTTGAAGCTTTAGATGAGACATGTTATTATTGGGGTCTTCTTCTCAGGATAAAACTCTTAGTAGTCATCAGTGAAACTCTCAGTTTGCTCAATATTAAAGAGATCTCTTTTTTCTTTGCTATTGCCAACATACATTTAAAACTTGCATTGCCCCTTCACATCACTGTCATTGTGAACGCCCCTTTAGTGTAATCAAACCCAGGTTGACCCAGCTCATTAAAGGGACACACACACACACACACACACACACACACACACACACACACAGAGAGAGAGAGCCAGCTCTAACATTCCTCTCAATTTTACTACCAGCCCCTCATTATGATTAAGTATCTGGGCTCTCCATATACCATAATAAGTATAAGTCCAATTCCTTTCAAATTAATAGCAGCATTGCCATTTTGTGTGTAACAAGTTTTCTTTAAACTCATTAATTTCATGCACAGGGCCTAATTAGGAAGGTCTAGCTGAAGCATATGCCTTGCCAAAATGCTGGCAGTGAATTAGTAGCATAAAAAAGTGCATGTTTGTTTGTCATATACCACTGAATAGCAACAAAGAGTCAGTGTTATTGCTCAAGTTGTACATTGAAGTGTAATAAACAGAAGTTATTCCCTTGTGTTTGGAAACAAACCATGTTCATTTTAGTGCAGTTGCTGCAGTATTGAGGATGAAGGCACAGCATCACCTAGTGGTTACTTATATCAATAAACTCTCTCTGGTGGCCTTTAGTTGAAGGTACGGTTTGTCCTTGAGCTGCACCACAACTGCAGAGAGCATTACATTGCATAAAAAAGTGCATATTATAAACCGAATGCACTTTAAGTTAGTGTGTCCTATGCTAAGAGTGCAATGTAGGATGACCGTGTGCTTTCTGAAAATCCCATACAAAAAGTACTTTGGCAGTACCATAGTAAAGTCATTTATCAAATGAACCACAGCCTTTTGATATATTTGATTATAATTAATAATTACCATTACCATGGTACTACCATAGTCATTTTTTGTGTCTCTTTTGATTGTGGCCTCTGGAATGTATTTTAGTATTTATAATAGTATTGCATGCTGCTTAAGTCAGACTAAATAATACAAATGAGTTAAATGAGATATAGGGATGTGCCCGAAACCATTTATTCGGAAATGTACGAATAATGATTTTAAAACTAATTCATCCGAAGAATAGAAAAATATTCAGAAGACTGATTTTCCAAAGAGCAAAGGCATAAAGTAATATTTTAAATAAACATAGAAAGTTCACAAAGAAGTTATGATTTTATATTGGAGGTTGACTGTAAGCTGACCTCATTTATAATATCCACATTAAGGTAATTATCTGGGTAATCCTTTATTCCAAAAATGTTTAAATGCTCCACAGAGGTTTAAATACTTCAAAGAGTGTAAATCTATTCATAATATTCCTTCACATGGATGATTTTCTCGCTTTTCATTTCTTGAAATATAAAGAGGCTTGTCTGTGAACACAAAATAAGAATTTCTGACAGATTTACGGTTATTTCAGTTTGTAGGCTATATTCATTTACTCTCATTTCTTTTAATATTCATATTTGTATTTTATGTTCCCTGCAAAATGTGTGCTTGACACCTCGTGCCTGAAGAATAACACTGTTAATTGTATACTGGAGTGCACAGACATAAACGAAAATTCGGCAGATATTAATGTCCGAAATACCAAGAGAAACCACAGTTAACAACATATTCCAGTTTATGTAGCATACAGGTGAGAAAAAATAAAGAATTCATCAATTATATAATGAAATAGTAATACTAAAAATACAATAATAATAATAATAATAATAATAATAATATTTTAAATAGGCTTATCCGAGGTACACTTTATATACAGAAGCTATAGCCTAAATATAAGAGTTAAATTTGTACTTTCTTGATGCACTTCTGGTTTAAACCATGCCCACTTCTGGATCTATCTGAATTCAGATATAGTTATAGATGAAGCCCTGAACCGCAAGATGAAAAAAAATTCTCTCTTCAAAAATGTTCTTTTCTCTTTTCAAATTTTTTTTTTTCTCTCTTCAAAATGATAATTTTTTTTCTCTTCAATTTTTATTTTTTTTCTCGGTTCAAATGTTTTTTTTTTTTTTTCTCTCTTCAAAATTCTAATTTTTTTTCTCTCTCTTCAAAATATTTTTTTTTTTCTCTCTTCAAATTATAATTTTTTTCTCTCTTTTCAAATGTTTTTTTCTCTCTCTCTTCAAAATTTTGTTTTTCTCTTAAATTTTTTTTTTTGGAATTCACGGGAGCGAGCTCTGATTTGCCTACGGCTTTTGTCGGCGATCTCCACAAATTTGTCGGTGGGTCGAAAATCGTGCTTAAAATCGTGCAGTGTAAACTCGGCATAGGAGAGAAACACTAGTGCTGAGTGGCTGGTGTTGTGACAATGAACAATGATGACATTTTTAAAGTAATTACTGTGAAAGTTTTTTTGTAAGTTACTTACATTGAAAAGTAAAGTAATTTGATTACAATTTTAGTGAATAGTGAATTTAGTGAAGTCAATTTTAGGATTACTTTACAGTGTTACATACAGTGTCGGGCAAGTATCTCGCCCAACACTGTATGTTATTCATGTTCATTTGAAGTAGACTAAATACTTATTTATACATCAATATTTTTAGAAAGGGCTTTATGGTGAAGCTATATGTCCTATTCATTTACATCTTAGACATTCTTAAACTGCTTGTAAGGGTCAAACTAGTGTGTGAGCAATCAGTATAAAAACAAAGTCTGTCCAGATTAAAGTCTGATGGGTTTTAGAGTGCATTCAGACATATACCATGGCTCCTCTAATCCTTCACTCACACCCCAGTACTGGTAAAAATTTATGAGCCTGATGTAATCACAGCTGTAGCAAGCATGTTTGTTGGGGAAATGGCTGATTTTCACTTCAAAATATCGCCTCCAGTTTAAGTACCGTCTGTAAAGCACCTCATGTCTGCTTAAAAGAACAAGAAACTTCGACAGAGGGGAAGTCATCCACATGGATAAATGCATATAGGGGGATAAAATGCTCATAGTTCTTTCTAGATGGGCCAAGCACTATGGGCACTGTACCCAATTGTAGAGTTTCTTGGTGATGTAGTCGTTGTGCTCCGAGTTCTCAAAACAAAGATAAAATCTACAACTAGCTCGATTTCTCAATACATTTCTTCCGAAACAGGCTGGTTGAAGGAGCCACCAAAATGTTGGACTTCCAGGTACCTCTGAAGCTCAGCATAGTTCCTTGCCCTCCGATGGTGAAACTGAAATTTACTGACAATCCACCAGAGCATTTTGTCAGAGCAGTTCTCTCAACTTCTGATTGCTTGGAACAACTCATCCATACGGCACTCTGATCTCCGCATATTGCCTGTAACCGAGTGACACATTAAATAAGTTATCCAGACCAGGGATTTGAGGCATGTTCAATGGCGACTCCAAATTCATCCAGATCCATTTATGATGAGGAGGGCGAGGTGATTAGGGCAAATTGGAAGAGTCCCATTTAATGTCCCGATGATTAATTAGCACACCGTCTGCTTTGATGTATACCTCGTGATCATCGGTCAGGTGACAGCTGTCTATGTTGAACTGTGACTTGCAGATGTCTAGGTCAAAAGACTGGTTAAAAGGCAACTGCCAGATGAGAATCAGTACTCTCTTTGCTCTGGTCTGATGGGTTTAAAGTGGTGTGTGAAATAGCTGATGGATGAGCTGTCATACATTAGCAGGCATGAGATCATGAGCAGACCCATTAGCAGCAAGACACCAAGCAGGGAGGGACGCAAAAAGCTGCCAAGTCTGCTTGACATTGTTTGACCTGCTAATAGAAACATTCAAGAAATAGTTACATTTGTCAGATGTAATTGTCAGAGATGTACTGTTTTATAGGGGGCAATATTGTTCCCCTGAAATAGTATTCAGGGGCATTTTTTACCTTTTATGAGGGCATTGCTTTCTAATCGTATAAAAATACACACTGTGGTGTTCATTTCCAATAAATATTTAAATTGATCCAATCAACCTGAATGACTGTAACTTTTAAATATAAAATGAAATCAACATCAGATAGATACAAAATGAGCTAATTCACAACATAAAGACACATTAACTACACCAAATCGATCTTATGAGAAGTTGTAACAATAGTATAAGATGAATAAATACAAATAAATTGTTCGAGTAGGCTCACACAAAACCGCATAACTTTTACTCTCAACAAACAATGATTTTATGTTTAAACCCTAACCCAATCCTAAACCTAACCATGCTTTTAATAGATAGAAAATAAATGTTGTGTACCATGGAAGAAAGAAAATACATCAGGGTTTAGAACAAGAAGCATAGAGAAGCATATTACAGTTCAGACTGATCTCATGGTGAAATCGCAAACAGAAGGTAAATTCTTCTTTAGCTAAAATGAAATGAGACTTGAAATAAGTGCAGTCTGCACTTATTGACCTGTTTCAGTGACGTCACTTTTCTAAGCAGCCGCCATATTTGTGACCATCAGCGAGAGGAAACATTGGTGGTTAATGGAAAAACACCAGAGAAATTATATCAAGAAAAACATAACAAAATTGCTTTTGTTCCATACCCAGTCCAAGGAAAAGTTCATACAGGTCTGAAGACAGCACAAATATTTCTAAATGGCACTTTCACAGACATTTAAAGATATTTTATTCACGATTCACCTCCGTACGCCAGTGAGTCTGATGTGTGACCGGCGAGTACACACACACGCTCCCCCAGTACATCACTGTAAACATCTCTCATTCAGAGGATTTTTATTGTTTTCTGATATGATTTAGTCATAGTATTTAAAACCATCTGTGATGATCCAGTCTGTATGAATGTAGGAGTATTGGAACTCTCTGAAACAACATGCAGACTTCCTATGTGATCATGCTGCATAGGTTGTTGACATACATCAGCCTTTTGTATTGCATAAATAAATATGGAATGAGTAGCAAAATGTGTTCACAGATGTTTCCTTTCGTAGTGTTGGAAAGGAGGCTAGCCTAGATTGCCTAGATTGTAGCGATTTCAAACGTTGTTGGTTGATTAGTTGGTCTCTTTGGGAATAAAGTTAATACGATATATTACGATTTTGCTATCCTGTGCATCCAAATCAAAAGAAGGATTTCCTCGCAAATCGGACACTATTGCTTGCAAGCAATTTCTATTTCACAAAAGCTCTAACCAAGATGAATATTTAAATAATTAAATGTTTTGGAGTAGAGCGTAACTAGAAAAATGCGTATAGAAATTTCCATGACTTTTAAGATATTGTTGATTTTCATGACTTTTTTCAGGCCTGAAAAACACAATTCTAAAATTCCCTGATATTTCCAGGTTTTCCATGAGCGTGGGAACCCTGTTTTGGTCTTATTTGAAGTTTGACCACATACTAGTCACTGCTATGTCTCCTTTTGTGATCCATGAAAGTATTACAGGTTTGGAATGACATGAGGGTGACTGAATGAAGACAGAATTTGAAATATGCCTTTGAAGTAATTCTTATTGAATTGACTACTAAAGCATGTTGGACAATGATTATGCAGAATTCAGCATCAGAATTTAGACATTGCATTTATTAGGTGCAAAGGGCTGTGAAGCTTTTTATAATTATTTGCAATGGTGTCATTACAATGTTAAGAGTCAGCACATTGGTAAACAGAATGGGTTTCTCTTTAAACCAAACACGTTCAACTATTTGTTCTATAACCATGGCTGAGAGAACGAGACTCAATATAGAATAAAGCAATTTACTGAATATAAATAGAGTTATGATTATGATCAGAATCAAAATTTATGATTAACC
The DNA here is from genome assembly GCA_032164185.1 of Moxostoma hubbsi. Lineage (NCBI taxonomy): Eukaryota > Metazoa > Chordata > Actinopteri > Cypriniformes > Catostomidae > Moxostoma > Moxostoma hubbsi. The sequence continues at coordinate 6,258,727 of JAVLUX010000024.1, forward strand.
ACTATATGTTTTATTACAAACACATGATGTAAGCTGTTAAGGTGTTGAGTTGTGTTGTCAGTGTGTTCATCACATGCTGTGCAGGTCAAACATGTTCTAGTTATAACACCCTGCATTTATTTTTGTTCTCACCATGTTTTTTTCTTCTGATTTACCTTTTCCAAGGTGATTCATTGCCATCACATCCTATCATTGAATCATTAAGTGGTGGTTGCTTAGGACACACAAGTCAACCCGATATCACGCCGAGGCGTGAAATAGACACGCCGGTCCACTCGCGGATGCGTGTCGGTGTCACGCTTTGCCTCCTCCAGGCGTGTACATGACACGCGCGCGTCTACGTAGAATACCGGCAGGGGGCGATCGTTTCCTCGACGCCAACAACTCTCCGCGCACCAAAGAGGAAGCGATACCGTTGTCGTCGCGTTGCACGTTCGTGCGGGCGGGATGCCGGCCAATTTCGCCGGTTACTTTCACTTGTGACCATATGTGACAAATAAAGGTTCATTACAGTGCTGCTTTCATGAAGAAATCCTAACGTTGCTGTAGCCTAACGTTGTTATATGTGTGTGTGTGTGTGTGTGTGGGCTGTCGAGTATCTTGTGCTGATGTAAATAAATACATAAATATATATATATATATATATATATATATATATATATATATATATATATATATATATATATATATATATATATATATATATATTTTTATTTAAAAAGTGTATTTATGTACAAAAATATATATCCCGCTAACCGGAACTGGAGAACGCGATGTATCGCTTCCTCTTTGGTGCGCGGACAGTTGTTGGCGTCGAGGAAACGATCGCCCCCTGCCGGTATTCTACGTAGACGCGTGCGTGTCATGTACACGCCTGGAGGAGGCAAAGCGTGAAATAGACACGCATCCGCGAGTGGACCGGCGTGTCTATTTCACGCCTCGGCGTGATACCGGGTTGCACAAGTACCATTGCAATTTTTAATCTGAGCTTGATGGTGAATGAGATTTTCAGCGAATAGCAACTTTGTCTTTTGCACACAAAGCTCTTGAATGGCTAGGAACAGGCTAGGAAAGACTAGGAATATAGCACACAATACTTTTATGATATTCTTTGACAGCTGCTGTCACTATGAACTGCATAAGTATTCTTCAAAAGTTGCCCAAAGGAAAAAATAAAAACCATGGTGTGTAAAGCATGACTCCCTTAAATAAAAAAATAAGTAAACAAATGCAAAACAAATCAATCATTGATCTCGTCATCAAGAAAAGTAACCTTCATCCATTCCGCACTGACATGCCATATGAGACTGTTATCCTCTGAGGGCCTTTCCTGTCAGAATCGCTCCGAACAAGAATACCTTGTATATGCTCCCTTCACACGCCTGTCTTTTACATGAACATTGCCCCCTCACAGTTTATGGTGTTGTGGTAAATCCATTGCTCTTTACAGCTATTCTGCTGTCAGCGTGAAGTCTTATTTCTCTCTCTCTCTATCTCTCTGAGGAACAGACTGTAATTGTGTTTCCTTGATTATGACACCACAATAGTCTATTTTAATGCATACATCTCAATTATACAACACCACTGTCATAATCACAATCAAGATCACATTAAGTTCTGAAGATGGACGAGTGTCTTAAATACTGCTCTGTAATTACTGATTCCTAATATACCACCAGGGATTCTCATGGGCAATTGCTAAAGTTGAGTGGGGGTGGTGGTGGGGGGGGGGGGGGTGTGTTTGGGGGGTGGGTGCTAGATTCAGAGACAATATGAGCAATGGCTGTATTATCAATTTTAGTAAACTAGCATGCAGACCAGGCAAACCAGTTTCAATATTTTTGAGGACATTATAGACAATAAATGTGTTTTATCATTGACCTAAAGACTTGTTTTTACTATCACAGCTGTCTCTGTTGTTTTTAATGGTGAACATGAACATGTTTAAGTCATGCATCGTCATAATATCTGATCATATCTTTTCACTACTCACACAAAATAATTTTGATTACACCTCAAATCCTAGATTAGTCATCAATTCAGATAAAATTAAACTGGTAACACGTTACATCAAAGTTTTATTTGTTAACATAAATAAATGCATTAGGTATCATGAATTAATAATCAACAATATATTTTTTACAGAATTAATTAATCTTGGTTAGTGTTCATTTCTAAATGTACAGTAGTTTACTGTAATTCATGTTAGTTCATTATACATAAATTAATGTTAACCTGTTCAACTTGTACTGTTAAAAATGTATTAGTATACCTGTATGTTGAAATTAATATTAACCATGATTAATAAATGCTGTAAAGGTATTGTTCTTTGTTAGTTTATGTTAACAAATGCTAACTAATATTAAAGTATACAACCTTATTGTAAAATGTTACCATAAAACTTCTGACTCTCTTATAAGGACAAGAAATTAGTGGTCGATGAATATGCATTTTCAGTGTCCAATGCTGGTTTTAGTTTACAATAACAGCAAATTAGATGTAGAAAAGAATACTGAAATGAAAATGCATTTTACTCAAAATACTTGAAAACATTAATTGTTTATTATCCATTGATAAAGATGTTCGTAGATAGACACCTGGGCGGCATTAAGATTTTTGGGCCCGGTGACAACTTTGCACTCTATGCCCTCTATCTTATTGTAAACTGTCCAAAAATGTATTTGTTTTCAGGAAAAGTTATCATTATTAAGGAACATAAGCATAATTGTAACAAGAGACACTAAAAAAACTAATCTGAGCATGAAAAGTTCATTAAAATAATTTAATGCATTTATTAGAAAGAACTATACAAGAAATGAATTAATTTTACAATGTTTGATCATGTCATTAGGTGTTTCTAATGGACATATTAGATTTGTTTATGTTTTGAATGTTGATTTGATATGAAGAGAATATTAATATGAATATCTGAGGGCAAACCAGATTATTGCATTATAATAATACATTTATACAGGTGAAAAACTGATAGCTTGACCCATAATTCATAGATGTCCAGGCTTTGAAGCCCTTGATTTTACTTGTTTTTTATTTGTAAGAATTACCACAGGTTTTACCATGGATGACTCATCATTGAGTAGGTCAATGTAACAGTTTATGTAAAGCAATCCATAGCATTTTGACTTGGAAAACACAGTAGCCTAAACATTTACAATCTATAATTAAAATCTCCTTAGTTGTAATAAAACTAAGTAGACTTCTCCATCCCATTTTATAGTTTTAATATGAATCCATAACCTTTCTGTCCAACCATACCTGTTACTACATTTGGTGATGCTACAGTGATGGCAAGAGGCAGCCTTTGCCCTTTAGAGGCCCATTTCGTAAACCAGTTCGAGGCCCCTCAAAGTCAAAAACCTTCCGCCATTGTGGTGTAGCTCGCTGTTTTAATTTAATAAAAAAATTTGGCAGCAGATGAATGTCAGTTTTAAATGAGAATCCCTTGCAGGACGAGTTGACCACCCTAAAGATACCTTCTGTTGCTCTATGTGTAGAAAAAATTAATTTATTTATAAGGTGAATGCTCTGAAAACAGAGCATAATTTTCTCTCCAATTGTCAATGTTAGAAGTAATTGTCTCTTGAACTGAGTGCTGTTCAAAATGTGAAAAGATACATAAAGCAAGTTGTCTACTAAAATTTAACTGAATAATGTCAATTAACACTGGTTATGCATACCAGGCAGCACAAATAATTTCTGTCATTGTAATCTGCTGTGAGGTGTGGATTATCTACTATGAATATGCACTTCTCTGGAATAATGTATAGCTGGGTTTCCCAAAGCACTAAGTAGAAATGTTAGTAGCACTTAAATTACACTTAATCTATGAGCATTAAGTAGGATGTAAAAAGGCTTGTAAGTCAACGAGAAGCACTCTAAAGCCCATTAAATTCAATTTAAACATATCTTTCTTGCATATTTTTCAGTTTATCAGAAATTAAGGGACATTTAATAAATCATATTAATACATTTTTATAATTGGAAAGTGCCATGTTTATGTGTTTTGTTCATGTTTTTAGTTAGGGATTTTGGAGTACACGTTTGGAAAATAAACTACACTTGGGTTCTTCACTCCTTTGTCATCGTCTTCATCTCTGCCTGTTGCCAACAACATTACAGAAAGTCATTGTCCACTATTTCAGATGATGAAAAAACATAAATTAAATAAAAAACAAACCGCCTTGAAATCAATAGCAGTCTCTGCAGTTTGCTTATGCAACCTGATAGGTCTAAATTCATATGACGCATAATACTCAATAATGTTGGCGTTCTTTGAAAAGCAGAAAACTGCAATAGAAATCCGATATATTCTTGTTTAACAGATAACTTTTGGCATCCCGACAAAATTATAATTTACATGCTTGTCAGTGTACCCACATCATTTTCTTGTTGAGAAACAAACTCCTGAACATATTGGCCAAAGTTTCAGCATCTTTGGACTGGACAGCTCTCATAATGAAGCACTTAAGTTCTACTTTATAGTGAGCGATCTATGTGCTGGTTCGGGGGCTATTTGAGAGCAAGGTGAGGCCCTTTCTTTTTCAAGTGAAACCAGTGACATTCTGGTAATGGCACACATTATGTTTTCTTGCCTTTTCCTCACCACTGCAGTTTAAAATGTTGGGTCTGTCTGACCTTATAAGATGTTTGACATTCTCCATATCGCTTCAAAGTCATAAATTCTCTGTTTAATTCAGGTTTTGTGATCTGTACAGCACTGTTTAGTGGCCCGCACAATCCAGTCAAGCCTGGTTTATGGCACATCCAGCACAAGGATGCGTGTAAGGGCGCCTACACACTAGATCAGGGGTACTTATCTATGGAAAGCCAGGGGGCCGGAAAGGGTTGTGGCCAGAAGGGTGGCAGCTGCCATCCTAAAAATGAGCTTCTCCACCCCAGATCGGACCACGCTTGCATATTGGAGATGGTGCGCAATGGCTTTAACCAGTCTGTGTCATGGATGGTCCATTTCAACATGGCGGCCATGATCATTTCCCCCTTCAAAGTGCTCTTCGGAACACAGGGTCTATTATCTTTTATTATAATAAGACTAAAGACTAAGATCAGCCTTTATTTTAGCTAACCAGTGCGAATTGGCCATTTATCATAAAATCATGCAGGGAAAGATTCAGGGTTCTACTGGGCCCCTTGTCTGTCCAGGTGCTTATGTGATGTTGAGTTTGGGGGAAGTAGGGCAAAACTGAGCATGTAAATGTAGCTGACTACACCACACTGTTATACAGGGAAATATTCATATTTATTTAAATCACCCATAAAGGGCGCACAGGTTCACTTGTTTCGAAAAAAGGTGTGGACACCAAAAATACAAAATCTTTATTTACCACATTTAACAAGCAGTGACTTTAAAACATTTAAAAGACTGTATGACCTGGGCAGAAGAATGCTCACATGAACACAAACAAACACTACAAAACAAGAGGCTGAGGCTCACCAGTGGCAGGTAGGCTAGCTTACGAGCACGAGGCTCCTATCATGAAATCATACCACCTAGTGCACAAATCTCAAAACGCACACATCAGCACACAAATGAAGTCAAGCGAGAATACACATCACTTGTGACAGAAGTACCACCACAGCACAAGGAGGCTAGCTAGCTGCCTGTCCTGGGTCTCGGCTCCTGTAAACAGAAACAAAAGTTAACCACAAATAATAAACTCAAAATTAAAGAAAACCAAAATAATGAATTACACTTAAACCATAAAAAAACAGACTAGAACAGCACAAGAGTGTGGTTACAGTTGTTATAGAGGGAAAATGTTCAACCACTCTCTGAATAGTTCATAACAATAAATCAACAACAAAATAAAAACAGAACAAAACAAATAACCTCACAGGCCCACGAGTATAGCACTCGAATAGAGGTGATTATTCACACAATACTCAGTCGCACAGAGCCAGAGAAGAGGTTAGATTAAACAAAAGTAAACTCAAAATAGGATCAATCAACGAGAAGTTTCCTAGAACACCGATTATTCCTCATTCATGTTGTAGCTCCAACTGTAGATCCCACACGAATAACAAAAATACATCAACATGCCAGTAAAGCACTCCAAAGCGGAGGGAGAAAGTTGAAGGGAGAATGTTGATGGAATGGCAACCGCCAGCCACCACAGAGATAAACTGTCCGTGCTGGAGCTAATCGACCAAATAACCAAACCAGTTACCTCAAACCAAGCATTTTAGCGTTAGCTAGTTAGCCAAAAAAACATACCTCCAAAGCGGAAGGGATCAAATCCGGAATGGGCGGTCCTCAGGCAGTAACGCACAAGCGGTGCTCTGACATACAAGCAGTGCCCTACAGTTCCATTTTATAGGATCCCTAAAGGCCTATTATTGTACAACCCATGCATTCACAGATGTGGTACACTAATTACAGAAAACTCAATGCAATGCCCACTATTTATCCCACTACACTTACAATCATTCTAAGGATATCCCAACATATCAATGAAGCCACTCATCAGCATGGTAACACATTAGACCATGTAATAATAACAGGATTAAATATCGAGAATATTTCTGTATCTCAGTTACCCATTTCAGATCATTATTGTGTGTTCTTCAGTGTTAACACAACTTTAATACAGGCTAGAGAGGAATCAATGACTCAGAAGCTAATCTTAAATGATGAGGCTGTGGTAAAGTTAACTGATATAGTAAGATTGTCTGATCCCTTTAGTAATGACTGTTCCTTAAATACAATGGTTGAAAATTTTAACAATACTTTGTCACTGGTTTAAATATTATTGCTCCACTAAAGGTCAAAAAGAGATCTTCTGTTAAAATTTCCCCATGGTTAAACATAAACAATGTGAGAGAGGTTAAGAGAAGTTGTCGAGCTGCTGAACGAAAATGGAGAAAAACACAGTTAACAATTCATTATAATATATATAAATATAAATAAGCAATGTCTGTTTATAACAAAACACTACTTTTGGCAAAAAAGGATTATTTCTCCAAGTTTATTACAGAGGATTCTGGTAATCCCAGAACATTATTCTGCCTCCACTCCCCAACAGTTCCCTGCATTAAAATGTGAAGAACTTGCATTGTTTTTTAATGACAAAATATCATCAATAAGAACTAGCATTGTCACTGGTGTAAATATAGTTGATAAATCTTATGATAGAGATTTAACTTTGGGAGAATTTACTTGTATAACATTAACCGAGCGTTGTAAGATTGTTACCACTTGTGATTCCATTACCTCATGCATTGACACTGTTCCTACTTCGTTTTTTAAACCGGCATTTAACAGTGTTTCAAGTCATGTTCTGTATATTATAAATATATCTCTTCAGACTGGCTGCTTCCCTGAGGCTTTTAAAAGAGCTATTATAAAACCTGTATTGAAGAAGCCTAATTTGGATAGTAGTGTCCTGGCTAATTATAGACCAATATCCAACCTGCCATTTATTAGTGAAATACTTGAAAATGTAGTTGCTGCACAAATAAACTCCTTTCTCGAAGACAATCATATAATGGAGGAGTTTCAGTACGGTTTTAGGGTGTACCACTGTACTAAAACTGCACTTACAAAAATAATTAGTGACCTCAGAATAAATTCCGATAAAAGCAAGATATCAATTCTTGATTTTTATCAATCGTTTGGAAAAGCTAGTAGGTCTTTCCGACTCTGCATTAAATTGGTTTAAAACATATATTAAAGGGAGAAATTTTATGTTAAACTTGGAGAACATGTGTCTGAGAAACATGAAACCCACTTAGGAGTCCTACAAGGAAGCTGCCTTGGACCTTTATTGTTTTCATTGTACTGTATATGCTGCCACTTGGTGACAATGTATGTTTCCATACCTGATGATACACAGCTATACATTTCTGCTGAGCCAAATTATACTACGACTATTAATTTGATTACTGTCTGCCAACAGTAAATAATTGGATGAGTATTATCTATTAGTTGGCCCCAAAATTAAAAGAGAAATGTTGTTTCACAATCTGGTTAAATTGACTCCTTGGGTTTAACTCCCATATTAATAAGGTGACAAAATCTTAAATCATAGCTAAAATTTTAATTTTTTAAAACCAGAAAGATGCAGAAAATCTTATCCATACTCTTATCTCAAGCAGACTTGACTACTGTAATGCACTTTTTACTGGTCTCCAACAAAAATCAAATAATAGACTTCAGCATATCCAAAATTCAGCAGCTCGCTTACTAACCGTAACCGGAAAAAAAGAGAACATATAACACCAGTTTTAGCTGCATTGCACTGCTTCTAAAACAATTTAGAATAGATTTTAAAGTCCTCTACATTACGTACAAAGCTCATAATGGACAAGGACCTAGTTATATGGCCAGTTCTCTCATTAATTATATCCCATCAAGAACCTTAAGATCATCAAATTCAGGTTTATTGGAGGTCAAAATCGTGATGCGGCCTTTGCAAATTATGCGGCAAAAAACTCGGGATGAGCGATTCTCTCCAATGGTTCATGTTTTCAGTGTGAGAACAATTTAGAATAGATTTTAAAGTCCTCTTCATTACGTACAAAGCTCGTAATGGACAAGGGATTGGGGCAGGCGCCACGGGCGATGAAGGCGATTTGGGGATAATGACGGGCTCTGTTCGCTGGGTAAACCCCCTCGAACCACCCGCCCCCGCAGCACGCTTGCTTGCTTCAGAATTGGATGACATCACTGCTGCATCGGAGAGCGTTACAGCGGCGTCTGATGCTGATGACTCGCCTGGGCCGCCAACTTCGGGTCTGCTGACCCAGCCTGAGCCTGACACACGGAGGTCCGCTTTCCCGGGCTACTTGATTGGTCCCGCGGGCATTCGCACCCTGAAACACCCTGCTCCGCCTCAACCCGGGCCCAGCTCTCAGCCCCAGCGTCGAGCACACCACAGGAAGCAGACGCCCCCCGTCTCAAGGACCCCCTCAAGGATCCTTAAGGCTCCCAGGCGCTCCGGAGACTCTTGACCCAGGGACCAAGACGTTAGCTCCGGAGATGGTAAGACCGCTCTGTCCCCCGGTGGAGGGCCGGGAGGAGAATTTTTTGTTGAATTTATCTTCACATTCTCAGTAACAGAGCTATTTCCTTTGTCTCTGGGTCACCTGGCACGCAAATGCCGTTCTCACAGCACTCTGCCGCCAGATCTCAACAGTCCCGGCATCCTGGACGCGGACCACCCGCCTCCAGCCCCACGACTGTTCCCCTGCCAGCCGGTTCTGACGAGTCTAGAGGATTTCTACCCTGGACCTCCTCCTCAGTCGCTAACCCACACCCTGCCGGGTGTGCAGAGCAAGGTAAGTGCTTTGAGTCTTTTCTCATACCAGAGCCTCGGGACACGTCGTCGCCTCCCGACGCCGCTTTATCTGCTCCGCCCCGCTGCGAAGCCCTGCCGGTATGTCAAAAATAATCGTCCCCTTGGTGCCTCTAGCACGGAGTTTGGATGCGTGGCTCTCACTTCCCATCCCTTCTCGCCAGCTGGCCCGGACCATCCGACTTGGTTATGCAAATCAGTTTGACAGGCTTCCGCCCCCCTTCACAGGCGTCCGCTTCTCCGCAGTACACGGCGAACATGCCAAGTCCCTGCGTGCATAAATCGCTATTCTCTCCCCAGTGAGCCTTCATGCACAGGTGCTGTGCAAGGTCAGGGAGGATGAGGAACAAGTCACTCTTGTGGCTCCTTATTGGCCCACCCGGGCCTGGTTCTTGGACCTCGTACTCCTTGCGACAGCCCCTCACTGGCAAATTCACCTGAGGAAAGACCTCCTTTCTCAGGGATGGGGCATGCTCTGGCATCCGCACCCAGACCTTTGGAACCTCCACGTCTGTCCCCTGGACAGAACGCTTAAGATCTAGCTGGCCTACCACCCACAGTCTTAGCCACGGTCAGCCAAGCCAGAGCCCCCTCTACCAGGCAACTTTACGCCCTGAAATGGCATCTGTTCATGAATTGGTGTTCTTCCCGGGCAGAAGACCCACAGAGGTGCGCAGTTAGGTCAGTGCTCTTGTTCCTACAGGAGAAGTTGGAAGGGAAGCTGTCCCCTTCCACCTTGAAGGTGTATGTTGCCGATATTGCAGCTCACCACGACCCAGAAGACGGCAAGTCTCTGGGTAGGCATGACTTAATTATCAGGTTCCTAAGAGAAGCCCGGAGGTTAAATCCCTCCCGGCCAAGCCTGTTCCCCTCCTGGGATCTCTCGGTGGTCCTCGCCGGTCTTCAGAGATCCCCCTTCGAGCCGCTAGAATCAGTTGTCTCAGGGCCCTCTCCCTAAAAATGGCTCTGCTGATCGCGCTCGCCTCCATCAAGAGGGTCAGGGACCTGCAAGCGCTCTCTGTTAGCGACACCTGCCTGGAGTTCGGTCCGGCAGACACATATGTGATCCTAAGACCCCGACCGGGCTATGTGCCCAAGGTTCTTACCACGCCCTTCAGAGACCAGGTAGTGAACCTGCAAGCGCTTCCCCGGGAGGAGGCAGACCCAGCCCCTTCATTGCTGTGTCTGGCACGTGCCTTGCATGCCTACCTGGACCACACTCAGAGCTTTAGGTGCTCCGAGCAGCTCTTTGTCTGCTTTGGGGGACAGCGGAAAGGGAGCGCTGTCTCCAAACAGAGGCTTTCCCACTGGGTGGTGGATGCCATCTTACTGGCCTATCGCACCCAGGCCATGCCCCCAACCCTTGCAGGTCTGAGCACACTCAACAAGGAGTATTGCATCCTCGTGGGCACAGGCTAGGGGCACCTCCCTAGCAGATATTTGTAGGGCAGCGGGTTGGGCAACACCTAATACCTTTGTGAGATTTTACAATCAGGGTTGAGTCAGTCTCGTCCCGTATTTTCTCAGGTCCGAGCCGGTAGAACTCAGTACACGCTGACGGTCTGACCGGGTGAATCGCTTGCATCCAGCACCCTTTCCCTCGGCCGAGGTAAAACAGTGTGCCTTCTTTCCCAGGAGATTCACCCAGGTCCCTGGTCGATTCCCTTTTGGGCAGGTGTGGCCTCCGCAGGGTCTTTTCCCCCTGAAAGAATAGGAAACTGGTTAAGACCCCCTTCCCACAATGCGGTATGGGCCCCGACTGTTCTTGCTCTATGCCGAGAACCATAGAGAGAAAAGAGGCCCAGCCAGGCTTGGCCCGTTCCCAGGTTGGCAAGCGTCGCCTTGTTCCCTTCTAGGGTAATCAGTAGGATTCCGATGACTCTTTTGAGGCATTGGAGAAGGGTACGTTCAGTCTGAAACACAGTTGGTTGCTTGTGCACGTGAAATACCTGCCCGCTCCTGTGTCAGCAGTACACGTACATGGCTCAGCGCATGACGTGATTTAAAGTGGACCCCTAATGTCGCTTCATCGACACCATGTCGAAGTGAGCGACAGACGGGGAACATCTCGGTTACATATGTAACCTCCGTTCCCTGATGGAGGGAACGAGACGTCGTGTCCTCCCGGCCACGTCGCTGAGCTGAGCCACTGCAGTGGACGTACCATTTCCGGCTCCTCAGAAAAATCCTGAATGGACTCTGTATTTCCCCACTTTTATACCCGTATGTCCGGGGCGGGGTATGCAAATACTGTCTGCTAACTTCTCATTGGCCTTTTTTCATAGATTAGAGGCATATTCGGCACTCAAGAGAGACCCCTAGTGTCGCTTCTTCGACACAACGTCTCGTTCCCTCCATTAGGGAACGGAGGTTACATACGTAACCGAGACGTTATAAATGTATCTTTTTACTCTGGCATTTAACTAATTACTCTGATTTGTGTTTTTAATAAACTGTCTTCTATATGTTTTAGCATTTTTTTATTATATGTGTTGTAGCCTATTACTTTTATTATTATGTTTGTCCTTCATATGTTTTAGTATTTCATCTTGTATGTTTTGCATTTAATTTCTTTTAATGTTTCTAATGTTTGATGCACATTTTTTTATTGAATGTGATGTTGCTGTTGATATTTGACTATATAATTTTAATGTAAAGCATTTTAACTGCATTTTATGCCTGAAAAGTGCTATATAAATACAGTTTATATTATTATTATTATTATTATTATTATTAACCATTTTCTTATTATTAAAAGTTCATTCAGTAATTTTTCCCCCTCAAAAAAATTTTAATCCTAAAGAAATTATTGTAAGTTATACAATTTTAAAATGTAATTTTGACACACATACATTAAGTAATGTAAATCAATAAATATGTAACATTTACAAAACATTTATAAATATATTTTGAATTACAGTTTTACGAAATGTTCAATCATAAACATCGGACTTTTATTTTGACAGGTCGTTGAGCAACAGGAATCCTGCAAACGCAAACACAAACAAGCACTTGCATTCATTCAAAGATATTTACTTATCGACTGTAAATAAGTCGGAGTAGTATTAATCAGTTTTGTAAGAATATATTTGATATTTAATTAACTCACACAGTGCAGGAAGATTCTGCGTGTTGTGTCTACTCTAGATTTGTGATGGAGGCGTTGTTAAAGAGAGAGCTGGGCACGTCCATGCTGAAGAGCACAGGTCATTCAGGAGGAGGATGCATCAGTGAAGGCCAGAGCTATGACACTGACACTGGCAGAGTGTTCGTCAAGATCAACCACAAGAATGAGGTGCTACAGGGCATTTGCCTCTTCTAGATTTGGACTGGTTGATTTTGCATCGTTTCTGAACATACAAAAGAACCTGCTAAATAACCTGTGATCACATGTGGTTTGATAATACAATATACATAGTTACAGTGAGGAAAATAAGTATTTGAACACCCTGCTATTGTGCAAGTTCTCCCACTTGGAAATCATGGAGGGGTTTGAAATTGTCATCGTAGGTGCAGGTCCACTGTGAGAGACATAATCTAAAAAAAAAAAAATCCAGAAATCACAATGTATGATTTTTTAACTATTTATTTGTATGATACAGCTGCAAATAAGTATTTGAACACCTGAGAAAATCAATGTTAATATTTGGTACAGTAGCCTTTGTTTGCAATTACAGAGGTCAAACGTTTCCTGTAGCTTTTCACCAGGTTTGCACACACTGCAGGAGGGATTTTGGCCCACTCCTCCACACAGATCTTCTCTAGATCAGTCAGGTTTCTGGGCTGTCGCTGAGAAACACGGAGTTTGAGCTCCCTCCAAAGATTCTCTATTGGGTTTAGGTCTGGAGACTGGCTGGGCCACGCCAGAACCTTGATATGCTTCTTACAGAGCCACTCCTTGGTTATCCTGGCTGTGTGCTTCGGGTCATTGTCATGTTGGAAAACCCAGCCTCGACCCATCTTCAATGCTCTAACTGAGGGAAGGAGGTTGTTCCCCAAAATCTTGCAATACATGGCCCCGGTCATCCTCTCCTTAATACAGTGCAGTCGCCCTGTCCCATGTGCAGAAAAACACCTGATGCTACCACCCCCATGCTTCACAGTAGGGATGGTGTTCTTGGGATGGTACTCATCATTCTTCTTCCTCCAAACACGTTTAGTGGAATTATGACCAAAAAGTTCTATTTTGGTCTCATCTGACCACATGACTTTCTCCCATGACTCCTCTGGATCATCCAAATGGTCATTGGCAAACTTAAGACGGGCCTTGACATGTGCTGGTTTAAGCAGGGGAACCTTCCGTGCCATGCATGATTTCAAACCATGACGCCTTAGTGTATTACCAACAGTAACCTTGGAAACGGTGGTCCCAGCTCTTTTCAGGTCATTGACCAGCTCCTCCCGTGTAGTTCTGGGCTGATTTCTCACCTTTCTTAGGATCATTGAGACCCCACGAGGTGAGATCTTGCATGGAGCCCCAGTCCGAGGGAGATTGACAGTCATGTTTAGCTTCTTCCATTTTCTAATGATTGCTCCAACAGTGGACCTTTTTTCACCAAGCTGCTTGGCAATTTCCCCGTAGCCCTTTCCAGCCTTGTGGAGGTGTACAATTTTGTCTCTAGTGTCTTTGGACAGCTCTTTGGTCTTGGCCATGTTAGTAGTTGGATTCTTACTGATTGTATGGGGTGGACAGGTGTCTTTATGCAGCTAACGACCTCAAACAGGTGCATCTAATTTAGGATAATAAATGGAGTGGAGGTGGACATTTTAAAGGCAGACTAACAGGTCTTTGAGGGTCAGAATTCTAGCTGATAGACAGGTGGTCAAATACTTATTTGCAGCTGTATCATACAAATAAATAGTTAAAAAATCATACATTGTGATTTCTGGATTTTTTTTTTTAGATTATGTCTCTCACAGTGGACATGCACCTACGATGACAATTTCAGACCCCTCCATGATTTCCAAGTGGGAGAACTTGCACAATAGCAGGGTGTTCAAATACTTATTTTCCTCACTGTATCTATAGTAACTGTAATCGAAAATTCATTGAAACATTATTTAATACTTAACAGATCACTAGCTGATTTAATTAAATGTGTAAATACGTAGATTATATATATATATAAAGCATTCATATTATTTGACAATATACCTGCCTTTCTAATGTATATTAACTACTGATTTGTTGTATTTTAAGTACATAGAAAGATACTTTATTGTATTTATCCATCTGTCAATTTGAAACTTTGAAAAACAAAAAGTGGAAACAAATCCACATCTAGGCACTCTTGTTGTAGTTTTTTGTTAAAAAGCTTTTATTATTTGAATTTATAAATTTGAAACTAAGTACATCAACTAATAATCTTTTATATATATATATACACACATATACATACATATACATATATATATATATATATACATACTTATACACATACACACACACACTATATACAGTGATCCGGAAAGTATTCACAGCGCTTCTCTTTTTCCACATTTTGTAATGTTACAGCCTTATTCCAAAATATATTAAATTTATTATGTTCCTCAATTCTACAAACAATACCCCATAATGACAACATGAAAGAAGTTTGTTTGAAATCTTTGCAAATTTAAAAAAATAAAAAAAATCACATGTACATAAGTATTCACAGACTTTGCTCAATTCTTTGTTGAAGCACCTTTGGCACTAATTACAGCCTTAAGGCTTTTTGTGTATGATGCTACAAGCTTGGCACACCTATTTTTGGGCAGTTTCTCCCATTCTTCTTTGCAGGACCTCTCAATCTCCATCAGGTTGGATGGGGAGCTTCGGTGCACAGCCATTTTTAGATCTCTTCAAATGGGTTCAAGTCTGGGCTCTGGCTGGGCCACTCAAGGACATTCACAGAGTTGTCCCGTAGCCACTCCTTTGTTATCTTGGCTCTGAGCTTAGGGTCGTTGTCCTGTTGGAAGATGAACTTTTGCCCCAGTCTGAGGTCCAGAGCGCTCTAGAGCAGGTTTACATCAAGGATGTCTCTGTACAGTGCTGCATTCATTTTTCCCTCGATCCTGACTAGTCTCCCAGTTCCTGCCGCTGAAAAACATCCCCAGAGTACGATGCTGCCACTACCATGCTTTACTGTAGGGATGGTATTGGCCAGGTGATGAGGTTTCCTCCAGATATGACGCTTGCCATTCAGGACAAAGAGTTCAATCTTTTGTTTCTCATGGTCTGAGAGTCCTTCAGGTGCCTTTTGGCAAACTCCAGGCGGGTTGTCATGTGCCTTTTACTGAGGAGTGGCTTCCGTCTGGCCATACAGGCCTGAGTGGTGGAGTGCTGCAGAGATGGTTGTTCTTCTGGAAGGTTCTCCTCTCTCCAAAGAGAAACGCTGGAGTTCTGTCAGAGTGAAAATCGGGTTCTTGGTCACCTCCCTGACTAAGGCCCTTCTCCCCCGACCGCTTAGTTTGGCTGGGCAGCCAGCTCTAGGAAGAGTCCTGGTGGTTCCAAACTTTTTCCATTTACTGATGACGGAGGCCACTGTGCTCATTGGGACTTTCAATGATGCAGAATTTGTTCTGTACCCTTCCCCAGATCTGTGCGTCGATACAATCCTGTCTAGGAGGACTACAGACAATTCCTTGGACTTCATGGCTTGGTTTGTGCTCTGACACGCACTGTTCACTGTGGGACCTTATATAGACAGGTGTGTGCCTTTTCTAATTCATGTCCAATCAACTGAATTGACCACAGATGGACTCCAATCAAGTTGTAGAAACATCTCAAGGATGATCAGTGGAAACAGGATGCAACTGAGCTCAATTTTGAGTGTCATGGCAAAGGCTGTGAATACTTATATACATGTGTTTTTTTATTTTTAATAAATTTGCAAAGATTTCAAACAAACTTCTTTCATGTTGTCATTATGGGGTATTGTTTGTAGAATTTTGAGGAAAATAATAAATTTAATCCATTTTGGAATAGGCCTATGTCACGAAAAAAATTGAAGACCGGAAGTACGTCTTTTAGTAGCGATACGGCTCTTCCGGTTAGCTTTTTACAATGGCGGAGTCCGATAGATACCGCTGGGTATAGTTGTGTTCTGAGGCAGGTTTGTGATTACCGGCGGCAGACTGTTCCACCTCCACCTCAGACTCAGCACCAGCCTGAACGCCCTCCGCTACTCCTAGGCGTGTGTTAACACGGTCAAAAACTGACCGACGACAGGGCTGATTGTCCCCCCAGTTATTCCAGGGAAACCGGGTTGGTATAGTATTGGCTTTAAGTCTATTCCGACCACTTTCCAAGACGTAGATGCTCTCCTTTTCAAAATGAAAACTACAAACGAAAGTGCTGCCCCGGAGAATATTAAAAGTAGGCCCCTCATCCCTCCTTATTAACCTAACCCAAGACTTGCGGAGTGTTTCGTCCTTCGGGAAAGCGTGAAAAGTGAGGTATGGCTGTCTACGTCCTGATGCAGAGCAACCGGGTACACTACAACAACAGCTGCGGGTGTAGCCTGCCATTGTTGTTATAGCTCTAGCCGTTCGCCAGTAAGGTAAACGTTTCTATGGTAACAGCGAGTTGGAACAATCAGCAGACGATGCTGCTACGCTTAGGATTGTGGGTAGTGTAGTTTTTGTTTTCCATAAGATCGCGGATAAAACATGTTAGTATATATATATATATACTGTGTAATTCTATCTATAATTGTAATTTGTAACTATTTCATTTTATGTTTTTTAATGGTTTGTGAAGCATTATATAAGAATGCATATTAATGTTTTTATTAAAATCTTTTATAAAGTGTTATTCAAAGCTATGATGCTATGAATAAGATAATTAAATTTTTAATTTTTCTGTAATGAAGTCTCTCTCTCTCTCTCTCTCTCTCTCTCTCTCTCTCTCTCTAGGCTAGGCGGATGTTTGATGGAGAAATGGCAAGTTTGGAAGCGATCTTGTCTACAAACACGGTGAAAGCACCGAGACCTGTGAAAGTGTTGGATCTTGATAGAAGTGGAGCTCTTCTTGTAATGGAACATGTGGATATGAAGGGCTTGAACAAGTATGACCCAAAATCATGTAAATCCATCTGCCTATTTGTTTAATTTAAAGGTGTGATCATTAGTGATCAAGGAAGAACAAATTGAGTCAACATGACGGTAAAGCCTTACAGTGTGCGCTGTTTAAAATATGTGATGTTTATGTAGATTTTCAGCAAAACTGGGGGAACAACTCGCTGACCTACATCTATACAACAAGAGACAGATAGAGAAGCAAAACAAGGAGCAGCAGACTGTTGGTATTGTGATTTTAAATATCACTGTTTTTTTTTAATTGGCTGATGGTACTTTTTAATGGCATAGTTGTATTTCTTGTATTTACGAAGGGAAAGGATCTGGACAGTCTGAAATTGCTACAGTCAGCAGGTTTGGGTTCCATGTGGCCACATGCTGTGGTTACATCCCTCAGGTGAGCATCTGTGCAAACATTTGGAGTGACGCTTTTTCAAATATTTGTAGTTTGTCATACTTTGCAATAATGTGGTTTTCAGGTAAATGATTGGCAGGATGATTGGGTGTCTTTTTACTCCCAGCAACGGCTGCAGCATCAGCTCGGCTTAGTGGAGCAGTCATACGGTGACAGAGAGGCACGGGAATTATGGGCCAAACTCCAAGTAACTCCACTAAACTCTCTTTTCTTGAAGATAATAACACACAAACACAAATATTATAATATTAATATTATTAATCTTAGTTTTATGACATTTAAAACTATTTAAATGCATGTTCTTTAGTGATATAGTGGTAACACTTTACAGTAAGGTTGGTTTTTTTATCATTAGTTAAAGGGATGTTTCACCCAAAAAACTAGTAAAAAAAAAAAAATTCTCACATCATTTACTCACCCTCATGCCATCTCAGGTGTGTATGACTTTTTCTTCAGCAGAACAAATTTGAAGAAAAACAGAACAATATCTCAGCTCATTAGGTCCTTAAAATGAAAATGGATGGTGATCAGACATTTTGAGCTCCAAATAGTCAGCATAAATGTCATCCATATGCCTTAAGTGATACAATCACAGTTATTTCCAGTCTCTCATTGTTTGCATGATCTGTTTAGCTGAAAATCCATCAGCTGTTTACTGACATAGAGGTGACCCCAGCTCTGCTACATGGAGACCTTTGGGGAGGAAATGTGGCTGAATGTTCTGACGGTCCCATCATCTTTGACCCAGCATCGTTTTATGGCCATTCAGAGTTTGAGCTATGTATTTCTGAAATATTTGGTGGTTTTGGGAGCTCTTTTTACAATGCTTACCATGAGAAGATCCCCAAGACCATTGGGTTTGCAAAGAGGCAACAACTATACCAACTTTTCCACTACCTGAACCACTGGAATCACTTTGGTGGCGGCTACAGGGGCTCTTCTCTACGCATCATGAAGGATCTAACAAAGTAGATTGACTCCAATTCATAAAGGATCCTCTTCAAGTCTTATTTTGCAGGGGTGAATGTTAGACTAACCCACAGCATTTGATGCAATCTGCTTATTGGTTGAAAAGCCAGCTAATTTGATAATCATACTGTATGATGCAAGTCAAGTAACAAATCAAGTAACAAACATTTGTGCATGATCAAATTAATTGATTTTAACATTACCAGTCTGGTGGCACAAAAAACACTGTATAGATGACATGACAAAATCCATTATCTTAAAAGCTGTTTGCACAGGTGATAAATATGTTAAATATTTAATATTTTAAAAGATAGAACTGTGAAATCATATACTTCCAAAAATGTCCAGGAAAGTTTTTCGATATGCATCATTCCCTTTTATTGAAATGCACTTTAACCTTACTACAAACTAATGTTTTGAAGAGAGGCAACTTATGGCACCTTGCTTTAAAATCAGATGTGTGATTTTTGTATAAGTACACATCTGATTGTAGTATATTAACAAACAAGTTCCATTTCAGTGTTATAAACTCTATTCCCCACTGATGAATTGATGATCTTACTGCTGATTTTCAGTTGAAGGAGTCTCTTCAGATCCAAAGGCTGTTATATTCAGGAAACATTCTGTGTGCACATGTAAATAAAACTTTAAAACAATGTTGTTGTGGTGTATTTTTCATTGTAATGTAGTTGTAAAACTTTAGGGCTGTATTCAGAATGGGACACATGGCAGGGCAACATTAGCTCATTTCATACGCAATGGTATATGTATACAATAAAGAAAAATAGAAGATATAAAACTATATTATAAGTAATTTAAGAACCATATGTGTGTGTGTGTATATGTATGTATATATGTATATACACCTTATGCTAAAATGCTTTAAATAATTTTTTCACATCAGCCTGCACTCCATACCCCATAATGACAAAGCAAAAAAAAAATAAAAGATTTTTGATAACTTTATGCATTTATGAAAAAGAAAAATGTCATGATTACTTTTGTAACTGTAAATAACTCAAACGTCCAGAAGAGTCTGTGATTTCAACAATTCTTTGTATTGTTAAACAAACATGCAGGTAACATACAGGCAAGTGTAAACTTAACTCTTCACAACCGCTTTGCCCCTGAACTCCCCGGGAACGCCCCTTCGTGCACGCGTAGGGACGTAACAGAATACCCTTAAAGGTATTAAGCCACATTTACATGTGCACCTTGTATGACATCTCCCCTTTTAAGTTTTGTTTCTTTCTCTGAGACAGTTCCTATAACTGAACATTTGAACGGTACTGCATTTAATTAAACAATAAGGCACTGATATCCGTAGGCTCTTCACAGTGTCCATAAACTTTTCAGCGCACAAAATCAATAAACAATTCCCTTTAGTCCTCTTTTCCCCACCCTACAGTCAATGGATAAACATTTTTTTTTTTTTTAATTTTTTTTTTTTTTTTACAAAATAGCCACACCTTCACAGATTCAACCGTTCAACTGGTTTACTCAGTCTACCAGACCGGGTATGGAACAGTCCAGTCTGTGTCTCTGGCGGTTTGACACTGGGGGTTGGCGATGCAGCGTCAGCAAAGACTGCAGGGTCAGGCTGCTGTGTGGCAGCTCCTTGCTGTAGTCCATCTGGAACTAGAGGGTGTGTGTATCCAGCCACCGGAGGAACATGCTGCAAGTGACGCCGGTTGCGTCTCAAAGTCGCTCCCTGAGGTGTTTCAATAACAAAGGAGCGTGGTGTGGTGCTGTCTCCAGTGACAACGGCAGGTGAACTCCAGGCCTTCTGATGGTCCAGCTTCATGAGAACAGGATCACCTGGCTTTAAAGTAGGCAAGGGCCTAGCTCCATGGCGCTGATTAAAATAGAATGCTTGTTTCCCCTTTTCCAATGCATCCTTAGTCCTGACCGTTTCCAGATCAGGCCATCGGGGCTGAAGATTTGCCTCCAGTGTTGGAAGGGTTGTCTTTATCTTCCGGCCCATGAGTAGCTCTGCCGGGCTCACGCCAGTGGCGGTGCAAGGCGTTGACCGAAAGCACATGAGAGCGAGCAGAGGGTCTTTCTGCTTCAAGATTCTTTTAGCAGTCTGAACTCCTCTCTCTGCATGTCCGTTCCCTTGAGGGTTGTGCGGACTTGAAGTGAAGTGTATAAAGTCGAAATCTCTCGCAAACTCTTTAAATTCCTGGCATGAAAATTGAGGCCCATTGTCAGATACAACCTCATCTGGACAGCCAAATCTTGCAAACACTGTCTTCAACTTCAAGATTACCTGGGAGGCAGTGGTTGTCGGCAGGTGGAGTATTTCCAAGAACCGGGAAAAATAATCTGACACGACAAGGTAAGTGTGTTTGTTATGATCACACAGGTCCATCGCAAGTCTCTTCCAAGGCCGGTCAGGAAGTGGGGTAGAGATCAGAGGTTCTTTCCGCTGGCTGGGTTTTAGCTCACGGCATACCTGACAGGACTGGACCTTTTGTTGGATTGCTGATGAGATGCTGGGCCACCATACGGACGCATGGGCTCGCTCTCTACACTTTGTCAAACCCTGGTGTCCGTCGTGTATTCGGTTCAGGATGTCCATTCTCAGCACATCTGGAATTACCATACGGCTGCCTCTGATGACGATCCCATTGCATTCAGATAATTCAGCTTTCATGGGAAAATACTCTCTGATTGCTGCTGGGACCTGGCCTATGTACTCTGGCCACCCTGACTTTATGTACTGCAACACCAATTGTAGGTTACAGTCGGCTGCTGTAGCTGTCTTTATGGCCTCAAGCCTGCGTGGGGTTGCAGGCAGGGCGTCTACAACGGCTGCTATATAGCATGCTACGTCTGAGTGAGTGTCAGTCTCCGTTTCCAGGTACTGTAGTGGACTCCGTGAGAGTGTGTCGGCCACTGTTAAGGTCTTCCCTGGTGCATATTCTGCCATCGGTTTAAATCTCATAAGTCTCATGAGTAGTCTTTGGCACCGTATTGGCACGTTGTCCAGGTCTTTCTGATTCATTAGTGGCACCAGAGGTTTGTGGTCGGTGACCAATTTGAAGCTCTCAAGGCCACACAGGTATTTACCAAATTTCTCACAGGCCCAGACGCTCGCCAAACACTCCTTCTCAATCTGTGCATATCTGGTCTCGGCCTCAGACAGGCGACGTGAGCAGTATGCCACAGGTTTCCATTCCCCTTCATGTAGCTGCAGCAGTACTCCACCTACGCCATAACTGCTGGCGTCAGCTGAGACAGCAGTAGGTCGGTTCACATCGTAAAACTTCAGGACTGGAGAAGTGGACAGGATGTCTTTAATCCGCTGGAATGCCTCCTGCTGATAGTGGTCCCACGTCCATACTGACTTGGACTTTAACAGGTCATAAAGTGGCTGACACACTGTGGACAAATTTGGAATGTATTTCCCTAAATAATTGAACATGCCCAAAATACGCTTTAGGTCTTGCACGTTCTGTGGTGGAGGGAGCTCGCGAATTGCCTTGACTTTGTCAGGATCAGGTCTCACACCTGATTTGTCAATGACATGACCCAAGAAGTGAAGCTGGTCCTGCCTAAACTTACATTTTTCTTTGTTTAGCTTCAGGCCGGCTAACTCGATCCTTTCCAGCACCTTGCTGAGACGTTGATCGTGCTGCTCTGGAGTATCTCCATACACGAGGACATCGTCCATGAAGATAGCCACGCCGACCAGGCCGTTGAGGGTCTCTGTCATTTTACGTTGGAAGATTTCCGGAGCACTCGTGATTCCGAATGGGAGTCTTTTAAACGCATATCTCCCAAAGGGTGTTATGAAGGTGGTTAACCTGGTGCTTTCTGGGTGTAGAGGTATCTGCCAAAACCCAGAGGCAGCATCCAATGAGGTGAACATGGTAGCGCCACTGAGTTTAGCGGTTATTTCCTCAGCAGTAGGAAGGACGTACCTCTCTCTCCTTACAGCCTCGTTTAACCTCTTCAAATCAACACAGATGCGCACCTTCCCATTTTTCCTTGGAACTGGCACCATTGGCGCACACCAGTCAGTGGGCTCAGTCACAGGCTCAATCACCTCATTTTCCTCCATGCGTTTTAATTCCTCTTTTACTTTTTGCAGTAGGGGCAACGGGACGCGACGAGCTGTGTGCACTGTGTATGGCTCAGCATTATCTCTTAACCGGATTTTAACAGGTTCGGTTTTGAGTGTTCCGTGCTCACCGAATGCTGCGTGGACCTCCTCGACACGTTTCACAAGCCCCATCGTCATTGCTGTGGCTCTGCCTAGCAGATTGTTCGCATTTCGCCCACTGATGACATATACTGGAAAAGAGTATGGCTTTCCTTTATAATCTGTGCTGGCTTGGAACTTTCCTAAACAGTCCAACTGACCACCTGGGCTGTACAGTGTGATATTAGATGACTCCAGTTTCTTGTTGGGAATTATTTTGTTGAATGCCTCTTCTCCCATAATGTTTACATCTGCGCCCGTGTCAATCTTGAATTTGACCGGCGTTGTTCCAATTGTAAACTGTATAGTCCATTGTTCATCACTTCTATTTTCATTTGTGACTGCACCCAGGAAGTATGGTGTCTGTGAAACAGTCTCCGTCACTTCTCTGACTGATTTACTGTAACATTTCTTTTCCCAGTGACCCACCTTCTTACACTTGTTGCATGTAGAGTTCCTGGCTGGGCACCTTTCTGGATCACTGTGTTTAAATTTTCCGCATTTTCCACATTTCGAGTCCCCTTGATCACTTTCTCTCTTTTTAGGTTTCCACTTGGGCTTTCCTCTGCCTAATCCTCTCCCGCGGATCTCCTGTACCGCTGCATGTGACTCCCCCTGCAGGTGAACTTGGAGTGCAACCTCCTCGGACTGGCGAACAGTTGTAATGGTTTGGGCAAGTGTAAGATCAGCCATTAGCTGCAATTTACGAGACAGTTCCTTGTCTAAAATGCCCACAACAATGCGATCGCGGATGTGTTCGTCTCTGTTTACACCGAAGTCACAATGTTCTGATAACTCATACAGGGCTCTAATAAACATTTCAGCTTTCTCACCGGGCCGCTGCGATCTCTGGTGAAAACAAGCGCGCTCGTGAATCACGTTGCGTTTAGGATAGAAGTATGCGTCGTATTTTCCCAACACAACGTCAATCTTCTTCTCATCCCCCTCCGTTTCAAAGGTGAAAGACTTGAAAATGTTTTCAGCCTCAGGCCCCATGGCATAAATCAGCGAACTGACCTGAACTTCGCCGTCCTCTTTACTCAGTTTAGTGGCCAGCCGAAATCGCAGGAAACGTTGCTTCCAGTCAGCCCATTCATTTGGACGATCAAAAGCGAAACTTTCCGGAGGATTAAACTTGGCCATCTTTCAGAAAAGCAATGTGTCCGTCAAACGCTTCTGACACCATGTAAATAACTCAAACGTCCAGAAGAGTCTGTGATTTCAACAATTCTTTGTATTGTTAAACAAACATGCAGGTAACATACAGGCAAGTGTAAACTTAACTCTTCACAACCGCTTTGCCCCTGAACTCCCCGGGAACGCCCCTTCGTGCACGCGTAGGGACGTAACAGAATACCCTTAAAGGTATTAAGCCACATTTACATGTGCACCTTGTATGACAGTAACCTCCGTTCCCTGATGGAGGTAACGAGACGTTGTGTCACTGTAATGACACTAGGGGTCGCTCTAGTGTCACTACATCGACACAACGTCGAGTGAGTGACAGATGGGTAACTGAAATGTCACACTGACATACGTATTGAGACAGCAGACTTGGCAATGATTACAGCCTCAAGTCTTTCTGGGTATGATGCAGCAAGCTTTGTTCACCTGCATTTGGGGATTTTCTGCCATTCCTCTCAAGCTCTGTCAGGTTGGATGGGGACCATCATTTGACAGCCATTTACAGGTCTCTCCAGAATGTTCGATTGGGTTCAAGTCCAGGATCTGGCTGGGTCACTCAAGGACATTAACAGAATTGTCCCTAAGCCACTCTTGCATGGTGTGCTGAGTGTCATTGTCTTGTTGGAAGGTAAACATTCAGCCCAGTCTGAGGTCCTGAGCTCTCTGGACCAGGTTTTTAGGAAGGTGTAACAAGGGACTAGACTGGACAGGGGAAGAAGGACACGATGACAGGCTGGAGAACTCAAAGGTGAGGTTTCTTTAATTTTCCAAAGGTAACGGGATAACACAAAGTTGAACACAAATGATCTTTTAAAGGGGTTGCTATATCTTTAAATGAGGCTGCCAACGCTGGACTGGCATCCTCCCCGACTGGCGGTGTTGTGGCTCTTATATGCCGCTCTCCCCGTGCTCACTGAAATTAGAGACAGGTGTTAGACATATTTTAGCTCAGGTGCAAGCGCCCTTACCGCTCCCCCTCTCCAGACGGGCGCTTGACCACGCCCCCGCTGCCACATACCCCCACCGCCCGACTCAGGCCGGGGCGTCATCCGGCCTGCCTACCACTCCCCCCCCATTTCTGGAAAGGAAGTCGGCGACAGCCATCTGCACCCCCGGTCTGTGGACCACCTCGAACTTAAAAGGCTGGAGAGCCAGATACCAACGGGTGATCCGGGCGTTAGTATCCTTCATGCGGTGGAGCCACTGCAGTGGGGCATGATCCGAGCAGAGGGTGAAGGCCCGCCCCAGCAGGTAGTAGCGGAGTGTGAGGACCGCCCACTTGATAGCTAGACACTCCTTCTCTACGGTGCTATACTTCGTTTCCCTCAAGGAGAGCTTCCTACTGATGTATAGCACCGGGCGCTCCTCCCCCTCCACCACCTGCGAGAGTACGGCCCCCAACCCTCTGTCTGAAGTGTCCGTCTGTAATAAGAAAGGGAGTGAGAAGTTAGGGGAATACAAGAGCGGCCCCCCACAGAGTGCGGCTTTAATTTGTGTGAACGCCTGCTGGCACTGTTCCGACCATTGGACCGGCTCTGGAGCCCCCTTTTTAGTGAGGTCAGTCAGCGGGCTGGTGACGTCCGAATAATTAGGTACGAACCTTCTGTAGTAGCCAGCCAGCCCCAGGAACTGCCTCACCCCCTTTTTGGTCTTGGGCCTAGGGCAAGTCACAATCGCCACGGTTTTATCAACTTGGGGACGCACCTGGCCATGGCCCAAGCGGAACCCCAGATACCGCACCTCCACACGCCCAATCGCGCACTTCTTAGGGTTTGCAGTGAGCCCCGCCCGCCGCAGCGACTTCAGGACCGCCCTCAGATGTTGTATATGCCGCTGCCAGTCATTACTATAAATAATAATATCGTCTATGTAGGCAGCGGCGTAAGCAGAGTGCGGCCGGAGGACACGGTCCATTAAACGCTGGAACGTGGCTGGGGCCCTGAACAAACCGAACGGAAGTGTCACGAATTGGTGTAATCCAAACGGCGTGGTGAAGGCTGTTTTTTCTCGGGAGATTGGTGTCAAGGGGATCTGCCAATAACCCTTTGTTAAATCCAATGTCGAATAAAAGCGAGCAGTACCTAACCGATCGAGCAGTTCATCAACGCGGGGCATTGGGTACGCATCAAATTTAGACACCGCGTTGACTTTTCTATAATCCACACAGAACCGCACCAACCCGTCATTCTTGGGAACAAGAATGACCGGGCTGGACCAGTCGCTGTGGGATTCTTCTATTACCCCCATATCAAGCATGGCATCCAATTCGTCCCGGACAATTTTCTTTCTATGCTCGGGGAGGCGATAAGGGCGGCAACGAACGACCGCCCCCGGCTCGGTCTCGATATGGTGCTGGATGAGGTTCGTGCGACCCGGCAGGGGAGAAAACACGTCCGCAAACTCCTTCTGCAACTTGGCAACCTCTGCTCGTTGGCACGGGGAGAGGTGGTCTCCACAAATGACCGGGGCATTGAGATCTGGGTTTGGATTTACCTCCGGTCCGAGCTCCGCCCTCTCCGGGACCACCGTAGCCAACGATACAGGGACCGCCTCCCTCCACAATTTAAGGAGGTTGAGGTGGTAAATTTGACGCGCATTCCCTCTATCGGTTCGCTTAACTTCATAATCGAGATCCCCCACTCGTCGTGTGACCTCGAAGGGCCCTTGCCACTTGGCGAGTAATTTGGAGCTCGATGTGGGAAGCAATACAAGAACTTTATCTCCCGGTGCAAATTCCCTCAGCCGCGTTCCCCTGTCGTACAGCCGGCATTGACGTTATTGGGCCCGGAGCAAATTCTCCTGTGTTAGTTTTCCCAAAGTGTGGAGCTTTGCTCTGAGGTCAAGAACGTATTGAATTTCATTTTTGCTAGTTGTAGGTCCTTCCTCCCAGCCTTCTCGTAAAACATCTAAGATGCTGCGTGGGCATCGCCCGTACAACAGCTCAAATGGAGAGAAGCCGGTTGAGGCTTGCGGGACCTCTCGCACTGCAAACAACAGGGGATCGATCCATCTGTCCCAGTTTTTAGCATCCTCGTGCACGAACTTATGAATCATGTTTTTGAGGGTTTTGTTAAAACGTTCCACTAGGCCATCTGTCTGCGGATGATACACGCTAGTGCGAATCGATTTAATGCCCAATAGATCGTAAAGTTCGCGAAGTGTGCGTGACATAAACGTTGTGCCTTGATCGGTGAGGATTTCTTTTGGAATCCCCACCCGGGAGATTATTTTGAAGAGCGCCCCAGTCGAGGACGGCCCCGGCTCCGCCTCCCCTGTCAAAGCATCGCACATCGCACATCTCCCCACTTTAGTGCAGGACCCATCCGTACAAACTCCCCCTAGCACATCTTTAAACGCTGGCCAATCGGTTCCCAAAATCAGAGGATGGGTGAGGCGGGGACTAACCGCTGCCTCCACTCTATGCTTTTTCCCCCGGAATTTCACTAACAAGGTCATCATCGGGTACTTGTGAATATCCCCATGCACACACCTCACCCTCACCCGTCTAGCTGTGCCCAAAGCCCCGGGTTGAACCAAGCGTTGATGGATGGTGGTCTGATTGCAACCGGTATCCAGCAATGCTTGGTGTGTACCCCCCTGGATTCTTACCGGAATCCGGTACGCTCCAGCCCGATCGGGGGCAGCATGCGGTGGATCGGAGACCCGAACCACCGTCCCCACTTCCATCATCGGACACTGATCGCGGAAGTGGCCCGGGTCCCCACATCTCCAACAGGCTGGCCCAGGCGCCACACCCGTACCTGCGTCGGCGGACGCCCCCACCTGAGGGGGAGAGCGGCTGAATGTGGCGGGGGGGTGTGCGATGCCACCGTGGGTCTCTGCCAGGCTTCTCGCCTGCGGGGGGCAGGAACGGACCCTGGAAGGAAGACAGAGCGAGAGGGGGGAGGGGGATGGGGAAGAGCGGAAAAAAACACAGGGGGAGGGGAGGGAGAGAGAGAGAGAGAGGGCTCGTCCGCCCTCGGGACCGCCGCCATGTGGCAAGCTGCACGTCTGCCTCCAGCGACGTCGGGCAGTGGCACTGGACCCACTCCGCCATTTTCTTGGGTAATCGCTGGGTGAATTGCTCCAGCACCACCTGATCGATGAGACCCTCGACGCCGCGGTCCCCCACTAGCAGCCACTTCCGGCAGGCATCACAGAGCCGCTGAGCAAACGCGAACGGGCGGTCGGCTTTGTCCAGCTTCATGGCCCGGAAGAGCTGACGATTCTCCTCGGGGCTCCAACCAACCCGTTGCATAATGGCTCTCCTCAGATCGGGGTAGGCCAGGAGGTTCGCTGCCAGCAGTTGTTGAGCCGCGAGTTGGGCTTCCCCGGACAATAGAGGTATGAGGCGGGCTGCCCATTGATCGCGCGGCCAGGCCCAGATCTCCGCAGTACGCTCAAACAAGTCCAGAAAGGCCTCTGGGTCGTCCGTCGCCCCCATCTTCTGTAACATGGGAGGGGGCAACGGAGAATGATTGTCCGGGGTCGCGGCTGTGGCGGGAGCGACCTCCCGGCTGAGGAGGCTCCGGATGGCAAGTCGGTCCTCTGCTTGAGCCCGCATGATCTCAAAGAACCGTCGATCCTGGTCCTCTCGGAGCTCAAGCAGGGAGTGCTGGTGGCTTTGATGTAATGTAGCGAGGGACTGGAGGACTTCGGTCAGCTGGGAGGACTCTACGGGGCGACCTTCCATGTCTATTTTTCCCGCCTTTCGGCACCAGTATAACAAGGGACTAGACTGGACAGGGGAAGAAGGACACGATGACAGGCTGGAGAACTCAAAGGTAAGGTTTCTTTAATTTTCCAAAGGTAACGGGATAACACAAAGTTGAACACAAATGATCTTTTAAAGGGGTTGCTATATCTTTAAATGAGGCTGCCAACGCTGGACTGGCATCCTCCCCGACTGGCGGTGTTGTGGCTCTTATATGCCGCTCTCCCCGTGCTCACTGAAATTAGAGACAGGTGTTAGACATATTTTAGCTCAGGTGCAAGCGCCCTTACCGCTCCCCCTCTCCGGACGGGCGCTTGACCACGCCCCCGCTGCCACAGAAGGATATCTCTGTATTTTGCTGTCTATGTTTTGCAGCTTTCCTTCAACCCTGACCAGTCCCTGACTCTGAAAACACCCCACAGCATGATGCTACCACCACCATGCTTCACCGTTGGGGTGGTAATGCGCAGGTGATGAGCAGTGCCTGGTTTCCTCCAGACATGACTCTTGGAATTGAGGCCAAACAATTAAAAAAAATTTAATCAGACCACAGAATCTTGTTTCTCAAGTCTGAGAGTCCTTTAAGTGCTTTTTATGTGTCTTGCACTGAGGAGAGGCTTCATTCTGGCCATTATGCCATAAATCCCAGATCGGTGGAGTGTTGATGTGATGGTTGTCCTTCTGCAAGTTTCTCCCATCTCCACACATGATCTCTGGAGCTCAACCAGAATGACCATTGGGTTCTTGGTTACCTCTCTTACCAAGGCCCTTCTCCCCTGATTGCTCAGTTTGGTGTTCCAAACTTCTGACATTTAAGAATTATGGAGGCCACTGTGCTCTTGGGAACTTTCAATGCAGCCGAAATATTTTTGTTGCCTTCCTCAGATCTGCGCCTCAACACAATCCTGTCTCTGAGCCAAATTAGATGTTCTGCTGAGCGAACACAGAGACTTATTGCTTTGCCATCTGTAAAGCCTAGGTCTGAATGTCAACTGGGTGAAAAGCACACTTTACCTCAGCCAACAAATCTCCTTTTTAGGGGTTCAGCTCAGGGTGGAAGCGATCGTCCACAATTAATGTGCAGGACACAACGCCTCCTCCAGTTGAGCGAGCGTCAACTCCTTTCCCTATGCACGACATGGGGCCGTCTGAATTATGGAACGGATCTGTTGTCACTCAGGGAGCACTACCGGGGGAGTGGAGGCTTCACTCTCAGACAGGTCTGAGGGCTTTGGAAGTATTCGGCAGAGCGGGAGTCTATTCGCCTCCACAGAGAATGCCCACTGTCCCTTCTGGTACTCCATGTCCCAAGCCCCGCTGGGGGTAGATGCATTGGCCCACAAATGGCCTGCGAAACACAAATATGCAATTTCCCTGGTATGCCTCCTTCACTCTGTCATCAGCAAAGTCTGAGAGGACAAGGAAACAGTTCTGTTGATTGCATAAAAATGGCCCATAAATGGCATAAAAATGAGAGTTATTGGATGGCCCTCCGTGGGAAATACCACTGAGGAGGGACCTCCTCTCTCAAGCACAATGCACGATTTGGCATCCCCAGCCAAAGCTGTGGAACCTACACGTGTGGCCCTGAATGGAGCACATTGAACCAGCCGGAATTGTCTCAGTCGGTGATAAACACCATTTTACAGGCTAGAGCACCACCCACAAGACGCCTCTATGCACTAAAATGGCAGGTGTTTTCAAACTGGTGCTCTTCACATAGCGAAGACCCAGTGAATAGCTGAGATCCTTCAAGATTGATTAGACGCTGGTCTTACCTCATCAACGCTTAAAGGAATATTCAGAATTCAATACAAGTTAAGCTCAGTCGTCTGCATTTGTGGCACAATGTTGATTACCATAAACATGTATTTTGAATCATCATGCATTTTAAAAAAGCTAAAATCTTGGTTACAGTGAGGCACTTACAATGGAAGTGAATGGGGACCAATTACTTTGTAGAAAATCTTGTTAAGATTGAGTGCAGTCTCTAATTGCGTTCACAGAGCCCTTTCTCTTCGATTTCCTTCTGTGTAATGACTTGACATGCTCAAAAGCGTATGAAGCAATAGGTAGTATGCATTTCAAAATGAAAATCCTCAGATTACTCTACTCCCAACTGAAAAGAACAAGTAAAATTGATCAAAAATACAGATATATATATCAAACATAAAGAAATAAAATATAGCTGCAAGCAGCAATTACAGGCCAAGCACTGAAATGGCAAGCATTGCACAACACTAAGCACAACCCAAAGAACACCAACATGATCACACAGGAAGTTGGCATGCTGTGTCCGAAAGTTCCAGTAACCTAGGTCAATGACATGCAACATTTCCCACCAGATATTTTTAGCATCGGTTTCAGTGTGTTTAACTTCCCACGTGGCTCGACATTCAGACCTAGGCTTTACAGATGGCAAAGCAATAAGTCTCTGTGTTCGCTCAGCAGAACCTCTAATTTGGCTCAGAGACAGGATTGTGTTGAGGCGCAGATCTGAGGAAGGCAACAAAAATATTTCGGCTGCATTGAAAGTTCCCAAGAGCACAGTGGCCTCCATAATTCTTAAATGTCAGAAGTTTGGAACACCAAACTGAGCAATCAGGGGAGAAGGGCCTTGGTAAGAGAGGTAACCAAGAACCCAATGGTCATTCTGGTTGAGCTCCAGAGATCATGTGTGGAGATGGGAGAAACTTGCAGAAGGACAACCATCACATCAACACTCCACCGATCTGGGATTTATGGCATAATGGCCAGAATGAAGCCTCTCCTCAGTGCAATTCGTTGCGTTATCACCGAACTACCGAATAATGGCAGTGCACCGTTGCGTCAATCACGCTCATCAGTGATGAGCTTGTTTTGAAGGTTGCACTTTCCCCCCTAACATTTCATTTATACTCCACTAATGGTTAGGTTTGGGTGGGGGTTGTAGAGTAAAGTCCATAAAATATGCATTCCTCTTCACTGTATAATATCCTGTACAGCTGATAGGAATTCACTTCACAACTTGCTGGCGACCTCTCCTGGATATAAATGGTGCTCACACGTGACTATACGCCCTACAAAACTTACCGCTTTGGCCACTGGAGGAAATGTATTAAATTTCATTAAGCAGATACAGATTTTTGCTAAAGAAATGTCAACCTTTGGACAACTTGGAGATACCCACAATTGAAACCACGCTGGCTGAGTAAATTAATGCTCCGGTAACATTAGATGAGATCATTTGCTCTATCAAGTCTTTACTGTCAGGGAAAGCCCCTGTCCCTGATGGCTTTCCCCCTGAATTTTAAAAAAAATTTCATGACAAACTGGCCCCACTGCTATTGTCTGTGTTTGAGGAGTCACTGGAGTTGAGCTCTCTTCCCCCACAATGAGACAAGCCTCAATATCCCTCCTCCTAAAAGAGGGGAAGACCCCACTACATGTGGATCATACAGGCCCCTTAGCCTTCTCAATGCTGATGTTAAGGTTCTGGCAAAGTTACTGTTGTCTCGCATAGAGGGTGTTCTGCCCAGCATAATGTCGGAAGAACAGACTGGCTTCATTAAAGGTCGTCATTCATTTTTCAACATTCGTACCCTGTTTAATATAATTTATTCAGAAGAAATAAATAATCACCCTGAATTAGTAGTTTCATTGGATGCTGAGTAGGCTTTTGATAGAGTTGAGTGGGAGTATCTTTTTGCCACATTGAGTAAGTTTGGCTTGGAGAGGCATTTATATCTTGGATACACCTCTTGTATACATCGCCTCTAGCCTCCATCAACACTAATAATTTCAATTCTGACTATATTACACTGTCCCGTGGAACTCGGCAGGGTTGTCCACTTTCCCCTTTGCTTTTTGCTATAGCTATTGAGCCTCTCTCAATTGCACTCAGAACCTTGTCCTAATTTTTAGGGATAACCCGCAGGGGGTCATAACACAGACTTGCCTTATATGCTGATGGCATGCTTTTGTATGTAACTGACATAAACCTCATCAAAAATCTCTTATTTCAAAATCTTTCTTATTTCTTATTTCATCTCAACATTTTTGGAATTCTGTCTTCAATATCCTTTCAGACATTCTAGGAGTCCACTTAGATCCAAGCCCCTACTAGCTATTTTTGGTGTTACACCAGTCCCACAGTTCCTTAATGAAGGACAGGCAGATGTTGTTGCCTTTGCTACTCTGCTGGCAAGGCGTAGGATCCTATTCTCCTGGAAATCCTCACAGTCCCCTTCTGTGTCCCTGTGGCTGAAGGACCTTATTTTCTTTCTAAAATTAGAGAAGGTGAAATTATGATGCATAACAATTTTCTTCTAAATTTAACAATGCATTCAAAAGATTTGAGAAAAGATTTTTTCATAAAATGTATAAATCAGAAGAACAACTTTAATATGAAGAAGAACGATAAGAATACCCGCAAGCATAAATGATCAGTTATAAGGCCTGCTACTATTTAGTAAGCACACTACAAATACCTCCAATACAAAATAAAACTGTATTTACTGGTCTGTGTCTACTGGTCTAGGTGGGGGTTGAACCCACAACCTTTGGAACTACAGTCAAATACTTTACACACTGTGCCACTCAGAGTGGCAAAGAGACTTGCCAATGTTAGAGTCAGCAAACAGGTGTAGGTTATCTTTTGAGCTATAGGTGGTGCTGTCTGACTGATAGTATGACTGATAATGTCTTTGCATTCAGTGAGGGGATTTTATTTTTTGTATCTGTAATTTTGTGATTTGTAGGTCAGAGGCTACAAAATCTTCATGCAGCTCTTCCCCCATGAGATGTCAGATGTTCAGCCAGTTCTGGACCTTTTATACTGAGATGAGTTAGTCCCTCGGTTTCATAACTGGTCATAGGCCCTGTAATGAGCCCCATTACACAGCAAGACATAAGCTTGCATGCTTCAATAGTTCTTAGAGTTCTTTTTATTATGTAATTTTTTCCCTGAGGTCCATTTTTATTTTTTTATTTTTTCTTCCCCATCCATCAATAACAGCCTCTTTCCAAAGCCTGTCTGACACTGGGACAGGATCACAGAAGTATATGTGCTGAAACTGTGCCACTCAAAATGTTTAGATCAGATTAAAATGATCAGGGTCATTGTTTAAAAATAAACTTCATGTCAAGGCCAGAGTTAGAGTCTGGGTCATATGACCCCTGTACTTTCTCTATGTTTTGGAGAAAAATACAGAGACAAGCCTAACATTTCTTTGAAGGAATATTACAGGTCATTTGTAACTTTAGGTCTATGAAGCACATTTCTTCCATGATTTGTATTGTATGAGCTGTATTACTTAGTAACAGATGAATTTGTGCCAAAAAAACTGAATTTGATTGGACACACAGTCTTTGACAGCAACAATAAAAGATTTGGGGCCAGTTTTCTCAATAAATCATGACCCACCAGTTGAGAATCAATGGGTTTGATTCAAAACTAGCACATCTTATTGGAAATGAGCTGGTAGATGCAAGTGGGGCTTTTCTGAAGAAATAAGATCATTATTATTTGTATCGACCCTTCCGAAATCTCAAAGGAGAAGCATTGTATGTCATCTTTTTAACAAGCTACCAGTGATATTTGAGTGATATAGTTATACTGTACATTGTCATGAGAAAACCATCTTATGATTGAACAAGACCTTTGTCTTCATGTTCTATTATTGCCTTACAGCCTTTTCTCAGAGCAAGTGACAAATCTTGTGATGCTGCAGTAGTGCTGATATCAAAGTAAGTTACTAATTTAAAGGGATAGTTCACCCAAAAATAAAAATTGTCTCATCATTTACTCACTCTCATGACATCCCAGATGTGTATAACTTTCTTTCTTCTGCAGAACACAAACAAAGATTTTTAGAAGAATTATCGGCTCTGTTGGTCCAGACAATGCAAGTAAATGGTTGCTAGACCTTTAAAGCTCCAAAAAGCACATAAAGGCAGCATAAAAGTAATCAATACAACTCCAGTGGTTAATTCAGTACCTTCAGACGTGATATAATAGGTGTGGGTGAGAAACAGTTAAATATTTAAGTCCTTTTTTTACCACCAATCTCTACTTTCACTTTCACATTTTTCTTTTGTTTTTGGTGATTTGCATTCTTTGCATATTGCCACCTACTGCGCAGGGAGGAGAATTAATACTATAAAAGGACTTAAATATTTATCTGTTTCTCATCCACACTTATCATATCTCTTCAGAAGAGGATTTAACTACTGGATTCATATGGATTACTTTTATGCTACATTTATGTGATATTTGGAGCTTCAAATTTCTGTTCACCATTCACTTGCATTGTATGGATGTACAGAGCTGAAATATTCTTCTAAAAAAATGTGTCTGTATTCCACAGGAGAAAGAAAGCCATACAAATCTGGGATAGCATGAGGGTGAGTAAATGATGAGAGAATTTTCATTTTTGGGCGAACTACTGAATACCTTTTGAGTTAATTTGTTTGTTTGTTTTAGTTTTTTCCCCACCAAACAGTAGTGCATATGGTTTGGGTTGGACAATATGTAGAAAAGCAGCATCATGATATCACAATTAAAATTGATTTAGTATTAAACAGATTGTGTAAAAAATATGTGTAAATAAATATGGCTGTTTGTTACTATTTTTATTTATTTTTGTGCATACAAATAAAATTGATTCATTATAATTTCTTGTGTTCCGTTACACAATGTAAACATGGGAAAAATCATTAAATGCTTTATCGGTAGATTTTTACAATATTTTACTATGTGTTTTAAGCATTTTTGTTCTACTGAAATGATGGTTTCTCTGATAACAGCATTTGAGCTATTTCAGAGCAAATACTGACAAATATATAATCAAGTATCGTAAAAAGGCTGAATATAAGGTTTATCGCCCAGACATTTTTCCAAGTGTCATAAAAATGATTCCTGATTTTCACTCTTCTCTTTTCTATTTGCACAATCCTCCAAAACCAGGTGCCTAATCCTCTTTGTTAGTTTCACTCTCTGAGCAGTAGAGGATGCTGTCTGAACGTGTAGATGACTTGCTTTGCTTCAATCATTTGCATTGTCTGCAAAGGTTTGTCACTCGTCCAGATGTGAAGAAAAAGCGGCTTTGTGATTTTCTGGACTGGAGTCTTACCACCATCTCTGACCAGTCTGCTGAACATGTAGGGAACTGTGGCACTCGATGGAGCTTTACACTCACTGCTGAGCCATAAATCCGGTATGTTTAGCATATGAAGAAAAATATGCTAAAGAATTATGTGTATATATTATTATTATTATTATTATTACACGTCAGATACTTTTACATTGCAACTGTTCCTCAGATGCAAATCCATTGCATGTCAACATCAGGCCAGTAAATTCAATACATTATGTTCCCCACAAGCACTTGGTCTGGCTTGCTCATGTTTATGCATTATAAGAAATACATTACAGAGCCACCCAACAACAGATCAGCCAAATACAAGAAGATCTTATAGTTTGTCTTCCACTTTCACTTCTTTACCAGAATTAAATCAGTCAAGCCCTTTAATTCTTCGAATAAATAAACCAAAGCTGATCTATAGTCGACCCTTCCACTTTTTTATTTATTTATTTATTTTGTAGTGAGTTGATCCTCTAAGACCTGCATTATTTAGGCCTTCCTAAAGTATCCCTGAGATTTGTAGTATTAATTTGTATTGACCTTCCTATAAATATAAGGAATAATAAGTCTAATTTTTGTTTTTAATACTAAAGCAATATTTTAATTGTTTTGATTTTACACATTTTCTAATAGGGCGGCACGGTGGTGCTCTGGGTGCTCCAGCTTCCTCCCACCATCCAAAGACATGCAGGCTAGGTTAATTGATGTCTCCAAAAAAAATTGCCCTAGGTGTGGATGTGAGTGTGAGTGGTTGTCTGTATATGTGTGGCCCTGCGATGGACTGGCGACCTGTCCAGGGTGTACCCCTCCTTTCGCCCAATGTTAGCTGGGATAGGCTCCAGCCCCCCGTGACCCTGTACAGGATAAACGGTTGACGATGGATGGATGGATGGATGGATGGATGGATGGATGGATGGATGGATGACATTTTCTAATAAATACTTTTTATCAGAGTTTATCAACCCCTTGCATTACCATCATGAACCACTAGGGATTCACATGCCTACAACGTTTGGCAAAATGTGCAGAATGCATGTAGGAGCTTAATGCATTTTGTTTAACTTAATAGTGTACAGTGTACTGTACATACTGCGTAGTGTTCAGAAAATGGTAAGCTTGCAATCCATTCCGACCAATTCCATTACGTCATTTGGATTATAGTTATCAAAAATGTGTATTTTGCAAAGGAAAATGTGCTAAATGTTTTTTTTAACTTATTATTAAATAAAACTGATTACCATGAAGATTTAGCAGTTAAAACAACATCAAAACATATTTAACTTTTCAAATGCTTACTGATACTGACTGACAGCTGTAATTACTCACAGGTCAAACAGTTTGGCCTGCAATTCCTGCACCTGCCTTTAAGCTACACACAAACACACACACACACACACGCTATGCAGTCAATACCTGACAATTCAGAGACCGGAAGAGGTTGCATGCCCTCCATCCTGTATTTTTCAATTGTTGTGTTAGAACACATACGATTGTTCATTTTACTAACTGATCCTAATCAGGATTTGTTTCTTTACATTAAACATGTCCTACGTGTGTTTTAGTGTTGGGAGCCCTGCTAAAACGATACTGAGGTTATTCTTTTGTAAAGCGCGTCTCTGTTGCCTGAGGCGCTCAAAACTGGCTCTGTGTGTTTGAAATGCCCGGGGTGCTAAAACTGCCATCAAAGCTTTGCATATGCTGTAAATGCCACAATGCAGCGAGCAGGAACATGTACATTGCTCCTTTAAGCTCGCAAATTACAAGAGGCTACTGCTTCTGGCACAGAGCTTAACGGGATTCAGCTTTTCCCAAGGTAACTGCAAACCGGTTAAATTAATTTGATTTCACGTCAACGTAATAAAGCATAGGTAAAGCAGGGCTCAAAAGATTCCTAAAGGGTAATGGTTGTTAGTCGACACCATGGAATCAGTGTTTAGCTGGCTAGCGTGGGAAAATTAGCCTTTTGATGACATAACTTCTCCATTCTTGGGGCAAAAAAATCATCTTTCTCCATTGACAGCCTTTCAAAAGTGGCCGTGTATTTTTGTGACAAAATGTATTTTTTTTTAAAGCAAAAATAATGCAATTAAATTGCAAATATTTAATAATATATTGTTAGATTTTTTTTTGGCAGTGACTTTAAAAAAAATTAAAATTAATTAAATTTTATTTTTTATATAAAACTCGTATAACCTGTAAAATTGACTTTATTCCCCCTCTCTGCTCCCATTGACAACACAGCTCAAGATAATAGCTAGTAAAGTGCATGGGGCTGTCATTTTTGTACATTTTTTGGTTCAGGTTATTGGTTCAGAAACGTCTGTACCTAGAAATAAGTGCCCAAGATAGCAGCATACAGGTTGCATTCTTCTGAAGGATTAGATTCCAGCCAGAGCAGATAAATAAGAATGCCATATCAAGACAGAGCCATTATTCTAATCAGTTGGCCATTTCTTACCAGGCCCAACTCTTCTAGCATGGGAAGCGTGATGACTTCCTACAATATGGTGTGTATAAGCCCTCAAGTTCTTTGTTTTATCTCAACAGTATCAAAATTTACAATCATATTAATGTTTTAAATCTTTACATGACCTCTGTTATTTGACAGCCCCCACAGTGCTTCAATGCCTGAACCAAAACAGAATAGTGGAGAGTAACCAGGCCATGTTGCGTAAGTTGGTAGTAAAGGTAGTCCAGAGACTGGGCCTCTGTTTGAAACCACAACTGGCCAAATGGAGGTAAATGGAGGCTGATTGACAAACATAGGATGACTGTTCCAAGGAATCCTTGCTTAAAAAGGTTGACTTGTTTATTTTTATTTTATGGTAACCTGAATAGTTCAAAAACGTGACAGACAGCCTCTTTTTATATGGCTCAGCATCGTTCCTCTTGCAGAACTCTCTTCTCTGAAAACTTAAACATATAAATTCAACTTAATTATGTTAAACTTAAACATAAACACACGTTATTTTAATGACTCCATTTATTGATTTAAATATGAATCTCAGTCTGGTGTTCAAATGTTCTTCTGTTGCTATTCATTATTAATGAACTAAATGTTTAATTATCATTGGCATGGCATTTGGATGGATGGAATTAGCTAGTATCAGATAACTCATGCTAGAAAACTAAATGGTAAAAGAAACCCATGTAAAACTAAACTTTTTTTTTTTTTGCACAGGTTCCAAGAATCATGGCCTGGCATGGGGGCTTCCTCCATGCCTTTTAGATGGTTGGTTTGCCTTCTCTTGTGAAAATGTTTAGTTAAATATGTGCTGTTTCTTTTCAATCTCAGGCATCCTTTGGCAATAATTTGCTAATGGCATGAATTGTTGTATTATAGCTATAACCTTTTTTTTAACAGTTTACAAATCGCTCATCTGAATCAAGCATGCTTCAAATATTTTATTAAAATACTACAAGTTTGACAAAAATACCATCACCCAGCTGCCTTTAATAAACAGTTAAGTGTATCAAGTTTTTCTAAGTTTGTCTGTCGAAGAGCAAAATTTCCAGAATTGTAGAATCTGTGCCACCCTCTTTTTCCAATCAGTGCATAATGTTGTACAGCAAGAATATGCTCAAAATTAACTATTAAACATCTTCACAATTATACATTTCACAGACATAAATGCAGTAATAATAAATGTTTTTAGTGTATCTGCTGGTCATCTTCCTGTAAATTCTGCAACTGTTGATCATATGACCGGAGCGCCTTCCTGTCCACCCTTTGAAATAGCTGCATTAGCAGTTTTGCGACCTTTTTCTTTGGGTCCGAGCTGGTACTTTTACCTTTGCTTTCTTGGTAGTGTACCTCAGAGGCCTGTTGTTTGCTCGTTTTTGTCCCAGTGCCCGAGTACTCTGCTTGGGTGTGTCTATAGCGTCCTTAGCTAGATGCTTGTCTAGGGAAGGTAGGCGTTGGCTGTTTTGGCACGTAGTAATTTTTTGTTGGCCAATAAGGGAGTCACTGATAATGTCCCTTGAGCTGGCAAGCTGACACAGAGCAAAGGCCGCTGAGTGCCTCTGGTCACATTGGTCTGAATCTTGTTCTTCGTCTGAAGTAATTGTGCATGCCTCAGCATTTAGGATGGTTTCTTGCTCTGGAGTTTCAGAGCCTGTGGTGTTTGGCAGGGCTTGGTCGTTGGACTGTGCCCTGAGGCAGAGGTTGAGCGGCACATCCTCTTGACTACTTTCTGAATCAGAATGGAGCTCTCGTTCAGGGTAGTAGTGCGTCATGTGTGCAGTCTGGTCCCTCTTTGAAAGGTTAAGAGGGCCTGTCTCTTCCTCAGTCTTTTCATCTTCCTGCTCTGATGAAATGTCACTATTTCTTGTGGAAACTGTGATATGCAGTTTATCCCTGAAAAAAAGAGCAAGATGCGATTGTTATTGCAAGTTCTGTGAAGGATATACATTTTTTTACTTTCTTCTTAACCAGATTTACTTGGTTATATTTACCATCTACAGACTCTTTACCTACCATTCTCTCTTTTGTAGTGTGTTTTCTTGAGGTTGTCCACATGATTTTTTCGATAAACTGTCAGTGGCTGTGGTTGGCCCTTGCATGACATGCTGTGATTCGCAGTCTGGAAGTGACTCCCCATGGGAAGTGTGTCTGAGTGTAACAGGAACACGCTGGGTAAAATCTGCTGCACTGGGCCTGTCTGGAGACCCAGAGGCGGCACACCCTGCTAAAGGACTCTGCTGGATACCCAGAGCCCTGCTGTGCTCCTGGACATCCCTGTCCTCAAGAATCCTGCTGTATGGGTCATGATGTGATAGGGGGACCAGGTGCCCTGCATATTCTCTGGGATAAAATCTATGACTGTACACATCTAGAGGAAAATATCTGGACTTCTGTAAAGGCATGTGTAGTTCAGGGTGTTGATAGAAACCGTAGGGTAGTGGACCAGGTATAATAGAATGGCCATATCTATAAGGGTGGAGAAGAGATGCACTGGGTGGGACCAGAGGTGATGGCACCAGAGGTCTCTGGGTCTCTGGAGGTGTGAGTTGGTAGGCTTGGATGTTTGCATGGTTCTGTGGGTAAGGTGTGTACAGAGAATTCAAAGACCTCTCAGTTACCATGAATGGCGAGTAGTTTGGGATTGGAGGAGGAATAGGTATTGTGGAAGCCTGTGAGACCCATGGCATCGTTTGTTGGTAGAACTGAGGAATAGATGAAGATGATTGGTCATCTTTGTGTGGAGGAAGTGAGGGAGCTTTGCTTTCACACATTTGTGGAACCGGTGTGAAGGTCAAAGATTTTTTGCTTTGCGCATTGTCCATGTCTGCACTGTTGTCCCTGGTCTCACAAACAGGCCCAAGAACAACCTTAGTAACCATCTTGATTGGACTTTCACACTTTTCTTTAATTTCTTTACCCATCTCCACTTGTTGAACCTTGTCATTGGCCTTATCTATCAGCTTGCTAGCTTCAACATCCTGGAGTGGTGCTTTACTGTTGTGATCAAAAGGAAAGTTACGATGAGAGACTCTGAGTGTTTTCCCTGTCTGCTCCATGCGCTGAGACACAAGAGAAATGGAGTTCTTGCACAGGTTGTATTTCATGTGGTTGAAGAGATGAGACTTGATGTTGCAGGTGAAGGGACATTGAAAGCACTGATATTTGAAAGGCTTGCCTGGAGGGCGAGGAATATAATGCGGTTTCTTTGGTTTTCTCCCCTGAAGAGTGTCCATATTGGCGTTCTTGTCTGAATACAATACTGCGTGGTTTTTAGCCCTGTCTGGGAACAGGAAAAAAAATTACAATCCTCTCACAACTTCCACCAGAGCTTCTTTTATTTGTTAGGTTGATACTTGCTTTTATAGAAAGAAAGACTGCCTAACACTTCCCTTCAACTTTTCAACTATGCTGGGGCTGTTTTTTTATTGCTTGCTGGCCTTTGTGTTAGCATCACACTCTCTAGCTGCACTGCTGAAGCCAGTGTAGGCCTGTAGAAACATGCTTCCCTCCTTCAAAACCTGATGGCGTGGGAAACTACATACACCTGTTTCCCATGACCTTATCTGCAGGATACAAACTCCAGACATTTAATAGTTGATCTCACTCACACTTAGAACTAGAGAAGCTACCAGAGCTATTAGAATTAAACTTCATCAATAATAGAGCATTAGTAACCAATTGGATTTTAAGGCTTCGAGGGAAGGAATTTACAGTTTTTCTTCAATTCTGCACTACAATGGTGATACACGATGGTCCAGTAAGTGTGCAAAGATTTTGAGGCCTGAAGGTTTGTATTGGAAGGCAGACCTGGGAAGAGATTGCCAGGCAAGTTATGCTGAAAATGACTCCACCTTAAGGAACCTGCTTGTCACACGGTGTCGCAAGAAGTGGTGGCTCAAGTTTTTGTCTCACTTGTTTAACGTGAAGCCGCTCCCTCCTCAAGGCACAAAATCATTTTTTAAAAGATTTGTTATGTGTATCTCTTTTCGCTCCATTACTTGGTGTTTCTATGTCATTATACTTCTATTGATACCTAGATAATTTGTGATATTGGCATAATATGAAACTTTCCATATAGATTTTTTTTTTTCTTGGAAATGCAATTGTTTGGTTATTTAGACATAGTCTGAATAATTTAAATAAGTACCACATGGCAAATACATAAGAGTATCTACTACTATATCTAAGTTGAACAGGTGTATCTGAAGTCAGTAATTCAGTGCTAGCCCAGAAACACCTGCTATGAGTACAGAAGCAATTCAACAGTTACATATGCTAAAACTATGTAGTAACAGCAATAATACATGCCTCCGAAAATCCCATTGACATTGTGGAGGTGTTACCTTTTGTCAGAATCAACGTTGTGGATGTTGGATGTATCGTCGTTGGTCGTTGGTGCTGTATGTCCACTTCAGACCTCCTGAAAAGTATAACATCCCCAACAGATGGCCCAATGTGGTTTGCACCTGAACTTGGATGTCCACTCTAATAGGTGTTCTGTCTTTCTGGTTTCTGATGAGTCTGATGAGTCTCTTGCTTACTCTCTAAGGTAATGACTCTGTGTGGGGTGGAGTCTGTGCCCAAGCAGTAGAGCCCTGAGGCAGCATCAATATGCCTGATATTAGGCAAGCCCCGAGCCACAATGCATTGCTAGCTTGCCTTCCATTTCACTTGCTAGAGAAAAGCCACATGGACTAGAAGCCAGTCAGGACTGTTTGTGGCTTTTTGTTTATTTAAAAATGTAAATTATCTCAGGAGAGGTACAGTTAAGTGTGAAGCAGGTTTCAAAGGTTTGTCAGAGGGGTGTGGAGATATTGAGAACAAACATGGGAGATTTGCATAAAGCCAAATATATGCTACTCCTGGTGAAGTGTCTATCAAGAGCAACGCATCACAACATCATATGCATGTGACAATGAAAATTGTTTTTCTGAGCAGTTAAGTTCAGAAAACTGCAATGTACTACTTTGTAAGAATTTATTGGTAAAGTTTGGTTTTGTTTTGCAAAGATTAATACATTTGTTGAGCATGAATCATGAACTCTCCGTAATTTCAATATCAGCCCCACCTACGTTTTAGGTAGAGAGTTCGCTGTAAACAAATCTTTCCAAAAGTCATCTATTAATACCCTTTCCCACTTATTATTATGTTTTGTGCTTGTAAAGCTCCAGATGAGTTGGACAGGGTGATATATATAATTATGTGTGTGTCGCTAGTTTATTTGTTTACTAACAATGCCCAACAATGTATGGACATCACAGAACATGTCTGAGATTTACCTTGAATTTTCTTCAAACAGCAATAAAATCTATGCATAAATGCATAAGCAAACAGCCATTGTGGGCAAATAGATTCAATATGTTACATGCAAGAACTACAAAAGTACAAAACTAGTTCATATAAAGTCATGTTTCTCACACTGATTTCATATTCAGTATGGATTTAGCGTGTGAATTCTGATATTGTGCATATTCAATGTACCGCTCAATGATGAGGCCTACATTATTTGAGCTGTATTGTTTAATTTGGCTTTGCCAACTATATGATTTTAGCATGTCTAATTGTTTATCTGTATCACTTCTACAGATGTGCCACTCATTCTAAAAGCTCTGGCATATGATGAGAAAAGAGGAGCATGCAATCTCCACTCGAATGTCCGTGATGCAGCCTGCTATGTGTGCTGGGCTTTTGCCCATGCCTACAAGCCCAATGAACTAAAGCCCTACGTTAACCAGGTGAGAACCCCACACCACAGACTCAGCTGTTGCGCTTTACTGAAACACAATGCATCATATTTATGCCATTCATTGAATCTGCATTAAACTCCTCTAACATCAGTTCTGCTTGCCAATGCTGTTGCTCAAACCCCTAACTTTGATTATTAAACTTTGGCACGTAACTTGTTTGTGCTTCGAATATGAATGATGCCTCAAATTGTACAACTCTAGGAGAGGTGTCCAATTATTTTTCTAAGCCATCAGACAATAGACTTGACCTGAGCCTTGGCAAGCACCACTCACATTTTCAGAAAATTTTAAATTGTTCAGAAATCTGGTTAATATAGCACCCTTGGTTTATATGCAATTGTAAATAGACTACCTCAATAGGTTCTTGAGTAGCAGGGATCTGGATCAGGCCTAGAGTCTTAGAATATAAAAAAAAATATTCTTTCCTAACCCTGGATGGAAACTGACACTTGAACAGCTCTATTTATACAAGCGTTTGATGTGACCATTCTTAGTCCTTTGTGAAGGTGTTTTTGGACACACTCCAGGAGAAACATTTTTTCCCACCAGAACCAACTGTGG
The DNA here is from genome assembly GCA_032164185.1 of Moxostoma hubbsi. Classification (NCBI taxonomy): domain Eukaryota; kingdom Metazoa; phylum Chordata; class Actinopteri; order Cypriniformes; family Catostomidae; genus Moxostoma; species Moxostoma hubbsi. The sequence continues at coordinate 6,303,500 of JAVLUX010000024.1, forward strand.
TGAGAGCTGATCTGTGGTTAGAGTAAGTGATTGGTAAAAAAAAAATGACAGCTCAACTTGGGTGGCTCTGTAGACCTTATGGTTGCACTTTCTGTCCAATGAAAATACAGTTTTTGTAAGTGAGGTTAGGCTGTGGAATTTGAATAGTGAGGCTGGCTGCAAATCTACAGCCCATATACTGAGGACTGTTAGTTCTTTAGTCAGTAAATGCTACACTCTATGCCAGAATGAATAATACCTTTTCTTCACACTGCTTGATAATTATTTAAAGGTGAAGTAATAGAAATGTTTTGGTAAATAAAATACTCTTTTCTATCCCAGCTCAATATGCAGAGACAACTATTAGTAAACTATTCATAGGATGATTTCCCTGTAAATTGTAAACACTATGGCTCTGCGTTGCTATCAAAGCATTGCGCTGTTTGAGCATCCTGAATAGCCTGATACAGCAACATTGGATCAACCAATGGCTGTGAGCTTGGGGCGGCACTATCTGTTTGTCCACCAACGGCAAATGGGAGGAATGTTCAAGGAAACCTTTTTGAAAACAATCATTATTTTTTTGTAATTCTGTTTGGTGAGGTGGGTGTTGCAGAAACTGCACACCTCACCTTTAAGAATATTTTCTCCTTGCTGTCACAGAAAACTGCTGTCTGTGATAATTTCATCATAAGGAGTTACTCCACAAAGACAATGATCTTTTTATGCACTCTGTGGAGACTTGAGTTTAAAGGAGGGAACGCTTAATGCTGGTATTATAAATCGCTTAAAAATGCCCTGCTTAATAGCGTCTTCTCATTCCTGTTCACCCGGCTAGAGTTATTTACCGCCTTAAAACCAGTTTATACACCTCCCTGCTCAGAACCTCTCCCTGCTGAGAAGTATGGTTTAGTTTATTGATCTATGCATCTACGAGTGCATTAATACATTTGGCGTTGAATGAGAAGCAACAACCATAAACGAGCAATTGTGATGTACAGTTAGTTTTTGTAAACTTGATGAAAGAAAAAGTATCTTGTTTAGGCCTTCATTTAATGGAATAGGACACAGTGAAGATGATGTTGCAGTGGTTCCAGTTTTAGCCCATATATTAGGCTTTCTTTTTTAAATAAGATGTTTGGGAAGATTATTTGTAATCAAATATTATATTATTTTAGTTACATTTTTGGTTTACTTATTAAAGCAAACATGTTGCTCTCACACACGAGTGATACGTGTTTAAAGGGATAGGTCCCCCAAATATGACAAATCTAGGAACAGTGTGCTATTACTTTTCTAAGCAATCTGATTTAGGATTTTTGCCTGCCCCTGCAATACATGGGCAATTAGTTCTTTGTTTTCAGCCAGCAAGCAGCCATTTAGCAACCACTCAGAACACCCTAGCAACCACCTCTTATATTTCCTTAAATATATATATTTTTTTAATATTGCATTTATTGGATTTATTTATTTATATTATTAAAGTGAATATGGCCAAATGTAGTTAATGAAATATTTCCAGGTTCAATACAAGTTAAGCTTAATCGACAGCATTCATGGCATAATATTGATCACCACAAAAAATATTTTTGACTTGTCCCTCCTTTTCTGTGTTACAGTGAGGCACTTACATTGGAGGGTTTAAAAGCAGAAATGTGAAGCTTATAATTTAATAAAATCACGTAAATTAATTCTTCTGAAAAATGAATGTATTATTTGAGCGGTAAAGTTGTTTAAATTGTCATTTTTACAGTAGTTTTAAGGTTATAGGGTTTGCTGATATAATATTGTCATGGTAACAAAGCTTTCAAATTGACTATATGTTTACAGAGAAATTTGATTTTATCACACTATGTGATGTGGTGATTCAGCTCAAGGAAAGCATTTTTTTCCTCCCGGGTTCAACAGTAAAGTCCTCAAGTCATCATAAAAATGTAATGATATTACAAGAATCACAGCTGAAAGATTTAGGACAAGTGTGGGCCTGCATGTAACTGATGGTGCACTTCTCACTTTGCTTCGTCTGCCCTCCCCGCAACTTCCCTCCTCCCTAACTCACATCGCTGCCAGGTTTCGCCTGTTGTCGTGGGTTTCGGTCGCACACAGGTTTTAGGCCTGTCGAGTCCTGTTCCAATTTCATCAGCAGCCAAAGCCTTCTTTTTGCGCTTTGACGCTTTTAGAAACTATGGCATTGCTTGACATTACAAGATTTTTTTTTTTTTTTTTTTTTTACTGAATTCTGGAGAGTTTTTAGACAAACAGTTGCATGTCTAAATAAAACAGATCATTAAGATTAATAAATCACCTATAGCCCCTTGTTTTCACTGCATTTAAGAGCCTTTTCTGTTTTAGAACACAAGTGCACAACAGGTTTGAGAATCAGCAGGGACCTGGTGATATGAGATTGCAGTACACTAACATAAATCTTTATGTTTGGTGCTTAGTGATCAAAACTGATTTATTCTGTTATTTAACTCTTTTCTCGTTCATCTTAATAGGACTTTGGTACTCAGTGCAACAAAAGCTGAACTCGCTGCTTGCTTCATTGTAGAGCCAGAGTGTTTTTTATTACATGACAGCCCTTGAAAGCTAGCTGTACTGATGATCTGTACAGACATTCTTACAAATGAAACAAGTTATAGACTTATATTCTGAACTCATTCGGAGTTTGCACTTTAGTCAGAAATAATTTGAATGTTCGTTGATCAAATGCCGCAGAACATTTCCGCTTCTCACACACACTATATCTTTCATCTCAAAAACACTAATGTAACAAATTAACTAAAAGTACTAATACTTGTCATTAGAACAATAGAGCATTATTATGAGCTAAAATATTGCTAAATATTGACACCCCCCTTTCCAGAGTACAAGTAGAAACTGTGGCACTGCTAGTTCTGCATGCATGTTCAGTCGCTGTCCATTTTATGTTGCTCCAGGCCACTATCAGTTGCACATCGAAACCAGCGTGGCTGTGTTAAGCCCATAGGCTTGTGTGTGTGTTTGTGTATTTGATTCTCTCAGGCTGTGGGTGACGGTGGGAATACCTCACGGGCACGTTCACACAGCTCGACAGAGAGCGAGAGGAGGAGTGGTGAACTAGAGAGAGAAAAGTGAAACAGCATGATGGGTGAAATGATAGAAGAGTTTTGAGATGAGATGTACTCACTTGTTTTTAATAATATGCCTCATTACATTCGGGAGGGGGGAGATCTGAAGGTTTAGAGAAATGAGTGAAATCATGTGAAAATGTGTTTCACTTCAGGATGCAAAACTAATGAAATAAATGTATGTCAAGAATTAGAACACAATTAATTATATTTGTAATATGTTAAAACACATACTGTACCAGCCTTAAAATACTTGCTTAATATGCCGAGATAACTAAAAGCAAACCGTTTGTAGTTATTTTTCAAAAAGAAAGTGTAAATACTAATTCTGTGGCACTAACAAAACACAGTTTTGTTTGTTTGAATGAAAAGCCCTGCATTACCACATGGCATGGCATGATTGGCATCAACCAATGGCATGATTTTGGGGCTAAATCATTTGTTTGTTTATAGCAGACAGGTGAGGACAGGGATTACAGGATGTTTATAACTGTATATATCATCAAAGAATATAATGTTAAAATACCACCTTACTTGAACTACAGATATTTGCTTGATACTTAAAGGGGTCATGACATGTATTTTAAATTATTTCAGCATGTTCCTTGAGGTTCACTTATAATATGAGTAAAGATTTTTATACAAAAAAACAGTCATATATTTGTAAAACAAGGTTGTCAGATGTAGCGTTGTCAAGGTACCAAAATGTCAGTAGTCTGTACCGATACCAGTGAAATTTCACAGTTCTCGATACCAATTTCATTACCATAGAAAAATATACTAATATGATAATGTGCTATTAAACACAACAATTGTTATTTTTTATTATTTACTAATTATTTTAATTATTATAGTTTAATTTAATCATCAAAATTGCGTATAATCAATAAATTGAATTGAAAATAAAACTTTTCAAAATATACTTGCATTTTTTTTTTTTTTTTTACAAAAATTGTATTCAACAGCTGTCTTACTTGTGATATATTTATTATTATTATTATTATTATTATTATTATTATTATTATTATTACAGTGATTATTTCATTTTTACTATACAGTCGTAATGTATTTTTATTCAATTTCTTCCATTTTAGGAATCTAGATTTTATTTTGAATCGTGCTTTTATTATGACGTGTTTTTTTGCTTAACTTTTCCGGATAAACAGTTCGGGACACAGCCCAGTGTGATCACTGAGGACTTTTAAGTCAGGTCTGAACTCTCACCTCCCCGCTGGAATCTACTCTCCAGTGTCTAATACAGTGTGAATGATTCTCAATGTCTGTGGAGTTTCTAGTGGATGAGTGGTCGGATTTATTTAAAGTGCGCCGCTCGACCACAGTAAGATTACAGCCTTTAGCGGTTTAAAAAATCACAACTAGGATATATTATTATTTTAATATGAGTAATTTTACATTTCAGTGTACAAGTAGTGACAGAGCACGTGTTCAAAATCAGCCTGTGTGCATTTTAAAGCTGTCGTGTGTCAGTCAATACTCTGCGCTGGTACCGGAAAGAGTTTGTGCTCGGTACTACCGGTACTTCAGAAACACTGGTATCGTAAAATTAATTCTTGGACAAGTACTTTTGACAACACAAGTCAGATGCAAATGTCTACTACAGTGTGAAGGAATTAGAGAACGAGTTTTTTCGACAGCTTGGTTTCGACAAATGCTCTTTTTGCAGAGTGGAGGATGTTTTGAGTTCTGAATCTTGCATTGTGTGTATAGTAGATAGTACCTCATACTGTATTCCAAAAGATCAAGGAAAATGTAATTATTCTTGTCATGACCCCTATAATATGCTGTTAAAATGCATCTGATGATACAAATTGTGCAATGAAAGGCCACATGATGATTTTATCGAAAGTGGCCTTCCAAAAAACTAACTTATATAATGAATTACACAAACTCTAGAAAGTGCCCAGTGTTACCCACACAAAGACAAAACAATCAGGGTAAAATTAATGTCACTTATTGTAATATAATTTAAAATGCCATATAAAACACCTCCAGTAGATAACCAATGTAACTGCATAACTAATAGCAAAAGTGAGAAGAAATATATCTATTTAAATTAGATTTTATACAAATTAAATGTGAAGAATTGATTCTATTTTCTTGAACTTTGTAATAATAAAAATACTGTGTAATTTGAATATTAAAGGTCAAAGAAAATACTGTACATGTGTACTTTTGATAAATATTATAAAATATAATTGTATAACCTATATAAAAAATTATATTATTTTAATTATATTAAAAATAATATTAATATTATTTTAATATTATTTTAAATGTAAAAAAAGTTTTGTTAATGTTAAATATGTTTAGGTAACCTACAGTTAACCAATTAACAGGCTTTTACTGTAGCATTTTTACATTCCTTTTCTGTTAAATGATCATAGCATAGAGAGAGAGCACAACATTATTCCAGGCATTTCATATTCACCCCAGTGCCTTTACTTTACTTGTGCTACTTTGTTGTATGCCCACTGGGAAGATTTCACAGTTTGACGCCAAACTGAAAGCCATCTCAAACACATTAGTTTTTTTGTTGTTTTTATAAAAAATATTCTGTCACGATTTGATGCATAAACTGTGGTTACGTATATCTACAGTTCAACTCTACAAAGCATATGATTTGCAGGATCAAATTATAGTGTAATCATCATTTATATTCTCATTGTCTCTCCCTCCATATTGCTTCATGTTCTACAAACAAAACAAAACAAATCAGGAAATGAAATATACTTTTCTTTTTCTTTGTTTTTAGGGAGCGTTCCAAGAGAACGTGGGCAGACAGGTAACAAGAAAAACAATTTACTTACATAAACACCATTCAAGTCATCTCAAGACATTTGCTTTTTTTTTTTTTTTTTTTTTTTTCAACAAATGGTCTGCTAAAGGAGTTTAACTTTCAAAATAGGTTGATTGTCAACCGCAGGAAGTCACACTATACATCAAAAATAAAAAAATAAACATAATTGAAAATAAATAAAATTGTAATATATATCATAGCACCCCCATTCAATGCCTATTTGTTGAAAAGGAAAGAGCATATATACATACTATATTGAGTAATAAGTATTGTTATATTAAAATCATGCAAGGGAAGCGCACAGATTAACATCACGTTTTTGGTAATTGCAATTTAGTTCATTAAACATTGTTTTTTACTGGCATTTTTATTGTAACGTATTATATTGAAATCGTGACTTTGGTGTATGATTTTAATTGTTGGATACAGTCAATAATGTCATGACTGTACACAACAAAAGCCTAAAAAAAAAAAACATGTGATTTGTCTATCTAATGTTTTAAAAAAGGAAAGGGACACCAGATTATATCATATTTGTGTAAGGTGCTGTATTTTTTATCTGTAGCAAGCGCTAGGTCTCTAATGCTCTTTTATATCCTGTCTATACAGGGCACCTTCCCCCATGGCATAGATATTCTCACAGCAGCAGACTATTTTACCGTTGGTAACCTGAATAACTGCTACTTGACAATCAGGTGAAGAATAAAGAGGAGAAAATTAGTCTCTAAGAGCAGTGTTAGAATGCTTAATTGAGCTGCATTGTGCCCCTGAATACACACTGTGAACATTGCAGCAACAGGTACGTATATCAATCATACTGTACACCCCCATTCTGAAAACAGTACAAACAATACAAAGGCATGAACATCGGTATGGTATGATTTGAATACTTCAGTGAATAAGGCAGAAGTTATGCTGTTGTGTCTTTAAGAAGGGTCCACCCTGCAGAAAAATGTTGCCATTGACTATGGTATCTCCATTTGGGAAAAGAGCAATGTGAAAAATGCTAGCCTTAGGGAGCAAAGAGCCATATTCGTTTGGAACATTAGAAGGCGCTACACTTTCTAAAACTGCTTTGTAACATGTATTGTGAATGCACTATAGAAATTAAATTGAATTGAAAATACTGTGCATGATAGAAATGTGTTAACCTGTAGAGATTTTGCTGTACTATTTATCTATATGCGGCTATCAGTAGACAGGACGACTTTACATTTTTTTACACAAAAATATGAAAAAATGCTAAATTACAGAGTGGGACATATCTCGAACAAATAGGCACAACAGGAAGTCTAGATGTTTATGGTTACTTAACAACACTGTAGCTTTCAATGGAGGAATCAGGAGACAACGAAGCAGTGTAGGCAAGTCTTTTATTTTCTGCATTCTGTTTTTTTGGATTTCTTTAATGCACTCAGTTCATGTAGATTCTCAACACTCAATAAGATAACAGAAAAAACTTTATCAAAACACTATGTAGTGCTGAGTTTGTGCTCTCAGGTCACGCTCTCTCTCTCTCTAACTGATGCGCTGGTGCAGCTTTTAAGTCTTCCTCTGCCATCACTATAACTAGAGACAGGTTTTAGAGATAATTACAACCCAGGTGACCAGCCTTACCACTCTCTCTCTCTCTCTCTCTCTCTCTCTCTCTCTCTCTCTCTCTCTCACTCTCTCTCTCTCTCTCTCCCACAGATAGACACACGACCACACCCCCACCACCACATATCCCCACCTTTCAACTCAGGCCAGGGCAACTTCCGAGAGTTTATAACTAATCTACAGCACTGGTCGCTCTTCCCCCTCCACCTCCTGTGAGAGCACTGCCCCCAGCATCTGTCCAATGTTTCTGTCTGCAAAATAAACGGGAGAGAAAAATTAGGAGCATTTAAAAGTGGCCCCCTCACAAAGCGTGGAATTTTTAGAAAAGCCTTACTCGACACCGAGTGTCACGACTCCGTTCACTGGACCAGATCGGTGGCCCCCTTTCTAGTAAGATCAGTCAGTGGGCTGGTGGCATCAGAGTAACTAAGCAGGACCAGACAACATTGCTGGCTCAGAGTATGTGTAGACCAGCTGGCAGATGTTCTTATCGACATCTTCAACATCTCTCTGAGCAGCGCCGTCATTCCAACGTGCTTCAAGGCCACCACCATCGTCCCCATGGCAAAGAAGTCTTCAGTGTCCTGCCCTAATGACTACCGTCCCTACCCATCATCTATCCATCATCATGAAGTGCTTTGAGAGGCTCGTCATGAGGCATATTAAGACCCAGCCACCCCCCTCACTAGACCCGATGCAGTTCACGTATCATCCCAACCATTCAACAGATGACACCATCGCCACCACCCTCCATCTGGCCCTCACACACCTAGATAAGAAGGACTCATACGTGACTCATCGAATGCTGTTCATAGACTTCAGCTCAGCATTCAACACAATCATTCCTCAGCACCTGATTGGAAAACTGAACCTGCTGGGCCCGCACACCTCCTTCTGCAACTGGTTCCTGGACTTCCTGACTGGGAGAACTCAGCCTGTCCGGAACAGCATCTCCACCATCACCATCACACTGACCACTGGGGAACCCCAGGGTTGTGTGCTCAGTCCACTGCTGTTCACTATGCTGACTCACGACTGTGCAGCAATCTGCCAATAACCATTTGTTAAGTCCAATGTTGAACAAAATTGAGCCATGCCCAACCGATTGAGCAATTCGTCAATCCGAGGCATTGGGTATGCGTAAAATTTGGACACTGCCTTCATTTTACGATAGTCTACACAGAACCGGACCATCCTGTTGCTCTTAGGTAACAGAACCACCAGAATAGGCCAGTCGCTGCTAGAGGTCGACCGATTCATCGGTTTTGCCGATTAATCGGCACCGATAGTTGATTAGTGGAACTATCGTTATCGGCAAAAATCCATACCAATAGTTTTTCCTGTTTGCTTCCGTTGCTGGAGCGGCTGAGAAGTGCGCACTGTCATTCATTACACAGTACGAGAGAGCTGAGAAGGGTCTGCTGGCATCATGCAGTACAAGAGCGGCCTCTAGAGGTCGTAATAAAAACTATTACTGATGCCTCGTGTTGTTTATTTCGACACGTGATGCCGCGCTCTGCACTGAGAGCACACGGTGGAGAGCGCTGACATTAGATGCGCGTTTAAAGCACAGACAGCGAAAAGGTATGTATACAGTACATATAATGAAAAATTGATTAATTTGTTGACTGGATGCTGCATTAGTAGAGAAAGAACAGCACCACAGTATGTTTGTTTGCCTTCGAGGCTGAGAGGACACTAATATTAGTAGTAACGTTACCTCAAGTGGTTAAAGCACTGACAAAAATAAACCTATGTCCGACCCAAATGTTTAATGTCACAATTGTTACCATATATTTGCATTAGTTTATATCCAGCTGGTCACTTTTATGCATTCATTATGCAGCGAAGTTGCATATTTAAAGCTAGAGACGTAAGATAGCAAACTGATATGTTCATACAGCCGACAGAAACATATAAACAAAATCAGAAAAGCATTCGATTTCGGTTCTTTTTTCATCATCACTTTAATACATATTTTGTTATTTTGATTAGATAATCATCAAGTGTTATAAAATAGAAGCAAAAGTGTGAGACTATACATGTAGGCCTAATATTTATGTCCTTTCAATGCTCTGGCCTTGTAGATATTTAAAGTTGGCCATTTTTAAGCATGACTGTTTGGATTTATAATGATGACACTTACAATAAAATTCTGTATGTAACATTAACTAAAGTTAATAACTGCTGTTCATTGTTTGTCTGTTATTAACATGTACTAATACATTTTTAAATTAAGGTTTTTATTTGTTAATAGTAATACACTATGAACTAACATGAATGATCAAGGTGCAATTGTATTGCTCAAATATTAATACATGCTATAAAAATGTATATTGCATAATGCACATAGTTCATGTAAGCTAGCTAATAAATCCTTGTTAACAAATTGGACTTGCAAAGTGTCATAGCTAAAGAAACACACATTTGACATATCATATTTTAATGTTTAAATTATTTAACTATCGGTTGATTAATCGTTATCGGCAAGTATGGCTCAACCTAGTTATCGTTATCGGTAAAATCCACTATCGGTCGACCACTAGTCGCTGAACTCTTCTATTATGCTCATATCAAGCATCGCCTCTAATTCTTCCTTAACAACCTTTATTGTTTTCAGGAAGGTGACGGGGCAGCTACAAACCACCACCCCCGTGGTGGTCTCGATGTGGTGCTCTATGAGGTTTGTGCGACCAGGGAGAGGCAAGAACACATCTGAAAATTCTGTTTCCAACTTAGGCACGTCTGTGTGCTACGATGGTGAGAGGTGGTCTCCACAAACTGTAATGAATGAGTTTGGTTTGAGAGTCACCTCCGGCCCGAGCTACGCCCTCTGGGGGACTACCGTCGCTTAGGCCACAGGTCCACGTCCCTCTATGATTATAGGAGGATGCGGTGTTAAACTTGACATACCCCGCCCCTATCCATTCACTTAACCTCATAATCAAGATAGCCGACTCGCTGTGTGACCTTATAGGACCCTTGCCACTTGGTGAGTAATTTAGAGCTTGAGGTGGGCAGTAATGCAAGCACTTTATCTCACTCCAGCAGTCGAGTGTCCCTGTCATACAGCCGGCTTTGATGCTCCTGAGCTTGGAGCAAATTCTCCTGTGTTAACCGACCATGTGGAGTTTTGGTCTAAGATCAAGAATGTACTGAAGAAAATTTTTACTGTTTGAAGGTCCCTCCTCTCAAGCTTCCCATATTACGTTGAGCACACCGCGTGGCCAACACCCATACAGCAACGGGAATGGGGAATCCCTTTAGAGGCTTGCGGGACCACTCGTAGCACAAATAACAGGGGACCAAGCCACTTGTCCCAATTTCTAGCATCCTCGTGCAGGAACTTAAAAATCATGTTTTTTAAGGTTTAAACCGTTTCACCAACCCATCCATTTGTGGGTGGTAAACACTGGCGAGAATCTCTTTAAAGCCTAACAATTCGTATAGTTCACACAGTGTTTGTGACATAAAGGTAGTGCCTAGATCAGTGAGGATTTCTTTTGGAATCCCCACTCAGGAGATAATTCTGAAGAGTGCCTCCGCAACACTACTTGCTGAGGTGTTGTGCAGGGGCACTGCTTCCAGGTATCGCGTCGCATATTCCACCAGCACTAATACAAAGCAATGCCCGCATGCAGACTGTTCTAATGGCCCGACGAGGTCCATGCCAATTTTTTCGAAGGGGAACTCATTGAGCAGTAGAGGGTGCAATGGCACTTTTGGGGTGGCCGGTTGATTCACCAACTGACATTCAACGGCACGCCGCACACCACTTGCAAACATCCCTGTGAATGCCTGGCCAAAAAAAAAAAGTGCCATTATTCGGTTAAGTGTTTTCTTGTGCTCTAGATGGCCAGCCATTGGATTATGGTGAGCCGCCTAGACGAGGGTTTCCCGACGGCTGTTTGGTACTAACAATTGTGTTGTAGTTGCTTTTGTTTGAGTGTCCTGCATCACTCAATACAACCTATCTTTGATAATTTAAAAATATGGGTATGTGAGTGCGACGTCAGGCCAGAGCTGTTGACCATCAATTACTCTCACTTGGTCAAACGCGTATTTGAGACTCGTCATGTGACTGCTCTAGAGGGAAATCCTCCTCCAGGAAATCAAAACACTCAATAAGGTAATAGAAAAAACTTTATCAAAACACTCTGTAGCATTGAATTCATGCTCTCAGGTTGCTCTCTCTTGCTAACTGATGTGCTTGTGTGACTTTTAAGTCTTCCTCCACCATCACTATAACAAGAGAGAGGTGTTAGAGATAATTACAACCCAGGTGATGACAGGCTTCGTACGGGTGCTGGAAATCCTTGAAAATGCTTTTGACTTTTGCATAAAGCGAAAAAAACTCCACACGAGTCTGCGTGTGTGGCTATAGTGTGATCTGTGCACCTTCTGATGGAACAAAGGGATGACAACTTTCGTCCAGGTCGAGATCCGTGAGAAGCAGAATATATGACATGTAAAGCTGCACTTATGTATCAGTTGCTAATAAAGGTGCAAGTGATTTAGAAGCACACATTAGCTCTGCGAAGCATAAAGGGTCAGCAAAAGGTGAAAGCTCATCAGGTAAATTAACAGACTACTTTTTGTGACCAGGTAAAATTGTTATCACATTGCTTAATTTTCAATGGCCATTCAAAATAATAGTAATAGTAAATGAAGACACACTCATGGCATCAAATAATTTATATTAGTACATGGACATTCAAAAGAATGTTGGACATTTGTATTTATATATTTATATATCTGAAGTGGTTATTCTGCAAGTTGACTATGCTAACCCATTCAACCACATGGATGATACCAAACTGAGAGTGGGATTTGTCACAGAGCGAGCCCTGGAGGAACACATGAAGAACTCCGAAGATGTTGAGGCTGGAGTTCAGGCAGAACTGCAAGCTGTTTTTGCTGAAGATGGTCTCCATGCTTTTTGAAAAGGCTCCACTCAAATATCCTCTCATGAGAAGTCTGTTCTGGATTCAAGAGTGCTCCTCAAGTGCAAAGAGGTTAGCTCCTGAAAACTCACCACTGTTCTGCAGCTCCTTGTGGAAACTGTCCGCATTGAAGAGAAATTCTGTGATGAGATTCTGAGGGAGTTTGGTCACTTCTATGACCACAACCTGATGTCAGCGTCAGATTCCTTCAACCCAGAAAGTGGAAGTTTGGATGAATTCTACCATGAAAGTTTATACAACAAAGCAGAGTGTCGCCATCAATGGGAGGTAGTAAAACTTGTCCTGATACTTTCACATGGTCAAACCTCTGTTGAGAGAGGGTTTTCTGTCAACAAGGAGGTGATAGTGGAGAACCTAAAAGAGCATTCATTGATTGCCCAGCAGGTTATTCATGACCATGTGCAGAGTGTTGGAGGGCTGCTCAACCTCTCTGCAGCTGCTGCCAGGCAGAAATATCACATGTATCTTGATGACAAAAGACGTTTAAAACAAGATGAGCTGAAGGCACAGAAGAGGAAAGGACTAATGGCAGAGATAACAGGGATAAAATCCAAAAAGAAGAGAATCGAGGAGGATATGAGGGTCCTCCTGAAGGCTGCTGATCACAATGCAGAAAAAGCTGAGTCACAAGGGAAACTGAGCTTCATCTCAAAGTCCAATGGCCTTTGAAGAGCTGCAAAAGAAAAGGAAAGAAGTCTGGAGACTTTGGAGAAACAGATAACCAACAAACTGAAGGAACTGATGTATGTAAACATGTAATTTACCACAGTTGTAAGGTGCTGTAAAAGCTTGAAAATACACCTTGAAAGTGCTTGAATTTGACTTTGGAAAAGGTGTAAGAACTCTGTGATGAGCCTTACCACACTCTGTCTCCTGCAGACAGACACACGACCACGCCCCCATCACCACAGATTGAGTGTGATTTTTTTAAATGCAAGTTTTGCTGATTTGAGCATTTCTTTTAAAATGATATATTTTGCATAATGTAATGCTACTGTGTTACTTAAAGAAACTTTTACATTTTGGTTCCATTTAAAGGAATATTCCAGGTTCAATACAAGTTAAGCTCAATCGGCAGCATTTGTGGCATAATATTGATCACCACAAAAAAAAATTTGACTCGCCCTTTCTTTAAAAAAAAGTCTGGATTCCATTGAGGCACTTACAATAGAAGTGAATGGGGGCCAATCCATATATGTTAAACTATTTACTGTTTCAAAAGTATAGCTACAAGACACAAACAATATGCATGTTAACATGATTTCAGCATGATAAAATCAGCGTTTAACCGATTTTATTCATTGCCATGATGATGTAATGATGTAAACCCTGTAATCCCACAAAAATGACGAATTAAACAGCTTTACAGATCAAATAATACACAATTTGGCCCCATTCACTTCCATTGGAAGTGCCTCACTGTAAAGAAAAGGAGGGATGAGTCAATAATGTTTGTGGTAATCAACACTATGCGACAAATGCTATTATTTGAGCTCAACATATTTTGAACATGCATTATTCCTGTAATGGTGACATATCATGGAAGGATTTCCCTAGCTCTTTTCTAATAATCATGTCAATCTACTTTGTAGCAAGGGCGTAGCCAGGAAATTACTTTTGGGTGGCCCTCAATAAAAATGGTTGGACCAAGTTTTAGACCAATTTTTTTTTACCAAATTTTTCGTAACAACAGAGAAGCATGCATTCAGACAGTTCTTTTGACACCTTCAGAAATCAGAATTTATGCATTTTTTAACTATTTTATAAATATAATTTTGAAGTCAAAGAATTATCTTTAATATTCTGGGTGAGTCTCGTTCTAATTTGGGTGAGCCCAGGCCCACCCTGAACCCACCCTTGGCTACACCTACTGTAGACATTTAAACACTAGCTATACCACCCTCCTATGCATTATGACCTATTGTCATATTTTTTTTTTCCAGTGTGTACATCACTGGTTTTGAGGAATGCACCAAACATCTAATTGACCATTTGGTGGCTATGAAAGTCAACCAATGGGATGGGCAAGAATATGTCTTATCTTTTTCTTTTTATGCTTATTTGTCTTTTTTTGTTATAAAACCTCCAATAAACTGCAAAAAAATTAAATAACAAAATGAAAGCATGAAAAAAGTGGGTGCATTTTTTCTTACAATTACTCATTTAATCTAAGCCCAAACTTTGTTTAGAGCAGAATTGTCAGTTATTTTAGAGGAGCATCTGTATTGGAGCTTCAGAGATGTCTATGACACTTTATTGTGGTACCAGGCACACCCGAAAAATGAACTTGTGCATGTTTGTATGTGCATTTTCAAACCTTCGAATCAGATGTTTATTTCCTTGAAAAGCTGCTTGCATCCGGCCACATTTTTAAATCTTGTTTTATCACAGCGGTTGATTCACAGTTAGATCTTTCACCTAAGAACTTCTTGGTTTCACAAGACTTGCGCTTGGGGAGTCAAAAAAATATATCATTTAACCTGTCCACTGTCTTGTACTGTAAATGGCACTATGGATGCTATGCTTCTGAATGTAGTACTTTAAAATGAAATGGATAAATATTTTTTTCTAGAGCAACCTCTGGTTGTTCCCTATATTTAGTTGTGATTACTATGGCAAACTACTATGGCTCTATTTGCTAATGCGCGTACTTAGGGTTAGGAATTTGAACAAACCTCTTAATCTAAGTATTAAAGGGATAGTTCACCCTAAAATGAAAATTCTCTCATCATTTAATCACTCTGAGGCCATTCCAGATGTGTATGTCTTTCTTTCTACTGCAGAACACAAATGAAGATGTTTAGAAGAATATCTCAGCTCTGTTGGTCCATACAAGTGAATGGTAACCAACACTTTGAAACTCTAAAAAGCACATAAATGCAACATAAAAGTAATCCTTATGTCTCCAGTGGTTTATTTCAGTGTTTCCCAACCAGTGTGCCTTAAAAGATTGTCAGGTGTGCTGTGGAAAATTGTTAAATTCCACAAAATAAATAAATGCATGAAAAAAATTATTTCAGGGATCCAAACTCACCTTTCGGAGAATTTCGCCATTTGAAACCATAATCGGTCACTTTTGTGATTGTGAAGAGCAACGATTAATGTGCAAATGTGAGTGATGTTTATACGCATTAAGGGACTTTCACATGACTCGTGTCAGCACTCCAGAATATATTGAAGTCTATGAAGTGACGTCACACCAAAGTGTTTTTCACATACACATTTTTGCTTCATCATTAATGTCTTTGAGAGTACTAAACAACAAGAAACATTTAAAAACTGTCCAAATTTGTGAAGAGACATTGAATGTCTCATAATTTCTTTTAATTAAATGTTACATTATCATTTACGATTATCAGAGACCCCATTTATTGAACTAATTTTAATTCACAAAGAAAACGCTTAGACCTAAACATAAACGAGTCATTTTATTACTTTCTGCTATGATATATCAAAGCAATTTCAAGCTTTTTTCTCTCTTCCAAATACATGTTTTCAATGTTTATTGTGCACACCTCCCGATTTTTTTTACATGGCAAACTCGTAAAAGTACGGAGCCCCTAAAGGGACATGGTGGGTGCAAAAATTATGAGATGGGAGGAAAAATATTTTTCAAATCTTTTGCGTTCTCTCGCAAAACTTTTGCGTCCCCCCGAGAAACTTTGCAAATATCTTTGCAAACGCAAACTTTTTGCGAGAGAACGCAAATATATTTGCGAGATAACGCAAAGCAGCTACCGCTAGATGCCTGACAGAAATACCATCAGGCATGGCATGGTTTATTCACAAGGTCAATGACCAAGTGCTCCATGATTCAAGAAAACATGCTGACATCAGAAGAAAGGATCAAATGTTTGTCTCAATTTGTCTCATATATAACCAAGGAGAATGTCATATTTTAAGCAAAAAAGCGCATTTTAGAGTGCAATCCTGGATACAATGCATTTGTGTAACATGTCAGTAGCTTGTAGTTAATAGGATTCCAACACCCGACTGACTGTGTCTTTGTTTCTGGCACCATTAAGCGTTAAAGTCTGCTGTTTTAATCATAACAAAGTGTATAGACCAGACCTGGGCAACTTACATCCCGTGGAACGGATCCGCCCCTCCACATGGCTTAATGTGTCCTGCGGCTCATTTATCCTAAAAGCATTTATTTCATTGTAGTTATCTTGCATTGGGACCTAATGCACCTCCACAGCATTAAAGTCTGCTGTTTTAATCTTAATTAATTTTATGTCAGTGTTACTGGACATTTTTATTTCCCTTTTCTTTCTTTTTCTTTTTTTTCAAACATTCTTTTCCCTCTGAGTCATAAACTCTGAGTTACACAATGGAGTCCTCTGGGTTTGACACAATATATTATTTAACAGTCATACTGGTGTGTCAGTGAGTGTTATATAAATACATTTTTATTTTGTAGTAATCCACATAGCTTGTCAGTTGTCATTCATTTTATTTAAGATATGCTGTGATTTTACTTATTTGACGTGTGTACATAGACGTTTTAGTGAAAACATTGGGACATGTGTGTACATAGACGTGAAAATTCACCTCAAATGTCATGGAAAATTATTGGTAAAAATGTGTATGAACCCTAAATATACCAATATATCAATAGTTAATAGAGTGTTTACATGCTTTCTACAGGATGCTACAGTTTCAGCACTGGCAGCACAGTGGCGGCCAGAACTGAGCACTGATGGCTGACCATACCATTCATTCACTTACTTACCTTGTACACTACATGGCCAAATGTATGTGGATACCCTGTTCTAATTAATTGCTTTGGCTATTATAGTGGCTGTGCTTACATGCATGTATTTGTTACTATACAGATGGTTAGTCAATGCCTTGGTGAGTCCAGAGGTTATGACCCGCTGTTGCTGTGCTCTCGCCCAGGCTCACTGCCTTCATTAATGATACATGGCAAACTACAGCAGGTAACACCCCCTGACAAAAACATCTCTCATTTTCAGCTCAAGTCTGTATTGAAACTGTTAGTCTTGAGTACGCATGTGTGTTTCCTAGACCTTGTCTGGGCTCCAGGTTGCCTGCAGAGTGGCGCAGAAAGTGGTGAGTCTAACAGAAGGCAGGAGAGATGTGGTGACATCCATGTCAAAGTAACTCCTCTGCACTTGACGAACCAGTTGGCCAAGCATGGTCAACACCTGCTTCATCCTGCTGGACCTGAAATTCATGACTGTCTCAAGCCACTGCTTTGTCCTGACTTGAATCAATGCTCATGCGTCAAGCACTAGGTTTGGCTTTGTACTATAATCGACTGTGGTACAATACCAGCTCTGATACCACCTTTGTGTCCATAATAAATTGATATCTTGATGCAGTTGTGCATAATAATAATAATAATGAGTATATCAGGACGCTCTAACACTTTTTGTTTTGTATCTCAATTTTGGAACAGCCAACAGTTCATGACAAGAAAATCTAAGAAGTCTAAATGTTTCAAGGTTTAAAAAGTTCTGCTAAATATTCTGGTGCCAACCCATGTAATGCCTTATGTGTAATTAATAAAATCTTAAAATCAACCCTAAAATTAATTGGTAACCAATGCAAAGAAGCTAAAACTGGATATTTTAAAATATGATTAAAATACCTTGTTTGTGTCAAAAATCTAGCTGCAGCATTTTGCACTGATTGTAGCCATGCTAAAGTGCGTTGATTTAACACTGAAAAAAGTGCATTACGATAATCAAGGCAAGATGTCAAGCATGTATGAGCTTTTCTGTATCCTTGAAACACAAGAAATGTCTTACCTTGGAAATGTTCCTTAACTGGTAAAAACAGGATTGAACTATCTTCCCGATGTGATATTAAAAATGTAAGTTAGTATCAAAATAGACTCCCAAATTTCTCACCACCTGCTGAATATTCGGGACTACTTGATTAAGTACTAACACAGTCTGACTCTTTTTTTTCTCCTCCAGTTGTCACAACCACTGTTTCACCAGTATTCAACTGGAGGAAATGTTGCAGGTCATCTCCATAACAATGAAAATCAATTTTGTATTTTCTAATCACAGAAACAAGAGGTAGCATATAGTGAAAACAAAATTGGCCCTAACAGGGATCCTTGTGGAGCACCACAATTCATTTTTGAAGAGGAGGACATCTAATCTCCAACAGACACTACAGATTTCCTGTTGGTCATGTAGGATACAAACCAGTCTAAATCCATCCCAGATATTCCCATCCATGTCTTCAACATATCAAGTAAAACTGAATGATCAACTTTATCAAATACTGTAGTTAAATAGTGTTGCTTACTAAAATGGAGCACTCTCCAGCATCCTCCGCCATCAATAAATCATTGGACACCCTAAGAAGGGCAGTTTCTGTACTGTGGTTTTCTCTTAAACCTTACTGAAATTTCTCAAACATATTGTTATCCTTCACTAACTAACAGTTGTTTAGCTACTGCTTTCTTTATTATTTTAGAGATGAGAGTTAATTTTAAGATTGGTCTAATATTATTTGTATCTAATGAGGGCTTCTTCAGAAGTGGTTGAACTATCACAGTCTTTAACTCCTCTGGGACACATCCTGGCACAAGAGAGCTATTTACTATAGACAACAAAGAAGGGCCTAAAGTCCCAATGCATGATTCATTTGCATATCATTTAACATGTATAAACAAACAATTGTACAGCAGTTAGTTCCAGTCCTCTTGCTTTAACTTCATTTGGAACTTTTTTAATTAGTAGTGGAAAATTTAACATAATAACAGGCTATATAAAGTGCAACAGTCTGGTTCCATAGGAGAATTGATTATTAACGGTAATTTACAAACCTTTCAAAACAGACTTACAGTGAGCTCCGAGGTTGTTAATTGATGGTATTTGCTTCTACTAAACATTAAAAAATAAATAATGTTTATTAGCAAAAAATACTGGTAAGGAACTATAAATCCAAAGGGAGGGAAATCCAGTAATCAGTGAATCATCCCAAACAGAGGTAAAAGAGCACTGCAGCTGCTGCCCACTTCCATGACACACTACGAATGACCCAATCAAGTTGGTCTCCATACACTTTCAACTACTTATATATTTCTATATACCTTGCAATATAATTATATTAAATATATTGATTTTGAACTCTATCAGCAACTTTAAATCAATAGCTTCATAGTTTCCCATTATTTCTAATCTGTTTATGTTGTTCAGAATGCATCATGGTATTGTTGTTCTTTTCTCATTAAAGACGTACAGTACACAGTCTTGTACCTTTACTTTTTTGCTTCAAATCAATGTTTGTAAACTTGTGATTGTTTGACTCATGGCTAAGAATTATTTTATGACCAACTTTATTAAATCCCTATGGAAAAAAGTAATACCGAAAGCAAGACGATGTGAAAAAGTGGGCAGGCACGTTTTTACTTTAACTTAGTTCATTGATCTGCTGTATAAAAGCAATATCACATAAACTGTATTATTTTGATATATACATCAAATGTAATTTAGAGGTAGTTAAGGCACATTTTTAAACTAAGCATTTTTCAAACCTATAAGCAAATAACCAAGCAGCTTGTGTCAGCATATTTTCCAATTGTGTTTCCAAATATGTTCTCCAAAAATTCCAGAATATAACCATTATATTGTGTTTTTGAGCAGGAAAATAACTTCTATCGGGAAGACACGCAGGCTTGAGTGAGGTTTAAGATGCCATTTATTTGATGAATGTAGAACAGAAAAGTAATGTCTCTCTTTGGCGTAGGCCCCGTCTGGCGGTCCGAGGGAGTTGTACTCAGAACCATCATATCCTGCCGGAGATAGGAGGCAGGGGCAAGGAGCCTACCCCCGTGCAGGACGGGGCTCAACTGGTGGTGGTGGGGTGGTGGAGGTTGCCATGTTAGCGCACTGAAACAGCAATGTGATAGATTGTGAGCAGACTTATAAAGCAATGGCTTACCTGCGATTGGCTAGGAATTACCCAGCTAATAGTGTGATGATGTACAGCTGCTAGTCTTCCCGCTAGAACTACGCTGCGCTCACATTTAAGAGAACTTGTCTCAAATTGAATACAAAAATATGAATAATATCTTACAGTAAGATAATGTCGGCAGCATGAACTTTCTAAATTTTAAATGTGACCCTATCCTGCACTTTCTCCTTTTCTTAGGGTGTGCGTAGCCATTGGTGTGTGTGCACAGCCTAAACCACGTCTTGTGTGAAAAGAACATAAGGCCCATGTATGTAGCCTTGCTGGGATGTATGAACAACTACAGCTCAGACAGCCAAGGGGACATTGGGTTCTGGTGAGTACTAATGCATTCTAGGTCGTGCCTGTGGAACGCACTTTCGAAGTCACTTCTCACACATTCCCTGAGGCCATGTTTACTTTGAGCTTACTGAGGAATGTCACCATGCCTGCCTGTCACTGCCCTGGAGTCTGTCCTTCTTTACCCAATGAGTGATGCATTCCTCTCCATAGTGGACCTCCAGGCATAGCAAAACCTCATCATGACATTGGACATGTCTCAATGAACATAGTGACCCCAAAAAATAGCAGTTGGTTTGGTACTTATCCAGTGCATACTTTCATCCTTGTGGAAGGTGTGGCTTAAGTTTACAAATACTTTTTGATCATAACACTTTACAAAACAGCAGAATATTTAAAGCATTCTTTGTGTGGTTGTGGCACTTGAGAGCTGTTGGACACACACAGTTCAGCATTGACTCTTCTCACTGGTTGTGTTTCAGGGTGAGGGTGGCAGCAATGAGCTTTCTCCTCTCCTCTGACCTGTGAGACAATCTAAATCTCCTATAACTTCAGTCTTAAGGCCATATCATTAGTCAACCAAGTGCACTGGTTAACATTAAACATTGTTATTGCCATGGCATTGGGCAAAAATTAAAAAAAAAAAAAAGCCCAAATTATATCAATATATATAGTGGTTGATGATATGGCTTTTTTATGGCTGATACCAATATTGATTTATAAACTGCAGAGTGGCTGATGGCAAATATACAATTGCTGAATTTAAATGTACATGTAGTTTGTGTTTTTGACACATTAATTCAGAATGAATAATTATATAAAAATAATGTGTAAAAAACTTTATGCAATGAATCACGTCCCCAGATCGTAATAAGGAATATTCCTACTGTCGGAGCAATTCAAAATGGAAGTACCACCAGTTTTCAGCAGGGTGCAGTAAGCACACTCCGACTGCATGGTCAAAAAGTAGCTGTTCAGACAACAAACCACACAAGATGAGAACCTATTCTTATGCTCATACTCAGCTGGATGGACCACAATTCCAAATGCAGGAATCTCAAGTTTTTTCTATGTTTCAAACTACTTGACATAATAAAAACATGATACAGCAACCTAAAAAAACCTACAGTGAACAAAACAAGAAGATTTCACATTTTGTGCCATAACTTTTTAACCATAAGGCCTAGAAACACTATTCTGTTTTCCCTTGTTTCCTTGTCCAAATAGTTTTGGTCCAATCAACATGAAATTTTGCATGCAGTGTCTTTGTCCAAGGTGCCATCAAGGTCTATGTGGACAGTCACATATCTAGGAAAACATGGCCACCATCAAACAATCAGCTTTTAGCAGCTATTTGACTAGGTTAAAAAAGGCATATCGAAATTTATCGTATTTGTCTCTTGGCCTGAGAGGGCTGTGCAAAATGTGAAAAAAATGTACCACCGCTATCATATTTTAATTGCATGTAAATCAATGTATATATGGCTGTCTTTAACAAAGAAAAACGTTTATTATATCATATGACCTCCTCTTTCTGAACCACTTTGTCTCAAGAACCATTGGTGTGAATCAAATTGTTTATTAAATATTTGAGATTATTTAACTATATAATAGTTCAACTAGGTCCGGCCGGGCTCAGCCCGAAGGAGCGACGTGGGGCCGCCTTCCCGTGGGCTCACCACCTGCAGGAGGAGCCGTAAGGGGTCGGTGCAGAGAAGATTGGGCGGCAGTCGAAGGCGGGGGCCTCGACGACCCGATCCCTGGACACGGAAACTAGCCTTAGGGACGTGGAACATCACCTCGCTGGCGGGGAAGGAGCCTGAGATTGTGCGTGAGGTTGAAAGGTTCCGACTAGAGATAGTCGGGATCACCTCTACGCATGGCTTGGGCTCTGGAACCACACTCCTCGAGAGGGGATGGACTCTTCACCACTCTGGAGTTGCCCATGGTGAGAGGCGGCGGGCTGGTGTGGGTTTGCTTATAGCCCCCCAGCTCAGCCGCCATGTGTTGGAGTTTACCCCTGTGAACGAGAGGGTCGTTTCCCTGCGCCTACGGGTCGGGGATAGGTCTCTCACTGTCGTGTGTGCCTACGGGCCGAACGGCAGTGCAGAGTACCCGGCCTTCTTGGGGTCTCTGGGAGGAGTGCTGGAAAGTGCTCCGACTGGGGACTCCGTCGTTCTGCTGGGGGACTTCAACGCCCACGTGGGCAACGACAGTGACACCTGGAGGGGCGTGATTGGGAGGAACGGCCCCCCCGACCTGAACCCGAGCGGTGTTCAGTTATTAGACTTCTGCGCTAGTTACGGTTTGTCCATAACGAACACCATGTTCAAGCATAAGGGTGTCCACCAGTGCACGTGGCACCAGGACACCCTAGGTCGTAGGTCGATGATCGACTTTGTAGTCGTTTCATCTGACCTGCGGCCTTATGTCTTGGACACTCGAGTGAAGAGAGGGGCGGAGTTGTCAACTGATCACCACCTGGTGGTGAGTTGGATCCGGTGGCGGGGGAGGAAGCTGGACAGACATGGCAGACCCAAGCGTACTGTAAGGGTTTGCTGGGAACGTTTGGCCGAATCTCCTGTCAGAGAGATCTTCAACTCCCACCTCCGGCAGAGCTACGACCGGATCCCGAGGGAGGTTGGAGATATTGAGTCTGAGTGGACCATGTTCTCCACCTCCATTGTCGAAGCGGCTGCTCGGAGCTGTGGCCGTAAGGTCTCCGGTGCCTGTCGAGGTGGCAATCCCCGAACCCGGTGGTGGACACCGGAAGTAAGGGATGCCGTCAAGCTGAAGAAGGAGTCCTATCGGGCCTTGTTGGCTTGTGGGACTCCTGAGGCAGCTGACAGGTACCGGCAGGCCAAGCGGACTGCAGCCCGGGTGGTTGTGGAGGCAAAAACTCGGGCCTGGGAGGAGTTCGGTGAGGCCATGGAGAAGGACTATCGGCTGGCCTCGAAGAGATTCTGGCAAACTGTCCGGCGCCTCAGGAGAGGGAAACAGTGCCCTACCAACGCTGTTTACAGTAGAGGTGGGCGGCTGTTGACCTCAACTGGGGATGTCGTCGGACGGTGGAAGGAATACTTCGAGGATCTCCTCAATCCCGCCGTCACGTCTTCTATTGAGGAAGCTGAGACTGGGGTCTCAGAGGTGGACTCGTCCATCACCCTAGCTGAGGTCACCGAGGTAGTCAAGAAACTCCTTGGTGGCAAGGCACCGGGGGTGGATGAGATCCGCCCTGAGTACCTCAAGTCTCTGGATGTTGTGGGGCTGTCTTGGCTGACACGCCTCTGCAGCATCGCGTGGCGGTCGGGGACAGTGCCTCTGGGATGGCAGACTGGGGTGGTGGTCCCTCTTTTTAAGAAGGGGGACCGGAGGGTGTGTCCCAACTACAGGGGGATCACACTTCTCAGCCTCCCTGGGAAAGTCTATGCCGGGGTACTGGAGAGGAGAATACGGCCGATAGTGGAACCTCGGATTCAGGAGGAACAGTGCGGTTTTCGTCCGGGCCGTGGAACACTGGACCAGCTCTATACCCTCTACAGGGTGCTGGAGGGTTCATGGGAGTTTGCCCAACCAGTTCACATGTGCTTTGTGGATTTGGAGAAGGCATTCGACCGTGTTCCCCGAAGCGGCCTGTGGAGGGTGCTCCGGGAGTATGGGGTCCCGGGTCCTTTGCTAAGGGCTGTCCGGTCCCTGTATGACCGAAGCAGGAGCTTGGTTCGCATTGCCGGTAGTAAGGGTTCTGTTCATAATTTTTATGGACAGAATTTCTAGGCGCAGCCAGGGGCCGGAGGGTGTCAGGTTTGGGGACAACACGATTTCTTCTCTGCTCTTTGCGGATGATGTTGTCGTGTTGGCCCCTTCACACCAGGACCTTCAGCATGCGCTGGGACGGTTTGCAGCCGAGTGTGAAGCGGCCGGGATGAGGATCAGCACCTCCAAATCCGAGGCCATGGTCCTCAGTCGGAAAAGGGTGGCTTGCTCCCTTCAGGTTGGTGGGGAGATCCTTCCTCAAGTGGAGGAGTTTAAGTATCTTGGGGTTTTGTTCACGAGTGAGGGAAGGATGGAACGGGAGATTGACAGACGGATCGGTGCAGCTTCTGCAGTAATGCGGTCGATGTACCGGTCTGTTGTGGTGAAGAAGGAGCTGAGCCGCAAGGCAAAGCTCTCTATTTACCGGTCAATCTACGTTCCTACTCTCACCTATGGTCATGAGCTTTGGGTCATGACCGAAAGGACAAGATCCCGGATACAGGCGGCCGAAATGAGCTTTCTCCGCAGGGTGGCTGGGCGATCCCTTAGAGATAGGGTGAGAAGCTCGGTCACTCGGGAGGAGCTCAGAGTAGAGCCGCTGCTCCTCCACATCGAGAGGGGTCAGTTGAGGTGGCTCGGGCATTTGTTTCGAATGCCTCCTGGACGCCTTCCCCGGGAGGTGTTCCGGGCACGTCCCACTGGGAGGAGGCCCCGGGGAAGACCTAGGACACGTTGGAGAGACTATGTCTCCCGGCTGGCCTGGGAACGCTTCGGTGTCCCCCCAGAAGAGCTGGAGGAAGTGTCTAGGGAGAGGGAAGTCTGGGCATCTCTGCTTAGACTGCTGCCCCCGCGACCCGGCCCCGGATAAGCGGAAGAAGATGGATGGATGGATAATAGTTCAAGTTAATAATAAAAAACATTAACAATTTTTCGACCTAGGCCTAGTCCGTTGACCCGATCAGTACCAAACCATGCAGAAATATTCTCTGGAGTCCCATAATGAAAAGTTATCAAAAAATATGATTCATCGTCAAATGGTACGCCAAAATGAACATAATGTGCATGGACACTTTTACTAAAACTGTTATAACTCATGAAAGGAATCGGATATTGTCAACAAATTTAGTACACATATGTATGGGCTCATTCTAAGGACATACAAAAACATTTTGTGTTCTACCTCTTGGTGGCACTATAATAGTAAAAAACATAAAAATGGCTCTGACTATGAAAACGTTGTGCCGATCGACTTGTCTTTGTCCAAGGTGCCATCAGGGACTATGAGGACATTTGCCTACCTTGAAAAACATGACCACCATCAAATCATCTTGTAGACGCTATATTGAACTAGTCATAGGCCGTTCGTCTGATCGAACCAAACCACTGCAGAAAGATTCTCTGGAGTCCCTTTATTAATAATTATCAAATGAAGTTTAAACTTTCGATTCATTGTCGCAAAGCTACACCAAAACATATGCAGCAAACGTAAGTAAAAGGGCACTTTTACTTAAACCGTTCTAACTCGAATGAGAATGAGGCACTTACACTGGCGGTCAAAGTTTGGAATACTGTACAGATTTTGCTGTTTCGGAAGGAAATTGGTAGTTTAATTCACCAAAGTGGCATTCAATGTATAGTCAGGACATTACTGATGTAAAAAACAGCACCATCACTATTTGAAAAAAGTCTAAATCAAATCTAGACAGACCCCATTTCCAGCAGCCATCACTCCAACACCTTATCCTTGAGTAATCATGCTAAATTGATCATTTGGTACTAGAAAAATCACTTACCATTATCCATTACATCAAACACAGCTGAAAGCTGAAAAGCATGTAAAGGAAAAACTCATGGTTGCAGGCTTTATGGGAAGAATTGCAAAGAATTTGTAACCGAAAAACAAAAAAAAAAGGTTAGAGTGGGTTAGACTGCAAAGTTGTCGTTGCTGCATGTGGAGGATTTTTTGATGAGAACTCTTTAAAGTAGTTTAAGTAATAAGTAAGTAGTTTAAGTAGTTTTTTTTTTCAAATTGTAATAGTCATTTTTCATGTTATTAATGTCTTGACTACGTTGTGATCAGTTGAATGCGACTTTGGTGAGCAAAAGTGCCAATTTCTTTCCATAAGAGCAAAATCTGTACATTATTCCAAACTTTTGGCTGCCAGTGTATTTATGGGGTCATTCTGAGGACACATGAAAAAATTGCATACCTTTGACTCTTGGTGCCACAATAACAGTCAGGAATGTAAAAAATACCATATCTGTGTGCTACCTCACCTGATGTTTCTCGAAATTGAGGCACTTTAACATTGTTTTAGTTGACAACAGGCTGTCTAATAAATACTTAATATCTGTTGCAGATGTACTTAAATTACATTAAAGGCTTGTGCCCCATTAATCACTGCTTGCAGCTATATTTATTATTATTATCCTTATAATAATAATAATAATAGTGCTGTATGAGTTCCTTATAACAGAGGTCCCCAACCCCTGGCTCCCGGGCCATTGAAGAGTTGCTACCGGGTTGTGAGAACATTCTGGGAATGTCTGTGCAGTACTAATATACGCCCTTTGTCCTTTAGAAGGCACTATTCAAATTGACATAAAAGGCGCGACTTCAGAAAACATTGGTTTCACAATTCCTATATATGAAGTTACTGTTTACAAACAAACACACCACCCCGCCCTTTCCTGGTTCTTTTGGTTGCCCAGAAAAGAACAGCTGTCTATGGGCGCTTTGCTCAAATTGCTATGAAACTGCCCAAAAAGTGCTGTTTTGGGGATTGAAACACCCCGTTTTCCACAGATTATTAGAGATTAGGGCTTCTTTAAATTTCCACCAGATCGTTGCATCAGGAAAATCACAGGATTTTACATAAATGATGATACTTCACGGGTCACCATCGTTACCGCATTGTTGTCTGCTCTATTAGAGGCAGCTGTTGGTGTAAATTAACTTTTTTATGAAGAAATAAAGCAAACTCTGATCGAAAACAGCTGTTTTTAATTTCAAAAGTGCTGTTACTGTGACAGATATGAGGTCAAATATAATCTAATGATTATATGATCAAGAACACCAAATACGATATAATGGGAGGAATGGGACCCGTCTTCACAACCGCAGAACATGGACTACTATTTGTGAAATGATAAGTGAATAAAAATAATATCAAACTGCTAAAATTATGTCTTTGCATTTATTTTGAATGCAGTAAATAATATTGTTCAATTGAAAATAGCTGTTATTAAGTTTTGATGTGGAATATGATCATACTGAATTAAGATTATTTTTATATATCACATTTCTTAGGCTTTAGAAGTGTGTTAAACATGTGAGGATGTGTATAAATCAACCTGTTACATGTCCTACATGAACCCTCATTGAACCTAGTTTAAACTTGTTTTGATGATATTTCAGAAAAGAACCCTCATAATTTCTTAACTGTAAACCATAGATATTACTTTATAATAACTTTTATTACATTCAAATACAGTTTTACATTCTATTAAGCTTAAAAGATGATTGAAACTGCAGCACTGCCTATATCACCAATGAAATCTGCAGTTCGAAAGAACATGGAAATGCAGATTCAGAGTAATTTCATCTTTAGCAAGTGTTAACATGAGTGTGATATTAACGTAACCCCACACCACCCACAGGTCTGTCTGTGAGAATGTTTTAACAAACGAAACCGGTCCGTGGTGCAAAAAAGATTGGAGACCCCTGCTTTAGAGCACTCGTTAATCTACGAGCATTTTCAAATATATATTAAGATACAATGCATTTGGGAAACCGGCCTCAAAATTAAGATGAACTGTAAAATGGATTCTATGATCTACTTAGGCTTACGATGCTTTTGGGAAATGTGGACCACATCTGTTAATCAGCCAAGTGGACAGTTGTTGGCAGATAATCTCAAAATAGTCACATTTCTGCTTATTGATTGGTCTGGCCGTTATGTCAGTCTATCACTAATTATATACAGTAGATGGAAGTCAAAATTTGACACTCTTGGGCCACTTTATGCAACATTCTATTCTCATATATCAATTGGTAAAAACTTGAGGCCTGTTCATTTTCATCACAGATTAATTGATATTTTTCTCTTTCTCTGTAGTGTATGATGTGCTGCCTGGCCCAGAAGGCTGCAGAGAAGATAGACCGCTATCGAGCCAATGCTGGAACCATTTTCCTCTGCCTGCTCCACAGCACGGAGCCCACAGTACCTCACATTCCCCACCAGGAGGAGCTGCTAATCATCTTCCCTCCGTAAATGCCCTAGGGGTCTAACTGTGCTCCTGACATGTGGCCCATTCTCAGTTTTCTAAACAGAATGAACTGCTGTTCACTTCAAATCACAATGTTTATGCTTTTTTATCAACAACATATATGACTAGGGCTGCACAATTAATCGTATTTTAACTGTGATCACTGTTTCTGCCTCTCTTCTGTTATTAAGCATAAACGTCAGTGATATTAGTGAGCTAGCATGCAGATATTACAGCCAGGTAAAGTTGTAAAGTCGTTTATTTTTATTTTAAGCTGTGTCTACGGATGATAGACCAAATCACAAACTTTTTCAAAGTCTATTTTAAACTCAACTGACCTATCACACTTTATTGAGAAGTTCCATTTTGTCCAATCACTGTTTCACTTTCGAGCACGCTCTGAATTACTTAGCCGCAGATGTTTAGGAGTAACGCATGTCTCGTATGTGTGGCACTCTGATCTGTTGTGTATTACACATGGGGCTCATAATGCAGTGTTTCATCGGTCTCAGATTGGTTCTGTGCTCGATACTCACAAATTCCATCTTGTGCTCTGATAATGTATGTTATATACATAACAGACGTGCTCAGAGTTCGCTTTGGTACATGTGACGTGTCTGTAATAAAAAAAAAAACTTGTTCTCAAATGACAAAATAATCATGATTATGGTTTTTACTGTTAACATGCAGCCCTATATATGAAGAAATACTATAGATCCCAATCTATTATGCACTAAGATAAAAATGTAACTTGTTGAGTTTTGCTTGCCGTGTCTGGACAAGCGTGTACGAGTGTTAGCACACCAAATGTCTTGACATAATCACAGAACTTGTGAGAGGGTGCGTTGCATCCAAAATGCTCTGTTTTGCGTGGCCATGCACACACCAGTTTTTATCAGTGCATAAGCGCAGTGACACTTATTTGTGTGCCAGAGACAAAGTGAGATGCTAGAAACAAATGGTCAGACGTGCACATTGACCATTTCAAGGATATAAGCAATAACAAAGGAATTAGAACGCTACAGACCCTGAAGCATTTCCACGATCATTTACCAGATCTTTTAAATAAGCCTTTGAGTTAACGTATTTTCTCAAAGAACACCAAATGTTTACCTGAAGTGACTTATCCAGACGCGTTGTTGATATGGAGCATCTATGTGAGAGAGGCGATGAAATTGCTTCATAGTTTAGATGTTCAAATTTATTTTCTCAGTGGAAAGGTCAGGAACATTGGATTTCCATTTCAAAGACTATTCATTATATTAGTTGTAAGACATCAGTCCACTTTTCATTCACACAGTCATTTTTTGGAACCCATTCAACTTAAATATTGTTATAAATTGTAAACAAATACTAATGATGACAATAATAATAATACATTGTTATTAATATTATTATTCTTGCGTGTATTGATAAAAAAAATGAAGGACAAGATGCATCGTGATGCATTGAAAATCGTTTTGTTATATATTTGAATCTAATTGAATTGTGAGGCCAGTAAAGATTCCCACCTCTAATATACAGTAGCTAGTTTTAGTCATTTAAGCCTGAAAATAAACAATTATTTAATCAAAATTTTAAGATAACAAATTTAAAACAAAGAAAATGTATGACTTGAAGTTATGAAGAAGTAATATTTAGGATGCTGCAGTATTTCTGTCTCTAATCAAATATGTGCAGATTTGTGACATTGACCATGCTAACAACTTTGTACAAAATACTTTGAAACAGTCTCAAACCATGCTTGATAACACAGATCATTACAGTTTCCATAAACATGTAGAGTCCATGCAAGTTCTAGTGCATGCCATCTTTAGAGCAAAAGAGGCAATGCCAAATCTGAAATTCATTCATTTTCAAAGCTTTCCTTTAAAATTGCCATTGTCATTTTTTATGGAATTTTACATAATGCAAAATCTCCTATTGGTGGGGATTAGTAGTAAACTGAACAGGTTTTGTGTCCATCTGAGCAGTTTTACCATTTGCTGGGATTTCATCAATCTATTTTTATGCACATTTTTAAATTGCACAAAAGAAATCCTTAATGTTAACGCTTGATATGCGAATAAACTCTCGCATAAAATGTAGTGCACAAGGAGGAGGTGGATTTTCTAGATTGTTACATTAGTTCAAGTGTGCATTAAGGTCACAAAAACAGTTTATTCGCAAAACAGTGATGTGTTTTAACCATTCATGCAGGTGTTATGAGTGTACGATTAAAGACAGAGCTGGCAAGTTGGCACACATTTCTATGAACAAAGCCCTAGACATTTGGAAGTGTCTAACCCCTAGATGGTCTTTAAAGTGGGTCCTCACAGTCCGCCAGAACAGTTTAAAAATGTGAGCGCTCAGGGATGCGGAGGCTGGCAGTGAATGGGCATCACATTCATTTTAGCCCTCATTATATCAGATATTACACTTTTTCTGTGCCCTACCCTGGCAGCATTTAATTACTGTACAATTGCTCCAAGCAAGGAGATTGTTCAGCTGCGCCATCTTGGCAAAGCAGCTTCCTTAAGATAACGCGCATTACGTAGTGGATGGAAATGCACAACTATTCGTATTTTCTATAGTCGATTATTTTAGAAATGTGCACAAAAAATGTGAAACATTTTAATGGAAACCCAGCTACTGTTGTGCTATGTAAACATGTGTTAGACCTTGTTTAGCTTTTTTTACTGTTGCGATGCATCTTGATAATTTTGTGCTGGAGCGGTGGTTTTTTTTTAGACACAGAGTCCCCTGGAGAGGTGAGGTATCCAAGCCACATCAGTTAATTACTGGGGTACCTCAGGGATCAGTGCTTGGGCCACTTCTCTTCTCCATATACACAACGTCATTAGGCCCCATCATCCAGTCACATGGTTTCTCTTACCACTGCTACGCTGATGATACGCAACTTTACTTGTCTTTCCAGCCCAACGACACCACAGTGACCGCTCGAATCGCTGCCTGTCTGGCTGACATCTCAGCCTGGATGAAGGAACACCACCTGCAACTCAACCCAGCCAAGACTGAACTCCTTGTCTTTCCAGCCAACCCTGATGTTGAACACAACATCACTGTGCAGCTGGGTCCAACTACAGTGTTGCCTTCCAAAACGGTCAGAAATCTAGGGGTAACCATTGATGACAAGCTAAATTTCACAGACCACATCTCAAAGACTGCAAGATCATGTAGATTTACACTCTACAATATCAGGAAGATAAGACCTTTCCTCTCTGAACATGCCACACAACTGCTTGTTCAGTCACTTGTCATAACTAGACTGGACTACTGTAATGTTCTCTTTGCAGGCCTTCCTGCATGTGCTATTAGACCTCTGCAAATGATCCAGAATGCAGCAGCACGTCTGGTCTTTAATGAACCAAAGAGAGCACATGTTACACCACTCTTTGTCTCTCTCCACTGGCTGCCGGTTCATGCACGTATTAAATTCAAGGCCCTGATGCTGGCATACAGAACAATCACTGGGTCTGCTCCAGCATACCTAAAAACATTTATGCAGAGCTACACTCCCACCAGAAGCCTGCGGTCGGCAAATGAGCGGCGCCTTGTTGTACCAAAACAAAGAGGCACCAAAACACTTTTCCGGACTTTCAGCTTTATCATACCACATTGGTGGAATGACCTCCCCAACTCAATCCGTGAAGCTGACTCACTCTATATATTCAAAAAATGGCTAAAAACACATCTTTTCCAAGAGTATTTAACCAGCCGCTAAAAAAAAAAAAAAAAAAAAAAAAAAAAAAATTCTAAATGTATTAACAATTCTTAAAAGTCAAAGTCAAAGTACCTTTATTGTCCCACAAGGGGAAATTGAATTTGCAGCAAATGCTCAACATAAAACACATAACATACAACAACACTCACCAACAAAACCAACCAGCAAGAAGGAATTCACATTAACGCCCAATGTACATAATTTATAATAAATAAATAAAGTACAGGACACCAACAAGTGCAAAAATGCAACTTGTGCAAGTTAATATAAAGTGCTAAGTGCCATTAAGGTGCCTCACAGCTGCCGGAACGAAAGATATGTACATCCTCTTTGTTCTTTGTTCAATTCTTGCTGCATTTAAATCGGTTTTGTATACTATTGTGATGATACTGAAACTTTGTAGTATGGCACTTTTCGTACCACTGTCTCCTTAAGATGATTCGCTTATGTTCTTCCTCTTTTGTACGTCGCTTTGGATAAAAGCGTCTGCCAAATGAATAAATGTAAATGTAAATGTAAATGAGTCAAGTTAAAAAACGAGTTCAAGACACCTGCGCTCTGCTTTTATCGTGGTGGTGCATGTAGGATTTTTTTTTTAGTGCACAAACGTGTTCTGTCTGAACGGCCCCTAAAAATGTAAGTATTTGTCCACTACCTATTGTTCACTGTTTAAAAATGGCCAATCACAAGCTACTCGCACACAGATCTTTGTTTTTAGGTGAAGAACCCTAGTTATGTGCCTCAGGCCAGAGTCCACTATCTGTCAAACATATGTTATTGGACTTTGGTGATCTAGTCCACTGATAAATTTGTTTTATTCTGATAAAAAAAAAATGGACCTTAAACATTTTATATAGGTTTTTTGGTGATGTCCAAACACACAATAGTTTATGGTTTTATAAAAAATAAAATAAAAAAATATTCTGTTTTATTTTATAAGTGTAAAAATAAATACATTTTTCTCTACCATGCATAGAAACACATTTTGATTTCTTATTTTTTTATTTATTTGAAGTCAACACAAGAGACAAGTTGTGAAGTGTTTTGTTGTTTGTCCACCTCTTTTATGCCAATCTATCTTCACCTGGGCCTCAGCCTCTCAGTGCCTCAGAGGTGCGCACACCACCTACGCCAGAATTAATTTGTCAAGCATAATCAAGGCTTGAATTATCTCATTAAATTGGGGAGGTGCACTTCTGCATAAAAGTTTCTTCAAAGAACATTTTTATGTTGTAATTGCTTCCAATTGTAGCCGTAGATGAAAAGTCCCACCCTGAATGCTTGATCTGTGTTTATCTCTCATTCTGGGTGTTTTTTATGTGTTCCGCAGAGAGACGGGACACTCGTTCATCTGGAACGCTGCATCACATGCCTTCTCTCACATCCCTCAGCTCCTGCCGCTGCCGCTGCCTCAATACCAGTACCACACGCTCCTAAGGCCTCACTATGTCTGTGGGTGGTCTCACCGAATCTACAGTAGGTTTACACCACATAAACACAAGCATTAAGCACAATTCACCCTTAGCCGCCTCTTTTTCCTTTGAGAGGCTTGGTGAATGTACTTTGTTCTAAACACATATACAGCACAACCAGACTGCAACCATAATCATAACCAGATGAGACAAGCACGGTTGGTTCGCAGCAGTGTCAGGAATTAACTTTTTTAATTTGAAGTGAAGTAATTTTATACGTTTTTATTTACATTTGATTTTTATTAATAATTGCACCAGAATTCATTTTTAGGGATTTTTATTAATTTTTTAATTTTTTTACCTTTATGAGGGTAAAATAAGTTTGTACAACTCTTTACTGTCATGGTGGATTTTGAATAATTGTCGGTTCACATTTTGTAGTCATTGGATGTGTTCAAGTGTTTGTATGTTTTTATAAATCTACCACTTCACATTAGCTACACACTGAACAGCATTTTTGTAAATGTTGGTGGCTTTTTTGCACCAAGCCCTGGCTTAGATCTGAGTTCTTTGCAGGAGTGGATCAGTTAGCTAAAATTGCATTGAGAGGAAAGAGTATATACACAATAGTGACCAACAGGGGGAGTCATCAACACTCTGTTCACCAGAGAGTTTGTCTTTGGTGACTGCGGACAGAAGTGTAAATAGGTTCAAGGAAATTGATACTATTAGACCATTTACTGTTCCTTTGCATTACTATGTTTCAACTTTGCAAGACTTAACAACACAAAAGCGGTCTGTTATTTTGGGCGTTAAGAAAATAAGCCAGTGTTGAAATGCTTTGGATTCATATTTTCCTTGAAAATGTCAGACATGTGTTTGAATAAACAGAAGTTTTTGCCACAAATGCAAATCTTTGCCCATCATTGCCTTAAAATGCGCAGGGTTTGTGTAAACTGCTTGGAGGCAGAACCACAGGTCCTGCTATGGGCCTGACTTCATTTACATTTAGATTTACATTTTTGCATTTGGCAGACGCTTTTATCCAAAGCGACTTACAGTGCACTTATTACAGGGACAATCCCCCCCGGAGCAACCTGGAGTTAAGTGCCTTGCTCAAGGACACAATGGTGGTGGCTGTGGGGATCGAACCGACAACCTTCTGCTTAACAGTTTAGTGCTTTAGCCCACTACGCCACTGCCACTTCATTTTGAACGTCTAGGTGGAACAGAGTGATTGAGGTTGGCACCATGTCCCCTCACATGCATTTTGGTGGTGACTGAGGGCCCTCGGAGGGGATCTTCAACCGGTGAGATCAGCACACACACATGATCTTTTTCATTGTTGATTTATTTTTATATTTTGACATTTCTATCCTCACACCATGTGCTTGTTAATGAGAACGGCATTAAATGTATAGTTCACCCAGAAATGAAAATTCTCCCATCATTTACTCACCCTCATGTCATCTCAGATGTGTCTTCCCAGATTGGCCCTAAAGTATGTTGGCCCACCTGGAAAATACCCGGTATGCTAGATTACCAGTCCAGCCCTGCTTTTACTTCACTACATTTGGAAGAGAACATTTATAATTTGACTCCGATACATTTCTCCAGAATGGTTTTGTTTTTATTTTTACTTCTGCGATAACACATCTGCAAATGTAAACTGTGTGCAGTTCGATTCGTGAACAAATCAATTAAGTCAAATAATTGTATTATTTTGAATCGGTCAAAATGATTGAAAACCAGACCTGAACAATTTCTTTCTGTCTTCCTTCACATTTCTCTCTCACACGCACTATTTCTCTTAATTTTCTATCCATCCCACCATTCTCTTTCCACTTTTAAACCCCTAGTGTGTTAGGCTCAGAGCCTCTGCTCCAGTGGCTGTTGGGTCATCATCTTCAAGCTTTTGTTATTTATAGCCATCAGTATTTATAGATGAAGAAAAAATAAGTTTAAGACCTTTAATGGGAGCTTCGAGTACAATAAATGTCAATTTATCTGCCAATTGGCCATATAAACCACTCCTCCATTAGACCATGCAGAGTTTTGCCATTTTTCTCTCTCTGTCTCTTTCTTTTTTGATGGTTATACAGTATGAGTGGTTCTCACAGAGTAACTGCTGAATGATGGAGAACAGTGTACAGGGCTTCTCTATGAGAGCGCAGAGCAGACTATGAACTGATACTGCGCTTAATAATACTGATCTGACCCTTTACATACAACCACGTGTTAAACTACTACATGGGAGAAGTTTGATTTAAATGTGAGTCCACTGGGTAATTCCATTATGCTAATGAAGTTGATTGAAAGTGCTGCTTTTTCTGCTGATTATTTCCTGTTTTCACTCAGAAACTCCAGGAACCTGCTGTTTCATAAGTTATGTTAGCAAGAACCATTACTTCACTGACTCATACTGAAACTGAATCTGTTTTCACACTTGATTCAGTGCCAGCTGAACTCACAGAGCCCTGTTTTCAAGTCTACATCTTTCACACCAGATTTCTTACTAAACTCATACAAAGTCAGGTCTGCTCCAAAAGCTCCAAAAAGTGAAAAATTGTCATCGGCTGATTCAGTTTAATGGCCTTTGCCGATATCAATATGTAAAGAGCAGGGTGGCCAACATAATTGCTGTGTATAGATATCATGTTATAAGAAACCTGAAAATACTGTATCAAGGAATTAGAGAATTATGATTTCCAAGCCTGGAAAGGTCATGGAAATTAATACATTTTTATATTTAAAATTTTAAGTAAAATTGTTAGTGTATATGTATAATATTTTTATTTATGTAATATATATGTTAGTTTTTTTTTTTTTTTCTGTGCCAAAAAACAGTGTATCCAGTACACCAGATACAAAAATATGTATCCAGTAACCAAAAGCAACTGGAAAAGTCTGGAAATGTACAAATCATAGAAAATATTTTCTTCAAAAGATCTGGGAACCCTGAAATATTAAGTGCATTTTTATGATATTATGTATATATATATATATATATATATATATATATATATACACACACACACATACACACACATACACTGTTACACATCTTCAGAGTTAACTTGTGCATCACGGTCACACAACAGCTGGCTATGTCACACAGATACAATTATGCAAGGCTGGGCATGACTAAAATCTGAGTCATTTTAAATTGTGATATCTATATACTGTGACTCATTATGGAAGGTCAGACACTTCTGCAAAGTTTCACTACTGTGCCAAGTTTTCTCTGTTTGGAGATATTGGCTCTCATTATGGTTCTTTGGAGTCCCAGAGCCTTTGAAATAGCTTTGTAACCCTTCCCAGACTGATGTGTTTCAATAACCTTTTTCCTCATTTCTGGAATTTCTTTTGCCTTGGCAAAGTGTGCTACTGGGTGAGACCTTTTAGCCAATTTCATGCTGCTGAAAAAGTTCTATTTAGGTGTTGATTTAGTTTGATTGAACAGGGCTTGCAGTAATCAGGTCTGGATGTGTCCAGTCCAGCTGAACCCCATTAGGAATGTTTCATAGACTGTGCCTCGTTTGGAAGGCTGCGTCCTCAGGAGGTCGCATTTTTATCTATTGTCAATGTCTTTTATGTATATGCACTTACATTTATACAATTGTTAACCTTTTTTGCATTCACAATAAACAAATTGAATAAAAAAAAAATGAAACGAGACAGCCTCGACGACGTGATGTGGAGTCCTTTTATTGCTTTCTGCAATGATCAAAGACAGGACTTTTTCTCTTCTCCAAAACATGTTTTTAATGTTTAATGTGCTCACCTCTTGCTTTCTTGCCAAGCAAACTCATGAAATAACCCCTTCAATATCACAGTTAAAGGGATCCTGCATGGAAGAATGGACAGTAATGTCTCCTAGTCAATGTAACATACTGAAAATAAGAAATAATAAGAAAATGCTTACATAAGTTACATAAGGCAATTTAATTATTATAACTCTTTTAGTAGCATAAGAGATTTCCAAGTCATATTGTTATTGTTATTTGTTAAATTACATCACCTTCACCCATCATTATTGTCCAAATAAAGTTCCTGTATCAGTATGCCCATGTATGTTAAACAAGGAGAATGGTGTCTGTTTACTTTTTCACAGCACTTTACCATCATACTGTTCAGCCCTTCTGTGAGGGTTTATGTGGATGCATTTCAAGCTCTATTAGTCATTACTGCCCTGGAAAGTATTTGTTTCAATTAACTTTGGAGTTGAAGTTTTACATTATTAAAGGGATGGTTTACCCAAAATACTCACCCTCATTCCATCTCATGTGTTTATGGCTTTCTTTCTCCAGCAGAACACATTTGAAGGAAAATAGAAATATATCTCTGCTCATTAGGTCCTTAAAATGCAAGTGGATGGTGATCAGACATTTGACACTCCAAAAAGAACAGACAGTCAGCATAAACATCATTCAAACGACACCAGCGGTTAAATTAATCTCTTCTAAAGCGAGACGATCACTTTTTGGTGTGAAAAAAGATCAATATTTAAGTACTTTTTAACTATAAAGCGCCGCTTCCATTCAGCAGCGGTATGTGCGTGTGACGATTTTTGACGAACATGTCAACGCGAGAACTGGCGCACGTGCTTGTACACACGGAAGAGCAGTGATGTTTACAACTGAGTAAAAGGAACTCTTTACAGAAGCATCATTGGTTTTGATTTTGGTTTAAATCTGTATTTGTTTCTGTTTGTTATTCATAATGGTGCATTTGTGTGCTTATCCTGGATGTCTCAACCGAGAGAAAAATGTGAGATTACGTCTGTGACATGCCAACTCGAATACGTCACACGAGAGACCACGTGAACTCATCTCTCTCATGATGTGAACAAACATACTGCTGACAGGAAGCTATGATTTGTTTTAGAATACATTAATTTAGTTATATGGATGACATTTATGCTGACTGTCTGTGATTTTTGGAGCTTCAAAAGAGAAATCTCCATCCACTTGCATTTTAAGGACCTACTGAGCAAAGATAGTGTTCTATTATTCTTCAAAAGTGTTCTGGTGAAGAAAGAAAGTCAAACCCATCTGGGATATCATGAGGGTGAGTAAATGATGAGAGAACTTAAATTTTTGGGTGAACTAACCTTTTAAAGTGAATACTTTCATTGCTGTCAGCTTCAGTTACATGATTGACAGTATTTTGATTTGGTACTTGACACGTTGTTTCTCCACAGTGTCTCTGTCCCTTTACTGAAGATGATTGACCAAATACTTGCAAACAACTGCTTTGAACTCTTCAGCAGTGAGGAGAGGTGAGCATGGGAAAGCCGTGTGTCCTTCATTGCCTCCCTTGGCTCAGATACACAAAGCATCCAGAGCTCTACAGGAGACATGATATAATGGCAGAAATACACAAAGAACACTCACACAGAGAACTGAGGATGAGCACAGCCAAGTCATGTGAAACAGGAAGATGAAGTGTGTATGTCTGATATCATCTCTCTTGTTTCAGTCATCCATTTGGTGTAGAGATGCTGTCGCTATGTAATGAGGAAATCAAGAAGTACAAAGATGTGCAGAAGTTATGCATATTTGTGGAAGTGCTATGACATTTCCATAACATTGTATGTGTACACATATACACACACTAATCTATAAGGATAAATCTCACAAAAGTAATTGATTAGTTATATTGTATGCAAAGCAAAAATGCTCAGCGATTCCTTCGATAGATTTGAGCAGACTTATAAAGCAATGGCTTACATGTGATTGGCTAGGAATTACCCAGCTAATGGTGCGATGATATACAGCTGTTAGTCTTCCCGCTAGAACTATACTGCACTTACATTTCTTGCTGTGAGATGTTACCCCACGATTTCTGGGGGGAATGGCCCTAGCCCTCACCCTCAGATCCAACAGGTCCCATACGTGCTCAATGGGATTGAGATCCGGACTCTTTGCTGGCCATGGCAGAAACTGACAT
Source organism: Moxostoma hubbsi (assembly GCA_032164185.1). Taxonomy (NCBI): domain Eukaryota; kingdom Metazoa; phylum Chordata; class Actinopteri; order Cypriniformes; family Catostomidae; genus Moxostoma; species Moxostoma hubbsi. Next base: position 6,343,318 of record JAVLUX010000024.1, read on the forward strand.
TCCTGTCTTGCTGAAATCACGCACAGAACAAGCAGTATGCCTGGTGGCATTGTCATGCTGGAGGATCATGTCAGGATGAGCCTGCAGGTAGGGTACCACATGAAGGAGGAGGATGTCATCCCTGTAACTCACAGCGTGCCTGCAATGACAACAAGCTAAGTCTGATGATGCTGTGACACACCACCCCAGACCATGACGGACCCTCCACCTCCAAATCGATCCCACTCCAGAGTACAGGACATGGTGAAACGCTCATTCCTTCGATGATAATTGCAAGTCTGACCATCACCCATTGTGAGACAAAACCGCAACTCGTCAGTGAAGAGCACTTTCTGACAGTCCTGTCTGGTCCAGCGAAGTTGGGATTGTGCCCTTAGGTGACATTGTTGCCGGTGATATCTGGTAAGGACCTGCCTTATAACAGGCCTACAAGCCCATAGTCCAGCCTCTCTCAGCCTATTGCGGACAGTCTGAGCACTGATGGAGGGATTGTGCATTCCTGGTGTAACTCAGGTAGTTGTTGTTGCCATCCAGAACCTGTTACCGCAGGTGTGATATTCAGATGTACCGATCCTGTGCATGAGTTGTTACGTGGTCTGCCACTGTGAGGACAATCCGCTGTTCTTCCTGTCTCCCTGTAGTGCTGTCTTAGTCGTCTCACAGTACGGACATTGCAGTTTATTGCCCTGGCCACATCTGCAGTCCTCGTGCCTCCCAGCAGCATGCTTAAGGCACATTCACACTGATGAGCAGAAACCCTGGGCATTTTTCTTTTGGTGGAGTCAGTAGAAAGGTCTCTTTAGTGTCCTAAAGTTTTTCTAACTGTGACCTTAATTGCCTACCGTCTGTAAGCTGTTAGTGTCTTAACGACCGTTCCACAGGTGCATGTTCATTAATTGTTTATGGTTCATTGAACAAGCATGGAAAACATTCTTTAAACCCTTTACAATAAAGATCTGTAAAGTTATTTGGATTTTTACAAAATTATCTTTAAAATGCAGTGTCCTGAAAAAGGGATGTTTCTTTTTTTTTTTGAGTTTATATGTAATATTTTAGAAGGTTTAAAACATTGAGATTAATATTTCCTCTTCTTCCCTTAGGTTCTGTGGAATGGTGCAGTTTCAGGGTGATGTAAGGAAGTAGTGTTGTCACGGTACCAAAATTTCAGTAGTCGGTACCAATACCAGTGAAATTTCACGGTACTCGATACCATTTTCGGTACTAAAACACAAAAACAGGTTACTAAACAACACTCTTTTATTCACAAAGTAAACATTAGCAGCAGAACTGAGAACAATAATATACCATTGAGCAACACTTAAAGTTAAATATATTATTTTTAAATAACAAAACTGTACAATGTATGCTTAAAGTATTTTTTTTTTAAAGTATGGTTTTTGCTGATCTATAATGTTTCCTTTTTCATCATCCTCAAATCCAAAGAATTTCCAAACCTGGCTTTTTCCACTTTTCTTTTCGACAAGATTAAGTTGAGACTCCGCAGCAGCAGCTTCTACTTTGCTTGTCATCATCTTTTGCTTGTTGTGAGCGTTCGAATATTCCCGACTCTGATTGGGAACCGGGTAGACCCGGTAATAGGTACTTTCATAATTTCTGGTATAGTAAAATTGTTTTTGTTTGAGTACCGGAGTACCGGTATTTTTGACAACACTATAAGGAAGACTGTCTTACTGCAGCTGCTGATGTTTCTCTGTCACCCCTTCCCCGTTGTGTCTCTGTCTCCACTCTCTGACTCTATACATGAGCTAATTAGGTCTATGACAGTCTGTAGGGAGAACATACATGTATAAGACTTCACCCCAGACATACTCTAGCCACTACTTAGTTGGTATCCTGGATATAATTCTGACATCATCGACTCTGTTCTGTGTCTTTCTATTCTCTTGGGTCTGAAGATCAGAAAGACGACTGCCAGCCAGGTGTATGAGATGCTCTTGACCTATGATGATGTCATAGACGATGATCAAGTGCTGGCTGATGTTATGGCCTCGCTTAGAGACACTAATTGGTGAGTGTTGAGACAGGGCTTATTGGAGAATGAAGGGCAGATGACAGGGCTTAACTGTAAGGATTTCAGTTGCTTGCCTGGAAATATCAGGGAATTGTAAAATTGTGTTTTATACAATAAAATAAAAAAAGATTGGAAAGTAGTGAACATTTTTCTTGTTATGCAAACAAAATATTTAATCAGCTACATATTGGCTATTTGTAGAGTAAAACTTCCTCTCAAGCCATAGTGAATTGTTCTTTTTAGTCGGTTCTTTTCAATGAATCGGTTGAACTTGTTTACAGTTTGGTCCGAATAGTACATTAGAAAAATATTGTGAATTTAAATAATTCTATTATTATTATTATTATTATTATTCTGTATTAATTGGTAAAAAAAGAGTGAGACCTCTGTAAACAGCTAAAATGTAACATTAGATAAATGTAAGAAATACAACACATTTTTTTGTGCTGATTTTTTAATAATTTTCAACCATTCTAACTGATGCTGATCCAAGACTAACAAAGTAGAGATAGACTGATATAGATTTTTGATGACTGATACGATATTGATCAGTTTTATGTTTAAGTGTCTGATAACCGATATGCATAACCGATTTTTAATTCTTGTATTATTTCTGCTTTAGACACTCAAACTAATATTATACAAAGAATATTTTACTAGTTTTAGTTGCAATATGCACTTGTTCAAATGTAATTATTATTTGAAATGTAAAGTATTTTGTGTCCTACTCTAAACCCGAAAATAACCCCTTGAGACCTGAGCGTGACTGCTGTGTGCATTTGTCATGTGCCTTTTTCATTTGTAACTAGTAGCACCTAATAAAGAAGCAAAAATAAAAATCTAGAGCAAATACTGTAGTTTTCCTAAAAATTTATGTCCACATATGTGGACAGCGGGACCAAGTTGTTATATTTTAATAATACATAAAAGCTATAGAAAGTATTTTTTTATCAAATTGCTTGTTTCCATGAGTGTTGGTTATTCATGTTTTTGAGACGTTATATACATTACAACTGAATTTCTGTAAAGCTGAATAAATAATTCTTATACAAAGTAATGGGTCAGCATCATCCAGTCACTGCCAACCATGTTAAGATAAAAATTTGCGTTATAAAATTCCGCCAAACATGAACATTTCTGCCAAACATCATCTGCAGCCTGAAACTGAACATTTGATCAGATTTTAGGAGTGAATGCACTTAACTGTATAGAAATATAAACTAAGCTATAATAAACTATAAAATAAAAACTAAGATAAAATCTCTTCATTTTCGTATACAATCGTCTCTACTTTTTCATTATGAGATAGAATATTCAGCTGTTACGCCTTCAAAATATTCCGAATGAGTTCGCGCTGTTGCTCTAGTAACGGTTACAGGTCTCCTACTCCTGTGGCTGCAACACGAAACTACATGGAGCAAGAACACAACAATCATAGACAGTGGCGAACACGCGACGAGCGCCGACGACATGCGAGGTAGAAGGAAGAGGCTCGATATTTGGTTGCATTTTAGGTACAATGATATTGACAAAAAGTCAGAATGTGTCATTATAACTGACAGGAAGCACTGCGGACAAAAAATATCGGGGGAAAAACACCACCAACCTATCTAAAGGCTAACCACCCACACATTCAGGGAAGTTAACTTAAATATACGTCTCATAAGCTAATGCTGATTTTAGGCATCTACGCTGTAAATTAACCAGTTAGCTATGGTGTTGTGGCACATACATTATGCAGGTTATATATTTTATGTAACTTATTTGCTTAATAAAATACTCTTCAGAACAAGTTCATCATTTGTGAATGTGTCTCTTAAATCAGAAAACCAGACACGTTTAACAAAGTGAGTTCAACATATCATTCAACAAGTGTATTTTGTCAGGTAATTATGACATTTAACCAATATTTGAGATGTGTGAAACATTATTTGACTGAAATGGTTATCTCAGAATTAATCTCAGAAATAATTTATTTAAAAAAGACTAAAATGTTTTGAAACTTGACTAAGATATATTGAGTTTTCTTTTGACTAAAACTAGACTAAAATGACGAGACTTTTAGTTGACTAAAACTTGACTAAGATACCTTAAATTCTCTTTTGACTAAAACTAGACTAAAATGACGAGACTTTTAGTTGACTAAAACTTGACTAACAAAAAAAGATATGTGAATGACTAAATATGACTAAAACTAACAAGGACATTTGGCATAAGACTAAGACTAAATTAAAAATAGGTGACAAAATTAACACTACACTAGAGTGACTTGTTCCTCGTCCTCCCTGACCTTGCACAGCACCTGTGCAAGAAGGCTCACAGGGGGAGCTGTGTGCCAGTGCATCTGCCCTGAGGGGAGCCTCTGAGCGGGCATACCAGAGCGGGCAGTGGGAGGTCTCTTGGGAGGCAAACAGATCTACCTGGGCCTTGCCGAGCCGTTCCCAGATCAGCTGAACCGAGTGGGGGTGAAGCCTCCACTCTCCGCCAGGCAAGCGTTGTCGTGACAGCGCGTCCGCTATCACATTGAGGTTGCCGGGGATGTCGTGACATGTGGCGGGAGCGTAGGCAACCTTGGCGCCCCAACCCAATCTGGAGGCGTCGGTCATGACCAAGGCGCGTCGGGACACCTGCTGTAAGGGTGCTCCTGCCCGTAAGAAACAGAGGTCTGTCCAGGGTTTGAATGTTTGGCGGCAGGCGGGGGTGATTGTCACACGGTGCGTGCCGCGGCACCATTCTCGTCTCGGGACTCAGGTCTGAAGCCAGTGCTGAAGCGGTCTCATATGCATCAACCCCAGCGACCACCACGGAGGACGCCATATGCCCTAGGAGCCTCTGGAAAAGTTTTAAGGGGACCGTTGTGCCTGGCCTGAAGGCAGCGAGGCACCTCAACACTGCACCTCCTAAGCTTGTTGGTGAGACATGCTGACATAGCGACCGAGTCTAACTCCGGAAGTACGCATCCTTCAGGTCCACCACTGCGAACCAATCTGATGCCGAACGCAGGTTAAGATATGTTTCTGCGTGAGCATTTTGAACGAGAGTTTGTGCAGCGCTTGGTTGAGAACTCGCAGGTCCAAGATTGGTTGTAAGCCACCGCCTTTCTTGGGTACGATGAAGGGCTGTAGAAACCACGGTGTTGTAAGTTTTGGAGTTGAACGAGGATGTCGTCCTACAGGCCTTGGAAGGGAGTATAGGGCAACCGCGCCAGGTGGTAGGGTTTCCGGGGCATAGATGGAGTGCAACAGCCCTGTCCACCTGGGGAATTGCCATATACCCGTGGACCACTCCGCCGTCGAGGGTAGTGAGAGCAGACGAGAAGGGCTTGTGACGAGTGGAGAGGGGGGGCTCTCCACAAAGATGTCAGCTCGTCATACACTTCCGGGAAAAACGGGACCGGGGGGGGGCAAGGCTGTGAGCGGTGCCCAGACCCCAGGAACCAGTCATCCAACCGTGACAGGTATGGGGAGGACGGAGGTTTCCAATCCAACCCCAAATTGACGGCGGCCCTGGCCAGCATGTCGGACATCTGCGCGTCAGCCTCAACCAGGGCATGCTGGCCCAAAGGCGGCAGCCCAGGGGAGGTATCAGCATCAGATACCGCGCTCTCCAATGCAGTGGTGAGGTCATCCACCTCGAGCTCCAGAGGATAGGCAGACTGGCTGTGAGGCGAGCCGCTGTTGCCTCGAGCACGGACGGGAGTCAACGAGCGTGTCGGGGGGCGGGTGGTCCGAGGGGGCGTACCTGGCGGTTCTGCACCCGCTGCCCTCCCCAAATCACCTCCATCGCCAACCGCATCGTCCTCAATCCCGTGGGAAGGGGGGGGTGGGGGGCTGGAGTGGCGTGCTTTCTGTTGAAAGCGAGCCGCGACCGCAACGTTGCCATGGTCATGCTCTTGCAGTGAGAGCATGAACCATCCATAAGCGCTGCCTCAGTGTGATCGGTGCCCAGACATACGAGACAACGCCTGTGGCCGTCTGAAGCGGAGAGCACTCTACCGCATCCAGGAACTACACAGGGGCGGAATGGCATCTTTAAAAAGACACGTCCTGAAAAGGACGTTCAACGCCGCTGTGTATTGCTCTTTTACAGAGAAAATTGCTCTTTATAAAAACTCTTTTAAATGCTCTACGCTGTCGAAGTGACCAGGGGCAAACTGCACGCTGTGTAGAGAAGGAGAAAGCCGCTGAAGTGCGCCGTAGATCCAACAGCAAAACAGAGCATCAGAGGATAGAAGCAGGAAAACTGGTGTGTCACTCGCAGCTGGCTGCATACACGACCATCGGCTCCAAAGAAAATTTCTGAATGAATGTGCGTATTTCCCTCACCTTTATACCCGTATGTCCGGGGGCGGGGTATGCAAATACTGTTCGCAAACTCTCATTGGCCTTTTTTCATAGATCAGAGGCATATTCAGCGCTCAAGAGAGACCTCTAGTGTTGCTTCTTCGACACAAGGTCGAAGTGAGCGACAGACGGGGAAACCAATTTACAATAAACAACATATTTACACAACACAATTTACATAACACATGTACACATAATTGCACAACATAGTACTAATATACAATGTAAAGTAAACAATACACAACATATTTACACAACACAATTTACATATCAAATGTTCACATAATTACACAACATATATACAATGTACAGTAAACAATATGCACAATATAGAATACACATACAATAAAAAACTAAAAATATGTGTCAGAGTGTGCACCTCCTCTCTGTAGGTTGTTTCATCATTGTCAGTGATCAGACCTACCACTGACGTATCGTCAGCAAACTTAATGATGGCATTGGAGCTATGTGTCGCCACACAGTCATGTGGGTAAAGGGAATACAGGAGTGGGCTGAGAACACAGCCCTGCGGGGCTCCAGTGTTGAGAGTCAGTGATGAGGAGATGTTGCTGCCCATTCTAACCACCTGACGTCTGCCTGACAGGAAATCCAGGATCCAGCTGCACAGCGAGCTGTTTAGGCCCAGAGCCCAGAGTTTCTCATCAAGCTTGGAGGGCACTATGGTGTTGAATGCTGAGCTGTAGTCCACAAACAGCATTCTCACATATGTGTTCCTTTTTTCCAGATGGGAGAGAGCAGTGTGTATTGTAGATGCTATGGCATCATCAGTGGAGCGGTTGTTGCGGTAGGCAAACTGTAATGGGTCCAAAGAGGTGGGCAGAACAGAGCAGATGTAATCTCTGATTAGCCTCTCAAAGCATTTGCTGATGATGGGGGTCTGAGCAACAGGACGCCAATCATTTAAGCAAGTGATTTTGGCTTGCTTCGGTACAGACACAATGGTTGATGTTTTGAAGCATGTGGGGAATACAGACAGGGAGAGGGACAGGTTGAAAATGTCCGTAAAAACACCAGCCAGTTGGTTCACACACGCTCTGATGATGCGGCCCGGAATGCCGTCTGGACCCGCGGCTTTACGGAATGTCATCCGTCGGAAGGATGAGGTTACATCCGCAACAGAGACGGAGAGTGAACCATCATCTGTAGTGTCGGCCGCGAGAACTCTCTCTGCGAGGGCGGTGTTGTTGTCCTCGAAACGAGCATAAAATGTATTAAGCTCGTCCGGGAAAGAGGCAGCGGTGTTCATGGTGGAGTTTTTATTCCGTTTGTAGTCTGTGATGATGTTAATTCCCTGCCACATACTTCTAGAGTCTGTGGTGTTGAACTGTCCTTCGATTTTGTGCCTGTACTGGCATTTGGCTGCACTGATAGAGTTACGGAGGGCATAACTGGCTTGTTTACGCTCCTCTGCGTTCCCGGAATTAAAAGCGGAGGGCCAGGTTGAAAACTTGCAAGTCCAAGATCGGTCGTAAGCCGCCGCCTTTCTTGGGTACAATGAAGTAATGGCTGTAGGGACCCTTCTTCATCTCGGCTGGAGGGACAGGCTCTATCGTGTCATTGCCATGCAAAGCGGTAAAGAGGACGCCCGTGAAGGGGGGCGGAGGCCTAGCAAACTTAATTGCGTAACCAAGTCGAATGGTCCCGGCCAGCCAGCGTGCCGGATTGGGAAGTGAAAGCCACTCATCCAAGCTCCGTGCTAGGGGCACTAAGGGGACAATTACTTTTGACATACCCGGCGGGGCTTCACAGCGGGGCAGAGCAGGTAATGTGGCAAAAGCATGTCCAGAGGTTCTGGTGCTGAGAGAAGTCTCGAAGCACTTACCTTGCTCCGCACACCTGGCAGGGGGCGGGTTAGTGACTGAGGAGGAGTTCCCATGGAGGCGTCCACTAGACTCGTCAGAACCAGCCGGCCGGGGGACAACAGTGGTGGGGCTGGAGGCGAGAGGTCTGCGTCCAATGTGCCGAGACTGTTGAGGTATGGCAGCAGAGTGCCGTGAGAATGGCATTTGCAGTCTAGGTAACCCAGAGTAAGAGGAAATTGCTCTATTATTGAAAATGTGCTGAAAGTACCTTTAACTGAAGGTTCTCTTCCCGGCCCTCCACCGGGGGACGGAGTGGTCTGCTTACCAGCTCCAGAGCAAACGTCTTAGTCTCCAGGTCGTCCATCTCAGGACCGCTTGGAAGCCTTCCGGGTCCTCTAAGGGGTTCGTGAGGCATGCGCTTCCTGCGGGGCGCTCGAAGCAGGGGCTGAGAGTTGGGCCCGGGTTGAGGCGGAGATGCTTGTTTTGTGAAAGCTGCAGGAGGACAAATCCCGTAGAAAGGAGGCAAGGCGCGGGGGGGGGCGGCTGAAGTGACTTTCCCTCGTGAAGAAAGAAAGCTGCGACCGCAATGCTGCCATGGCTATGTTCTCGCACCTAGAACATCAAATCAAATCAAAATCAAATCAAATCAAATCAAATCAAAATCAAAATCAAATCAAATCAAATCAAATCACTTTATTGTCACACTACTGTGTACACGAGTGCAACAGCAGGTGAAATTCTTGTGTGCAGTTCCGAGCAACATAGCAGTAATGACAGTGACGAGACATAAACCACTTTACAATAAACAACATATTACACAAAACAATTTACATAACAAACTTACACAACAATTTACATAACAAATGTACACATACCTACACAACAATTTACATAACAAATGTACACAATACACACAATGTAGAATACACACACTAGATACGGGTATAAATATATATATATACACTAACTGAATTGGGAGAATATATTGACAGAATGAGGATTTATAAAGTGCAGTGCTGATTGTAGATCGTGAGAGATCATGTGTTCAAAAGTCTTATTGCTTGTGGGAAGAAGCTGTCATGTAGTCGGGTGGTGTGGGTCCTGATGCTGCGATACCGCCTGCCTGATGGAAGCAGTGAGAGCAGCCCATGACTCGGGTGGCTGGAGTCTTTGATAATCCTCCGAGCTTTCTTCACACACCGTCTGTTATATATATCCTGGAGGGAGGGAAGCTCACCTCCGATGATGTTTCTGGCCGTTCGCACCACCCTTTGCAGGTCTTTGCGGTTGTGGGCGGTGCTGTTGCCGTACCAGGTGGTGATGCAGCCAGTCAAGATGCTCTCAACAGTACTAGTGTAGAACAGTGTGAGGATGTGTTGGTTCATTCCAAACTTCCTCAGCCGTCTCAGGAAGAAGAGGCGCTGGTGAGCCTTCTTCACAACGGCCTCAGTGTGGACGGACCATGTGAGTTCCTCAGTAATGTGGACACCGAGGAACTTGAAGCTGCTGACTCTCTCCACCGGTGCTCCATTGATGGTGATGGGGGTGTGTTCTCTGTCTTTCTTCCTGAAGTCCACCACAAGCTCCTTGGTTTTACTGACGTTGAGGGAGAGGTTGTGCTCCTGACACCAGCGTGTCAGAGTGTGCACCTCCTCTCTGTAGGCTGTTTCATCATTGTCAGTGATCAGACCTACTACCGTCGTATCGTCAGCAAACTTAATGATGGCATTGGAGCTATGTGTCGCCACACAGTCATGTGTGTAAAGGGAATACAGGAGTGGGCTGAGAACACAGCCCTGCGGGGCTCCAGTGTTGAGGGTCAGTGGTGAGGAGATGTTGCTGCCCATTCTAACCACCTGACGTCTGCCTGACAGGAAATCCAGGATCCAGCTGCACAGCGAGCTGTTTAAGCCCAGAGCCCGGAGTTTCACATCAAGCTTGGAGGGCACTATGGTGTTGAATGCTGAACTGTAGTCTACAAACAGCATTCTCACATATGTGTTCCTTTTTTCCAGGTGGGAAAGAGCAGTGTGTATTGTAGATGCAATAGCATCATCAGTGGAGCGGTTTTTACGGTAGGCAAACTGCAATGGGTCCAAAGAGGTGGGCAGAACAGAGCAGATGTGATCTCTGATCAACCTCTCAAAGCATTTGCTGATGATGGGGGTCAGAGCAACAGGACGCCAGTCATTTAAATAAGTGATTTTGGCTTGCTTCGGTACAGGCACAATGGTTGATGTTTTGAAGCATGTGGGGACTACAGACAGGGAGAGGGACAGGTTGAAAATGTCCGTAAAAACACCAGCCAGTTGGTTCGCGCATGCTCTGATGACGCGGCCCGGAATGCCGTCTGGACCCGCGGCTTTACGAACGTTCACCCGTCGGAAGAATCGGGTTACATCCGCAACAGAGACGGAGAGTGAACCATCATCTGTAGTATCGGCCGCGAGTGCTCTCTCCGCGAGGGCGGTGTTGTTGTTCTCGAAGCGAGCATAAAATGTATTAAGCTCGTCCGGGAGAGAGGCAACGGTGTTCATGGCGGAGTTTTTATTCTGTTTATAGTCCGTGATGATGTTAATTCCCTTCCACATACTTCTGGAGTCAGTGGTGTTGAACTGACCTTCAATTTTGTGCCTGTACTGGCGTTTGGCTGTGCTGATGGATTTACGGAGGGCATAACTGGCTTGTTTACGCTCCTCCGCGTTCCCGGAATTAAAAGCGGTGGTCCGCGCAGTAAGTGCCGCGCGAACATCGCCGTTAACCCAGGGTTTCTGGTTGGGGTAGATCCGTATGTTTTTCATCGGAACAACGTCCTCTACGCACTTCCTGATGAAACACGTTACGCTATCAGCGTAAACCTCGATGTCGTCATCGGAGGCAGACCGGAACATCTCCCAGTCCGCGTGATCAAAACAGTCCTGTAGCGCAGAGTCTGATTGGTCCGACCAGCACTGGATCATTCTGAGGGCGGGTGATTCCCGTTTCAGTTTCTGCCTGTAAGCGGGCAGAAGCAGAACGGAAGAGTGGTCAGATTTGCCAAATGGTGGGCGGGGGAGGGATTTGTAGCCATCCCGGAAAGGAGAATAGCAATGATCCAAAACCCGGTCCCCTCGTGTGTTAAAGCTGATGTGTTGGTGGTATTTTGGTGCTATTGTTTTGAAGTTGGCTTTGTTGAAGTCCCCGGTAACAATGAACGCGGCCTCAGGGTGCGCGGTTTCCTGCTCACTTATACTGCCATACAGTTCCCTAAGTGCCCGGTCTGTGTCGGCTTGTGGGGGGATGTACACAGCAGTGATAATGACCGCTGGGAATTCCCTCGGTAGCCAGAATGGTCGACACAGAAGCATGAGAAATTCCAGATCAGGAGAGCAGAAAGACCTGATAAAATGTACATTCCTCTGATCACACAATGATTTGTTGATCATAAAACATACACCTCCACCTCTGCTTTTACCTGAGAGGTCTTTCCCTCTGTCCGCTCGGTGCACGGAGAAACCCGTGGGTTCGATAGCCGTGTCTGGAATCTCCGCGGACAACCAGGATTCCGTAAGACAGATAACACAGCATTCTCTCGTCTCTCGTTGGAAAGAGATCCGCGCTCTCAGCTCGCAGAGCTTGTTGTCCAGAGACTGAACATTTGCCAGTAGTATACTGGGTAGCGGGGGGCGATTTGCGCGACGTCTTAATCTGATGAGAACGCCGGCTCTTTTTCCTCTTTTCCATGAACCATTCATAAAACGCTGCCTGCGTGTGATCACAGCCCAGGGACGCGAGGCAGCTTTTATAACCATCAGAAGTGGAGAGAAATCAACTGCATCCAGAAACTACACAGAGGCAGAAAGATGTCTTTAAAAAGACACGTCCTGAAAAGGACGGTCAACGCCAGCTGTGTATTGCTCTTATAGAGAAATAAACTCTTTTAGGAAAACATTCTCTTTTAAAAGCGCTGTCGAAGCTGCACTGCTGTGCAGAGAAGGAGAAAGCCGCTGAAATGCGCCATAGATCCAACAGCATATGCTCTGAGAGATGAGAGGAACAGTTTTTGTGAATCGCAACTCGCTGCTCACACAACCAGTCTGCTCCGAAGAAAATTTCTGAATGAAACAGATGCATTTCCCTCCCTTTATACCCATATGTCCGGGGGCGGGACATGCAAATTCTGTCTGCCAAGTTCTCATTGGCCTTTTCTCATAGATCAGAGATGCGAAAGGCTCTCAAGAGCCTTCTTCGACACAACATCGAAGAGAGCGACAGACGGGGAACTAGAGGCTCTACTCTTTACACCCAAACAGGGGTCAATTAAAAAACTTAGAGGCTTCTTACCAGAAGCACTTTTGTTGGTGCTACACACGTAGAAGCGCTTCATGGAAATCTAAGTCATGCTGTTGTGTCACATGACTCAGGGCGGCAAAAGTTTAACCCTTAAATGACAGTGTAGAGAGTTGTGAACAGTATTGAGTTGAAATTTTGCATATAGAATACAGCGTAATATTGCGTATAGCGAAGTCAAAATACAATGTGGTCACGGTATCACATGATGTTAAAGAACCAAAAATCCATTAAGTGGAAAAGTGTAAGTGTATATATCGGTTAAAAACATTGGTTAAACCTATTATTAGCCTATTTCTAAATATTTTTAAATGTTTATGTTTGTGAGACAAATAAAAAAGTCACATATATGACCAACAAACACAAAAAGTAGTGACAATGCAACATTGGCCCTATATGGCAAGTGACAATTTCATCAGTTGGTCCGAAACTCTCTTACACTGTTGAGCATGAGCTACCATTGAGCTTTTATGGTTGTTTTGTTTTTACTCTAGGGGAAAGTGACATCGCCACAGTGCGGACACACAGGAATCAGCTCTGTGATTGGCTGGGACTGCCAAGGCCGACACTCATATCCAAGGTAACACATAAGGAGAAGTGGTTTGTGGGAAAGAATACTGTGTGAGTCATTCCTCATCTGAAATCCAGATGCTGCTTCTGTCATTACTCATCTGATGGTGGGCGGATAAAGTGTTTGGATGCATTAGTATGCACTAATCAGTTCAGCTCTCCTAATCAGAACCAGAAACCATGAGATTTCGGCTGAAAAAGTTATTTCTCTATCTGTGATTAAGATGCCCTTTTCTTTAATATGAAGTCATTTTTGAATTGCATTATAAAGTCCAAAATACCTTTTTAGGCCTGTTTACACTGAGTCTGATGCAGATTGTCTAAAATCTAATGCATTAGCCAATTTTTTTTTTCATAGTGTCACTGTTTAAACTTAAAGGGATCGTTAAATGAGGAAATACATTTTCCTTGATCTTTTGACGCAGTATAAGAGATCACTGTAAGTGTCTGACAGAGGGTCAGAATGAGGGTGGAAAATTATCATGGTTTACAAATATATGATTTTTGTTTGTTTTTTGGACAAAACAGTTTACTCATATTATAAATGAACCTCAAGGAACATATTAAAATTATAAAAAGGCATCATGGCAGTCCAAGGGGGCACAAGGGGCAAACAGGCAGTCCAAGGGGAAAACAGGCAGTTCAAGGGTCACAAGAGGCAAGGGGATGAGAGGAAAATGGCAAGGTCCGGAAGCAGATCCGGCAGATGGGCTGGATCAAAAAGCATGGGAGGTGGACAGGGAGAGGATCAGGAGGCCTGGGAGGCGGCCATAGGACGGGGACTGGGTCAGGGGGCCTGGGAGGCGGTCACAGGCCAGGGACCGGGTCAGGAGGCCTGGAAGGCAGCCAAAGGATGGGGACCGGGTCAGGAGGCCTGGGAGGCGGCCACTGGACGGGGACTGGGTCAGGAGGCCTGGGAGGCGGCCACAGGACAGAGGCAGGAGCAGACTGTGGTTCGGCTGAGCCGTGGCATGGAGCAGACTCTGGCTGTGGAGCCATGGAAGGCGGAACCATGGAGGACCCTGTGGACAGAGCCATGGAAGGCTCTGGTGACGTGGAAGGCTCTGGTGGAGTCCTGGAGGCAGGAGCCCTGGAAGGCGGAGCCCTGGAAGACTCAGGAGGCAGGAGCCCTGGAAGGCTCGGGAGGCAGGAGCCGTGGAAGTCTCGGGAGGCGGAGCCCTGGAAGGCGGAGCCCTGGAAGACTCGGGAGGTAGGAGCCCTGGAAGGCGGAGCCATGGAAGACTCGGGAGGCAGGAGCCCTGGAAGGCTCGGGAGGCGGAGCCGTGGAAGGCTCAGGAGGCAGGAGCCCTGGAAGGCGGAGCCCTGGAAGACTTGGGAGGCAGGAGCCCTGGAAGACTCGGGAGGCAGGAGCCCTGGAAGGCGGAGCCCTGGAAGACTCGGGAGGCAGGAGCCCTGGAAGGCGGAGCCCTGGAAGACTTGGGAGGCAGGAGCCCTGGAAGGCTCGGTAGGCGGAGCCATGGAAGAGAAATTTTTTATTTTTTTATTTTTTAAGAGAGAAAACATTTTAAAATTTAGGCTCAGGAAGGAACTGAGGGGGGGTGACCACTGTGGGAGGAGATGTAAATTCCTCTTCCACTACATCCACAGTGAACGGCGAGCCGCTAACTCGCAGAGTCTCCTCCTCAAACTCGAGGAGCATCCAGTGAGAATACACGGGAGGTAATAGCTCCTGTAGTGAACTACTGAGACCCGCCCTGAAGGAAACCACCAAGGAAAATTCTGGGTAGTTCACTACATTTGCCAGCTCTAGAAACTCACGAACGTGATCCTCAACTGGATGGTCCCCTTGCCTGAGGAGGAGAATTCTGACTCTACATTCTGCTGCTAGATCCATTATTTGGTCAGTTGTTCTGTAACAAGGCAGACGAGGAGTGAGGGTCTAAATGCAGCTTTAATGAGAAAAAAAAAAAACAACAAAAAACACAGGAAACCTTGAACAGGGCTTGGAACACGACATAAATACATCTAACAACTGACAACGAATGATTGAACAACAGGGTTTAAATACACAAAGGGTAATGATTAAATTAAACACAGGTGAGGAACAATGGGAAACAGCTGGAGGTGATCAGAGCAAGGGATGATGGGAAGTGTAGTCCATGGGGAACAGATGACAGAGGCAAATCACAGGGTAGACAACAGTGACTTGTGACAGTATTGCTGTTTAGTTCTGTGTTGTTATATTTGTACAATTTATAGGAAATGAGAAATATAATTCTTCCTTAAGTTCATTTAGTGAAAACATGTCCTGATTATAAACTATAATAGTCTATATTAGGGCTGTCTATCGATTCAAATTTGTATTTAATTAATTACATGATAAGTCGATTAATTGATCAAATTAATGTTTAATCGCATACATCAATATTTTCTAAATACAGCCCCCAAATAAAAATTATTCAATCTATAAGACTAAACGTTTATATATATACAGTATATATATATATATATATATATATATATATATATATATATATATATATATATATATATATATATATATTTACACTCACCTAAAGGATTATTAGGAACACCATGCTAATACTGTGTTTGACCCCCTTTCGCCTTCAGAACTGCCTTAATTCTACATGGCATTGATTCAACAAGGTGCTGAAAGCATTCTTTAGAAATGTTGGCCCATATTGATAGGATAGCATCTTGCAGTTGATGGAGATTTATGGGATGCACATCCAGGGCACGAAGCTCCCGTTCCACCACATCCCAAAGATACTCTATTGGGTTGAGATCTGGTGACTGTGGGGGCCATTTTAGTACAGTGAACTCATTGTCATGTTCAAGAAACCAATTTGAAATGATTCGAGCTTTGTGACATGGTGCATTATCCTGCTGGAAGTAGCCATCAGAGGATGGGTACATGGTGGCCATAAAGGGATGGACATGGTCAGAAACAATGCTCAGGTAGGCCGTGGCATTTAAACAATGCCCAATTGGCACTAAGGGGCCTAAAGTGTGCCAAGAAAACATCCCCCACACCATTACACCACCACCACCAGCCTGCACAGTGGTAACAAGGCATGATGGATCAATGTTCTCATTCTGTTTATGCCAAATTCTGACTCTACCATCTGAATGTCTCAACAGAAATCGATACTCATCAGACCAGGCAACATTTTTCCAGTCTTCAACTGTCCAATTTTGGTGAGCTCTTGCAAATTGTAGCCTCTTTTTCCTATTTGTAGTGGAGATGAGTGGTACCCGGTGGGGTCTTCTGCTGTTGTAGCCCATCCGCCTCAAGGTTGTGCGTGTTGTGGCTTCACAAATGCTTTGCTGCATACCTCGGTTGTAACGAGTGGTTATTTCAGTCAAAGTTGCTCTTCTATCAGCTTGAATCAGTCGGCCCATTCTTCTCTGACCTCTAGCATCAACAAGGCATTTTCGCCCACAGGACTGCCGCATACTGGATGTTTTTCCCTTTTCACACCATTCTTTGTAAACCCTAGAAATTGTTGTGCGTGAAAATCCCAGTAACTGAGCAGATTGTGAAATACTCAGACCGGCCCGTCTGGCACCAACAACCATGCCACGCTTAAAATTGCTTAAATCACCTTTCTTTCCCATTCTGACATTCAGTTTGGAGTTCAGGAGATTGTCTTGACCAGGACCACACCCCTAAATGCATTGAAGCAACTGCCATGTGATTGGTTGATTAGATAATTGCATTAATGAGAAATTGAACAAGTGTTCCTAATAATCCTTTAGGTGAGTGTATATACACACAGTGGCATGCAAAATTTTAGGCACCCCTGGTTAAAACTTCTGTTACTGTGAATAGTTAAGTAAGTAGAAGATGAACTGATCTCCAAAAGGCATAAAGTTAAAGATGAAACATTCTTTTCACAATTTTAAGCAAGATTAGTGTATTGTTTTGTAGAATTTTAGATTGAAAAAAATGAAATAGATTTGAGCTCTCAGATAACTTTTACCAAGGTCTCAGACCTTAATTAGCTTGTTAGGGCTATGACTTGTTAACAATAATATGATGGCAAAGTGATTTCACATTGCCGATTCCTCAGTTCGTAATGTAATTAAGAAATGGCAGTTATCAGGAATGGGGGAGGTCAAGTTAAGGTCTGGAAGACCAAGAAAACTTTCAAAGAGAAATGCTCGTAGGATTGCTAGAAAGGCAAATTAAAACCCCTTTTGACTGCAAAAGACCTTAAAGAAGATTTAGCAGACTCTGGAGTAGTGGTGCACTGTGCAATGACACCTGCACAAATATGACCTTCGTGGAAGAGTCATGAGAAGAAAATATTTGGATTTTCAACACAAAATTCAGCATCAGAAGTTTGCAAATGAACATATAAACAAGACTGATGCATTTTGGAAACAAGTCCTGTGGACTGATTAAGTTAAAATGTAATAAAATGCAATTTTTGGTGCAATGAGCAAATGTATATTTGGAGAAAAAAGAGAGCAGAATTTCATGAAAGAACACCTCTCCCAACTGTTAAGCACAGGGGTGGATCGATCATGCTTTGGGTTTGTGTTGCAGCCAGCGGCACGGGAAACATTTCACTGGTAGATCTTTTTTTTACCATCTGTAAAAAAGCTGAAGATGAAAAGAGGATGGCTTCTACAACAGGATAATGGTCAAAATCCACAATGGACTACCTCACGAAGCACAAGCTGAAGGTTTTGCCATGGCCCTCACAGTCTCAGACCTAAACATCATCAAAAATATGTGGATAGATCTCAAAAAGAGCAGTGCATGCAAGATGGCCCAAGAATCTCACAAAGCTAGAAGCCTTTTGCAAGGAAGAATGGGTGAAAATCCCCCAAACAATAATTTAAAGATTCTTAGCTGGCTACAAAATTGTTTACAAGATGTGATACTTGCAAAAGGGGGTGTTTCTAAATACTGACCATGCAGGGTGCCCAAACTTTTGCATCGGGCCCTTTTCCTTTTTTGTTATTTTGAAACTGTAAAATATAATAATAAAAAAGTAATATTGCTTAAAATATTAAAGACATTTGTCATCTTTAACTTTATGCCTTTTGGAAATCGGCCCATCTTTAACTCTCTTAGCTATTCAGTTACAGAAATTTTGATCAGGGGTGCCCAAACTTTTGCATGCCACTGTGTATATATATATATATATATATATATATATACATACATACATACATTACCGGTCAAAAGTTTTGAAACACTTACTCATTCTTTATTATATATATATATATATATATATATATATATATATATATATATATATATATATATATATATATATATATAATAAATTATATATTATATAATTTATTATATATATATATTATATTTTTTATTTTTTTTTAATTTTTAATTTTAGAATAATAGTAAAGTCATCAAAACTATTAAATAACATAAATGGGAATTATGTTGTACAAAATCCAAAATAAATCAAAACTGTGTTATATTTTAGCATCTTCAAAGTAGTCACCCTTTGTCTAGAATTTGCAGACATGTACTCTTGACATTTTCTTAAACATCTTGAGGTTTCACCCTGAGATGTTTTTCAAACAGCATTGAAGGCATTCTATCTATGTTGGGCACTTATTGGCTTCTTTTCTTTATTATTTGGTCCAAGTCATCCATTTCAAAAACTTTTTTTTTTTAAATAAGATTTTAGTATTTAGTGAAATAAATGTATATGGTGTCACAATTATATTTTTGTCTATAAACCTCATTTCAAACATTTAAGCATTCGCTTTCAGATCAAAAGATTTATAAGATCATGAGAAACATTTCAGTCAAGTGTTTAAATCTTTTGACCAGTAGTGTGTATGCATTTGTAATCAAAATGATTAAACCCCCTGACCAGCAATACATTCTCATAATGTGAATTAAAACACATCAACTAAAACCTCAGTAACAGTCAAAGTACATTTTTAATATACATTTGAGTGATTTTGAGAACAAAGAGTTCAGTTTACCCAAATTTTAAAATAAAAAATAATAATCTCCCCAAATGGTATTTAAAAAATATTCAACCACAAATCCAATCATTTGTGGAGCATCCTTTATCCTTAATAACATAAAATATTTCAGTTAAGTGTTATCAGGCTTCGGACATTTCTCTATTGGAATTTGTACACATTTCTCATGATCAAAAGCTTCCAGCTGCCACTGCTTCCTTGAAATCCCAACAAAGGTTTTAAGCTTGAAATGCTCAGATAGTAGGAAAATTCTTTAGAGGCATGATTAATTGCGCTTTTTTAATGCATTATATATATATATATATAATCACACTGAATTAACACAACAAATCAACAGCCATAATTTATATATATATATAATATAATCAGGAGATTTCATGAATGAATATCTTGAATCTAATTGGCCTAACCCTTAAAATATTTCAGAGCAAATATTAAAATGTAAAGTATATCCAGTATATCTTTTGGAATGAAACTAAAACAAAGGCTTTTATCATGTCATTTCCTGTACTCCGAGACTAGTAATATCTATCGCTTAAAAGTTAATTCCAAGTACATGACCAAAAAGCCAATATCTTATTAATCCCTTTGGAGCTGAATAGTTTTGTGAATAGGCCTTTATATTGGTTTTAGGGCATTTGTCATGTCTTCTGTTTGTTCTGTCTCATTTGTCTGTTTCATAGTTCACCCCAATAGTTCCGTTCATTCTTACCTGGACAAAAGCACCTGGACGGCTCTGCAGGCCACCAGACGTCACCATATGTCTTCACTACTGTCAGATAATGTTGTTCAGCTAATACCACATGACCAGCCATCATTCAAATCTTCAGGAAAGCTTGTGCAATTTAATTTGTAAATTTAGAGAACTATTGATGAATACAGGCTGAAACATACTGTAAATATTAAGGGTGTGTTTTACACCCAGTTTACACTGAAGGTTATTAAAATCAACTACACTGCAAGCCGATTGTTGATCATGGTGAATCAATCTATTTTTTATTTATTTATTTATTTTTTGGATTGTGTAGCATTATTACAGTGATGATGAATTTCCTAATAATTTGAGTTGGTGTACATGGATGTGTTATTAAAAAAAGATGCTCTTAAATAAAAATAGACACTGGGGAGAGGAACTTATCTAACAGGATCAGACTCAACAGGACAGATTAGCATTTACACTGCAAATGCAGTGTGCTCATATGAAAAACACAAATTGAATCGGACCCCCTTTACACCTGTATACTGTAAACTGATGTCCACGTGGATGGGATAATCCGAAACAGATGTTAATACCAGGTCTAATCGTGCCATGGTCATAAACTGCTTAACGCATGTTTAACAAAAACTGCATCGCTACTCTTTGTTGTACAGGGTAATTGCTAGTTATTGACAACATTTTAATTAATACATTTGATGTTTAATCAAGCATATGCACAGCATGAGCATGTACATAGCATACATTTATTTTTGTGGCATAGAAGGTGGGGTTTCTGTGTTCAGATTCAATGGAATGAACCTTATCTCAGCATTCCCCAGCTTTTTCTCTTCAGAAAATGTGCTTTTGACTCACCCCTTCAAATTGATTTTTTATTTTTTATTTTGAGGGAACATAAGAGCACAGGGACCTGTAGTTAGATTACATCCATCTCTCACACCCTCAAACAATTAGTTCTTCCACTCCGTTCCCTCCATCTCACAGCCAACACAACAGCTTTCCAGTCAAGCAACTTAGCAATGAAACTCAATCTAATCCGCCTCATTATACTCCAGGGAAAGCGGTAACATTTACAGGGGAGGAAGCCCTGGCAGAGGACAGACTTCACTTGGTAAGGTCATATCAGTCCTGGCTTCCTCTGGTGGCATGTATTCAAGTGGCTAGTCTCTCTTTATTTATTTATTTTGTTTCATCCATTTAGAGACTACTGTGTTATTATTGAAATTAATATTTTTATATAAATATTTAATGTTGACATTAAAATATATTTTTTTAATATTATATAATATGGCATGATTATGAAATTAAGTAATATTTGAATTAAAATGATTAACATTCATATTTTATTTATGTTGCTTTATTATTATCCTAATTGTTATTTTTTAGAGAAATTCTGATCCATAGAATCTTTGCATATTTTATACAATTGTTCCAATGCACTGCTGCATCAGTATTGAAATTAGTATTTTAATATAAATATTTAATATTGACTAAAATATATTTTTGAAATACACACACACACACACACACACACACACACACACACACACACATATATATATATAGAGAGAGAGAGAGAGAGAGAGAGAGAGAGAGAGATTAATTTGAGAGATGCATCAGAGGAACAATAAAAGCTGATGTATTTTTTCTGAAGACTTTG
This sequence comes from Moxostoma hubbsi, assembly GCA_032164185.1. Lineage (NCBI taxonomy): Eukaryota > Metazoa > Chordata > Actinopteri > Cypriniformes > Catostomidae > Moxostoma > Moxostoma hubbsi. The sequence goes on from JAVLUX010000024.1 coordinate 6,364,748, forward strand.
AACATAATGCATGAATTTTATGGAATACTTTTGTTCTACTTTTACATTGCTTTTGCGTTTGAATATAGCGTGCCAGGTGTTTTTTTATTTTTTACAGTCATGATCACTAAGTACTTGTGGTTGTATTAAAAAGACATGCATGAAGATTCTTCAAAAAATCTCTTTTTGTGTTCCATGGAAAAAATTACAGCATTCTGGTGTGGAACAACAAGGAGTGAGGAATGACAGAACTTTTTTTTAGTATTAATCTGGCTGGGGAATTATGATTGTATCTCACAGAGTGCCCTTGTGGTGTCTAAGATCTAGTTAAGCTTGCTGGAATCAAAATGCATAAATTGATCAGGAATTGTAAGATTAACAACTATATATATATATATATATATATATATATATATATATATATATATATATATATATATATATATATATATAATTATAGGTCCAGGAAAAAAACACTGAGAATTTTCCAGTTAGCAAGGCCAGCCAGGGTTTTCATATAGTAGTGTAATAAATGAAGACATTTTTGTAATGGCATTCCAAATATCAGCAAAGCTGATGAAGTTTTCTGAAATGTCTCCTACACAGGGAGTCACCATAATCTGTTGCAAAGGGCCTTTGTGGATAAAACAGCCTGTAATCCTGCAATAAAGGAACACCATGTTCTTTGTCATAGAGGGACAGTGTACTGGATACAACGAACACCTAAACAGTTGCGATGTGACAATATTCCAAGTAACTATTGTCTGTCCATTGCAAAAATAATCCACTATGCAACACAATCACAGCCAATCAGAACTTATTTCATTAGTGAATTGCTATGTGGGGTTGGTTTTTGGTCCAGTGACATTTTACTGTGGGTAATGAGGCAAAAATATAAACCAACTGACCAACTGTCACATCTCCAAAGATTACTGTCACCTATGTTACCGTCAATCTTTCACTGAAAATGTATGATTTCTATTCACTTTGTTGTGGCCAACTGCTGTCAGTGTGAACATCCCTATGCATGGAGGGAAGTTTATCACTTCTCACTTTATCACGGTTAAACTATGGTTTTAAGCACTGCTGAGTTTTCATCTGAAGTTTCTTCCATGACGGCTGTGCAAAGCCAGCACCGCAGTCCATATGGCGGTATCCATACACCTTACACAATCTCTGGGTGTTGTGATAGTATGATGTTTCAACTTCTCTTTCCCTCCAACCTTTCGTAATTCAAATTTAATTAATTTTGGGGGAGAGATGGAAAGTTCTTTTAGTAATTCAAAGACCTGTGTTTTTATCTGGGTGGGTTGCTTGAATACAGAGGGGATCTACTACAGTGCCGATAGTCAGGAAGAATGCTAATAATTCTAAAAGGCTTACAGTTGCCCGACTGTAGCCATGGCAATGATTCCTGTACAATGAAGGCCTTTTAAAAAGGCTGGGGGGGGGGGGGTCATCCACTCAGCAGTGCTGGTATATTGCAGCAGGGCATTTTCCACTTTCCCTTTTGCTGTTTGTTATTGAATTAGGTGCCGCCCATAGCGATCTACACCATTCTGAGATTATGGCTCTCTGTTAATAGTGGTTTAATAAAGTACAAGCTATAAACCCACTGTCTTGACAAGAGGGAACTTTAAAAGCTTAGATTCAAGTTGCATATAAATGCACGGTAGATAAAAAAAACACTTTCTCAGGAGTAGAATGTCTTGCATTTCTCCACTGAAAGTCTGGGACCACACAGAGAATCTGGGAATCAAAATATAATTTTAACTTGGAAATACACAAAGTTTTGGGTGTTTGAAAGATTTAAAACAAAGAAACATCAATGACCTAAAATGAAAAAGAAATGTTTAGGATTCTGCTAAAATTTCTATGACAATTATCAAATGTAAGTACATTTGTGACATTGACCATATTAACTTCTTTGTACAAAATATCAGATTTCCACACAAGATGCTTTTGGAACATTCTCAAATCATGCTGGAAAACATGGATCATCAGGTTTTGCCCAAACCTGTGGAGTACATGTCCACTCAAATGCATTCTCCAATGTGACGTTAACAACAGTGCTGGTGTCAGGGTTGTATGTGTTTCGTTCCATGCCATGTTTGTTCCTGTTTCCTTGTCATGTGGTCCCTTGGTCATGTGATTTCATGTTTCCCTACATGTTCATGTCTTGTTTTGTTTGGTTAATTGTCTAGTTACCTTGTTATCAGTTCTGTTTTGTCATTGGTTATCATTGTCATGTTTCTCCCTTGTCCATGTATTTAAGCCTCATGTTTGCCTTTGTCCATGGTCAGGTATTGTTTTTGCCAAGTTAAGTCCATATTCAAGTCAAGTCAAGTCTATGTGTATGTTAAGTTTAGTCAAGTTCATATTTTCTTCTGTTCACATTTAGGATTATGTTTTTTTGGATATCACGTTTGTATATAAAACTGCACTTTGGTTCATCACACATAATTGTCTCTTCAACTGCGTTACAGAAAACCTGACCAACCAAAATGAACCCAGCATTCCAGCTTCTTCGTTTTCGCCAGGGGAATCGATCCCTGGAAAATTATGTGGAGGATTTCTGCGCTGCCGGGTGGACTTTAATGAAGTCGTTCTCAAAGACATTTTCTGGGTGGGATTGAATGAGCCAATCTCTTCCCTGATGCCTGGCGGTTGCAGTCCCCTAAATCTGGCTCAGTATATCGACCTTGCCCTGCAGATAATTGGTTCTACGTTCACTGTGGGTGAGGCCGATGTCGAGCCCGAGTCCCACGTCATGGCCGCGCCAAGCCCGAGTCCCACGTCATGGCCGCGCCAAGCCCGAGTCCCACGTCATGGCCGCGCCAAGCCCGAGTCCCAGGTCATGGCCGCGGCAAGCCCGAGTCCCACGTCATGGCCGCGCCAAGCCCTAGTCCCACGTCATGGCCGCGCCAAGCCCGAGTCCCACGTCATGGCCGCGCCAAGCCCTAGTCCCACGTCATGGCCGCGCCAAGCCCGAGTCCCACGTCATGGCCGCGCCAAGCCCGAGTCCCACGTCATGGCCGCGCCAAGCCCTAGTCCCACGTCATGGCCACGCCAAGCCCGAGTCCCACGTCATGGCTGCTGAGATAACGGAATTTTGCTCCACCAAACCTCTGGCACCGCTTTGGTCTTCCCTGCCTCCGGCTTCACCCTGGCCCTTTGAGTCTTCAGCTACTCTCCGAGTATCCAGTTCTCCATGGTTTTGCCCCTCGAGCCTCTCACTGCTCTGCCTTCCATGACTCCGCTCCTGGAGCCTTTCATGGCTCCACCCCCCACAGGCTCCACCCTGGTCTCATGCTCCATGCCATCTTTTCACCTGACCATGCCCCACGCTTTGTTTCACCATGTTTCCATATCCTGCCACGTAACCACGTCAAGTCACTATGCCCAATCTATTTTGAGATTAACAAATATAACTGGTCTTATCCGTTCCCACACATGGATGGCATTTTTAATGTCATAGTAGTGCCCTTGTGACTATTTCTCTTTTAGAAACAAACAAATAGCAAGTAAACAACCACAAAAATAACATAGCAATTCTCGTATTTTGATCCATTAACTAAGTTTTCTTTAATTATTTTATGCACCATTGTAAACATGGTAGACGCTTATCATACTTCAAAGCATGTGACATCAAATAAACTAGAATAAGGTCAGAAGTTACCCAAAATCAATCAGATAAGAATACCTAGCAAAAAAAAAAAAATGGAATCCAAGAGATTACGTTACTGACTGCAATTTTAGTCATGCACATTGTGATCAGTACCAGATTGCAATTCAGAAGTACCTAGCACTGAAAGGGGGACATGCCAAATTCAACTTCAGTTCAATTTTGCAAAATTCGATGAATTTTAGTGGTCTCAGACCTTTGCATCGCATTGTAAGTTTTGCTCCGCATATGCATGGAAGAAGAAACCAAATGTATTGTGGCAGGGCGGAGGGCGGGGCCAGGTCGTGATCCTACACACCCGGTCCCGTATTAGGCTATTCAAGCTTCCGAGAGGGATAAAGGCCGACTGCAAAGGATGGTGCGGGAGAGAGAGATCGTTTACGGCTTGATAATATAAATAATATTTTAATAGTAAACTGAAACAAAAGACACAAACACATATATGACGGACATGTCCGTAAACGATCTCTCTCTCCCGCACCATCCTCTGCAGTCGGCCTTTATCCCTCTTGGAGGCTTGAATAGCCTAATACGGGACCAGGTGTGTAGGATCACGACCCGGCCCCGCCTTCCGCCCTGCCACATGTATAGAGCATGATGTATGAGGTATGTCAACTTGGTTTTTCTCTAAATAAGAATAAGTGCTTTGCGTGTTATGTATAATTTTGAATGCAGCTCTGAGAGTTAGGTATATGTACAGATGAAAAACTGCTTTCATCTCAGCACTATATGTGGAAATATGTGTAGCCAAAGACACATATCTCTTCTACTCTGTTTGTCCAGACCTTGTGATTTTGATTATTATCTATATTCATTCAGTCATCCTTTTGGAAAGAACAATGTGTCCTCTTGTTGGGTGGAGAGTTCGCAGCGTGTGTCTCTAAACTATCATTCCTGGAAGAGGCCATGTTAATGTTTCTTCTTAAAGTATCTTGTCCAGGACAAGAAAAGCATGTCTAATTAAATATCTCACTTCTCCATATATTCATTTATGTTTTTAGACACACCCTGCTGTCATACAAGTAGATAGTAGAGGGGAGGGGGGGGGTTATGACAAAAATCTTATCTCAGGGTATAAGTAATTTTATAATCACAGTAAAAGTGTCAATATAATAATTTTTCCTGGAAATAAAAAAAAAAAACTAAAACATTTATATATTAAATATAGGGCTGTCAATCTATTAAAAAAAATATGATCGACTCATGACATTGCGATTAATTACTTTTTTTTATTACTTTTGTTGGCATAGTGAATTGCTTTACTTTTAACACGTTTATTTTATATAGTTAAATTACAATAAAGTAACAGCCCTCATGAAATAATCATGTTTTAATTCCCTTTTTTTTTTTTGTTTTGTTTTTTTTTGATGATGATCCAGTGAATTTAATCTAAATAAATGTAAGGGTGGTATTTAATAAAAAATAATTTCCTACAATGCTCAAACCAGCCCGTCTGGCAGCACTGGTCTCAGATCAGTTTGAAATGCACCTTATTTTCCGTATTATTTGTGTAGCTTGCATACATAATAATTTTGATGTACATACCCAAATGATGGTTTCCACATAAATTTTTAATTTGCTTTGTTTATTTCAGCAGTTCTTAATAAGAACCATATTTTCTATATCTCATTAAACGGAAGGGTTGGTCAGTGAGTCATAAATTCAGCCCTGCTGGAAGCAGCCCTAGGTAACTGTGTATGTGGGGCCCTTTATAAAATTGTGATAAATAAATGGGGTGTTTAATTTAACCCAGGTGGAGCTACACCATTAAATCCTGGAGCTTCTAACACCTGGTGGGAGAGAAATGACACCCTGAGCTCATTAGTGCCTGACTGGCAAATACTGGTTGGATAGAATTGTGTTATAATGGCCAGGATTTAATAGGGAGAAGCTGTGGAGGGTCTGTAATTATGGACCATGGTTCTAGTGAAAGCTAAAAAAAAAAATCAGTGCTTAATACGCAGAGACAACTACAAATAAACCATTTGTAGATTGACTTTCCTCACTGTGCAAAGACTGTAACATACACAGGGAAATAACCCCACTCAAAAAGGGCACACAGGTTCAAGTTTCCAATAAGCAGGGCAAGAGATGTGCATACAAAAATAATGTTACTTTCTTGAATCTCTTAGAAAACGGAAATAGAAAACTATTGCAATGTGTAAGAAAGTCAGTTTAAAAAGACATTTAGTACACAATAAATTGATTGAGAAATGTCAGATACAGGCTCCAGGACAGTTAAATTGTTCTTATGTGTAAAAAAGAAAAATGAAATAAATAAATACAACCAAAAGAAAAACTAAACATTTAAATGCATAGAGCTGAGGCTTACCAGTAGTGGCCAGGCTAGCCAAAGCCATAGTGATCCCCCTAAAACACGAAACACATAACCCACAATTGCACTGCATCACTCACACACACACACACACACACACAGTGGTGCAATCAGACGTGAATGTAGCAACACAGCACTCTGTGAAGGGGAGACCACCACCAAAAATGGGGAAATGGCTATCCTCCCTTCTCTGGGACCTTCAGCTCCTGAAACAAACACAGAGACTCAAATTAACAACAGAATCAGAAACAATGAAAACACTGTTCACCCCATAATATAACATAACTCTGGGCACCAGTAGCGGTTTTAGCTTGTTTGGCAACACACCCCCAAAGTTGTGGCCGAAATCCGCCACTGTGGGGCACTGTTCCAGGGGACACAGAGCTCAAACAAACTCACACACAGAAACATACATAACAGAAAAACTCAAATATCAAATAAAAACAAAAACTATATAAGAATATGAAGGGCAAGGAAATAATGATCAACTACACTACAATCAAATAAACTAAAAAAAAAACACACAACTGCAAAACAAAATACAAATAAAACAGCAGCATCAAAAATTAAGCCCTGAGACCCTATTGCTGCTTCACTATTGCTGCTATTGCAGATTATATTCACCAGGAATGCGGAGACACAGTCATCAGTTTGTCGGGAAACACACAACCAGAATAAAGAGATTCAGTCATTAGTTCATCAGCAAAAAAAAACTTAATTGGCAGAAGCAGGCTGGAAGACAGCAGTCAGCCATGCTCAGTCGGAACATACAAGCTGCAACCAACAAAACTCTGTGAATATGCTCTGTGAAGGTACTCAAAGAAAACATGCAATATACGCATGAACGGGCGCTGTAGCATGGACTCACGGACGGAATACCAGAAGGGGCGGTCATCTAACAGTGACACCTACCGAGGTGGCACGTAACTGCCCTAATAAACTCTGCAGAGATGCAGTGATAGGATGCCAATGACACAATCCTAAGTGTGTGTGACCTATCAAACATATTTTAGAGAGGAACTGCCCATTATGCTACAATATTATAAAAACGCACATCCAAAATGTGTGATATTTTAGAAAATGCTTACAGAATCAAAGTATTGCCTTAGTATAGCTCGTCTATTTGATAAAACATGCCAGCTGTCTCCACTAATGAACTTTCAAAAAGGCCAGTAAAAAGGGAAAACAATTTTATCTCACACAGACAAAGGAACCTCTTTTTTAAAGAGATACGTTTTCAAAAACATGAAAAACTAGCTGTGACAACTGTGAGAGAACTGTGATTTCATAACGCTGCCGTTATAAAAACTAATGAGCCAATGTTTGTTTTGAGATAGGGCTTTCTGTTTCAAAAAGAATCATGTTCTTAGATCTCATTGCATGTGTGTGGTGAAACAAGGATCTACAGGAAATGTTTTGCTCTCACACACTGTAAGAAAATAGATATATGAAGTCCTTGCCGGTTCATCATGTTATCATATATTAGAGCCAGCGGCCTCTACTTGCAACCTGAAGGCCAACTCAACATTTGTCAAAGCAGAGATTCAAATACCAAACACGTGGCTCTCTCCTAGATAAACATCTTTGGACTTTCACAGATATTTCATTTCGAAAAATATAGAGGCTCAAGAAAGGGTTTCTTTCTGCGAAAATAGCCAAATAATGTAAGTGTATGATTGAAAAAGCAGATATATTGTAATTATATTATTACAGTAGAAATAGCTAGAGATGCTATGATTATAATTTTGACAGCTGATGCGGTCATTCTCCAGGAAATCACAATCCTTATATCTTTCCAAAAGGTCTTAATGTTCAGTTTGCGAGGCATGTGCTCACTGCCTCATAAACTGCCACATTGTTGTTAGGAATTATAGTCATTTGTGGACGGAGGATGCTGGATCGCGGCTAGAATGCGGGCCAATTGCTAAGTTGTGCGCTTTTATAGGCCAGAGGTTAATGGGCAGGCCGTTTTTATATACAATAGCATGTGCAAATGTATGCCTATGTTGCTAATTGACTGGGAGGTCAAACTCGGTTACTGATATGTGACTGATGATGTCGAGCTTAGAAGAGTTAAAGGGTTAATTCACCCAAAAATTATCCCATAATTTACTCAACCTCAAGCCATCCTAGGTGTATATGACTTTCTTCTTTCAGCCAAACACAATTTGAGTTATGCTAAAAAAAATATCCTGGCTCTTCCAAGCTTTACAATGGGAGTGAACGGTACCTTAGATTTTGAATCCCAAAAAAGCACATCCATCCATCCAAAAAGTAATCCAGGGGGTAAATAAAGGCCTTTTGAAGCGAAGCAATGGGTTTTTGTAAGAAAAATATCCATATTTATAACTTTATAAACTATAATCACTGGCTTCCGGTAATAGCCGCCCACGAGTTCACGAGAGAGTCGAGCTCTGACGTATAGGAGTTCAGGCGTAGAGAAAGCTCAATTAATAAATGCTTTACAAATCATTGTCCATTGTTAGTTTATGATACCTTGTGTATTAACTTGATGAATAGAATCTAAATGTAAAGTGTTACCAATTCATTTTAAATAAACCAGTGAAGAGAGAAAAGTTGTTTAAAAAATGTGACCAGTGGTCACAGCACCTAAAAAATAAACTTTCTTTTATACATTCATATGAATTTTAACCTAAAATCTTAATTTTGATATACACTACCTGTCAAAAGTTTATGGTCAGTTACTCATTCTTTATTATTATTATTATTATTCACATTTAAGGATAATAGTAATCAAAACTATGGAAAAACAGAAATGGAACTATAGGAATGGTGTTGTGATTAAAAATAATTCCAAATAAATCAAATCTGTGTTATATTTTAGCATCTTCAAAGTTGTCACCCTTTGCCTAGAATTTGCAGACATGTGCTCTTGGCATTTTCTCAACCAACTTCGTGAGGTATCACCCTGAGATGCTTTTTAAACAGTATTGGAGTTTCCATCAATGCACTTATTAGCTGCTTTTCTTTATTATTCGGTCCAAGTCATCCATTTTAAAAACTTTTACTTTACTCACTTTATTGTCACACGACCATATACACAAGTGCAACAGTAGGTGAAAGTCTTGCGTGCAGTTCCGAGCAACATAGCAGTCATGACAGTGACGAGACATATACTAATTTACAATAAACAATATATTTACACAACACAATCTACATAACAAATGTACACATAATTACACAACAATTTACATATCAAATGTACACATAATTACACAACACAATAATAATATACAATGTACAGTAAACAATACACACAATATAGGATACACATATGAAAAATATATATATACAGTAGTTGTATTGTGAAGAGAATATAATTTATGACAGTCCAGTATGAGATAATAAGATTAATAAAGTGCAGTGCTGGTGTATATTGATCATGAGAGATCAAGTGTTCAAAAGTCTGATTGCTTGGGGGAAGAAGCTGTCATGTAAGCTGTTTAAGCCCAGAGCCTGGAGTTTCACATCAAGCTTGGAGGGCACTATGGTGTTGAATGCTGAGCTGTAGTCTACAAACAGCATTCTCACATATGTGTTCCTTTTTTCCAGATGGGAGAGTGCAGTGTGTATTGTAGATGCAATGGCATCATCAGTGGAGCGGTTGTTGCGGTAGGCAAACTGCAGAGGGTCCAGAGAGGTGGGCAGCACAGAGCAGATGTGATATCTGATTAACCTCTCAAAGAATTTGCTAGTGACAAAAACAAGTGATTTTTGATTGCTTTTGTACAGGCACAATGGTGAATGTTTTGAAGCATATCTTAGTAATATTTTAGTTTTGTAATGAAATAAATTAATATGTTGGCACAATTATATTTTTTATATTTTTGTCTACAAAACTAATTTCAAACATTTAAGCCTTCAAATCAAAAGGTTTTTAAGATTATGAGAAACATTTCAGTCAAGTGTTTCAAAACTTTTGTATGGCAGTGTATGTATGTATGTGTATATATATATATATATATATATCAATCTAAACCTACCCCAAACTACTAATGAAGTTATCTGACATGAGTCAGTATGCCTTATTTTGCAACAACACTGCCATAGTCAGTTCATTCATAGTAATATTTTTGTTTGAATTTTAGCTCATAATTTCTATCTTATCGCATTAAATTAGATTAGCTACTGGGTCTTCTGCTGGTCTATAAATACTGTTACTTCCTTTGTCTCTGTTCTCATTAAGCCATCAGTCTGTGCCTGTGGACATGCTTGTGATAAAGAAGACTACCCCCAATTATCTTCTCATTTCCCTATCACTCTCTACCTTGAGAAGTATTACCAGATTCCTCTTACAAGAGGCTGTGTTTCTCTGTCACGATCTGATGTTGCATGAGGAGTAAGGCCCGAAACATACTTTACATGACTACACAAACAGACTGTTCTCATAGTAAAACAATAGGTTGACATTTCTTTAGCTAAAATCAGTCTGTTCTTATCGAAATGTGAAACACTACCCCCATTGGCCAAAGCGGTAAATGTTGTTGGGCATATGAGCACGTGAGCTCCATTTTCAGGGTGAAATGTCCACGGAGGGGTGCCAAAAGAGAGTTGTGATAAACTGTAGACCGCAAGCCAAACCCTAAACCTTAACCTGACCATCAGTGGAGTAAAAATGTAAAGTTAGATAGAAAAATGCAATCTCAGAATTGTGGTCATCACTTTTAAGTGAATGCGATTACTTCCTGGTTTTAACACAGTATCTGAACCCAGATTTCCCACAATGTTGACGTGACACGCATTTGGTCGCGCCACAAGGAAAACATAGATTCACGTTTTGTCTGGGGCCCCCTTGGTTGTTTCAGAGTGATACAAACAGTGAAGCGAATGACAGTAGTTGACCTGAAAGAGAAATCTAACCATATAACCGGTAAATGTTTTTATATGCACTTGTGTAATCAGGGTAATGGGCTAAAATCATTTACTTTACCCCAATGAAATAACACCATTTAACTTAATAATTGACTTTAGATGTCGTTAGCTTATTGAGCATCGAGTGTATAATTTAATGCTGTTTTTTGCTCTAATTTTGAAATATACTGTTCTTGAATTGCTGGCTCAATGGACCACATAACATCACATCTAGTTTCAACCTGAAAAGCAGACCTCTCTTGGCACTATCTCAAACTTTTGGCAGATTCCTGCAGAGCCACAAATGCTCAGATTAACCAGCCTCATCCTGTAATTGATATTACAAATGTTTTTTGTGTCTTCTCAGAACTTTTTCTCAAATAGTGTTGTAAGAGCCAAATCAATAATTTGTGTAATTTATGAATATTAATATTATTTTCATGTTGTTTATTTTCTTTACTTTTAAGTATTATGGGTTTAAAGTGTATCTATTTGTTTAGGTTTCTTTTTGTTATGTAATGCAGGCATTCATATTTTTGTCTATATATGTATTTTGGTTTCGGTTTCAGTTTCAGCTGACCACGCCTGCTAGAGGAACAATTGCAGTGTCTTCAAATAGGTTTTATGTGTGCAAGCAGTATGGAAAGAGAAGCGGTTATTTTACAGTGTAAAGCACAAAAAAGGTAACTTTGATAGGCTAGGAGGACACCCTTTATAAGCTGTAGTTGTATTAAGGAGTTACGAATACATACTTCATTGATATAAAGCCTTTTCTTTTTGTTTTTGTATTTTTGTGCTTGTGACAATTAAACTCGGATGTGTTCACGGACTTCTGGCCTAGTGTGTTTCACGTGTACGATCCCGTTCTCTTGGTGCAAGAGAGGGATCAAGGGATCCATAGGATCAAGGAAAGTGAATTTTGACTTTGCTCCTATAAGTGTTTTCCCTTGCCAAACATATCTTCGTCATGTATGTAATATGACTTTGGGTTTCCGTCAATGCTCGACTTCTGATAGCATTGACTTGACAGGGTTTTACGGGGCAGTGTTTTGGTGGTGACCTCATAAGGATGGCCCAGGATTCAAGGCCTGAGTTTGGCTCTTGTCCAGAATGAGATCATTTTTGAAAGAGCAGCCAACTGGTGATGGGGCCATTGCTGCTCTGACCCTGGTCTACTCTGCTTGTTCTCTGATATATGTTGAGCCTTATTGAGAGTGCAATGTCAGCCTATATGATCTTCACACCCACTTCTAGCGTCTGCTTCTTGCTGGGCTAACGGCTGCCGGATGAACCTTTGGTGCCTGGCTGAGCAGCAGTATAGCCATACTACTGCATCCTGTGGAGGGAGGAGGACTAGTTTGCTCTGGCCTAATGCCAGCACTGTGCAATCAGAGACAATGGTCAATCCATCTTTCAGGGTGGTCCACTGAGGAACTGAGAGGTGTTGTCCTCCATCAGATGCACATAATAGAAGGATGTGGTACTTTGCTTTTGTGGTGTTTGTCTAAGTTGCAGTGAAGCTGCTTTCATGGTAAGTTCACTCTATCTACAGTATTTGTCTAGACTTCCCCTTGTATCTTGGGACTAGGAGCACAGACGGAATGCCATGCATCATAATTGTGATTCCGACACATCCAATGAAGATGAATGAGGCGGCTCTGGTATTATGTTGTATGTGGATTTGACAGTGTGCTGTGGTATGTTTGCTGCAGAGAGCTATAGAATTACTCCTTCTGTATCTCAACCTGCAACAGGCATCTAAGGTCAGACTTTTGGATTTTTATACCACTGCATTCACATGAGGATCATGTGGCCAAATCAATGTGATGTCAAAGGTCTCTTCAATCCAGATCAGCGCACTGCATCATGCAGAAATGGTCTCTAGTGGAGGGGACGTTAGATAACGTAGTTAGGGCCCATGTGATTCTATTAGTCAATGTTATTCTGGATCTTGTTCCAAGCTCACAGTAACCCACTCAGCCTGGAGCCAATCTTCTGGAGGCTTACATGTGCTGGGTCAGTCAGGGGTCAGTCTCAGCCACAGAGCTGTATCTCCTTTCTGCCTTGTACCCTCTCCTGCCCGCACTCTTCATTTGGATCTCATTATGCAATTCCTTCAGAATTCACTGGTAATTAAAAAGAAGTTCTTGTGTAGATTAAAGGTTGTTCCCTTGGATCTGGCTGAGCCAATCCAAACATGTACAGGGAGGCCTTTGCTGGGCCAAGAAGGGTCAGTGACAGGACTTCTCACACTCTGGGCCTGTTGGCTGGCCCTGGGTCCTTCTGGATCTCAGGCACAGCTGGACCAAGGGAATTAGTTACTCTAGGGTCAAGCACAAACCCTGATTGTATGTCAAATGTAAGTCACATATGCTCGTACAGCTTGTCTGATTCATTTTGCAGCACTCCATAAAATTTCCTTTGACAAGGCTGACCTCATACTGCAACTTTTATGACAAAAATCATTTGTTTACATACCATTTACAGTTTGTTCTCCTTATTTAGTTAGAAATGTTTCCGTAGACTTCCATTTGAAAGATAAAAATTATCAATCAAAATTAATGACATCACACTCTTCACATGTCATTAGTTTAATTGCTTTACCCATAAATCACTGAAAGAAAGCTCCAGGTGGTAAAGCTTTTGCTTCAAGAAAAATTAGGTAAGGAAGTTTTTCAACCACATAAAACTCATTTGCATTTACAAACTATAGTTAGGATCGTCTTGTTAAGGATAAAACAGGCCTGCCTGCTGTTTTTTCTCCAATATGTCAGAGTTCTGTGACTAGTAGCTGGTCAGCTATGTCAGTATGAGTTTTCTACTCGACAGCTTTATTCAATTAAGTACTTTGGCATGATCCCCATCAATCCTAATGCTTGTATCTATTCAGCTTTACTACTTTATCTTTTAGCTGTTGGATTTAGGCTATGTCTACATTAATCGGGGGCAGTGGTGGCTCAGCGGTTGAGGCTCAGTGTTACTGACCAGAAGGTTAGGTGTTCAAGCCCCAGCCACTGTTGGGCCCTTGAGCAAGGCCCTTAACCCTATCTGCTCCAGGGGTGCCGTATCATGGCTGACCCTGCACTCTGACCCCAGTGTAGCTGGCATATGTGAAAACTAATACATTTCACTGTATATATGCAAAAAAACTGTGTGTATAATGTGTGACCAAAATAAAGGATTCTATTCTAAGGATTCTAATCCAGATACATTTGAAAACGGCGTTTTCATTTCAAAACGCTCTCCGTCCACACTAATGTTTTCTAGTGTTTTCCAAAAATTTCTCACCCACACTGAAACGTATGAAAATGCTTAAATCGTGTCACTGCGCATGTGGAAAATCCCCGCTGCATGTACGGTCTGAAACACAATTGTCCTCGTGTTTCGTCGCCAGACACCAATTCCGAGTAAACTTCCCTTCGCTTTTGAAGGAATGCAATGTGAAGGTTGTACAAAGTGACATTTATTTTTTAACAACACTATCAAAGTGAGTATCAGGCACAACAGCGCCACTATAACACAGGCCGACATCTTGATTGTTTTGGTTGGATAGATCACATGACTAAAAATGCGTCATCGTTTTCCAAAGCATCCGTTTTCACAGTCCACACTACAACATGAAAACGGAGTGGACAGAAGGCCAAAACGGGGAGAAATAGATGCCTTTACAAATTAAAACGTATTAGTGTGGACTAGGCCTTAATTTAGTGACCAGATCTTTAACCACTAGGCTACACCAACCACTCTTCTAAATTATATAAATTAACAAATCTAAAAGAAAATTATAACCACAAGCTAAAGTCTCTCTGATGACCTAGTGCAAAAGACATTGTGATCTGTTCTGCAAGGCACGTGATGAAGCCATGACTGCTGAATAGGAGCAAACAAAGCACACAAATTATTTAGAGGGGTTAGGCGAAAAGCTTGTGATAACCCTCGAGGGCCCCAGGACTGAGACAGGGATTCAAAGCATGTTACAGGAAACCCAAATTAGATAATCTTCCTTGTGTTTGACCCTTTGACTGTCTGTGTTTACTCTTTACACGTTTAGTTATAATTTTGTGTCATATGATGCAGGGGGAGTTTTTAGCAATTCAGCATTTCTTGGTAACATGAACTGTTATGCATAACACATAAAGATATGATTGCATTGTGTAACTTTGTCTTTAAGATATGACTGACATTTCCTATGAGGTCACATCTTTTTGACTTGAGCTGGAGATGTCTTTGTTTAACTGTACCGCCACACAAAAAGTCCTGTTTGAAACTAATGAGCCTTTGCAATTTGCTTTTGCACAAGTGGGAACATGCACATAGCTCATAAAAAAGGCAATGGCTTTCAAAATAATCAGCTTAAATCTGATTGGCTGGATTCTATGCAATTTCAGGAGTCAAAGTGCACAGATTTTTTACTAGTCTGCGGGGAAACAATTATCTGTGTTTTTTTAAATCACATCGTAATGTCAGAAAAGGTAGAATTTATGGAATTTGTAATTTTTTTTTTTGGTTTGATGCACCTTGTAGCAAGTAAACTGGATATCCTTGAGCTTATCTACATATGAATCTTTGTATTCAAAATAATGTCTGTGAAAAAAATCTGAAGTTCTTAAGAAGAACTGCCTTTTCAAGATGGAATACTTTTTGTAAATAGATATACTTTGCATATTGACATGTACAGTAACATATGGTCATAATCATGTAAATTGTTAGAATTGTTGGTTTATAAAATAAAAAAAAAAGCCTTGTCATGATAGAGCAGCAGAATTATCTCCTTGCTTCGGGGAGAGTTGTATTTGCGGTACTTGAGCAATTTACATAGTTTTATGAGGATCCTCTTTTATGACCAGCTGTGGGTTAAACACTTCCGAATGCCAAGGGCTGTGTTTGTAGAATTGTGTGCCAAGGTCGGAACATTTACACAAAAATGGGGTGGGCACTGTTGCACTTCATTATTGTGAAATAGTCAATTCAATATTTACCTGCACTTATACATCATATACAAAATAAATAAAAATGAACTTGCTTGTCAAATGGCCCATTTATGTCTCAGTGGGAGGTTATTTTCCAAAATAAGCAATGAAGTGGGCTATGCAACAATATTGCTGGACTTCTGTTGTTACTACATCAATACAATTCTAAAAACACAGATGATATTAGATAAATAGATTTTCCCAATATTTTTCATATGCTTGCTCTTTCACAATAATTTTTGGGTGGTTAGGGAGTGTGTCCACGTGTGAAGATCCTTGCAGGTCTCTATTTGAGCTGGAGGGTATGTGTGTATCATCTCTCCAGGGGTGGGCAAGCAGCCATACTCGTGTGGTTCCAGCCTCCACATCAGAGAGCAGGAACTCCCACATCCACTCTCCCCATTCTCCCCGTTCTTCTTCAGGCTATTTTAAGAACCAAGACTGGGGGAAGTTGAATTACACCCAGACATCTATAATCACTTCCATCAGCTTCTTATTTTGAAGGAGGTTCTCCATAATTTTAGCATTCCCTGATTATTACAAAACATTTTCCATAGAGCAATACAGTACACCAGCAGCTGTGTCAGTCTTCAGCCTGATTCACTGTCATGGGTTGATGCCCTTGGAGATGTGCAGTAGCTGTTGCAAATGCTGCCATTGTTCTATCTTCAGCTAGGCTGACAGGACTTCCAATTGTTAACTGTGAGTGTCTGAATCAAATATGCTGTCGAGGAGAGTTAATGTTGTGCATTATAACAGGGTTGAGGATGTGGTTTCTGTGGATGTCTATACTTGGTTATTGTTGTGGAAAGCAGTGATCCCTCTTCAAAGAGAAGCAATTGCAGGATCTTCATCCCAACCACTTCCTCCTTGTCTTAAGTGGTTATTTGTTCATGTTACATCCTAGGTTTTGTTGCTGATTAGCTTCTTTTTTCTTTTCTTTTCTTTTCTTTTCTTTACTTTTTTTGCTCTCGTGGCTGAAATGTTTTTCTTGCAAAGTTGATTTAAGCTTGACAACTCTTAGAATCTCTGAATCCCAGTGTAATTTGACAAGAAAAATAATTGTACTTTTTAAGTTTACAACATTTCTTCTTTTATAAATAAGTGACTCATTGACTAGACTGCAGTTACTACAGCCTGACAATGTATTTCTGAGCTCACTCCCTGCATCTCCACATGGAAGGAAGGGTGAGGTGGAATCAAATCAGAGATTGTGTATATTTGGAGAGTTGCTGTCTTGTGGAAAGGAAAGACAGCTGTGTGTGATGTGGTTAGTCTCGTGCACATGGAGCCCATCTTTTGTCCACTGGCTGGTGAGATCAGAGCAGCACTAGATGGAAAATGGTCTGTCCCACTCTGCCTGCCACAAAGGGGCTTTGAATTCTGCGGTTATCTGCTCCAGTGAGTCCGCTGTGAGCTTGTCAACAGCTCCATTTTGGACCTGCAATCTCTTTTGTACAGCTAGAAATTCTCATTAGCTCTATTGGAGTGCCTGGTATTTGCATTAGCATGTACAAAATCTGTCTCAATGCATGTTAGTAGTAGCCAATAGTGATCCTACACCCCTGTTGAATGTAATAAATTACTTGTAGTTTACAGCATGCAGATGAAATGCTCTCTCAGGTTTTGGCTCTGGCATTTCAGAATAACCAGAGCAACTTTAGCCAAGATATTAGTCCGGTTATGAGTGAATTGTCGAGTCACATGATTTGTTGAGGCAAATGCATGTGATTTTTTTTTTAAGAATGAACTGTATTTGTACAAATGTATCCACCTTTAGTGAGCATATACGTTTTTATGAGCTTTTTGGCGATTTTATTTGCATCTTGGTGATTCCATCCAGCATTTTTATGCTATATCCCAAAATGTGCATACAAATGGAACCCCAGCTAGTGACTCACTTAATGTATCACTCACAAGTGTCCTAAAAGTAGTCCATGCATTATATTCAAAATCTTTTGAAAGCATACAATCACTTTGTATAATGAAAAGACTGGAATTTTAAGTTGTTTTTCACTCTCAAATCTTTAATATACTATGTAAACAGTGCTGAATCCAAGATGGCGACATCAAACCTCCTTGATTCTTGTGTATCACATGACAAAGTATTATGATGTCATGCAAATTTTTTATTTTAATTAAAATTTTTGGGCGAACTGTTCCTATAATTATAATGATTCCATCCAAACCCAGCTCTGGAAGACTTTTTCATTCAATCATTCTTTCATGAATCAGATTACATTAGTATTTTTTTTCCTGACTGTAGCCACTGAAGACTATGCAGTAAAAAGTCTTTATTTCAGTACCCTGACTTTTTATCTCTTCTAAAATATAATTTATTTTGCTGTGGCACTGCAGATTCAGCAGAGCCACCCCTAAATAGCAGTGCAGGAAACTGTATTATACAGAAATATAAATATACAGACTTAAGTATTAAATTAATATTAAAGAGACAATGACACAACAGCCGAAGATCTTAGCAAAGTTTCTCAATTTCATGTTTCATATATAGTTGTGTACACATTCTCTAGCACACTTATAAGTATACAAAAGATGAAAGTGTTGTATCCTAGCAAGAAAAGCAACACCTTGGGCATTCTTATACATAACTGCAGCATGAGGACTTGCATTTTGTCTGTATACCAAACGGCAGATTATTTCTTATTCAACATACAGTACGTGAATAGTGAAGAAATTATAGTCTTTGTGTGATACAGCAATTCTGATCAGCTCCCTCGACAAACATGCACAAGCTATCTGCCCCACTGCTCGTGTTTACTATGAAGGCATAGGAGATGTGTTGGAACATTGAAAAGTGTGAATGTTGTGGTGGGCAAAGATCCATGGGGATAAACAGTGACACGATGGCTCAGGTCACAGGCAGGGTGCTCTTCCCTCCAAGGCTGCCTGAGCTGTTGTTTCAGGACCAGGATGTGTGCCTGTCCCTACCAGCCCCACGTGCGTGTCTGCCCCTGAGGGGTCAGTGTGGCCCCGCTGAAACAGGATGTATACATAGGGCTTATGACCTTTCATGAGGACAAAGCCAAAAAACACTTACCCTCTCTTACCGCTGATGCAGGTTCATACAAGTACGGCAGAGTAAAATGTTGCAAGATTATTGTGAAGCAGGTGTGGGGGTGACGCTCTGTGTCAGTCGTGAGGTGAATATAGGTCAATGTCTTACTGAGGGTTGTGTTTTTTAATGGCAGATGCCTTGGCCCAAACCCAGCCTCATCTGAGCTGTATTTTCCTAAGATTTGAGCCTGTTGACAGGTCACATCACTCCCCAGCTGAGATAAACTGTAAGCGCCACTGCTTGAAGCTTGAACAGACAAAACATAATCCTGAGTTATCTGTGTCTCCCTATGAAGACAAAGCAACACTTGTTTACATTCAGAAAGGCAGGGTTAGCTTTGATACTACAGCAAGCTAGCATGAAATTAGTTAACAGTCTTGTTCTTATTTTGAGGACTTATATATCCAGTGCAACAGTAGGTTCCAGAAGAAAAATGTAACTTTCAAAATCTTGATAGAGAAAGATGAGGTCGCTTGATGGTTGTGACAGGGCAGAGGGCAGGGCGGGGCCGGGTTGTGATGCTACACACCCAGCCCCTAATCGGGCTAATCAAGCCTCAGAGAGGGATAAAGGCCGACTGGAGACCGCAGTGGGACAGAGAGAGAGATTTACGGGCAGCTGTCCAACACCTTTGTGTGTTTGTCTTTTTGTTTAGTTTATCATTAAACATTATTTATATTGTTATGCCGGATCTCGCCTCCTCCTTTCCTTTAACCCCCTTACAATGGTATATGCTTATGTAGAAGCCATTAGTAAGTGCAATTTCAACTTTTTAAATTTTCCTTTATAAAAGCTGCTGGATGTTAAATTACTTTCTACTTTGCCATATTAATATGCAGAGACAATTCTAAGTGAGCTATTGATTCCCCTAATTTAAACCAGTGGTTCTCAACCTTTTTGACTCCAAGCCAAAACTCCAAAACCAGTTGACAACAACTGTATTAGAGTTTAAACTTTTTTGTTTTGTGTTATGGCTCTAGATTTACCAGTGTTTCACTTTAATGAACCTGTCATTGAGACGTTTAGCTACCAGATGCAGCTGAAGAAAAATTAGTAGTCCAATACACATAGCAGAGCTTCCCTGATAGATTCATTGTTTGCAGGGAGCAATCACTCCTCAGTGGGACAGTAGTAATGTTATGACTGGCAGCAGATTTTGTGTTGCTACAATGAGTGTAGCCTTCAGACTCTGTCTTTCTCAGTCTCTCACTCTCCCTCTCCCTCCCGGTTCAGTCATTTTTTTATTAAACACTTCAGCACCTGTCCTTGGGAACAGATAGTGTAGCTACTCATTTCTGATGTTGCTTTCTCAGGCCCAGGGTCTCCCTTCTGATGATATCGAGCTGGCACTAGGCAATGATACCGCAATCAAAGGTTAAATAACTTGGCCTGTGGTCGGTCTCTCTCGACAATACCTCACTTGAGTAGGTTGAAGGTTTCCCCATGGTTAAAGTCACACATTTTTCTTTGTTCCCTCTGAGGTGCTTGTGGTCTTCATGTTTGGTGAAATACCAAAATAGCTTAACAGTTTATCATATTCAAGTTCATTTGACATTCCCACTGCTGCTGATGCAAAAACAACAACAACAACAACAAAAACAATATTAAACCAGCCTGAGATTGTTTGCTGATCTTATTTGGTTTAAAATGGTCTAGTTGGTCTTCAGCTGGTCTAGCTGGTCTCCCAGCCTCTCAAGCTGGTCTCCCAGTCACTTAAGCTTGTCTTGAAGCCTCTACAAGCTGGTCCTCAGCTGGTCTAGCTGGTCTCCCAGCCTCTCAAGCTGGTTTAGCTGATCTCCCAGTCTCTCAAGCTGGTCTTTAGCCAGTCTATCTGGTCTACCAGCCCTTCAAGCTGATATTCAGCTGGTTTTAGCTGGTCTCCCAGCCTCTCGAGCTGGTCTTTAGCTGGTCTAACTGGTCTCCCAGCCTTTCAAGTGTGTCTTTAGCTGGTCTCCCAGCCTCTCCAAGATGGTATAGCTGGTCTTCCATCATGGCCAGGCTGGTGTGCAGATGGTTTAAATGGTTGGCCATCTGGACTTCCAGCCTGACCTGCTGACAATTGCCCCAAACTCCTCTTAAAACAGCAAACAGATCAGCTTGACCAGGCTGGGAGACCAGTTAAGACCTGTAAAAAAAAAAGGTTGGTTTAAACATATTTTGACAGCAGGGAATTCCAGTCAAAATTCCAAATTAAGTCACAGCTGGGACCAGAATATCCCTATCCTCTCGCCCAACTCTCTTTGCACTTCAGTTCACCCCCTCTCTCTGAATTTCTCTTTTATTTTTTCAGTTTCCTTTTTTTCTAGCTTCTGTCTTTCTCCTCATCATCAAATCTCTCTCCCCAGCTTCTATTTTTCATCTAAAACTCCCAATTCCTCTGTCCCCATGTTCTTTTTATTTTTATCTCTTTGTCTTATACAATCATCTGATGGGGGTGGAAAAGTGGAAGTTTTATCCAGGCTAGGAATCAGCAAGTGCCAAAGCCCACAGTCTTATTTCGAGCACACAAAGAGTGACTGTGGAGATAGGATTACAGAATCAGATACAACTAAAATTAAGTTTGATCTCCTGCCTCAATTTTCCCTGCTGAGTACTTCTCCTCCCCCTGTCTGTCTTTATATTTGGCCACAGCTTTGCTTTTAAACTCCCACAGAATTACAGATTTTCTTTTAGGTATTTTATTGCACACCTCATTTTATGATTAGTTGTTAAGTTACAGATGTGGCAAAGGCTTAATCTCTTTGCCAGGATTTACATAGCGAGTTTGCCTGCAGACGGCCTAAAAACTGACCTAGAATAATAATTAATCAAAGTCAGAGAGTAGCTGTAGGTAGGCCCACATGAAATAAACAGCAACAAAACTTCCAACTCAGGACTAAAACTACAAGTTTAAGAATCTGTCCTTGAAAAACCCATATTGATCAACCACTAATCTTAATATTGAGAGGATATGCCCTCCAATATCTATGGTGTTTAGGGCCCTGTAAATTGCTAAAATGCTAATAAACTCAAAGCTTGATTTTCCACAGTAATCCCACAATCCCTTATAGCTTCAGTGACAAGCTTGAATCTGACTGGCCAGCTTCTGAGAAGAGCATCCTGTAGTCATGATGTAGGGTTTTATCGGTCCACACTGGGAAACAAACTCATGTTTACAAAGAACCATGATGCCCCATGAAGGAAAAACTACTTGCTAGATTTACAAAAGTTAGCAAGGTTTGTTCCATCAAATATTTTAAAGCTGTGTTCCAAATTACACATTATTACACATTAGTGGACTTACACCATGTACTATGTACTCAGCTATCTAGTATATGACTTTTCAAAGTGTAGTATAATTTCAAATGGAACACTACTTTTTTAATGATTTACTACACTAAAGTATTTGCTGTTTTTCAGCTGATAGAAGTGACATTTTAAATGCTCAAAAAAGCGACATTTTCATGTAACCAAATAATCTGTTTAGAATCCGACTGATAGCTCAATATTATCCGATTGAGCTGGATTCTAATGAAATTTCCATCCGATTGAAGGGGGTGGTGTAGACCTAAAAAAAATCTGTTTAAAAGAAAAATATTAGCCATGTAAACGTTTGAATCCAAATATTATCTATTGTATTCTAAAATACCTTCTGCTGATGTGCAGAGATGTGGTGCATATGTATGTTTATACACAATACTCTTCGCGGGAACCTTATTTATACAAAGCAATGCATTATTAAGGGTATGCAGGCTCACACTGAATATTCTGCATGGCACAAATGTTCTTTTGTGACATCACATAAAGCAAAAATGAATGTTGTGTCATTCTTAACAGGGACTTTAAGCAGCAGGTGCAGTTGCGGCGTTCTGTGTTCCATTGTATGTACACGACATTACTCACTTCCAAAATTTGTCATAGTGACAGTCAATCAGACATGACAGATTAGTAAAGTAAATATTAGAATATTTTTTACAAGAGATGATGCAAAGTGAGTACAGTAAATAGCATAATCATCCTCCTCAAAACGTACACGGTTATTGGCTTTGAATAAAAACCTCAAAAATGTTGTTAGACTATTAATAATAACTAGGTTTTAGAGGTATACTATTTATATCGTACAATAATTAAAGTCTTCTTCTGACAGTTATTTAACACTGCAAGCATCCTTTCACTTGCCGTTTTAAATAGCCTACTTTTTTTTTTCTTTAACTATTAAAGCCTTTATTGAAGCCTTTATTTTTTTTGTCACACATTATACTTTTTTTTTTAACACATACAGTGAAATTATTTTTTTCACATATGCCAGCTAAGCTGGAGTCAGAGCTTAGGGTCATCCATGATATGGCGCCCCTGGAGCAGATAGGGTCAAGGGCCTTGCTCAAGGGCCCAACAGTGTCACCCAGAGCTTTAACCGCTGAGCCATCACTGCCCTAAAATGCTCCGTTCCGCCATCATTATTGCTTAGTTTTTGCATAGCATCCCATCCTCAGATGTTGCTTAAAGTCTCTATTATTTAGTTTCCATTCCACATCTGTAAACTCCTTTAAGGACAACTCTCACCCTCCTATCTTTACTTCATATTTGTATCCAGAGCCTGCGGTTAGATTGGAGGAGGAATGGGCATGAGGCAAATACATGGTTAAGTTGGGTATATTAGATATATGCGGTACAACAAAAATACCTGTTTCATTGAAGGAAAAGTTCATGCTGTAAAGTTCTTGAGGTTTACACAGAAGCAGGTTTAGATTTATTTGTGGACCATATTGAGGAGCAAGTTTAAATAGAAACTTGATGTAACCCAGGAATCAGGCCCAGATATCATCCATAGAGCACATGCCTTGGATTTCCAGCTGTGCATCAAACTCATAAGAGCCCAAAGGACTTATACCCCATAAGCCCAAGCAGTAATAAACTCCACAAAAAACAGCAACCCATCTGCTTGGAGTGATTTACAGCATGGAACAGTATTACTGCCATTTTTTGCTTTGGTATTAGTAGTGGAACAAAGAATTCTTTGTTCAGTACAGGGAAACAGGACAGAGAGCAGGTTTAGTAGAGTGGGACTGGCCTGCCTGTGGGACTCCTTTATAGGTGCTGAAGTGAACCTCAATGCTGTACATGTGTTTGGAAGGGCTCCTTCTAGACTGATGTGGGGTACACACAGTTGAGGCATTCAGTGAGATTTTGGCATCTCTTTTCACTTTCTGCTGGCTGGAATTGGATATACACTTTGGCTTTGAATCTTAACTGAGTGTGACTATAAACACAATATGCATTCCTTTCCTGTTTTTCTCTCTTCTGTTCCTCTCTCTCTCTCTCTCTCTCTCTCTCTCTCTCTCTCTCTCTCTCTCTTCATCCTATTTTCTCTCTTTCTCTCTTCACCCTATTTGCTCTCAAATATACTAATGAACACCTCCACTACAGTAGTAATGACTAAATGAATTTCTTTACTGATAAAATTGAATCCATCAGAAACAAAATTGGAATTATGCAACTGTCTGCAACTGTCTGCAACTGCACCTCAGAAGGCAGTGTCTCATAGTATCCCCTAAGAGCAACTACAATCCTTCGCTGTCAAAGGTCAAGAAGAGCTCAAAAAATGTATTAAAGCATAAAAATAAACAACATGTATGCTAGCCCTACTAAGCTACTGAAAGAGGTGTTTCCTGTTAGCTCAGGACCTCTTCTCAATATTGTTAACATCTCGCTATCTTTAGTGCAAGTTCCCAGAAACTTTAGGCTGACAGTTATCAAACTGCTTATCAAGAAACCACAGCTTGATCCTGTAGAGTTGACTATTCATTAAGCAATCTTAAATCTCCTATTTATATCTAAAATACTAGAAAAGGTATTCTTCTCTCAACTGCAGTATGTTCATCTTTACAGAATTACAGATGACTTGCTCTTCTCATCTGATTTCGACAGCATTGATCAAAATATTCTCTTGGATAGGTTTGAGAATTATGTTGGCCATTTGTGGATTGTCATTAGTTTGGTTTAGGTCCAATTATATAACAACCACCACTGTGTCTAAATGAGGTAATAGTCAGATCAAATTAAAGTTAAGCATGGAGTGCCACAGGGATCAGTTTTAGGGCCTCAGCTTTTATCCTTATATATACTTTCCCTGGGAGACATTACCAGGAACCATATAATTAGTTTTCACTGTTATGCCGATGAAACCAAACTTTCCCAATTCTCCAAATTACCAGAGTGTATCAATGATATCAAAGATTGGATGGCTTGAAATGTCCTTCTACTCAATTCTGTCAAAGCTATTAATAATTGGAAATAAAAACGTCTGAAATAAGATGCTAGAATGAAATTTGACTCTGGATGGATGAACTGTTACATCATCTTCTACAGTAAATAACTTATTATTATATTATATTTTATAGCAATCTGTCCTTTGTAAATCACATTTCCAATGTTTGTAGAACAGCATTCTTCCACCTCAGATATATTGCTGTTACGACAAATGCTCTCTGTTTCTGATGCTGAAAAATTTCTCATGTGTTCATGACCACAAGATTAGATTATTGTAATGCATTAATGGGGGGATGTCCTGCAGGCTCAATAAATAAATGTCAATTGGTTCAAATTGCAACTTAGAGTGATGAATAGAACCAACAAATATTATTATACCATCACATTTTATTATCAAAACATAAGTTCTGTATTAATTTAAAAATTCTGTTATTTACTATTAATGGTCTAGCTCCTCAGTATTAAATTTACCTTATATCACGCTATAATCCATCATGATAGTAAAAACATAACTCTGAAATCTGCTTAACTAAAGCGATGAAGAGCTGCATCAATGGTATATTTTTTTATTGTTTTTGCTCTTGCTCATATATGGCAAGGTGGTCTAAATTATAGGTCATCATGAGAACATAGGTCAACTTTGGCCTGCTGGCCCTGGTTTGGGCATCTCTTGTCTAGACTAAAGACTCATCTCTTCAGCCAGGCATACACCTAATTTATCCCTCATAGTTATGCTGCATTAATCAGGTCCACTGGAACTGGAAACACTCCTCCGATTCTCTAAATCTGCTTTAAATTAAATGCCATCTATGCTAATATTATTCTATTTGCTTCCCTGTCTCATCCTTGGGATACACATCCTGAGGTTACTAGAGCCAGCTAGATCCAACTCTGGTCCTCCCAGATGTCACACTCCCACCCCTATGTGTCGCTGAGTAATGACTACTGACTGCAGCTTGTGCCAGCCAGAAATCGCTTCAGTCTACTATGATGGACATCACAGAGGATGAACTGCTGCCAAGCCCAACTGTAAGATATTGAAATACTTTGCCACTACCTGAACCTCAGACTTAGGATGGACTTCACTGAAATAACCTACCACATGCAAGCTTCCAGACAGACTGTGATGGTACTTACTGAACTCTGGACTTTCTTTTTTAAATCAGTTTGCCATTAGCTGTTCCATTGTCTCCCATTCATTTTAATATCAGTGGTCTGTCTCTGCTAAACTGTCTTTGGCTATATCCACAACATCAACTGAATATTCCGACTTTTCATCTGACTTCTCATCTCCATGAAATCTGCACAGAAAATGAAGCAAATTAACAGGTAAATTGAAGTTACGCACTAATCAAAATGCATAACTTGCATCGTAAATATGCCGTTTCCTTAAAAACGTGCTACACGTAACTCTGTATCGTAGGAGGAACATGAGAAATTCACAACAGAGTAACTTCTAAAAGTATCTAATACTTAAAAATAGGGATGTTCCGATCAGCTTTTTTGGCCCCCGATCCAATATTTAAATATTAAATATCTGCCGATACTGAGTCCCGATCCAATACTTGTATTTGCCTAGCTGCAGACTTTTTTGTTTGTTTACAAAAATAACCAAGTAAACAAAGTAACTAAAAGATGTCTTCAGCTTAATGCATTTAACTTAGTGCAGCTAGCATTTTTTATAAAACTCATATATAAAATCAAATTCTACTTAGTATTGTTTTAAAGCTTATTTTAAATTGAATATTCAAGTACAAAAACAAATCACAAATCCACTGAGTTTTGTATGGATGAATAGAAATTTTTCACTTACAAATGGTGTAAACAGCTTGACTTAAATAGTCACAACAAAAAATTAATTCTATAAAAACTAATTCAAAATTTCGCAATTCCACTTAAAGGTGGCGTAAACAGTTACACATGAACAGGCCCAAGTTCAACAATAATGAAAGTGTTATTAATAGTTCTGTTGTCAAAATCAAAAGGTCATTGTGACACACTGACAGCCAGTTAAAAACCATGAAAGCATCACACCCCACAGAGATACATTCAAAAATAAGAAAAAATTATTCATAACAAGCTCTAAAACTGCTCCAGAGAGAAATCATTCATATCTATGGTCGGTTTACTGTCTTTGAGTTTTGCTGTAACACAAATCCCTAATTATTAAGCAAATGCATGAAGACGCGATGTCGTTATTGAAGGTTAAACAATCTGATTTAAATTGGGATGAATGACTGATGATGAGATATTGAGAGTACCTGAAGAGTGCACGTCTTTGACTGACGCAGAGAGCGCTCATGTTAAAGAAAGTAAAGCTAAAAGCGCTCATGATTGCTCAAACAGTCTCAATCACTCAACACAATGTCTGATTGTCACAACTTGCATCGTGTATCATGTATTTGCATGTTTATTGGTTGTTTAATTTGTTTTTAAACCTGTTAGCAGCCTCTATATCCTCTTCCTGTTCACTGGGCAACAACTCAGAATAACTACCTTAACAACTCTAGAAAATGGGCAAATTAATATTCATGTTAATATTATGTAATTTGGCAGCCGATCGTTCTGGACATCTCTACTTAAAATTTTGTTTTATTATATTATTTCAGGAGCTCAGGTTTTCAGGACAGCTTTCTCATATTAATCTGTAATATGTTTGGTACTCATTTAAATAATTGTAAGCAGTTTATACATGTTTCACAAGTATACAACAAGTTTGGTTTGTCACAGTTTGATACATGTTTTTGTCATTTTACACATTATCGTCAACTAAAATATGTGAATTGTTTCATCTAAAATTACAGTGGGATTTTGACTCAAATGAATTAAGATGACATGATGAACTATTGACTAAATTTAAAAGAGATTTCCATCAAAAGATACAAATTGTGGCTAAAACAGCTGTGTAAAAAATCAATAAATAACACTGCATGTGACAACAAATTGGGTATGCAGAGTTAAAGAAATATGTTCCAGAGTCAGACTACAGTAAAGGTGAAATGACCAACATATTGTTCAGTGTTTTCAAACAGCAGGTTCCCTGGACACTCAACCCATCTTCCATTGGTCAAACAAACAGGTAGTCCCGCCCCAAACTCATGCCATTGGTTGCTGTGGCATGCTGGTTTAGGATACAACACAACAAACAGTGTTTTGATAGCACTACAGTGCCTCAGTGTTTACAAGTTTAAAGGAAATCAACCTACAAATTGTTGTCTTTGCAAATTAGGCTGGGATAGGAAATGGTAACACTTTCTTTTGAGGGTCCACAATAATGCTGTAGATAAGCATGGATCCGAATTAAATTAACGATAAACTGAATGAAAACTAAGTCTAGCATAGCCATAATTTACAATTTATAAAACACCTTACTTAGTGTAGAAAGTAATTATCTTTAATTATTAAATAATGAATGCTGTATTTCAGAAATCCATCATATATTTAAGTTACTAAACAATATTATGCCAGTAATTAAGGCTAATCAGGTTCAGTTGATTTAAATATATTATGACAGCATGCCTAATTGGTAATAATTTTGACTTATTTGTTAATGATTTGCTAAAATCTTAAAATAAGGACTGTTTGACTCTGTTTAGTAAGATGATCTCTGAAATAGAGCATTAATTACATTACTTTCTACACACAAATAAGACATTTGAAATGTTGTAAATTATGGCTAAGATAGCCGTAGAATTTATTCAGTAAAGTATTAATTACGGTCTTATTAACTAGTGGATTATTTTGGACCCTTAAAATAGAGTTAACGAAAGGATTTTAACATGGGGAAAAAAATTACATATTGTATCTCACGGGGTACGTTTGGTATTGTAGTACAGTCTCGTATCACATAAGTGCCATAAGAATCTCATATCAAGGCCAGTTATTCTGCGTTTTGCATTTCAGAGCTAAAAATGGTTTCAGGGAAGCAGAAAGTCCCAGCTGCAATGAGTCACATGATGTAGAAAACAGTTCAAGCGAATTCATCATAAGTTCCTGTTTTATTGAGAGCTTGGATCACAGACCACAACCTAGTATGGCGGATCACTTGAGTGTACGAAAGGGAGGCACTGTGATGATGTCCAACAAAGTGTAGTTGGACTGTGCTATTCCCTTCAGCACTTTCTTTGAATATGGATGGCTCTTTCAAGCATAACACAGTAAAGTTATTGATAAATAAAACATTAGCCCTAAAACCTCAAGAAAAATACAATGAGTGAAGGCTATTCAAGTTAATCCATTGCAACTCAGCCCCTGCACACACACAAATCTAATATTCTGTGTGTGTGAGTGTGTGTGTGTGTGTGTGTGTGTGTGTGTGTGTGTGTGCATGCTTCCTGAGGTGAAAGCTCCTTGGGATGCTGGAGCTAAAGTGAACCAGATGTAGTGAACGGAACATGTTGCGTTTTTGCCCGCTGAGGTAATTTTCTGGTTTATTGCAGGATAATATGTCCACGCACTCGCACTCGTTCACATATGCAAAGAGAAACTCAGGCAGTCATGTGTCACGGTGCAGCTCCAGAGAAAAACATCATAGTTTAACAGAAGTCAAGATGATTGAGTCTCTGGCAACTCTTATTCAACCCTACTGTTAAAGACCAACATCATTTCCATATGCAAAGCATACTCAAGGTTAAACGGATGTAGCTGCAGCTTGGTAAAAGTTGCCAGGTTTAAGGAGGTTAAACAGTGGAATAATTCATGGGTATAAATCCAGCTCTTCCTTCTTCAACGCCTGTTCTTATCCTTATGAGCAGCTTCTATATTTACCACTGCCAACCCTCACTCACCCGATATAAATAACATCTTTTATAATTATATGTTGTACCTTGAATTGTTCTGACTCAAATTTCCCCAAGAGACAGTAATTGGGTAATAGAGATGAAGTGCTTGTTAATGGAAACCTTTGGCAGATTTTATCTGCTGGCCTGAAAGAGTGATTGAAATCTTTGAAGCCCAAATGAATAGCCATTGAATTGGAAAACCCCCTGATGTTTTCTCTCCCTCTTATTCTTCTTTATTTCTTCGTCATTTTGTTCTCTAAAGCCCTTCTGCGGCCCTGTACCAGTTAGCAGTACAGCATTGTATTAGCCTCTACGAGTTTAGTCCCAAATTTTTTCAAAGACTTAACAGCAAACTTGTTTTGGCTCAGGTCAGCAGAAAAGAGAGATTTTTCACACCTCCATTTCTTCAACTCTGTGGACCTTCTTGCCTGAGGGCTCTGGGACCCTGAAATAATTGCTTGGTGAATAAACGCTTCGTGCTCACCATTCCGGACGTGATGGTTGGAGTGGTGAACAAAGAAACAAATTAATCCTCTAGGTGTAGGAGGCATTACGATGGGGCTATGTCGTAGAGAGTGCACGGTTTCATTCAGCACTCTCAAAACAAACACACAGCAAAGCCAAAGCCAGTTAGGGACCTTAGGGGGTGAGCTGTTGGAACTTGTCTTGTTTTCTTGTGCTTACGTATTAGCACCGTGAACACACAGGCACATTCCAGTGCTGTCACACTACAAATACACTTTGCCCGCAACCTCTCAGCCTCTAACAACATGCAAATCACACAGGTGGTATTTTTGCATATCCTAACATTTACGGAGAAAGAGAGAGGTCAGAGATTGGATGGACAGCTGAATGAGCATTTTACAGAAATTTCAAGCCTGACGCAGTGTTTGACAGACATTTTTGTTTTGTTTTGTAGACATGTTCTTCGACAATGTGCCAGGCTGTCTTGTGTTGATGAATGGCCATTATGGCCTGTTTAATGGATAAAACCTTTATCCTGATACTCATGAACACAACACCCTGTTCTTGCTTTTTGCCAATCTCTCTTTTTGAAATTCTCATTTTTGTTGAGCTTTAGCAAAACAGACCTCAACTCTAGGCCAGTGGTAAGTGTCATAAATGGGGCTTTTAATCACCCATCCTGCACCACTTCATGGCAACCACATCCAGGTTGTTCCCAATGATCTATTGGCAACAAGCAGAGCCTGTGTCCAGCAGGAAATGTTTTAACCACACATAGCTCCACAAAAGCTGTCTCTGCAGTTCATTCAGAGTATACAATACATTTTTTATGTAAATTTCAAGAAAAACAAAAATTGAGGCTGTAAGGGTCAGATTTATGATCTATAAATATGTTGTACTGTTGTGTACCTGGTTGTCGACCATTCGCTTAAGGCGCATTTCCACCATAGCGATCCGGGCACATTGACTCTGTTATGGTTCCTTTTTCTACTGTGGTGCTCTGAAACAGATACTATTTAGCCAAAGACAGGGCACTTATTTTAATATGAATGGAAGAAATTGTAGGGTCATATATATGGGAGGTGTAGAAAAGAAAGTTCTGCCTGACAGTAAAAGAACCAATCACTTGTGGGTTCCGAGTCAGAGTCGCGTCCGAGTCTGAATGAATCTGTTCATGAATCTGAATTAAAATTGTAATTGTAAACTCAACATATAGTGCAATATTGTCATATATTGTCAACAATATTTTAAGCTTATTTTAAACTTCACAACTAAGAAAAACAGTTTGTCAATATTAATATAACAAAAACACCTCTGTTGCCTTTCATATATATATTTTATTATGAATATCCTGCTGAACAGACTTCAGATGCTTTATGTGTATGAAGACAAAACTGTCCTTCAACACAATTCTGATTGTGTTCTGATGACATTTCAATTATTTCTTGCTTTTTCCCCTCCACTCAAACATAGACTAAAGAAAGTGAAAGCTGTGTTAGTCATTACAACCATTGTTATGTTATTATTGTTTCGAATTTTAATTTAGTTTATTTTTACATAATTTTGGATTTGTCAAATCAATTAATTTAGTTTTATTTAAAATGATCCCTACCTAAAGAAATAATAGTCTATACTGAGATTTCTTTCGGAATCTTTTTTCTCTATCTGCCGACTGATTTGGGAAATACATACTGTACAAATGAGTCAACACAGTAGTAATTAGCACTCGCTGAGAAGTTACGTCTCACTATTTGACTGTAAATGCTACATCCAAAAACACTGGAAAATCCCACTGATAATATCAGGGCCATGTCATCACGGACATGATATTCTAGATAATATGCAGGAAAATGCACAATGCAGGGCAGTTCCGCGTGCTGCTCATGTACCTAAATCCTTGATGTGTCTCTGTGTCTCGCAGAAGCTGCTGCAAAAGATATAAAAAATAATCATTTTATATTTGCTTGAGCGGCAGACGCATTGGTCTGCAATCTTTAAATACCAAACAAAGAAAATTTAATTGAGCTCTTCTTTAACCACAAAAACATGGAGAATAATAATTCTAAATGTCACAGAATTGTCCTTCAAATGTGTCAGAGATAAAAAAAAAAGAAGATGTGCATAAGTTGCCCGGTGGTTTATGATAAAAATAAAATAAATATTTAAAATAAAATGTCATAATCAACTAAATTTTTAAAAAAAAGTTTAGCTTCATACACAAACTCTGTCATCGAATAATACATTTATTTTATAGTCTATAATTAAATTAAAACAACACATTTCACTGCCCATAATATCCTAATATTTTATGGTGCATGGGTAAATGTTGTGAATAATGGACAAATGCTGTAAAAGAATGTATTTTAAGCAGCTCGTCAATGCTTTGAAATAGTCAATCAATAATAAATAGGTGCTGTTTATCTGTTTAGAGCTGCTGTCTGCTTTAGTAATAATGCTGTAGTTTTTCCCCCGACTATTTAAAAGTTCATCAAGCCATTATGAACCAATTCAAGCTGACAACACTTCATGGACCACAAGAGACTACAGAAACCTACATGTGTAGAAACTTTATTCCTAAAAAGACTTAATATCCAATATTAATACTATTTTTACATATTTGTATTTCGATATGCTGTTTAAAGTGAACTGTGAGAGACATGATGTGGGAGACTTGACTCAAAATGAAGTTCTTGATTTTAAGTTTTAATCACGATGAAACCGCAACAAGCACTGTCTTGGCTGCATAAACGTAAACATTATACAGTGGTCTCTGTAGTAACATTCATGTGTATTGGTTGACTGATGAGTGTGCATGTGCGTGTGTGTGTGTGTGTGTGTGTGTGTGTGTGTGTGTGTGTGTGTGTGTGTGCGCGTGTGTGTGTGTGTGTGTGTGTGTGTGTGTGTGTGTGTGCGTGTGTGTGCGTGTGTGTGTGTTTGCTTAAACACAGTGAAACAACTCTGGCTACGTCTATGGATTCAGGGGCTAAAACGGCTGCATGCAAACAGAGATGCGTTCATTATTTTTTTTGTTATTTATTTATATATTTTTTTTTTTTTATTTAATCACAAATGTCATGGACTCAGCTGGACTCAGAAAAACATCCCAAGTACCAAACGCTCAAGTCCGAGTAAAACTGCATCAGAGTCTGTGACAAGTCCAATAAAATTGGACTTGTGACTTGGACTCAATTCCAAGTGCAGACTTGAATATCCCAACTCTACCAATCACCTTTCAGATAAATATATCACCTCAGTCAGTCAACTCGAGAACACGCTTGAGCATTAGCTGGACCAGCCAGAAAAATTGTGTTTTTTTAGTGTGATCTGAGCTAAAGAAGCACAGTTTATGAGACCACTGTTGTCAAATTTTACTTCTGATTCCATCCATATGATTTGATCATTTTGGAGATGGAGCTGTGCTGTCATGCCACTTGAATCCATAGAAAGTAGTTGCTTGTGAGGGACTTTGTCCTAAGTCATGATTAGTATGGAGTGACTGAGCCAGTGACTAATCGTGTGTCGCCATGTCACCAGCCATTCCACCAGCACCAGTTAAGTACAGTTGGCTAACTGTGCTGAGAAATCTGGGCCAGGAATAGTTTGCAAATGTAACAAACTGTTCTCAAGTGGAAGTGCTTCTGAAACCGTTACTCACCATTTGACCCAATGGTGCAAAAAGGATTAAAAATGTGCCTTTTCACAAATTTTAAAGATCAAAAAGTCAAATTTGATACACATGGATTGTACTTGTCACAGCATCATTTTAATTAGCATCAAGGTTTGGGGGAGGGGATTCCACAAGGATTTTTGATTGGGATTTTGGCATGATCCCTGCTTTCTCTGGAATTATGACCATATACAGGCATGTTTACTTTTCCCACAGATTCTAGTTTCTCAAACTCATCTGGTAATGTATCTCTCTGTGGTCGGGGGCCTGGGTAGCTCAGCGAGTATTGACACTTACTTCCACCCCTGGAGTCACGAGTTTGAATCCAGGGTGTGCTGGGTGACTCCAGCCAGGTCTCCTAAGCAATCAAATTGGCCCGGTTGCTAGGGAGGGTAGAGTCACATGGGGTAACCTCCTTGTGGTCACTATAATGTGTGAATCTCGCTTTCAGTGGGTCACGTGTTGAGTTGTGCGTGGATGCCGAGGAGAATAGCGTGAAGCCTCCACATGCGCTATGTCTCTGCGGTAACACGCTCAACAAGCCTCTTGATAAGATGCACGGATTGACTGTCTCAGACGCGGAGGCAACTGAGATTCGTCCTCCGCCACCCAGATTGAGGTGAGTCACTACACCACCAGAAGGACTTAGAGCGCATTGGGAATTGACCATTCAAAATTAGGGGAGAAAAAGGGGAGAGAAGAAAAGAACAAAAAAAAAAACTCTATTGTCTGAATAGCCATTCATGCCTAAAAAAATATGGGCACATCTCAGATAAAAGATGCAAATCATACAGTATTATCATCTATAGCGAATCTCTTCTGCTATAGGACTGATTAGGATGGGATGCTGTCACACTACTTGAGAACTATACTCCAGACCACCTCTGGATGATTTGGGTGCAGTTCCCAGATGTGCTCGCAAGTTGGAAAACCACTTGTGTGTGA
Source organism: Moxostoma hubbsi (assembly GCA_032164185.1). NCBI lineage: Eukaryota > Metazoa > Chordata > Actinopteri > Cypriniformes > Catostomidae > Moxostoma > Moxostoma hubbsi. Next base: position 6,399,772 of record JAVLUX010000024.1, read on the forward strand.
CAATGTGTGTGACATTTGTCCACACTGAAAGCGAAAATGCAGTACGCCAATATGCATTTTTATGTATTTTTTTACAGTCATTTTGACCGTGGAGATTACTTTAAGACAACACAGATAGCATGGATTGCCTTTAAGTTTCATAAGAAATGTGACAATGTTGAATGTTTAATATGTAAAAAGAATCTACGTATATAAGTTGCATAATACTCTTCTTTGTGCATTTGAACATTTCAGCAAATAAAGGTGTAAAATATCACACACTACTATTGTGTTGTTCATTCAGGTAACTCAGTCTGCCTTTTTTATTATTATTTTATGAATAGGTCCATAGAAGACAGTGAACGCAGTGCCCATCATGTGCAATTGAAGTTGTGCTTCAGTTACCCCTTTTCCACCAACAAGAACCAGGTGCTGGTTCAGAGCTAGAGCTAGTGTCAGTTCGGAGTTGGTTCGACTGATAGGCCTCCAAAGAACCGGTTTGGTTTTCCACAGGCTAAAGAGCCAGGTCTTACTACGTCTCATCTTTCCCAGCAACGTTAGCGCGGTGCTGCCAAACACAAACACACCATCAACAATGGCGGACGTTGCTTTGCTATTGATGTTCATGGCTTTGCGGACCTACATCGGCATCCAAACACGGTGGATCCAACGTGTTCGCGCGGCTTGCCATTTGTACAGACGGAGATTACAAGCGAGAGTAACGGTCCGCGAAGCCCCGTCTAACTTACTCTGGACTTCTGCAGAGGACCAGAGTGCAATAAAGCAGCTTGTTTCCTCCTCTGACCACAACTGTTTTTGTTTAATAGCATCCATCGTGTTTATCTGCTAATTCAAAAATGGCGCTCACAAGTTTCTGTTCGTCTTGTTGGTCACGATAACCCCGCCCCCAGCCACTGACGTAAGCGGTTCTTACTTCTAGACCAGCAATGATTTGGTGCTACTTAAGAACCACTTTTACTGGTTCGGAGCTGGTGCTTTGGTGGTCAAAAAACAAAGAACCGATTTGAAACTAAGCTCTGGCTCCGAACCAGCACCAGCTCTGCCTTGGTGGAAAAGGGGATAGTGAGAGTCTATGGCAGGAACCTGTGCAATTTTAAATCAATGGCACAAAAGATATCTATAGGATGAAAGGCTTTAAACACATAATTTTGGGTCCTGCTCGGATACTGTGCTTCTCTGGGAGTCTATGGTAGCTTCATGAGCACTATTTGCTTTGCATCTGTCTATTGGACATTGCCCTTTCAGTCAATGTATTTTTGCCCCACCTGGGAGTGCTCTGGGAGTTTCTCGATATGATGATTGGTGAAGCTCTCAAATGCAATCTGCTGTAACACTTTTATTTCAGCTTTCATAATTCAATATTTTGCCTATTTAATTGCAAAAACAGTTAAAAACTTTATTTTCATTTGAGTAGTAGTTTTAGCAGTTTTGGGAGCAGCATAGAAGACACCATATACAATAGTCTGTGTTTCCCAGCTTATAAAAGCACCAGCCGCCACTGCATTCATAATATCTTTTTTTTAACATACTTTCATGTGGAGTGGGATTTTGGATAAATTAGTTTTCTCTGTGGACAGGGCTACCCAGTGGGGCACTGCAGAAATAAATAAAGAACCAAAAACAAGTTGCTCATTGCTTGTCACAGTCGGTTAGTACAAAACCTCAGATTCACATGGAAGTCAGCTTTTATCACTTGTTATCGCATCATGTCAGGTAAAGACACACTGTGAGAGACAGAGGCCTCATCTTTTTATTCAACCCTCAGTCAGCATTGTTGGTCAAGTTGGTCGGCTTGAGTGTCAGCCAGGGGATCAGGTTGCTTTTGTTGGCAGGACTTAGATCAGCAGCACTCCTGGACTTCAAAGTGGGTGTGTCAGCCCACATTAGAGAAGATGAGAGATGGTGGGTGCAGAGAATAGCAGATTTTGAGCAGTGGGGCTCAGGAGTGAGCGCTGTTGTCTTAGCTGTCAAGTCAGTCATGCAGCACTAAGACAAAGACAACATCTAAGACTAAGACAACATCTTGTATGCAGGATAGAACTAATAGAGAAGAGGGAAAGTGGGGATGTGGTCTAGTTGTAGGTAGAGAGGATGAACTGGGTCAGAAGTTGACTCGCACAGGAAGCAAAACATCCTTCAAGAAACTCTCAAAATTCATGTCTCTACTACTGCCTGAGCAAGAGGGAAAGTTTTTACATAAAATTTTACATTTTAAAAATGGTATTGTGATATTATATTTTATTTATTATATTTATTCTATGAAGTAATGTTTTAAATAGAGTTGGTAGCTGTGAACTGGTTCTTATTTTAAATGTTTTCTTATTTGAAATGAACCAAGTCCATTAAAAAAAAATAAAAAATACAGAAACCATATGATTTTCATGACTTTTGGTTCCATTAACACTACTTGATTGTGCATTTTTCTACCAATGCAGACATAAGACTGTACTAAAATACTCTATCAATGTTTTCTATTCAGTGGCAGAACTGCCTCTCTTCTAAATCTTTAGAGCAAAACACAGCATGACCAATGTAGTCCAATACCCGAACAAATTATTCTTATAAGCCTGTTACTTTGAATAAGTATACACAATTTCAAAGACTGTTTGTTGGTGACGTCAATGATCCATGAACATTTCCTACTTGTCAAAACAGAGACTATTTTGCCGAGATGGGCCACTTCTATGAAAATGAATGGGAGAAATTGGAACGCCCAACGGCAGCCAATGGTCAACCCACTTTACACTTAAAATAGCCTGTCACCTTTTAGATACACAAATCTCCTGTCAATCAACTCGAGAACAAGCATGCGCATTAGCTATTCAGGATGGCATAATTGCATTTAAAGTGCAATCTGAGGTAAAAAAAAAAAAAACACCATTTATTATACCATTTGTGACGGAACGACACGCCCTTCCCGTGGATCATCGTCACCCCACCTTGTGTGATGAGGCTCGTGTAATCTCATTGAAACAATACCTGCTGGTGTGTTTACAGGTCCAGGAACAGAGCGGGGAGGGTCCAGTACGAGTTAGATGCACACCCTGGAACCCCAGTGCGAGTTGGAGTATGTGTTGCGGCTGACAGGCAAGGATGCCGGGCTGCTATTCCCCTCAAGTGTCGAGGTCCAGGGAATACGGACCACTCGAGTGAAGCAGCACAGAGTGTTTTCAGATTTTACTGCTTATTTGAAATATGTTCATTTATCGTAATCTTGACCAACCATTTAGGAGATTTTGGTCTTTCCCCATTCAAGTAGATAGCAGCTACACTTTCATGCCGCTTGTTTACATAGAAAAATTGCTTCCAAAACTGCTCAAGAACATTCCAAAAATGGCCGCCGATGGACTAACTTACCTTGAAAAAGAGACTTTGTTAAAACAGGGATTGCGCAGGTCTTAAAAAGGTCTTAATTCACCCTTCAGCAAAATAAGGCCTTAAAAAAGTCTTAAATCAGAGCAAGAAGTTTTTAATTCATAAGGTTATGGCATTACATTTTGTATGAGGGATTTTTTTTTCTCGTTGCGGGATTGTTTTCTCATTGCATTTAAGTAGGGTGACCAGACGTCCTGTTTTGAAGAGGTGTATCCTCGACAATTCTCTAAACATTGTAATTATGTACTGGTTTCAGCTGGTAGGCTTACTGATTTTCCTTCTCGCTATTGTCTTTGGTATCGTTTGCAAGCCATTTCAAAGCGTTGCATGTTGATTTGATGATACTTTCATTCTAGTCTTTCTGCAAATCTGCTGAAATGTATCTGGATACCATGGCAATGACGTCATATGTTTGGCGCACTCCCTTTGTCATCCTGTCATTCAGCAGAAGTAGAAATGCATCAATAAAAAAACATTTTCAACACAAAGCTGAAAGAAGCCAATCTTTTTCTTCGTGCAGCATGTGAATATGTAAGCGAGTATTTTTCTGTAATGTTCTTTTCCCCACGTGCATGGAGGTAAATCAGACAATGTCACATTTAGACAGCTACACTGCACTTTTTATGTAGTACAAGCACTTATATGTTCAGACACACACACACACACACACACACACACACTTACACACATATTGATTCCTTACATTTTCTATAGTTGCTCTTAAAAAGGTCTTAAAAAAGTTTTAAATTGAGCTTTTTCCCTATAAAAGGACCCGGAAATATGTATGACCATTCTAATTCCTTTGTTTTTGTTTACATTCGTGAAATGGTCTATAGTGCAGTTCCCGAACAAATTACTCTTATTTTCTGGTTATTTTAAATCTGTAGCATATACCACACAGCGCGACCTGTGTAGTCTGATTCCCGAATGAATGACTCTTATGAGCTGGTTCTTTTTAATCTACAGCAGCACCAGTATAGTTCAGTTCCTGAACAAATGACTCTTCTTATCAAGTTAATTTGAATCTCTAGCATGAAACACACAGCAAGTCCAGTGTAGTCCGTTTCCCAAATGAATGACTCTTATGAGCTGGTTCCTTTGAATCTACAACATGACCAGTATAGTGTGGTTCCCAAACAAATTACTCTTATAAACTGGTTCTTTTGACTCTATAGCGATTAACACACAGCACGACCAGTGAAGTAAGATTCCCAAATGAATGACACTTATGAGCCGGTTCTTTTGAATCTACAACAAAATTATTATAATGTGGCTAATATCATTCGCAAACCAGCTGCTGAGTGTAGAGAATGCAATAAAAATTGCACTTCTTATTTCCCAAAAATTTTGAAGTTTTTATTGCATTTATTTCCCTCAGCACAATGTGATCATTTAATCGAATGATGAGATCATTTCCAATTTCAACAGCTTGTTAATGGAACCATTAAAGAAACAGAATCACAAAGAGGAATCTGAATCAGAACCTAAATCATTAAATTCTTTACGAATCCCATCCCTTATTTTAAACCGTTTATGAAAAGCTGCTATTTCAGACTATTTAAATGATTTTATTTGCAATTTCATGGGTTGTAAAGACCCCATGAAAAGGCTTAATGAGCATCGTTTTTTTTCCTGTGTTGATGTTTTTCCTTTTGAAACAGGAAGTTTGGCCGAAGCATGTCGAAGGGCTTGTCCCCTTTGTTTTTAAATAGCCAATAAACTTTAGTTTATGTCACAGCCATGAACCATGATTTGCTACTTGCTAGTGATTCACAGGTGATAATAGGGGGAAGGGACGTTCTCATTCTAGATAGCATTTGATTGGATTAATATCTGTACAGTGCAGGATGAGTCATCAATATTTTCCTCTGTTTTGTTCTGGAATAGAAAGACTGAATGTTTTCTGCTGAAAGTGAACCTTTTCATGTTTTAGGAGTACACTAGCATATAAATGACTTCAAATCGAATAGACATTTACTAAAAGCAGTAAAACTACAATGTTGCTATTGTCTTTAAGAAGGACTCAAAATAGGACAGAGTTGCTTTGAGATTTTCCAGCTTATCTTTGTCAGTTTAAATGAGGAATAATCGGAAGGATAATTTTCTGTTCAGATGGTAGATTTGTCAGCAGGTGTGACCTTTGACCCCATCTCCCTCACCTCTGTCAACACACTGTGCACTATGTTCTTCACTCAGACAGGAGATCGAATGCTACAATTCTTCTTTCTCTTCTTCACCTGTTAGTGGACAGACTTATAAACAACACAACCCTTGTCTCTTCATGTCCAACATTCAGCATCAGTCTATCTTTCTTCAGTGAAGATGAAGAGACACTGATGATGAATGATCCAGAGGAATTCAACTACAAGTTTCACATCGAGGGGTATCCTCCTCCTGGGAGAAGATAACCACACTGGGTTAAACATCCTGGATCCGTCATCAGTGACATTCATTATTAATCATCAAAACTCTTGTGGGTGTGTGTGGTATCCATCGCATTGCTATGAGGTATTCTAGGTGGTAGCTTACCGGCTTAAGTCAAAAGAGCCCACCCCCAAGTCTGCATGATATCCTAGTCTCTTGATATGGCTTGGGTCCCTCATTTGATGAAAGTCTATGGGACATTTTTCCCTGTTTTCATATGTAAATTACTCACCTATTACTTTTTTTTTTTTAAACCCCAACCCAAGTATGCACAAAAATAATAGTGATATTTTCCTTTTCTAAAGGGAGAAAATCAATAGAGTTTATAGCACTGAAACATTCCATTTACCGTCTGTTCATCCACAGGCACACAGCCCTGTATCTTCCTCTCAAACACACACTCACACATCAGACCAGGCCATTGGTGTCCAGATGTTTCCTTAACGGATGCAAGTTAGAGAAGCTCCCATGACAGGAGGCTGGGGTCAGGCTGGACCCGCACCATCCACGCTTTCCGAGGGTTTCCGGCCACTCCACACAACACTCGTCCAATATTCCAGATTTACTCCCTCAGGATGTTATGAGGCACTCTGGGAGGAAGTGAGTAGTGGCATGCGTATCATTAGGTGCGCTCTTTTCTGATAAGAGCCTGTGTGGAAAATAATTCTGAATAATTCAAAAATTTGATGGATGGTAATCTGTAAAAGATGTGTATTGTGGCTGGGATGAGTTTTCAATGTTCATGCAAAGAAGTGGAATGTACTGCATTAAAGGAATGTTTTGGGTTCAAAACAAGCTTAATCGACAGCATCTGTGGAAAATAAATTGTGGTTACAGTAAGGCACTTACAATGGAAGTACATGGGGCCAAGTGAGAAGCAGAAACTGATGCAATCAATAAAAATGTGAGAAAATTGAGTTTGCCCTCAAACATGATTAATGTTGGCCCTCAGAAACACTGGATACAGCATGTTTCTGAGACTCAGAGAAACACTGTAGTGGGATACACTCCTCTAGTAGCCTATTCAGTTTAATGGTTGATGGGAATAATGTTTTTCAGTGGTCTATTCTTGAACCATTAAAATTAATATGTTTATAAATATATATAAAAAACCATTGTGTTGCAGCACTATGATTTATATTGTGATGAATGTTTATAAAAATATAAAATCATTAAAAATACGTTATTGCATCAGAATTGTAGAAGTAGTACGTAAAAGTAAATTACAAAAATTGTACTAAGTAAAAAAATTTAAAACAACAAAAAAAGTTTGATGCCACTCTTTTGTGTGCTAATGCATTTTAATTTGTGGTTATACATTTTGGAACAATGTTCAGTCCAAGATGGTGGTCTGTTGGTGGTGCAATCCTGCCTGCAGTATTGTTTTTCTTATGCAGCTAGGATTTTCTGTCTATGAGAAAAAACTATGAGGAAAGTTTTCCACCTGAGACAGAGTGAATATTTAATCAATGACATTTAATAACAGAGAGTCCATTATTGATGGTGTTCTGAGTTTACGGAAGAGGTGCTTACAGGGCAAGAGAGAAATGTGGGTTGAGTTGATGGTAAGGCGGTGAGTGACTCTGAATTCTAGGCTTTGTTTGATCATACGCTTGAGATGGCAGGAGCAGAAAGCCGCTTATCACTATGCATGTGATGTTTTACAGGTATTTACAAGTGTGTAACTGGGCATTACACACATATACGTACACCTACAGTCTTACATCACCTAAAGACCTACTAGCACACTTCCTTTAGAGTCTCTCAGATTTGATAAGAGTTGGAGAAAATATATATTTTTTTAATTATATAACAACATTTTACACTATAACATATTATTGATTATGTAATTTAGAATTAGTTTGAAAAATCATAGTAATAATCTTGCAAAAAAATCACGAGGATCTTAATTAGGGTAGTAGCACACAACATGATACATTTCATGTAATTTATCTCTAGTCATAAATTGGACATGGCCCCTTTAAGAACCGGTGTTTTGCGACACCCGCTTTCCGGCACTTTCTGGTGTTAGAAATGTGAAAATACAGATTGTGCAAGAGAGGTCAATGTGTCGTTCATCGTTTGAGAATTCTTTGAGTAAATATCAAATTTGATACAAAATGCTTATAAATTACATTAAATATGTTTTCAGAAGAGTTGTATGTTAAAATGTTGTGTTTGTCATGGGCTATTTTTGAAGGATGCAAATGGATTGCATGTGTGAAGTTTGACCATGTTTGCTGCACATTTGAGAACTAGGCATGTACATATAGAATTAATCATCTCTCATATAATGATTTATAGCCCAGAGTGTTTTCCAGTTTAGTGAATTAGTGTAATAGTTGTTATAGGTGAAAACGTGTAATGAGAATTTTGTTGTTCTAAACTGTTGTACGTATCCTTAATGCCTGGTTAAAAATGCATAAGATGCTTTGAGTGATTTAAGCATGTGTTAAATGCACACAATGCTGTGTATGAAATAAGCATGTATGCTGAAGCATATGGATGGGCTAATGCCCTGTTTTTATTTTCATTTGACATTAGCCTCTACCATATTTAATTTTTTGCATTTAATTTTTTTTTTCATTGCGCCATATTTAATTTTTGGTATTTTCTTTATATGTGTGTGTGTGTGTGTGTGTGTATGTATATGTATGTGTGTGTGTGTGTATATATATATATATATATATATATATATATATATACACTGCCCTATAGACCGATAATCTCAGATCGTTTGGTTGTAATGGGGTGTTCATTTAGATTTTATTGCTGGAGGTTGCCTATGTATTGTTAGTTGTAGTGACCGTTCTGACTGATGGACTTATTGGAGACCTGCACACTGGCCCATAGCATTTAAAATCTGATCTGATTTAATTTGAACTTAAGTTTTAGTTTCCATAAATCATAAACAATCAAGCTCACTTAGCATGCTGACAATTTATGACATAGTTTCCCATGCATTTTTAAATATATTAATCAGCAAAGTCACAAAAAAAAAAAAAAAAAAAAATTTGACGATTGAGGTGGTACTATGGGTACAAACAATGGAAGATGGGAGGAGTTTTCTGGAATCTGTCCTGTTTGCTAATGCTAGTGGCACAGAAATTACATACTTCAGCTTTAATACCTTCAGAGTAAACAACCTGAATGCAGCTAAATGCACTGCTTAACACACATCTGTTTTTGAAGCACCTGTCAGCTGTCTCTTATTCACAGTTCACCTGCACTGACTCGTGTCTGGTCTTGCATTATGTCTCTGGTGGTTGAAGCGATCCAACAGGTGTTCGCAAAGACAAACCTCTCCACACTCTGCAATAGAACTGAATCGCTGTCAGCCCTGCAGGCACTGTGCTTCGGCTCTATTCATCACATCACCACTGACAAGACTGGAAGAGTTACTCTCCTCGTCTAATGAAGAGTACCGTAATTTGCCACCCATATGAAAATAATTTCTAAATGAATCAATTTTTCACTTTTTAAAGTCGGTGTCATATGCAAGTCTATCTCATTGCTATGCACATTGTCCTAAAGTTTAAAAGTCTGTACAAACATTGGGCAAAACATTTGTTTTAATATAAAAATATTTAAACAATTTTTTTTTATTATTATTATTAAAAAGTTCTGCTGTTTTGTGTGTTTTTTTTTTCATGTTTGTTTACCCTGTGAGTTTGAGTGGTTTTCTGAGTGTGCAGTTTTTCCACAGTGTGTGTAACATGGAGCATGCCGACGTGTGCCTGTTGATGCGCGCGTGCGTGCATGTGTTTGTGTGTGTGTGTGCGTGTGACACCGTTTGTCTTGAGAGGAGTGTCCACGGTTTGGAGTTGAGGCCTAAGGCAGTGCTGTTTGCGAACTTGCCAAACTACTGTACCTTTTTGGATTTTTGGAGCCATGACAATCATCGGGCCGTTCCAGCTGGCCTCTGCTTCCACATCACGCAGACTTGATGAGGTCACACTATTCCACGTTGTCACCTCAGAATGTAAGAAACTAGATCTTCATAAGAAAATCTCATATGCATCCAAGTGCTAGTCTGTAACTTTCTTCCTCAGCAGTTGTTCAGAATTTCATTTCAAAAGTGGTAATATCATATTTTTTTTTATTATTCAGATTGTCTCTCTAAGGTCCACTTGTAATTATACAGTTTTTTGTGCCAAAATCAGTCTGCGGGTTTGCTGTCGAGTTTAATATAGTTTTTAACTACATGGCTGTCTTTGGTATCAGACATAGCACTTGTCCTAGCTTGCACTAGCATATAAATGCCCTTACTGTCAGTTTTGAAGCCATTTTCTGCCTCACTGTACAAAAAGAAGTCAAAATGGCTCATTTTCCCAAGTGCTGTTTTGGCAGAGGTCCTTTCTATGACAAAACTTCTACCATAGTCTCCACAGGTTATGTGTTTGTCACTGTGATATGTAATAGCCCAGGTTTGGCAAGTCCCACTCGTTATTCTGTGTGACAACAAACAGTAAATGAATTAATTTGCTTGTGATTGGCCAACATCTGCCAAGTATTTGTTCACTCAGTCTTCATAAGAAAAACGGTCCCTCATACTGATGCCAAGACATGAAATTGTATGGAAATGTGGTCATAGTCTATCAGAAAATGGTCAGATCCGCTTTACCGTAGAATTCCCAAAAATCTAGGAAACACTTGGGAATGGCTCTTTTCTGGTGAATGCTGACTGATTCTGTCTCTGTGTATTTATTTTAGTACATGGTGTTTCCATAAAATGTGCCCTGTTCACTTTCAGCACTCTTGGGGTATTATCCTGATGTTGAAATATGGATGAAAAACAGTGCTTTGAGTATCGGGTTTAAATCTTTCGTGAAAGTTTTGCAGTACTTATTACTGTGATAGTCCCATTGAAATGTCAGATCTGTTTATTGAGGAATTCAGCACTGTAGTTGAACAATAGTCAATTGAAACCAAAAGTAAAATAAAACAGTAGCTGACTTTCTACTCAAACCACCATTTGAGAGTGCAGGATGGATCAAATGAGGATTCTTTTTTGTGTGATTCCTGGCAGAATGTACCAGGAATGAGTATTAGATTAGCCAGCAGTGATCATATTCATGTTTCCTCAAACAAATGCCAAGTTATTTAAAAGGGTGTTGGCATGAGGAATACAATTGTCCTTGAAAGACATTTAAGAGTTCAATGTACTATAAAAACATACCGTAAGTTTCAGAACTCAAAACTTCCAAAGACATTTACATCTGACTGCCTCCACAAAAATACATCAACACTACCTTGTCACTTCTGTAACCATGCCCAGTAGTGATGAGCAGTGAGATGGCAATGAGCAGCAAAAGCAGCACCAAAATTAAAATTATCATGTTTTACAAATATATTTGAACAAAAAACTTAATATTGTAAGTGAACCTCAAGAAACATAGTAAAATGGTAAATAAATAAAGGCAGATACTGTTTGCACCCCAACCCTAATGTAAATAATGGTAGATACTAATTGCACCCTGGAGCAAATAGTGTCAGATACTATTTGTAGCCATATTTAAATACTAACATATGGTATATGGGAATCACTGCAGTGTGTTAATGGTGGTTATTTAGTCCCACAGACACACTAACCTTAAACCCATAAACCTAACCTTAAACTTACCTTAGAAAAAATAACCTTTGTTTTACTACAATAAAATGGTTTCACTGTGGTATTTTTTGTAAATGTACAGTAACCACAAAATTAATCATGGTTATTGGTTACTATATTACACCATATTACTTAATTAAAAAATACTATTGTTAATTGCATTAAAACTATGGTTTCTGACAATAAAAAAATATGGTTCCTACAATATTAGTAATACGTTGATGCAATCTACACACAAGCAATGCTGAGCTGTGGGCATTAATGCAACCGACAGACCCTACCTCCAGATCAAACCCTCCTCTGTTCTCCCTGACATTCACAGTGACCAAATCACTGCAATGAAATCAACTTTTATTTTCCTTCTTATCTGTTATTTTAAGTAGTATTTAAGGAAATATTAAGAGTGGAAACAGGAACTCTGATGGGGGAAAAGAGTGGGATAAAACATGGATTTGAGCCACGGTCGCTATAAGACAACACTACACATTCACACAGTCTTTACACTGTATGCCACTGCAGCAACATTTATTGTTTAGTGTGTCGTATATTTCTGTGGTTCCGCCAGACAGTTGGGGTACAAATAACTGACCTGTGTGCAGATGCTATTTACACCGGGGTGCAAATAGACATGAAAATAAAGCAAATTAAGGCAACATAACATGTAAAAAAAAAAAAAATTTAACTCTCCTGGCTTCTGGCAATTATGCTTCTCTAAAATGTCCTCTATAAGACAATAATATAATACAAATGTTGAAAAGATGTTTATATGTTGGGTTTTTGTGTGTGCATAGTTATTAATTAGGGATGCCTGCATTTGTCAAATGAGTACAGAAATTTCAACTTCCAATATATTCTTATTTATATTCTGAAAGATACTATAGAGTGATTTGTTTATATAATATTAGCTTACTCATTTATTACACAATGTGTGTAAAAATGTGCAAAAAAAATCAAGATTTTTTTTACATAGTGTCTTGTGTCTGGGGGAAAATTGTATTGTGAAAATTATGGTGAGAATGATAATAACCCCAAAATATATACTGTCTCTGCAATCGCCAGTATGTTGTTTTCAAAATACACCAGAAACTTGCAAAATTGGCAAAGGATAAGAAGAAAATATAACAAAGCACTGTTATTAGCCATTCATTTTGAAAGCAGAAAGCTGAAGTGAATCTTTGAGCTTCTTTTTATTTGAACTTTGGGTTGAGAAATACCAGTTGCTTCTGTTTTTTCTCCTACAAATTTCACATCAAGAAACCAAGATCTAGTTTCACTGCATAGATCCTTGACATCTTTGATGAGCAAACAGACGCTCGGCACCAGGTATTTACTCAGAGCTGTCGTCACCCTTTTCCAAGTCGAGTCAATGAAGCAGGTGTCCACCCACCTGTAAAATAGCAGTGCAAAACACCATCTTTGAAACAGAAGACCAATTGTTTGATTCCAAAGACTACCAGAAGAGATGGCCGTCTAACTGAACTCTGATAACCTTTGATCCCAAGGTCAATGTGAATCTGTTGCACAGAGAAGCTCGTTCCTGATGTCTCCAGGAGAATGCCCAATTTCAACCAGCAGTATTCTGCCACATATCTGATGGTTTAGTTCAGGGGTCAGCAACCTTTTTGACATGGAGTGTAATTATTTTTTTCCTGGTCAATGGCTGTGCCGATGCAGGTGCGGAATTGATATAAAGAAAATAGTCTACTCCTCTCTCGCCATTGCTGGTGTGCCAGTGATTACCCCTCCGTGCCCAATGCTGGCATACGCGCCATAGTTTGCCGACCCCTGGTGTAGTCCATGAATAAAACTAGTGACATACAACAAATCTGTGGGGCCCCCTGTGAACCTGCCAGAGTTGGGTTAGTTACTCAAAACAGTAATCCATTACAAACTATAATTACTTCTCTAAATATTGTAATGGGATTACTTAATTTACTGATTATTTAGTCAAAAAAGTAATCACATTATTAATTACTTTTCATTTGCTTTCTGAAACACTTTTCACAGAAAAGTTTTTGTCTATACACTCAACGAATTAAAAAAATATTGTTATTGTCATTGTCATATACTACAACATATACTTTGGTTTTAATGCTACAGACTAATTAAGAGACGTTTTGTTTTGCCCACATGTGAACTGACAGTTTTTTTACTGAGTTGAACTGAGATTATTAGAATTTTTCAAAATGTCACTATCTGATGATGGTAGTCCAGTATTATAAAACACTGATAATAAACATGGTACAGATAGTAGTATGCATGATGTTCAGGGACAGATTCAAGAACTTACAGAAAGCATAATAAGACCATGGCAACTATCGCCAATTTGAGTAGAGAGCCAACCAGGTCTTATGTTTATGTGCAAAAGTGTGTCACATCCATTAATTTATTAGTCATCTCAGCAAAGATGGGAGACATGTTGATGAGTCTGTTGACAAAGTAGGCAGTTAGACCTCATACTCTCCATCTTAAAGGGTGCAGCCTTAGAAGAAGTCAGATTACGGATGGCGAATGAACCAAGGCAACAATGTGAACTCTTTGTATACCTGACAGAAGCTTTTTGAGAAAAGCACAGTGTTTCTCAGTTATTGCAAACATTCTATAGCTGTAAACAAATGGAAGGTGAGGATGTTCGTGCTTAATCTCATTCTTTGTCTCAAATTCTGAATTCTATCCTGAAACAATCATCAAATGCAATATCAAATGTGAATATGGCAATATGAGATCAATTCACTGAGTGGATTAGGGATGCAGGTCTCAGAAGGGAGCTTCGTAAGCTTGTGAAAGACAAGCCACAGTCAAAACTAATTGAAGTACCAGATGAAGCCCTTATGTGGTCTGTAGAAGATCCTAAATCTCACATCGCAAAATTAGTCAGCAACAGTGCACTGCTGTTGGAATACCCTGAGAAAAACCCTGCAACTCTTGAAGAAGTTTTAAAATTGTGGCAGAACAAGGAAAAGCTATAGGAGTGCTAACACAAGCTGTCGAGAAACTTTGCAGTGCACTAAGTCAGAACCTATGGCTCAATGTAAAGCCAAGATGAAGCCAAGATGTACAGCTGGTGGCCAGCCAATGTGTTTCCAGTGTAATGGTGTAAAACACATAGCTAAGAGATGTGTGAAGAAAAAGAAACACACTGTCACAGAGAATGCTACACCATCAGTGCAGCAGGGAAACTTGCTCCCTCGCTTGCTGTGAGCCAGGCAGTACGAGGGACAGTGGTGTAGTGGTGCCTGGAGAAGTGGGTATACTCTTAATTTATGCCCCCCATTTTTTTTATATGCATATTTAGTTCACCCCAAAATGGGCCAAAAATATTTGCACACTGTCACTTAACTTCAGCTGCTTGACTTCACGGAGTAAGGATCATTATGAAATTAATATTAGCCACAGAAGAGGTGCAGATTTTGCAATCAATACTGGCCCAAAGACTATAGGAAGAGACTACATAATTATGAATTTTGTGTGAACCATTCCTTATATCAATCACACATGAAAATTGGACAACTATTCTCTAACCTTGCAGGTAGTCAACGGCAGTCTTTACTGGGTGTTTTTAGGGTATATTTGCATTTATTGGCATGCGATTGCAGTGTTTCCCACGGGATTTTGTGAGACTATGGGGGGTGGACCTCAGACTCTCGGGTGCATTCTCCCCCATTAGAAAATTTAGTACATTTTAAAGTTAAATACTTCCATCTGGTGCACTTTGAGAGCAAAATAAAGAGGCTAGTGTTGTGCTCTTGTAAACAGTGTTGTGCTCTTAAAGCTGCAGTAGGCAACTTTGAAATAAATTGAATTGAGAAACAGCGCCCCAATTCTTCCCCATATACATGATGCTCTTCACCCCCAGCCAGGGTTTAATTGACAGCTGTTCACAAACAGAGCCAAGGCCTGTATCGCCAAAAGCGATTGGCTAAAATTTGCTGGATTGACACTACCTGACCCACATTTTTCACTCAGAGCTAGAGTCTGTGGTGCTAACTAATCTCTCACAGGGCCTATTGTATATATTGTATTGTATTGTGCTATAGTAAAATATTTCTGCCTTAAATTCATCACTTTCACACATTATTTTAAGGCTCTCTGATTAACTCAAAAGCCCTTATTTCTCATGAAAGAAGACTTTGAGGTTGTGTTTCTTGCATTTGATCATCTCCACAGAAATTGTGCAGGTCATCTCCTCTGTCTCACTGCTGCACTGCGTGAATAAACCCCATTTGCATTACATGGCCTATAATTGAAATTGGAGTCCTTTGCGTTCACAAAATTAATATGTTTATACCTTGTTAAATTTTTCACTGGGAGTTTAGCGAAAGTCTCTATAGATGGCGTGCACATCAGAATGCTTGAGAAGTGATTCATCTTCACAACTGAAAGAAACAAGTGCTATTTCCTGCGCTCATCAGACAGCATGCAGGGAAAGACGAGGCTGAATCCAGCTTCAACTGTTTGTATTCAGTAAAAGGGTTTCGTTATCGAAACTACACAACTCTATCACTGGCGAGTGAAATGTTAAATTCATTATTGAAAGTGCGGCATCATTTTATTATGCCTCACTTTACTTGTTGCCAGTGGCTAATAACAGACATTTTTTGGTCACACTGTGAGTAATTTACTCGCATATGTGAGTGATTTATTCGCAATATAGAGGTTTGAGTTAGCGTTACTTGCCTCAAAGATTTGACATAATCCTCAACCAAATAATGGACGGAATACTCCAGTGTATCTGCGAGTGTGCGAGTGCATGAGTTTACAGCAACGGGTGAGGAACTGACTGGCACGCGCGAGAGAGAACAAAACACAGCCTTTTATTTGATGTAATAGTGAGACTGATTAGTGCAAAAATATTTTAGATGAGAAGTGTAAAAATGTTTTCAGTTCATTATGAGATCGTGGCGGGGCAAATTAGACTAGTCAATTAATGGGAAACACTGCGATTGGATTAGCTACTCATGTGCTGGACTGTCATGTTTTTTGCTAATAAAGGACACTACTGAATGATGCACATCAGATGGGATTTAGAAGTGGGTATACGCAATGCAGACTTATAAAGATGTGGGTACACGCCGTAAGTGACACAAGTGGTCCCATTTAAAAATGGCATGCACTAGACCGTTTTACGTGAACTGCTGACACAGATGCAAGCACCTTAAGTTCCCAGAACCCCTAAGGGGGAACAGGCGACATGACTATCATGGGAGGAAGCTGGCCAGCCGCGGACTTTTCTCTCTATGTTTGTCGTGTTAGAGCATAAATAGGCTGGGGTTATCTTAATGCTATGTGCTGGGGAAGGCGATCTTTTCCATTCCTATTCTTTCAAGGGGAAAAGACTCTGCGGAGACCACATCCTGTCCAGACTGGGGGGAGGTAATATGTGGCCAATACTTCACATGGTTTGTCAAGCCAAACGTGGAAGTGGCGCAGTGGTAGGTCCTACCTGGTGAGGGAGGAGCGCTACAAACATAGCGACCGGGGGCAGAGGGACTGCCCTAGGGAGACACTGGTCCGCCGACAGGGGGACCGTACCGCGGAAAATACATAAAAGGGAGTTGCCTGAAGAGAGAATTAGGCCTGTGGAGTCCTACCCCAATACCGAGCACTTGAGGCTCGTAGTGGGTCTGGCCACAAATTCCTCCGCTGAATTTTCAGGCCAGAAGGCTATGGAGGAAGAACATCCAGGAAGCGAGAGCTTAGTAGCTAACCTGGGAAAGAGAGCGCACTGGATCACTTTGGTGAAGGGCTCTAGGTGCAAGCGGAACACCCAGTCGGCTGTTCCATATTACTGAGTTCTACCGGCTCGGACATGGTACAAGGCCGACTCAACCCTGAGATTGTAGAATTTCGCAAAGGTATTGGGTGTTGCCTCTGCAGATGTCTGCTACTGAGGTGCCATTGGCCAGTGCCCACGAGGATGCCACACTTCTCGTCGAGTGTGCTTGAACCCGCAAAGGGGCAACTATGGCCTGGGTCGGGAAGGCCAAGGAAATGGCGTCAACGACCCAGTGAGCTAACCTCAGTTTGGAGACGGCGTTCCCTTTCCATTATCCACCAAACGGAAAAGAGCAGCTCAGAACATCTAGCGCTCTGCGTGCAGTCCAAATAGATACACAAAGCATGTACTGTCCACAACAAAGAAAAGTCTGGGTCTGCCTCCTCCCGGGGCAGCTTTTGCAGGTTCACAACCTGGTCTCTGAAGGGGGTCATAGGAACTTTGGGCACGTAGCCCGGTCATGGTCTTAGACGTGATGTAGCTGCCAGACCGAACTACAGGCAAGTGTCCCTGACAGAGAACGCTTGCAGGTCCCCAACCCTCTTGATGGAAGCTAGCGCTACCAGAAGTGTTGTCTTCAAGGAGAAGGCCTTGAGCTCAACTGAGTCAAGCAGCTTGAAGGGGGTCTCTGAAGGCCCGAGAGGACCACTGAGAGATCCCAGGTGGGGAACAGGCTTGGCCAGGGAGGATTCAGCCTCCGGGCACCTCTAAGGAACCTGATAATCAAGTCGGGCTTACCCAAGGACTTGCCGTCCACTACGTCGTGGTGGGCCGCGTTAGCGGCTACATACGCCTTCAAGGTGGAGGGGGAAAGTCTCCCCTCCAACCTCTCTTTCAGGAATGAAAGCACTGACCGACTGACTTTTTGTGTTCGGTAAGTGTCGGTAGCTTAGCTAGCTACATTTTTGCCCAACACTGTAGCTGGATTTGAAATGCGTACTGTCACTATATGTACTGTATTTGATGAAGGACGAACGTATCTGCCACCAAAACAGTATGTTCATTTAGGTATGCCGGGTATGTGGAGCAAGGTAAGGAGGGAATGAGACGTTGTATCCTCCGGCCACGCCGCTGTTATGGCCGAACCTCATTCTTGGCTCCTTAGTGCAAAACCTGAATGGACAGATGCATGATCCCCTCCCTTTATACCCGTATGTCCAGGGGGAGGGACATGCAAATTCTGTCTGCCAATTTCTCATTGGCCTTTTCTCAGGTTCAGAGATGCGCAAGGCTCTCAAGAGAGACTCCTAGTGTCGCTTCTTTGACACAACGTCTCGTTCCCTCCATGAGTAACCTAGACATTTCCTTTAATCCTTTTGAGTCATGCAAGACTGAAATCAGAGGCTGGCATTGACATTTTATGCAAAATTATATTTGTTGAATGTCTGGAAGTACTGCAGAAGAATTTAAATGAAAACATAAGCATGTTATCTGTGAAACCAGGGGTCTTTTCAAGAAACTGTAGTGCTCTCCTACACACTATGATCCCCACGCCTGTCTTCTGCCATCAGCTACGCCAATGGATAATGCTTTTTATGGCCTATCACCACAGAGTTCATACTTATCTTTCTGTAATTCTGATCTCTCCTCCTACATCAGGGTTGGAATGCTGTCCAAGAGTGAGTCGCTTCACCACAGGGCCATATCAAAATCAGTCTGACGATACTGATCTGAAAAGAGGAAGGGCCCCACCCAAAGATGATGAGTTAAACTGTGATCACTAATGCTATCTCTATGACAACAACCTTTAGCTATTCTCCCTCCCACAACCAGCTGTTACTAATGCAGCATTCTTTCTCAGAAGACATTAACAAAATCTGGAGCAAAATATAATGAGAAAACATTAGCAGCAAGGCTTGATATTAACTTTTTGGCTTACCGGTCACTGTGGCTAGTGCTATTTAAACAGGCCCTCGCTGCTAGTTCAGACAGACACAAAACAAACTAAAGCACTTGGGGTGTTCATAGCCAATGTTATGTTGCACTTACTCTGTTGATGAAGATGTGGGATTTCTGTGAATGATTAAAACACTCATGTTGCATTATGACATCTCTTCTAGCATACATTTTTACAGCATGGTTATTCATTCTATAGTGATGTACAACTTCTGAATATATGTTTAGTTGAATATGAAATGCACTTTATGTTGATGCATAAATGCAGGTATTACTTTAAATGTTGAGTTAGTAATTAGAGCATTTTTTGTTAGTTAAGGACACTAAAGAAAATTGTGATACTGTAGAAGCCAGGATTACGTATTTAAAATACAAAATATAAGTGTATTCCACTACAGTTACAAATTAAATCATTGGTAATTAGAATACAGTTACATTCAAAGTATTTTGATTACTGAAGAGATTACTTTGCATTTTATTGTCATTTGTTTAATTTAATATTCAGTCCTTTCGAAAAATGTATACATATAAATGATGTGATCCAGAGTGCATTTGAACAGCGGTGAAACACTTTCTTGTAATGTGTTACGTTCATACGAGCAGACAGATAAGTAAGTTTGGAGCAGAAGAAAAATAAATAAACCTTGTGTAAATTGTCAGCTTTACGCTAAGCTAAAATGCTATTTCTAGCCATTTACATGTTACCAGGCACGATCATATATTTTATCAAGAAAATTCACGTTGGATATTTTTTTCTAGTAAGACCTTTGATATTAGGGCAAAAATCATATTCTTGATAAATATATATATATATATATATATATATATATATATATATATATATATATATATATATATATATTGTTTTCCTGTAAACATTTTCCTTCCTTAAAACAAGAAACAAACATCCTTAAAACAAGATCACTTTGATTCATCTTGTTTTAGAAACAACACTGCAAAAAATATTTTGTTTTTTTAGAGAATGTATTTTTAACATGTGTATTTTGTCTTATTGTACTGTCAGTTTTTCCTAGAGTTTTTATAGTCAAAACAAGTGAAACAATCTACCAGTGCCGAAAACATAATCCAAAGTATTTAGAATACATTACTGACCTTTGGTAATCTAACAGAATACATAACAAATGACATTTTACAGCATGTATTCTGTAATCTCTAGTGGAATACATTTCAAAAGTAACCCTCCCAACCCTGGTAGTAGCCATATAGTAACCATCGTTTCACTATAGTTATATTGTAGTAGTCATGACTGAAGTAACTATGACTGTTGTCACCACTGATTTCTTGGCAGAAATAATACACATATACAGACATATACACACATATACAGACAACCACTCACACTCACATCCACACCTAGGGCAATTTTTTGGGAGACATCAATTAACCTAGCCTGCATGTCTTTGGATGGTGGGAGGAAGCCTGAGCACCCGGAGCGAACCCACGCAGACACGGGGAGAACATGCAAACTCCACACAGAAAGGCCAGGGCAACCGGGGTTTGAACCCACAACCTTCTTGCTGTGAGGCGAGAAACCATGACAGTAACCATGTAATTGTAACCATGACAGTAACCATGTTCATTTTGTGGTTACTATGATTTTACTACAAATATCATGGTTAAACTATGGTTACTGTTGTAAAACTACTTATTTGTAGTGAGGGCAAATCTCTTGAAGTGTCTGTTACCAAATACAATACATTTATTTTGGATTTGGCAGTAAAATTTCTTTTTCTGAACATATCAAATGCCGAACTGTAAAGAAACTGTGACCCTAAAACCACGACCAACTGAACTGTGAGAAATTTTAACCGTTACACCCCTACTATCTATCTATCTATCTATCTATCTATCTATCTATCTATCTATCTATCTATCTAACAAATTGATGTACAATATATATCTATATTGTGGCAAGCAGGGTATGTGTCCCAGCCTTTTCGTTGCTGTGGACGGTACGTGCTTTGTGTATCTATTTGGACCGCACGCAGAGTACTAGATGTACCCTATATATATATATATATATATATATATATTATGTGGCAGCGGGGGTGTGGTCAAGTGCCCGTCCGGAGAGAGGGAACCGGTAAGGGCACTTACACCTGAGCTAAATTATGTCTAACACCTGTCTCTGATTTCAGTGAGCACGGGGAGACCGGATAAAAGACCCACGCCACCAGCAGTGAGGGAGAGAGAGTATCACACATCAGTCCAGTGTTGACATATTCTGTGAAATGAGACTATATGATGTTAAGAAGTTTATGATTGCTGAGCCATTCCTGTCAATTGTGAAGCTGTGAGCACTGCTTTGTGGCCATTAAAACCCTTACCTGAGAAGAGCAACTCGTCTTTATATCCTCCCTAACATCCTTAACCCTTTACATATATATATATATATATATATATATATATATATAATTATTTTATTTTTTTTATATATTTTTTTTTTTAATTGTTACATTTTTATAATTGTTTATTAATTTAATGATGAATTAAATTTTTTGGTTAGAATTTAAAATAACTATTTATTTAAAAAAATATGTAGATCTGAATATTATATTGTAATGAAGTAATTTACCATTTTTATATATCCCTAAAATCACTTTAAATTAAATTAATAAATGTAATTCAGTGCATTAGGTTAATTGAATTTGAGTGTTGGGCAAAAAAATGAATTAGAGTTTATTATGAGCGCAGAAGTCATTTAGTCTTGTAATTGTCATATATTCCCTGTATTTTGTCTAGACTTATGTTGAAATTCTTCTTTAGTTCTCACTTTCCTGTTTCCTGTTTGTTTTGTAGTCTTTTTGTAGTTTTATTTCATGATTGGTTCTCCCTTATTGTTTCCCACAGAAAGACTGACCTAAGATGGATCTATCTAGCAGCTGTCAGAATTCTTCTCCTCAGGCAAGGGGACCGTCCAGTTGATGATCACGTCCGTGAGTTTTCTGCGAGTTAGCGGCTCGCCTTTCACTGCGGGTGTGGAGGAAGAGGGCTTGGAGAATCTCATCCCACAGTGGTCTCTGCCCCAGCCTTCCATAGCTCCTCCCTCCATGCCTGCCAAGGCCAACGAGACAACGCCCATGCCTGCCATGGCCAACGAGTCAACGAGCTGGAAGTCTCACTTTCCCAGAGCAAGTGTTGCCAGCCTCGTCCGTCACAGTGCCAGCGTTGCCGACTTTGGCCATCCAGAGGAGAAGGAAAAGAAGAAAGGCTTCTGTTCCCCAGTTTGTGCGGCACCGCCTGCTCCCCCAGAGACTACTCCCCCAGCAGCTCAGCCTGCTCCTCCAGAGACTATTCCGCCAGCGGCTCCGCCCGCTCCTCCAGAGACTATTCCGCCAGCGGCTCAACCCGCTCCTCCAGAGACTATTCCACCAGCGGCTCCGTCCGCTTCTCCAGAGACTCCTCCTTCTGCAGTTCCGTCTTCCTTACCCAGGCCTCCTGACCCAGTCCCTGTCCTGTGGCCACCTCCCAGGCCTCCTGACCCAGTCCCTGTCCTGCGGCCACCTTCCAGGCCTCCTGACCCTCTCTCGGCCTTGCGGCCACCTCCCAAGTCGCCTGACCCAGTCCCTGTCCTACAGCCACCTCCCAGGCTGCATGACACAGTCTCTGTCCTACAGCCGCCTCACAGGCCTCCTGAACCGGTCTAGGCCCTGCGGCCGCCTCCCACACCTCCTGACCCGATCCCCACCTTGAGGTCATCCCCTTGGTCTCCTGGTCATCCCACGGATCTGCTCTGGTCTCCTGGCCATCCCCCTGAACTGCTCTGGTCCCCTTGGTCTCCTAGCCCTCTGCCTGATCTGCTCTGGTCCCCTTGGTCTCCTGGCCATTCCCCGGATCTGCTCTGGTCCCCTTGGTCTCCTGGCCGTCCCCCTGATCTGCTCTGGTCCCCTTGGTCTCCTGGCCAACCACCTGATCTGTTCTGGTCCCCTTGAGCTCCTGGCCATCCGCCTGATTATAAGCTCTTGTCTCCTTGGTCTCCTGGCCATCTGTCTGATCTGCTCTGGTCTCCTTGCCACCCGTCTGATCTGCTCTGTTCTTCTTGGTCTCCTGGCCGCCCGCCTGATCTGCTCTGGTCTCATTGGTCTCCTGGCCACCTGCCTGATCTGCTCTAGTCTCCTTGGTCTCCTGGCCGCCCGCCTGATCTGCTCTGGTCTCCTGGCCGCCCACCTGATCTGCTCCCTGTCCTTGCCTTGTTCCTCCGCTCCCGTTGTGCCCCCTTGAACTGCCTGTTTGCCCCTTGTGCCCCCTGAACCACATGTTTTCCCCTACACTCCATGGACAATTTGCCTTTTTTTTTTATTATTATATTTTGAATTTTTTTTTGGAGTGTCTGGAATCCTCTCCTTAAAGGGGGGCTCTTTCATATATTACCTGTCTTCTAATTCTTGTTTAGTTCCCATTTTCCTGTTTGTTTTGTAGTCCTTTTGTAGTTTTTTGTTCATGATTGTTTCTCCCTTATTGTTCCCCCATGTATTCCTCATTCCCTGATTGTTTCCCCAGGTGTTCCTTGTTTTCCCTGGTGTATTTAAGCCCTTGTTTTCCCTGGTTGTGTGTCAGTCTATGCTCTGTGCTTGTTTCTTGCATTTTGTTTTCTTATATTCTGAGTTAGCTTGTTCATCTTTTGTTTACATTTAAGCTGCATTTAGATCCTCATTCCTCACCTACCTTGTCACAGTAATTTTGTAGCATTATGAAGCAATAGGTCTCAATTTCTTTTATAGGTGCACTTTTTCTCTGTTCTCTTTCAAAATAAATGAAGTATATTAACTTATAGACTGCATTCATTATTCATATGGACAACTGTTTAAATAGCCTTTTAATTATGTTGGGAAAATAAGGACATAAATTAGTTTAGACAACTGCATGTCCGCCCATAGAATAATCACTGAAAGCAAAAATGACCAACTTGTAACCAACAAAATCTATTGTTCCTCGATGTTGTCACAACATCATAATGACGGATTGGCACTGTTCCAGAGTTACGTTCTGGCTACAAATATAGGAATTGCAATTTTCCAGTTGTCACAATGTAATCAGTTACATTGCCACAATGAACATTTAGTCATCAAATTACAGTGCAGTTAGACAATGCAAGAAAACTTATCAAATGTTAAAATTGATGTACAATCTGTTAACTAAAAACACAAATGAGGATTCAGTAATCAGGCCTGTTGCAATATTTACGTTGTCTGATATTTATATCTGGTGTATGGCCATATATGAACAAATACAATTAGAGTTCATATATTTGTACTATATACTATGAGGGGTTGCAACACAAAAGCATGTTCTTTTGGATTAAGGTACCAAGCTTCAATGCAACAAGTACTAGTTCATTAATTGGAGACACAATCAAATTATAAATATCCATGAATTTGTGATACAACTGCATTTCCACCGGAACCACACAGTAACAATTTTGCTACTGATTTGCCAACATAAAAAAAAAATTCTCCAGAGTACCAATACATTGTCTATTAAATACATCAACAAATTATACATTTTCCTTAGCTTGACATAAAACCGGCAATCTGAAAAAAAAATTCACATTATGCAGGACCCATGGATGGAGAGTGCATGCGCATCCAATGTTATTCTGCTAATAAGATCCTTTTCGCCTATCAAATTTGTAACAGCTGGAAAAAACCATTTGAAAGGGAATATTAACTCATTAACAAACATTAACAAAGTTAGTTCCAAATAAATATAAACTCTAGGAAAACAATAATTTGGTTGGCAGTGCTGCAAAACTCATGAATATTAATTATGTTATGCACAATAAGGGATTATTTTAAATTACCTATTTTGATAAACAGTCATTCTTAATGACCTATTCAAGCACTCATATAGATATTTCAAATTATATGGTAATTTCATCTCTACATCTGCCACTATCAGGGATGCAGGGGGGCTAAATGGTGAACATATTTTTTATATATCAAATGGTGTTGCCATGGCGAGGCATTCAATTAATGGTGAAAATTGGTCTCATATCTTCTATGTGCAATGTGTGATTTAGATCAAAATTAACTTTTCGTATTGTACATAAACTCATGTAATACAGTACATTAACGGCTGTGTTTACATTAATATCTCTTTGACGGAAAATTTGTTGTCTTTAAGAGGGGCATTTTGACACCTCGAGTGCATTTGACTGTTCATGCACTCAGCTGCACTCACTGCGAGACACGAGTGCTCATGCGCAGACATACAGTACTATGTATGTGAGCATTTAAAAGCAAAAGCAGTCGGCTGTACTCAAATGGCACGCTGGTACAGAACTGAGTCAGTACTCAGTCCAGCAGTACTGCAGTACTTGTTTACTTTTAACATTGGTTGCAATTCAAATATTAAACCGAGTGGAGATTACATGGCACCCCCTGCGGCACCTCAGGGTGTATTCCCACTCTGTTGCTAATGCAATATATTATTATCGCTGTATTGTGTCATCTTCATGTTATGGTAATGTCGGGTTTAAAGGTTTAAAAACATACTGCAACAAAGATTTCAAGATTATTTTTATTTTATTTTTGTTAGTTTCAGAGCCATGAAAATGTATATTAGTTTAGTTTCAGTTTTTCCAATTATGCTAATTTTTATTTTGTTTCGGTTTATGATAATGTTTTTTTCCATTTAGTTTTAGTCTCCGTTTTCATTTTAGTTTACAATAATAACCTACTAACTACATGTTTCACTGTTGCAACAAATAAAAATGAGTGCAGATGGAATGTGCAAACGCCTCCAAGGCCACGTCCACACTAATACGGTTTCCTTTGAAAACACATTGATTTTGCCATGTTTCAACCTCCCGTCCACACTGGAATAACGTTTTCCTCCATCGTAAACTGAGCATTTTGAAAACGTACACCATTACTGCATCCTTTGGAAAACAATGACATTAGGAAACCAAAAACTGTTTTCATTGAAAATAGATTAGTGTGGATGTGGCCTAAACCTACTTAAACAGATGACAAAGTCGATTTCAAAATGAATCGCTATGGACTGTGGGGCCATATTCATGTTGAATTACATGAAAATTAAACAAACAATTTATTTCTAGAGCCACGTTTCGTAATGGCTGTACGGTGTTTAACTCATCTGCCATAACATTGTTTTAATTGTCTTATTTTGGGTACTTTTCTGCCAGTGTTGTTATATCTGATTGTGAAAAATGTGATACTTAATCAGCTTACAATGTGCTGTATTTGATCAAAAAAAATTAAAGCTGATTGACAGCCCTACTTTTTAGTTTAGAACAAATTCAGTTTTTCCGTATTTTCACTATCAAAATGTTTTATCTGTGATACATTAACTAACGTGGCACTGCCATCATATAACAATACGCTCCCACCTGTTAGGGTGAGTCTCTCTTTGTCAGAAAATGTCTCAGAAGAGGGTTTGTGGGGTGAGGAATTGTGTTTATGGTAATAGAATATGGATTTATGGAACAGAGTGGGAATGAAGTATGAGATTGCTGATGGCTGACTGACACACAGCTTGAAAGCATTATAAGGGCTTATATAGCGTAGCAGGGAGAGTGATACACAGTGCACACATGCAAAATGTCTCAGGTGGTAGAGCGGGTTGTCCACTAACCACAGTGTTGGTGGTTCGATTCCTGGCCCACACAACTCCACATGCCGAAGTGTCCTTGGGCAAGACACTGATGCCCAAATTGCTCCCAATGGCAGGCTAGTACCTTGCATGGCAGCTCTGCTGTCATTGGTGTGTGAATGGGTGAATGAGATGCAGTGTAAAGTGCTTTGAATACCACTAAGGTTAAAAAGAGGCAGGCTAAATACATATTGTGCCATTGTAATTTAATGTGCTGAGTAAAGTGAATTTTTTACTATCGCGTCCAATATTAAAATCAGTGCGACACACTTTGCAAAAGGCGTGGGCATTGTCGAAATGGAAATTATTTTTTTTAATATTTTTTGTAAATTTACATGTATATTTAGTTTTAGTTTATATTTAGATGTGAGTCTCCTCCCATCTACCAGTGATTCTGTGCAGATATCAACAGCGCAACTGGGTTGCAGGTTATCAGGTGGAGATCACAAATGGGTTGAAATTTGTATGATGTGTCGATTGTGTGAGCAGGATGCGTTTCATACATGATCAGGCAGCTGGACAACCTTGGAATATTATATTTATGTGATTACTCATATAACGAGGTTTGGGCCATACAAATTGGACTGGATTTTATAGCCTCTGCTGGTGACATCATCAGGATGCGCCGGTACCAGGGGCTATAAATAGATGCGCCACAGGTGCATCGGCAGGTCTTTTGTCTTCAGACCATTCTGTGTGTGTTTTGCTTCTCAAGCATGTCAAAACTTTCTACTTTCCTCTGACAGAAGTTAGATTTGTTAGGCAGTGTGCAGAAAACCTTTCTTTCTTTCTTTCTAACATGAGCAATAAGCAAGGCAAAAGGTGTGTGTTTCAGAGTTTAAGCCATATGGCTGAAGCGGACACACACCAGTTTTGTTTTGTGTGTTTG
The DNA here is from genome assembly GCA_032164185.1 of Moxostoma hubbsi. Taxonomy (NCBI): domain Eukaryota; kingdom Metazoa; phylum Chordata; class Actinopteri; order Cypriniformes; family Catostomidae; genus Moxostoma; species Moxostoma hubbsi. The sequence continues at coordinate 6,427,378 of JAVLUX010000024.1, forward strand.
GGGGAAGAGCATGCTGCTCTTGCGGTGGGGCGGGTGGGTGCGAGCATTGCAAGCTTTTTACAGTGAAAATGCTTCGCATTCGTCTCGCTTACCTTCGAGAGCCAGCGCCCACCCTTCCATCATGGGGCTCTCGTATGGATCTGGCAGAGGAGTGAGAGACGGGTCCGTCCCTATCGCTCGCTCTCTCTCTACAGATCCAGCCGGTCCTTCTCTTGATCTCTCATGACCTCTTCGTTTCATGAGGGGGATGTTGAACCTCTTGAGTCCGCGGACTTTGAGCTACCTACCTCTGAGCATTCCTCACATGATAATAAAGCGGTTGAGGAATTACTCGAGGTGGTTACTTGTGCGGTGGCCAGACTACAGTTAGACTGGCCACACGAACAAGAGACCCCCAAATGCTCTAAATTAGAGGACAGATTTCTGTCTGGTGGCCAGGGGAAGGGAACGCAAAATCAGTCCCTTCCCTTCTTTGAAGACCTCCATGATGAGCTTTCTTGCTAATGGAGAAAACCTTATACTTCTCGTATCTTTGTGCCTTCTATGTATTCGACCATCTTGGGTGCTGAGCACAGAGAGACATTTATGGTTGAACCTTTCGGGCATCAGAGATAAGGACATAGTGTTCCTTCTTGATGCCCCGGTTTCACCTTCTGGCCTGTTCGGTGACTCGATGAACACAGTCATCACCAGGTTTCAGGAGGCGAAGAGCCATGAGGAAGCCTTCGGGCAATTCCTTCCTCGCTGCATTCAGGGGGAGGGGCCGCCGTCCAGACAGACGCACTCCCCCTCGTAAGGACTGGGGACTGGCTCGTCGCCCTCAGCAGCCTCCAAAGCAAGACCTCAGGACCATTATCTCCAGAAAGAGAAAGTCCTGACAGTCTTGTGCCCAGCCTTGTGGGGGTAGCCCCCCTCAGGACGAGGCACATGAAACATCCACCTGCACCTTCCCAATACCCCCACGAAACCTCTCCATTCCCGCCGCCTCTGTTTCTCGAGTTAGCGGTTTCCAGCGAAATGTTGGGTATTCCGTTGCTTCCTGCCATAGCCCAGGACGCGTAACACTCGACATCCACTCAATAGGAAGTGTCAAAATTAATACCCATCTCAGAGAACCTGGCAGCGTGGAAGCTACTGCCGGGTGTTTCCATGTGGGTCCTAAGGACAGTAGAAAAAGGCTACAGAATTCAATTAGTTCGCCTTCCTCCGCGTTTCATGGCGTGGTCCCCACTACCGTGAACCTGGAACAAGCACATCTACTGTTGAAAGAACTGCAAAATCTCTTGGTCATAGGGCCATAGAACATGTTCCCCTTCCAGAGAGAGAGTCAGGTTACTACAGCAGATACTTCCTGGTTCCCAAGAAGGATGGGGGATTGCATCCGATTTTAAACCTTCGAGGCTTGAATCGCTCAGTCAAGGCACGAGTTCAAGATGTTAACCATCCAGACGGTCGTGTCTCAAATCCAACATCACGATTGGTTAGTCACGATCGATCTTATGGATGCATATTGTCATATAGAAATGCTGACACAACACAGGAAGTTCCTGAAATTTGCTTTTGGGGGCAAAGCTTTCCAATATTGGGTTCTTCCATTCGGTCTTGCGTTATCACCCCGCACATTCACGAAGTGCATGGATGCAGCACTGGCTCCTCTGCGACTTCAGGTCATCCGCATTCTGAATTATATAGACGACTGGCTGATACTAGCACAGTCACAAGAACTGGCATTACAGCACAGGAATTAGCTCATCTGGTTTCTCTGGGTTTGAGACTCAATGGAAAGAAAAGCGTTCTCTCTCCCACTCAGAGAACTATGTATCTGGGGATTGTATGGGATTCGATCATGATGCCGGCACGATTGTCTCCCTTTCAAATCGAGACCATTCAGAATACCCTGAGCAAAGTCAGGCTAGGCCAAGGTTACACTGTTCATCAGTATCAACGAATACTAGGTCTCATAGCATCTGCATCCTCTGTGATTCCTTTGGGCCTTCTGCATATGAGACCATTTCAGTTGTGGCTCAAAGCCAGGGAATTTCATCCAAGGGCCAGTCCCCTAAGCCAGACAAGGGTTACGCGCCACAGGCTATGTACCCCTCTATGTGGTTCAGACCCTGTTTCCTCACCTTGGGTCCCACTCTAGGTGCATCTTGCCATCGCAAGTTGCTAACGACAGACACCTCTCTGTCGGGCTGGGGAGTGGTCTTAAGTGGTTGTCCAGCTCAAGAGGAATGGGAGGGTCATCAGATCAATTGGCATATCAACCGTCTCGAGTTGATGGCTGTTTTAATGGCCCTGAAGTACTTCCTCCAGTATCAGAGAGGCTGCCATATCCTGGTGCGGGTGGACAACACAGCGGCAGTCTCTTACATAAACCATCAAGGAGGTCTATGGTCACGCCAGCTAAACAGAATGGCACAGCAGATTCTCCTTTGGTCCCAGGGCAAGCTCCTGTCAATCAAAGCAGTTTATATCCATGGATGCCTGAATGTGGGAATGGATTTACTGTCCAGACAGAAAATACCGACGGGGGAGTGGAAACTCCACCCAGAGGTAGTGAGACAAATCTGGTTGAGATTTTACAGAGCAATGTCCCCTCTACTTCTCTCTGAGTCACCCAGCCCCCCTGGGTCTGGACGCAATGGCGCATACATGGCCCCATGGTTCTCAGAGATAATGTCTCTTCTCGACGGCTCACCTTGGGTGATTCAGGAGAGGAGGGACCTTCTGTCTCAGGCACAGGGGACGATATTTCATCCCCGGCCCAAGCTGTGGAACCTTCATGTTTGGCCCCTGAAGGGTACCAACTGAGGGACACTGGGCTTTCTCCTGAAGTTATTGAGACTATTCTAAGTGCTAGGCTCCCTCTACTAGAAGAAGTTATGCCAATAAATGGGCTGTCTTTGAAAGATGGTGCACTGCACATAATGCAGATCCATTTAACTGGCAGATTGCCCTGCCACTCTCTGGGTTTATGTGGCCACTCTTTCGGCTTGCCACACCCTGATTGATTGGATGCCTTTGGGGAAACATCCTCTGCTCGCTCGCTTTCATGGGGCCATGCAGTTAAGACCTCCTGTTAAGACCAGGATCCCTTCATGGGACTTAGCGATAGTCCTGGAGGGTCTGGTTGAGACCCCCTTTGAACCTCTAAAGTCAGCATCTGATAAGCTTCTGACTCTCAAGATGGTTTTTCTTATGGCGATTACTTATTTAAAAAGAATTGGGGATTTGCAGGCTCTGTCTGTCTTGCCATCCTTCTTAGATGCCAGGTATGGCTAAAGCAATATTGCATCCTCATCCTGACTACCTGCCTAAGGTTCCTTTCTCAGCCGTACATCCTGTCAATCTTGAAGCCTTCTGTTCCCCGCTGTTTACAATGCCGGATCAGGAGAAATTTCACAGACTGTGTCCAGACCGTGCCCTTCAGGCTTATGTCCACCGCACTAGCCATTGGCGTAAGTCAGGGCAACTATTAGTTTGTCATGGGGGCCGTAACAGGGGGGCAGCCGCCACCACACTCAAGTCAAGTCAATTTTATTTGTATAGCGCCTTTCACAACACACATCATTTCAAAGCAGCTTTACAGAAGTTCAGGCATTAACAGACAATAAAACTATAATGTTTATAATGTTGATGAATCATCTTTGTGTAATTAGATAAAACACGATTGTTAATGGTGTTTAAAAATAAGTAATTAAATAATAATTGTATTAATAAACCCATTGAGCAAGCTGAAAGGGACTGTGGCAAGGAACACAAAACTCCATAAAATGTTGATTAATGGAGAAAAATAACCTTGGGAGAAACCAGACTCACTGTGGGGGCCAGTTCCCCTCTGACTAACATCATGAATATAATGTAAATATTACTTATGTATAGTTAAAGTCATGGTTTAAAATTATTAAACTACGTAAGTGTTAAGGGTCAGTGTTTAAACATCGATTTTGTTTGAACTGTAAGATTAATGACCAATGTCTTTGAAGTCCATCCTGGATTAACTGCAGAAGTTCACATAGATGCATTTGTCCTTGTTATTTGGCTGATGAAGGCTTTTGTTGGCAATTTGTCAACCTAAATCCATGGTTCAGACAATGGCATATGAAGTATCCCATGTCTTATAGTTGGAGTTGGCATCAGTTCATACTCTGAAGTCCGTCATAATACACTGAAGTGATGTTTGGCTGGCACCGGCTACATTTAGTCATCATCATTCAGCGACACGTAGCAGTGGAGTCCAACAACGAACAATGTCACATTGGGTGAGGGATGCAATTGCCCTGGCCTATGAGGCCAAGCTTCGCCAGTAGGTATCAGGGCTCATTCTACCAGGGGGGTCGCTTCCTCTAAAGATTTTGCTGGAGGTGTCCCTCTACAGCATGTTTGTAATGCGGCAGGCTGGTCCTCTCCGCATACATTCATAAGATTTCATAGTTTGGATTACGTCCTACTTCCGTCCTTGAGTCAACATCACAAGCTTGTGTCTTGTGAGCACAACTACACAACCGTAAAGGGTCCAGACATCCGCATTGCAACGGCATGGGTATTCTCGTTCCCAAAGTGCTAAATCAGTGCAGCATCAAAGTGTAGCTTTTGATTGGGAATGTCTCAGGATACTTAACTGTAACCCTTGTGCCCTGAAAAAGCGGAACAAGATGCTGCACTTCATTGCCGCACTGAGGATGCCCCGGGACTGCTCTTGAGACAAAATACCTGACGATGCAACTGTGGCGCATCTATTTATAGCTCCTGGTACCGGTGTATCCTGAAAAATTCCAGTCAATTTCATTGATGTGTTGCACACATATTCACAGCTGGTCACTCCTAAAAGACGATCCCCAAAGCACTAAATCAGCCAAGCGGGCCGGTGGTTCGGCCGCAAAACATGCAGAATGGGCCGCGATAAACAAAAATGAGCCGCCACGTTACGCAGAACGGACCACAAAACGAGAAATGGACTGCACACTGCGTTGTGTTTAAGCATTGGAAGCGTTTCCCCACAAATGACAACAAAACATATCTATCAAACTGTGAACTGCTGAGCATTACATGTTACCAAGCTTTACAAAAAATTACAACAATTCTAGCCTAAAATTTTTTATGACCTTTAATAACATCTGTATGTCATTGTAATGTGTGACCATCACTCACTTTTATTCATAATTCATCTGCCCACTTTTCTTGTTGAACGAGATTTACGAACTGATCAAATGACATGCAACTCCTCTCGTTCAGCGGTCATCATCATCGTTCATGAATCAATCATCGAACAAGATGATTGATTCATTCAATTAGTTCAAATTGGGCTGTATTGTATTTAAAAAATAAATAAAGAAAATACAGAAACTGAAATACGGCAGAGGCTAATGTTAAATGAGAACAAACAGAGCATTAGCCTACTCACATGCCTCAACACATACTTAATACATGCTTATATCATTAATGGCATTTTATGCATTTAAATATATGCTTAAACACAGTATTTTATGCATTTAACACATGCTTAAATCACTCAAAGCATTGTATGCATTTTTAAGCGGGATTTAAGGATATGAATAACAGTTTAACAAATGTTCACCCAATTGGAAAACACTCTGGGCTATAAATCATTAAATAAGATATGACTAATACTAAATTTACATACCCAGTTCTTGCATATGTGCATCAAATGTGGTCAAACTCCACACACGCTATCCATATGCATTCTTAAAAAATTATCCAAAACAAAAGCTCAATTTTAACATGACTCTTCTGAACACATATTTAATGCAATTTACAAGCATTTTGTGTCAAATTTGATATTTACCCAAAGAATTATCAACTGATAAACAAAACAGGGAGTTCTCTTGCACAATGTATGTTCTCACATTTCTAACACAAGAGAGTGCCGGAAAGCGGGTGTAGCAAAACTACGGTTCTTAATTTACATTAAATGTATCCACTTAGCTACATTAACTGTATAATAAATTTATATTGCATAGTTTATAGTACTGCACATCTAAACAGAACACATTGTATATCTGCAATTAGATTGAATTGATTCCAATGGACAAAAATCTGTGCATGTAAACACAGAGAGCACATTTAAATGTTTTTTCACACATTTCCTGTGATTACTGGCATTGTGAAACTGCATGAACAACGCAGCATATGCTCCTTCCCCTGTGCAATGCACTTGAACAGGACAGCTGGTTGGTTAATTTCCTGCCACACTGTTTAGGTACTGTTATCTCCATGAGGGATTGGTTCTCAATTTACAAAGCATGAAAAAAATGTTTCAGTGAGGGGTGATGTCATATTATGATGCATGGTTCTCTCATCCTCTGGTTTCCTTCTTCTTGCACACATACACATACACACCTTGACAACAGCAAACTACACTTTGCATTTGTTTTCACTGTGGGGAATTATTGTACATAGCTCAGAGTGACTCATTCTCTGCATGAAACTAGGCAATAACAGAAGCCAAACACAGCCAGAAAAAAATCTCCAGTTCTTTCCTTCTGAATCTCCAGGGACCAAAATTAACACTTGCCAAATTGCAGTAAAAATAGTTGCCATGAACTGTAAGGAACTTAACCTTAAAGGAAAACAATACATGGATTAGTGATATGAATGACCTAAAAATGAGTTTACCTCAAAGTTTTTTTCTAGATTGCTTTTTATTTTCTCAATTCACTTGCTATTGGCAGGTGTGGGAAAAAAGATACCTGTTTAAATGTACCAACTTGTTCATTTTTTGTTTTCTTCTTCCTGGAAGCTGCTGTTATATCCTTTATAATCTTTTCTCTTGATGGAATAAAGAAAAGTTAAAGTAAAAACTGAGGGGCACAGCTGTCAGCCAACACAAAAAATGACAATCCTTACACTAAACAGAAACCCTTTCAGCAACCAAAGGTCATGAATGTGGGATGTTTAGAGGATGACTTGGGATTATGAAACCTAAAATGAACTGTATATATATGAACTGTTTACAGTAAATATGCTATATGCTGTAAGAATCTCTGCTTGTTGTCTCTTCAAAGACATAGAAGCATGTAAACTGTCACATAATATGTGAAAATATCTGCAGTCTCTGATTTGTGGTGTTCTTGTCCTGACATGCACACGCTGCTCTTGTTAAGGAGGAGCTGTATCATTATCCTGAGAGACAGCAGCAGGCCAGCAGTCAGTCTTTATCAATACAACACAAACACACACACACACCATTTGTGAAACCAGTGTTAAACAACTGTCTCTGACACCTCTAGTCTTTCCTGCCTAACAGGTTTCTTGACCACATTTGAGGATGAATAGAATATTAATTTTCATGTGAAAACTAAAACTCTTTTATATGCAGCAGTTTTAATATGACAAGTCCATGTGAAATTGTGAATAAAGCCCAATTAACTGCAAACCATGAGGACAGAGTAGGATAGTTTACTGATAAATAATTAGTTAATTTTTGTAACAGTTCAGTGGAAAAAATATATATTTTGTGGTGAATTAAATATAGCAGAAAAGGTTAAGAAATGTCTACATTGATTAAGTAAGTTTAAACGTGAAATTGAAAATATTTAATAAATTCTACATTTGTACTCAATTCAAACATGTAAAAGTTAAAGCTACAGTTTATAAGTAAATACTATTTATTATTGTTTGTTATTTTTACAATTCATAACAATGTATCATTCCAAAGTGGAAAACCTTGCCATAATTATTTGCTAATTTGGTAAATAAAATAAGTTAGTTTTACTTAACTTATCAAAGCTGGTGTTCTCAGTGTGCACCAGGCTTAAATAATTCATGCTTGCATGGTTTCACTGTTTGCAAGTTTATTGCAAGTTTATTGTTTTTATAGTTGATTTATTTGTTATGTATGATAACTTCCTGTTTTGTGGTCTGAAAGTTATTTTTCTACTCAAAATTACCCATTTATGTAAAAAATAATAGCTCATGATTGTTACTGTCCTCGTGTTTTGTGCACCAATTGTTGAGGTGTGCAGCTCTGTATCTTGTTTCTATCCCAAGTAATGCAAGGTGATTACGTCTAATAGACTGCATAGCATGCATTAAGCTTCCCTGAATGCTTCCATATGTCATGTGGTACATGATTAAACGTGTATTTAAAAGTTCAAAATGTGATGTGTTGTAATACATTTTATTAAGTTTCTGTACCATATATACAAGTTACAAGTTACTGTATTAATGTACAAGTACAAGTTACTCTATTAACTGAAATGCTTAAGTTAATTTGCTCACTCACTTCAATATTATGTCATGAAGTTAAGTAGATTTTAATTAATTTTATACCATTAAAATGTACTTACAATAATCTTACAACTTTTTTCCAGTGTTCTCTTAAAAAACGAACCTATACTTTGTCAGTACAATGCACGGTTATTGCGTTAGATGGTAATACCGCAGTACTTTGATATAAACCATGATTCTAACTGATTACCTTCTTCATGTATATTACCGTATTACATGGCATTACAATCCAAGATAGTAGGAACGACAATTGATCAGATTTTTCAATATAAAACTATAGTAAGGATGGCATTTTGCAGAAAACTACATTGGGATCTGCAAAGTTCAGATCTCCATGCTTCCTTCAAAGCATACAAAATGCTCTTCAGAATAAAAAAAATATTAGGTTTTCCACGACCTTGAGTAGTCCATGTTATCTTGAGAGGCATTCCAAAGCACTACAAATTTATGATATGTACATTTTTGCACTCAAATTGTCATTTCCAATGATGGTCACAAACTTTTGGACCCTACAGTATGTGTACCATGGTAGGCTATAAGTTTGTAAGGGTAAGCAAATACAATTTATCACCTGATATTTGACATTTAACAGGATAAAGTTGCAATTCTATGACAAAATCAATCCTAGCTCTCGCGAAATTGCTACGCTTGGTCGCAATGAAGAAATTAACCATAGTCCGTTTCTGCGCATGCGTCCCGTTTCAGTCAGCTGGCGATGACGCGCAGAGGAATCCATGAAGAGCCCCTCATTGAACTCTTTAGGAACGCGCCTCGCTGGAGTAGAAGCGCTGCTGCTCACTGCGCGTGCGCGTTCCTCAAAGCTCAGCGAGCGTCTGTGCTTGGATCCATCAGCACGACGCCGCCGCCTTCAGTCGAGTAGAGCTGCTGCTCACTGCGCGCAACATGGAATGAATGAGTAAGTGAGTGAGTGAGCGTGCCTGCCTCTCGGACTTTTCGGCTTTACTTGCGCTGCTTGAGGAAATTCCGGCAGTAAAAAGTGAATCAATCTTGAAGAAAAACGACGATGTAGTGAAAATACAAACAGTTGACTGTTTTATTTCGCACTTGCAAAGCAGCTCTATCAAGTATCGCACTGGGGGAGAAGTGGACAGCGGTGGGACAAACATGCTCTCGCCGTTCTTGGCGTATTTGCTGTCGGTTCTGGTTCTGTGTCGGATTGCGCGCTCACAGTACTCAAGCGACCAGTGCAGCTGGAGGGGCAGGTGAGACGCGCTCCAATGTGTTTATTACAGTGTTTCCTTAATATTTACATCGTAAATTTAGTCATTTACTAACGCATTTTAAAGTCTAAAGTAATGTAAATTTTAATAAATGTTGTTAAAATGTAAAAAATATTTGATAATGAATTAAGTTATTTAATAATAATAATAATAATAATAATAATAATAATAATTAGTAGTAGTAGTAGTAGTAGTAGTAGTAGTAATTGTAGTTGTCTTATAATAATTATAAAATGTGTTATATTTAAATAATATTATTAGTATTTGGCCTCTAACCATTTATTAATATTAGTGTTGTTGTTTTGAGTGGTGGTAATATATAATTATTATGTCCAGTATTTTTACTAGCCTTTCGTTAATGGTATTGATCTGGGTATTAGTAGTGATTGTGGTGGATTTCTGCATAAATATTTGGTACATTTTATTATTATTTTCTTACCCTCTTAAAATTGGTTTATTATTATTCTTTTTTTTTCTTGGTCAGGATAGTTATTTCCATTCTGACAATCTTTTTGACAGTCTGCACTGAAAGTAATTCTACATTTAGAAAAGACAAAGCAGGAACTATCTAAGCAGTGGCTTGATTTGAACTAACCAAAGTTATTCACATATAATATCCCTGTATTCTTTGGTTGTACAGATCATTTAATTTCAAATTGGATAATAAGCCTAGGGCTTATGTTCACAATGCTAACAAATATACAAAAAGTTTTCTAGAAAATCCAGAAGAACTTCAGGGCATATAAAGAGCTTTTTATGTATTACAATCTTAGTGGGTCAAAGAGGCTTTAAACCTTTCAACCATAACGTGCAATTAAATCTGAAGTCTATTTGGTTTGTCTGGCTCGGTAATAAATCTTTAACTAATGAGGAGTTTTGTTGATGCTACTGATTTTCCCACAACCTTACTTCAACTCATAACAGGTTTGTTATTATTCCTCAACAATTGCTCCCTTCCTATTAAGAATTCCTTTAACGTTCCATTTTTTTGAGTCTCTGTAGTCTTTTCACAATAATTATAAGAGCGAATGTGCTGCACTCTTGAGTGTGCAGCCATAATCTGGTGTTGATTTGCTTGGTCTTAGTTCAGCCTTTCATTACTGCTGAGATGAATTTCAAATGCGCTTAATTAAAGAGGAGACGTTATAAATGAGAAGCCGACTGCTTGTGAGTCTGCTCTGCGCATGTGTCACCCTGGGCTGCACATGATGTTTTGGACCTCACCTCTCATTTTGATGAGAACTGATTGTGGAGTTTGGGTGACCCCACTTGCAGCAGGTCTAAATTCATTGCTGATTGAAGAACTGGTCGAGGGTTCGGAAGCAGATGGCTTATTTTCTGCCAAACTTACAGTGAGCCGCAGACTTAAGGCGGTGAACCCCAGAATGATGTCTAAAAGTAGTGGAGAGTCTTTTGTGCGGCTGGTGGACAGCGGCAGGACTATTGTTGCAGCGGTATACCTGTTTCACGGTATACCACTGTATGAAAATTGACTTATCATTCCATGTACATTTGCTTATCTACGGTATTGAGAAAAAAATGCAACCGGATGGAGAATCTCACCTGCGCGTGCGCATCTCCTTTCCTCCTCGACTGCCTGTAAGACTCCTCAACTTGCGCCACACACACACATGCAGCGGAGAAAATGTCAGAGAGAAGTGAGGCGAGGGGGTCTGACATTGAAGATATTTTGGCGGACGCACAAGTGATAGCCTATTTAGGACTGCCGAGGCAGATTTAATGATAATCTCACAATCAGCTAAAGGCTTCTCATCTGCACTTTTGCACAAGTGTAACGGAACCAGCTCACAATCATGATATACTCTGCTCTCTGACGTGCGCATGTGTCATGTTCTCTGTTGTCTTTTGTTTTTGTGCTTTTATGTTGAAGTTTCCTGTTTAGTTCCTGTTTCCTGTTTGGTTTTTGTAGTCCTTTGTAGTTCTGTTTTTTGATTGGTTTTCCCCTGATTGTCTCCCATGCCCTGATTGTTTCCCCAGGTGTTTCTAGTTTTCCCTTGTGTATTTAAGCCCTTGTTTCCCTCCTGTCCAGTTGTCTGTTATTTCATGTTTACCCTGTTTTTCACCTCGTTCTCCGTGGTCACTTTTGTTATCCCTGGTTTGCTTGTTTTTGGAATTAATAAAAGCTGCACATAGATTCTCTCTCGTTGCCTGGTCGTTATAGAATAACAGACCAAACCAACATGGATCTAGCAGCAATTTTTCTTCAGCTGAGCCGAGCGAACCTCCCTTTGACGGAATACTCGCGTCAGTTTTGCACCATTGCCGATGCACTAGTTTCCCTGATGGGCATCTCAAGTCCATTTTCCAGCTCGGCCTCCTGGCCCATGGATGGATTGAGTTGCCAGAGACTGGTGACTACACGTGGGAGAGGTATGTGAACTTGGTTTTGGAGACATTTGCCCCTGTGGGTACCTCCGACGAGCCCTTGCCTGCCACGGCCAACGAGCTCACGCCTCCCATGGCCAACGAGCCCACGCCTGCCACGGCCAACGAGCCAACGCCCACGCCTGCCACGGCCAATGCGTTGCCAGCCTCGTCTGCCAGGAAGAGGAGGAGAAGAGGAAGGGCTTCCGCTCACCAGTCTCTGCCCTCCACGGCCCCGTCCTCAGAGCCAAAGCCAGAGCCAGCGCCTGTAGCCTCGACCGTCCAAGAGCCAGAGCCAGCGCCTGTAGCCTCGACCGTCCAAGAGCCAGCGCCTGTAGCCTCGACCGTCCAAGAGCCAGCGCCTGTAGCCTCGACCGTCCAAGAGCCAGCGCCTGTAGCCTCGACCGTCCAAGAGCCAGCGCCTGTAGCCTCGACCGTCCAAGAGCCAGAGCCAGCGCCTGTAGCCTCGACCGTCCAAGAGCCAGAGCCAGCGCCTGTAGCCTCGACCGTCCAAGAGCCAGAGCCAGCGCCTGTAGCCTCGACCGTCCAAGAGCCAGCGCCTGTAGCCTCGACCGTCCAAGAGCCAGCGCCTGTAGCCTCGACCGTCCAAGAGCCAGAGCCAGCGCCTGTAGCCTCGACCGTCCAAGAGCCAGAGCCAGCGCCTGTAGCCTCGACCGTCCAAGAGCCAGAGCCAGCGCCTGTAGCCTCGACCGTCCAAGAGCCAGAGCCAGCGCCGGTAGCCTCGACCGTCCCTGAGCCAGAGCCAGTGCCTGTAGCCTCGACCGTCCCAGAGCCTGTAGCCTTCCCAGTGCTCCGCCTCACGAGCTTCCCAGAGCTCCGCCTCCCGAGCCTCCCAGTGCTCTGCTTCCCAGAGCTCCGCCTCCCGAGCTTCCCAGAGCTCCGCTTCCCAGTGCTCTGCCTCCCTGTGCTCCACCTCCCGAGCCTCCCATTGCTCTGCTTCCCAGTGCTCCGCCTCCCGAGCCTCCCAGTGCTCTGCTTCCCAGTGCTCCGCCTCCCGAGCTTCCCAGTGCTCCGCCTCCCGAGCTTCCCAGAGCTCCGCCTCCCGAGCCTCCCAGTGCTCTGCTTCCCAGTGCTCCGCCTCCCGAGCTTCCCAGTGCTCTGCCTCCCTGTGCTCCGCCTCCCGAGCCTCCCATTGCTCTGCTTCCCAGTGCTCCGCCTCCCGAGCCTCCCAGTGCTATAGCGTGCAACAACTGGGCTTCCCTCGATATTGCGGAGCGCAGACCTCAAAACTGATGTGACCAATTTCAATTCTAGTGAAACTTTTCTAATTTAAAGCATTACGGAGGAAGTCAAGTCAAACTTCTCAAACAGTAGGCAGCCCTGACATGCCAAACAGCACTGAGTTATATTTTGGAAAATGTTATAGTTTCATATGAAATAATCTAAAGGTAGAATCTATTAGACCTCATTTTATATCAACAGTGGCATTTTTCAAGATGTGTTTTAGCTAATATTTATTTTTTTCATAAATACTATCGTTTGTTGTTGTTATTATTACTATTATTTAAGATTAGCTTCACTGACCTAACCATGGTAATGAGGAGCCTTTCCTCCTGTGTAATATCTATGTTCTGTTTGAATTATGTTTGAAATTAGGAATTAAACAGGATAATAATCATATAAATAAATATGCTCTTCAATTCCATTTTAAAAAATGGTTTACATTTTTTATTATAATAAAGTGTTTGCTCATTTTCATTGATATTTTCTGAGATGGTTATCGTACCGTGAAATCCTCATACCGTTGCAACCTTAGGCAGGACTGCTGCCTGGACTTGCAGCTCCACGTGTTTTTGAGGAGTTGAAAGCAAGGAGAGATTCATTGTGTGACCTGCACTTGCACATGCTCCAGGTTTGGCTACTGTCTCTGCCCTTGTCTGCGGACAGGCCCGTGTGTCCAAGGATTCTTTGACTTAAGATGCAAAAATCCTGCCCACACAGTATGCCAGTGCTGGATCTTGCCAAAGCATTAGAATGGAGAGAAGAAAAGGGAGACGGTTAGTGTGTGCGTGCGTGCGCACACACACGTCTGCATGTGAGGGTCTTGCGCGTGGGACTTGTTCAGTCCCCCTGCTGGATTATGTTCAGTCCTCCTGCTCAGAGAAAAGCTTTTCTTTTGATATAAGGTTCAGCTTTTGACACAACTCTAGCGCAGACTGTTGAGAACAATTCCCCTAATGTTTGACGTTTCCTTTGCTCTTTCAGATACAAAGCAGCTAAAGTAAAGCTCACAGAATATCCAGGCACCATTATTTAGGGGATTGCCTTAAGGCTAAAGTTTACTTCGGTTGTCCACATTGCTGATCGAAACACGCACGCAATTTCGTCATCAGCGCAGTTGACGTGGTCCATCCTTGTGCAGCCCAGATTTTCTTGACACACAAACAATCCTCATGTGTGCACATAGTCGGTACTCGTGTTCACTTACAATCAAAAAAGTATACTATACTTTGAAAAGGCCACGCGCTCCACTGTGTGCAAGATAACAAAAGCAATGTATCCCCCTGAGCCTTTAGGTTAACTTGCTTTAAAATATACTGTGTATATATGTAATGAAGTACATACCGGTTTACAATTTAATCAGTATTTTTTCAACAATATGTCAGTATTTGGTGAGAAATATTACAAAATGATTGACTATAGCTCAAAAACCAAGTGAGTTGCCTACCTAGACAGCATTTTAAAGCAAGCAAATATTATTTTCTGCATACTGTTTTATCTCGTGTGTGGTTGAGCACCTGAGCCTCTCAAATTATAGTCTTTTAACCACGATCCCAAATGGATGCATTTGACACACAATACGACTGCTTTGTAATACTCTTTTAGCATAGAATATGGCGACAACGTGGAAAGATGCGGGCTGTCTGCAAGTCTTGAAAAACTCGCTGCATGCGGATATACGCGCGTAATGTGTCGATGATGAAATTTGCGTCATGTGTACGGTATGAGATACCACTGCAAGAAAAACAGTATACAGTACTTTAACCAAAAATCATCCAAGAAGGAGGGTGAAGTCAAGAGAAATGTTGACTCTAAATATATTTCTGAAAAATATTTATCATTTCTGAAATAAATTAGATTTAAATTTAATTGTTGACAATAGTATTGATTGACGAGTGATATATTAGCAAGGCCAATATTTTTCCATTCTGAGATTAATCCATTGGCTGATAACTGTGCCCACATGGACGATTAACAAAAGTATCATATGTGTAGTAAAAATAAAAAAGTATAATATACTTTTGACCTAAGGTCAAAGTATACTTCGGTCTTCTGCGTGCCGAAACATTGCAAATTTCATCATCAGCACAGTACATGCATACAGTCCATGAGCAGCCCAGTTTTTCTAGACACGTGGACAGTCCGTGTCTGTGCACATTGACTGCACATGCGACAGGTGTTGACTGTATTAAAGAGTATCACAAAGCATAGGGCGTATATGGGGAACGCTTCCATATAGGCTCACGGTCAAAAGAGTACACTTTGAAAGGCTAGAGCACACACCCAAATGCAACACGTAACGGGACGCAGAAGTAGTCTTTATTATTTTATTCTGTTATCAAATATGTATTTTAACAAATGTTAAGTAAACGTTATGTAAAATAAATATGTATTTCATTCTTTGCTTAGCAACATGCTAACTTCAAACTATTGGAATCGACTGTGAGTTGAGTCTCTTGTGTGTTTCACATGAGGAGCACCTTTTGCAAGTTGCTCTCTACACTAGTTAGAGCATTTCCGTAGGATTTAGGATTCATTTAGTTTAGGTTGCTGTCATAGAAGATATCCACCTATGTAGGAAGTAGACATCGAGGCAGCTCACTAGGGTTTGGAACTGAGATTATAACTTGTTTCTTATTTTCACCTTGTTATAGTGGGCTGACACATGAGGGACACACCCGGGATGTGGAACAGGTGTATCTCCGCTGTTCCCAGGGGTTCTTGGAGTGGCTGTACCCCACGGGGGCAATCATCATCAACCTGCGCCCTAACACACTGTCTCCAGCAGCCTCTCTTCT
This sequence comes from Moxostoma hubbsi, assembly GCA_032164185.1. Taxonomy (NCBI): domain Eukaryota; kingdom Metazoa; phylum Chordata; class Actinopteri; order Cypriniformes; family Catostomidae; genus Moxostoma; species Moxostoma hubbsi. Next base: position 6,443,297 of record JAVLUX010000024.1, read on the forward strand.
CTCCGTTTGTATCAAACCATCTAAAGAGTCTAGTGGAACCCACATCTACCTTGACCGGCTTGGAAAACTGCGATTGCTCCTCCGTGAGGAAGATCAGGCGGAGGGGAGAGTGCACTGTTTTAGCATCCAGGATGGGGCACTGTTCATCGAGGCGGTGCCTCAAAAGGATATCAGCCGAAAAATCACAGCCTTCCAGTATGAACTCGTCAACCATAGACCAGGAGCAGATCCATATTCATTATCTGGTATGAGTTTTTGATGTTCTCTCCTATCTTCAAATGGCATCTTTAGCAGCAGTTTTCTTTCTTGCATTGATGTATTACCTACTGAAAGAGGAGGTTTTGGCAGGGAATATAAAAGTCAAACTTTACATTTTAAAATGCATATATATGCTATAGGATGATATTGTCAACTTTTTGGAGTGCATTAGCATATAAACAAACTCAAAGCTAACAGACATGGACCCAGAAGCTACAAAACATTTTGTGAGGTCTTTAAAAGAGCAGTTGACTCAAATGAAACTTCTGCTAACCTGCTTATTTCTACTAAAGGAAATCTACTCATCCTCATGTCATTTTTTTTAGTTATATTTTTCCACACATAAGTTGTTGTCTGAGCTGCTCTTTTCCATACAACCACAGTAAAGACAAGCTCCAAAGAGGACAACAAAAGATTCATAAATGTAGTCCTTATGTGTCCTTAATTTTAAGTCTTCTAAAGCCATGTTTAAACATTAAACATCCCTCTGTGGTGCTGAAAATTGTGGATCTGTGCACAGATATATTTGCACTGGAAAGTGATACTGATTTGAACCTTGTTTGCCTTAGTGACTGTATGTTCCACGACATGTGGCATAGTTCCACTGGTATCACGCTGGGACACTGGAAGCACCCTTTTGCTTATATCAGCTGACTCAAACAGTCAGCCTCTTCTTAGAAATTAATTTTCAAGTGGTGCACCTGCCAAAAACAAATAACTGGATGGCCTAAAGAGCCTGTAGATATAACATTTAACGGGTCTTCTTTTCAGCTCCCAAACAAAGCAGAAGTATTGTTCACTGTTTATCCCCCCCCACCCCCCCCATTTTTGTAGGAATGGTAAGGCATAAAGGGAGAGTAAATAATGAGAGAATTTTCTTTTTTGGGTGAACTGGTCACAGTAACTTTAAACAGTGTGGCATTAAACATGTGGATTGATGTGGGCAGTGATGTCTGTTTGAATCTCTCCAGAGAGGTCACATGTTTCCCCTTTTTTGCAGAAAGGTTTTGATTTCAGCTATCTGAGCAGGCAGATCTGTAAAGTGACCCATTTTATTTTTTCCGAGCTAGTAGGAGGTTTTTTGCTTCCACCTCTGGAACGCTGACCTGCTGTGCTGGAATTGAGTTGCTTTCCATCATTGTGGAATGTGTCTGACACCAGCTGTTGGAAGAACATTTTATCTCCATCTTTTTCCAACTCTCTCTTCCTCTTTCCCAATTTTCTCCTCTGTTTCTCTGGCTGCCCCTCCCTCTCTTTTTCCTTCATTACTCTATTCTCCATGTCTCTGAAGTGGCTGGGATGCAAGCAAAGTGGAATATGAATCTTTTCTCCATTAGCATGGAATGTGAAGGGGACCAGATGTAGCAGGGACACTATCTTCCCCCTTCACCCCACCAGCATGTGAAGTGGTCGCGATCACAGCAGCGTTGCATTAATTTGGGGCAGCGAGGGCTGCTGACTAAGATGCCAGTCCATTCCTGTGGTTCTGTTCTTTTGTATGTGAGCCGTGCAAAGCTTTTGAAAAAAAAAAAACCCATCTGCGCTCCAAACCTGGCTTTAGTGTTCAGGATGTGAATGCTAGCAGCATTAACGCTTCACATCAAAACTCTTCAAGGCCTAGACTTCTGTAAGATCACCAGCTTTGATGCTTTGGCTTCTACCAGCTGTTGCGGAGCTGATGACTGGGTGACCTCTGGCCCCATTGGTGGTACGTTGCTCCTTGTGTTGCAACACTGGCTGACCTCCTGTCTGCTCTCCTCGCCCACAACTTCTATGATAGAAAATACATTATTAAATCCACTCTTATGTGTAGGTCAACAGTTTCAGCCACCATGCAACACTTTATATATACATTTGTTTTTTTGTTTTTAGTTTTGGGCTTTTTGCAAGTTTTATTTACAGAAAGAGGAAACGAGAAGAGAAGGGGGATGGTATCTGGAAATTTCGCAAGCAAAATTCAAAATTGTGTCACCATTAATATCACCATGGCTCAATGTGTCAGAGCATGTATGCTAACCAGTAGGCAATGATTCTGGCAGACACTTTGTAATTTGTAACACTGTAACTAACATCCCTCTTATATAAGAGCTATTCGATTAACTATTTGTTGCTGCTCTAGTACCGAAAGTAAAAATCCCATTCATTTTCTCCATGGGGAATTGATTTTTAACGACAGCTTTAGAATATCTTCCAAGGTTATAATGCAAACCTTCAAAGACAGACCTACTTTGAGCTCCGAGGTTGTTAATTGAAGGCATATGCCTCTTGAAGCTATCAGTCTGCGTTATTTTAAACTTAAATTATAATGTGTTCAATGGCGTAGTTTCTGTTGAAGTCCCACCATGACGCACTGCGAATTACGCATCTGAGTTGGTCTCCATACACTCTCAAACTACTTAAATATTTGCATATAACACAATCGTCCTCGTGTTCGGACACTAAGTCCAAGTAAACTTCCTATCATCTTTGAAGGAATGCAATGTGAATGTTGTTCAAAGTAACATTTATCTTTAACAACGCTATCAAAGTGAATATCAGGCAGAACAGCGCTGTTATAACACAGGCCGCCATCTTGATTGTTGACTGTGACATATGACTGTGTCCCATGTCAACAAATATGTCATAGTTTTCAGATATGACCGGTTTCAGATTCATCCACTTGGGAGAGCGTTTTCAAAAAGCTAAATTTTCGCTGATTAAAAATGCTGCATCACCGTGGATGAAATGTCAAAGCATAGAGAAATAGATGCGTTTTCAAATGAAATGTATTAGTGTGGGCATGGCCTTAAAATATATTGTTTATATACTTATAATAAACAGCGTTTGGCTAAAGGCACTGGCACACATTTTCTTCTGGAAAAAATCAAGTTATTATTATGTGTTTTTTTTTTTATATATATATTTTGAAGGCCTCTAGCCCACCTGCAATAACAGACAACTAAACACCTGAATCAACCGGTCACACTCTCAGCCCTTGCCTGGCTGCAAGTGTGAGGGGGTCAAGACCCTCCAAACAAACGTGCTGGATTATATCTGCGCATGGGGACTGTAATGACCCCTGAGCCACACGACTGTGCCCTGATTTATTTGGAGAGAGAAAACGCACTGATCAAAGCCGACGTGGCGCAGGCAGTGTTTAGGTTTCACTGATTGCCTTGTTGCAGTAAAATGAATAAGCTGCAACCTGAAAGCAAGGGAGTGTTTTTATCTTGTCATATGTTGATATGGGTTGTAAAGTAGTACAAAGTGTTCAACTCTCTTTAGATTGTTGGCACAGGTGGACGTGTGGTGCAAAGTGTGTTCATTTTGCCTTTTTTTTTTTTATTTTATCCAGAGTTCCTAGTCCCTGGAGTTGCTTCTGCTTGTTTGAGTTCTTCTCAGCTGGATCTTGTTTGCGTTGGGGTGTGAGGACGCCATGTGTGTTTTTGTAGAGGAGGAAGGGTTGATCTCTAGTGCAGTAGTCTTGTGTAGCTAGACCTTTGACTAAACTGCTAAAGGTCTTGTTCCTATTCCAACCTATTTTGCCCACTAATAAGAGCCATCTGATTGAAATGTACAGTGTTTAGTGACAGTTGGTATTGTTCCTATGTGCTGTTTAGGGTGACCTGAGACATGCAATAAATTCATTTAAATAATGGCATAGCAGACTTTCCGAACAATTGCGCAGAAAACACATAAAAATAACAGGAAATGTGTATAGGCTTTAAGTACAGTACTGAAAATAAGTGCTTTCACAAAAATTCACAGACATAAAATAAAAAAACAGCAAAGTAATCAGTTCCGCTTGTGGACGTCTACAGTAGTTTACGTTCTACTAAGTACCTCAAACAAATCAAAGATTTTAAGGCAACAACTTGGCAAGTGCAGTGATTATATAATCCTCAAAAATGCTCATGGGTGCTGGGTAGCTCAGCGAGTATTGACGCTGAATATCACCCCTGGAGTCGCGAGTTGAATCCAGGGCGTATTGAGTGACTCCAGCCAGGTCTCCTAAGTTGTGAGCAAATTGTCCTGGTTGCTATGGAGGGTAGAGTCACATGGTGTAACCTCCTTGTGGTTGCGAATTTAGTGGTTCTCGCTCTCAATGGGGCACGTGGTAAGTTGTGCGTGGATCGTGGAGAATAGCGTGAGCCTCCACATGCTGTGAGTCTCTGCAGTGTCACACACAGCAAGCCACATGATAAGATGCGCAGATTGCACAGCGAGCCACATGATAAGATGCGGCTTGAGGTGCGCAACCACATCACCAGGAAGACCTAGTAAGCAGTGGGAATTGGGCATGCCAAATTGGGGAGAAAAGGGGATACATTTTTTGGTTTTATTTCCTCAAAAATGTATCAACCTGGTACCTCATAAACACAACCTTAAGTGCAAGAGTAAAAGGAAATGTGACTATATTTAAAAAAAACATGAACATAATGTAAGCAAATGTAAAAAAGGGTTTGTGGCGACCACAATGTGTGTTGTTCAGTGAATTATTGGCCGAGAGCATGAAATCATTGATATTCAAGAGAGATTTAGAAACCAAAACACTCAATTTTGCATAGTTTTGCGTAGACTGTGTAGTTCATGGTATTATTAGTGTTTTAGTTTGGAGATTTTTATTTGCTGTTTGTATTATAATTTTGGTACTATGCTGGGTCACCACTATTTTATTTAAAATGTGCATCCAAAAGCAAAAATAGTTTCCCCATTACCACTAATGCATCATCCTGTCAGTTTTCTACAGATGTTTTTTTAATTTTTTATGAAGAGCCTTTTCTAGCAGGCCGCCCCGCTTTTCTGTTTGGTTAGAAACCAACAAGCCGTGACTATATAGTCAACCACACTGTCAATAAATAACTATCTGTGGCAGAAATTAATTATGCCTTTTGAAGGTCCAATGTGTGCTGGGAGAGCATGTGGCTGGTGTAGAAACATCAGTGTGCTGTAAAGTTGATTTCTTAGAGAGATTTCTAAAAAATAACAGGGCACATTGTCGTGACATTGTTGGTTTTTGCTTTGTTTCTTTCTGTTGCAAGTTTTAAGTGTTCTTTTGATTTCTCTACAGCACCCTGCCAACCCTGCACTGATGCTGAAGTCCTCCTGGCCGTTTGCACCAGTGACTTTGGTAAGACAAGAATCAGCTTTAAGGAAATGTCTAATGTTCTTGATGATCACTTGTCAGAAATCCTGAAAAAATTTGCACAGTTACGGTTATCGAAATTGTTTATCAATGTTTGGAAGCCATCGTAAAGGTGCAGTCACATTTACCTTTGCGTGGCAAAATACAGTCATCTCATTGGGATTCCGCACAGCTATCGTGACTTCCGGCGGCGAAGAAGTTTTCTGTGGATTTCATGTGGAGTTCAAGTTTGGTGAACTTTGACAGGCAAATTCGCCTTGTTGACCAATAGAAAGTTGCTTGGTTTGACAATAATTTTAGCGGTGAGTTTCCTTTTAACTTTACTCTCATGGAGTATAAAGTTCTGCATTAAATAGAGGCTGCTTGGCAATTAGTTTTTTGCTGGTTTCACATGCGCTCGACTCCCGCCAACGCCTTCTTCGCCCACAAGATTTTGCAGTGCACAGGTAAATTTGACCGCACCTTAAAGAATCAAAAAATTATCTTCTAAGAATCTAATAAGATTCTACTGAATAAACTAAAATGTATTCCTATTTGATTCTAAAGAGTAGTACTAGATTGAAATTTAGTATCAGGCAATTAATCCACCAATATCTGGCCATTTTGAGATTATCGACATTGGCTGAAATCTGCTAGGGCGATTAACAGAAATGTTAGGGGCCGTTCACCATTTTTTTAGTAGTTTAAGTAATATGCACTAGACATATGACTTTGATTGTTGCATAGCATCTTGTGCATGAGATGCTGTGTCAAATTTAAAAATGATTTTGCATTTTATCCCATTGTTGCACTTCATCTAGCTTTCTTTAACACTAACAACGTGTGCAGTCTGAACTTTACTCCCTCTTGTCTTTGTTCCAAAATTTACTAACAATGCTAATGCTACTTGGATGATAAATTGACAATATAAAAATTATTCAGTGAGTACTGTGTTAAATACGTGTTCATTTCATCTCTGCAATTTTGTGTCCAAATTATTTGCTATCGTCAAATTGTATTGCGTACATATTGACATCTTAATTACCATCGGCCACCATGCTCAGTATCAAATATTGTTCAATCGCTAATTAAAGACTTCTATTGGATACTACAGTATGTATGTATGTTTGTAATCTTTATCACTCTACTTGTGTTGTATTGGAAAAATGTCTTGCCACTGGTGAGTTTAAAACCCTGATCTGATTTAAAGAATTTTAAATTCCTGTTAGATTCCTAAATGTCCTAAAGGGACATTTTATCCTTTTGGCAATCATAATAGTCTTATTTTTGTTTGTGTATTATGTTTATGAGAAAATTCCCATTAGGATCCTTAAAGATCGGTTCCCAATTATGATATGAGAAATTCAAAAAAGAATCCTGTACACATTCTTAGAGGGGCTTTTTCAATAGGGACATCGCATAAAGCAATCAATAAGAGAAAATAACTATTATCAAATAAAATAATGTATCGTCGTTTATTTAGATTAATTTCTCTCTCTCTGCCTCCTCTACAGTGGCACGGGGTACTATACTAGGCGTGACACAAGAGGACGATCAGACATCCGTCAATGTGTCCCTGAGTCAACTCTACAGACAGAAGACACAAGTGTTTGTGTCAGGGAGCGGCCAAGCCAAATACTGGACAGGCTTTATGAAGATGCCCAGACAGTGCATGGTTAAATCCGGGGAGGGCGTGTTCCTCTTCACTGGGACGGTGCGATTCGGGGAGGCCTGGCTCAGCTGCGCTCCACGGTACAAGGACTTCCTTAGGGTGTATCAGGACGCAAAGCTGCAAGGGACAAACCCATGTCACTTGGACACAGACTGAATTCTTTCCAGGAAACCACACGGTCCGCCCAGTCACTCAAAAACTGTGACCCTTCGAGCAGCTCTTTCGCTCTGTGTGTGTGTGTGTGTGTGTGTGTGTGTGTGTGTGTGTGTGTGTGTGTGTGTGTGTGTGTGTGTCTGCAGACAGGAGTGGATATAAATCGGTGTAGACTGGAATACCGCAATAGAATCATCTTGCATGCCATCCCAGCAATGGCTGAGACAGAGACTCAAGCTCTTGAAACATCTCGCAAAGAAAACTAAAGTTGGAGATTTACTTACTAAGCCAATGCGGATTTCTCCTGTCATGTCTTTAGACATTTTCTGATGTCTTATATTTCTTACAGTCACAATGTTGCAGACCTCACTGTTGAATGTGTAAAAATGTGAAAGAAGAAAATTCTAAATGAACTTCCAAATGCTTTGTAAAAAGCTTGTTGTACAGTTTTGCAGTTGTTTCTATGACAGAAATATATTGAAGAAAAAGCCTGCTTTTTAATGTTTATTTTTTAAGAAAATTTGAAGTGCAATTCCTGCCTGTGTTTAGCCTTCAGGCTGTTCAATTACAAATGTGTCTTTCCAAGGATTAAAACAAGTTTTTCGCTTTGGAACCAAATCATGCTTGTTTTATTTCAATTATAGAGAAGTGCTCTGCAATCACTTTACACAATTTTACTATTTAATCTATGAACAAAATGTCAGATATTCAAAAATAATTTATTTACATTCACAAACTAGATTGTAATGTATTTGGAGGTTGTTTGAAGATGTTCTAAATGTGTTTGTAGCATGTTACTATGCAGATGCTAAGGTGATATGGGTTGTTACTACTGACCCAACTCAAAATGGCAAACCCCCAAGTATTTACGATATCTTCAGTCAGGATGGGTGTTGATATAGTTTTCCCGATTCTCTAGCTCTCAATTCAATCTGATTCTATATCGATTCATATGGGTACATTTGTTACAATTTCCATTTTGCTTGCATATAAAAGAAATTCTCTTTTAGCTAATGCTCTTTATTATAAAGGAACCTTTTAGGCAACGCTTCTAGGTACAATTCGAAAATATGAATTTTACAAATTATATTTTATCATCAGTTGAAAAAAAATCTAATTCAGTCTATTCCTTCAGTTAATGTCTTGAAATTGCATAATATGTTGCATATATACAGTACTGTGCAAAACTTTTAGGCACTAAAGATGTTTCACAAAAACATTTGTCTTAAGATGGTTATTTATATCTTCAGCTTTAGTGTAGAGAACAGGGTGCTCTGCAACAGAGAGCATGGCCCCCACAGAGCCCCCCGATTAACATCTAGTCAGTCTTGGATTACGTAAAGTGACAGAACCAATTGAGACCTAATTAGATTAGATTAGCCTAAATAGATAGAAGATCTGTGGTGAATTCTCCAAGAAGCTTTGAACATACTATCTGCAAACAACCAAGAAAAACTGTGTCCAGTTGTACCTAGGAGAATTGGGGCTGTTTTGAACAAATATTGATTGAGCTTTTTTTATGTTTACTGGACTTTGTATGACATTAAGTGATAAATGAAAACTATTTATGGCATTATGTTTGAAGACACTATGCAACATTTTTCACAACTGCCTGAAACGTTTGCACAGTACTGTATATTTGTTACATTTTTATTGTATAATTGCATAATTTGTAATATTTACTAGTATGTACATTGATATGTAAAAATGTCAGAAAACTTACATCATTTTTCTAGCACATCCATGTGCGATTAGAATACATTTTAATCAACAACTGTAAAAAAAAAAAAAAAAGAAATTTTTCAACGACAAATGGATATGTTTTGCTTATCTCTGGAAACACAGAACGAGTCAAAGAAAACTTTTACACTCAACACGCAGTGAAAGGATCTCAGTGCTAATAACTTCACTATACTACTCAATCACTGGTGAGTGAAATCTGAACATTTACTAGCCAGTGGCCAATCCCAGACATTTGTAGTTGCATATCGTGAGATTTGGTTGCACATGCGCGTGATATATTTATAGAGGGTTGCCACATCTTTTAATTTAAGAATCAATATCGAGAAATGAAGAATGCAATGCATAGGAAAATGGTGTGGGATGAGATACACACCTAAGTTCAATCATTTTAGTTATGGGTTTGTTCAAATTCCTAACTCTAACGTTTGAGCAATAATAATAGCTTTGCTTTCTGTAGCGGGGTTCTGGTTTCACAACAAATTTTATGAACATTTAACAAATTTACTGACATGGCTTTTTTTTTTTTTTTAAAACACTTCCTCTCTAACAAAATTCCTTTGTCATTATTCACCAGCCTCATGTTTGTGATTAATTTACCATCCTCTCCCTCTCCCATTTTTATTAAATCAGGGACATAATGCGTAACAAGCTTTATCCATTGAGCATTGTGTGCACATTTACTTCCGTCCAGACTCCCTGTGAGATATATGAGCTTTTGTTGGTGGTTGGTTTATTGTTTTGCTCCATATGAAATACATTACTTTTCATTTTAGAGCCATACAGGAGAGTTATCATTCACTGGAGGTAGACGGGGCAGATTCTTCTCCACGGGTTGCTGTGGTGCCCAGGGAGGCGCTCAGTCAAGTTCAGATTGAAAGGGCCCTTTGTGTTAGCTGGGCCCGGTCTGAGAGCGATTCAATAGAGCCCTGTGATGCCACACAAAATGGAGGAATGAACTATTTGCACTATGAATTTGACCATTTCAAACTCGTGCGGCTTATTTTCAGGGCATTTACTTATTTAATATATCAAACGTAATGAGGGGAAACCATGCCAAAGAAATGTATTACTATTATTACTGAATTTATTAAAGTTATTTCTGAGTCTTTTGGTTACTGAGTCTCAGGTTCTAGATTTAATCTTGTATAGTTTTTATATTTATAGCGGCACTTTAATAAGCATGTTGACAGTGTGCTTTGCTTTAGCTTTTTGAAAGTTTGTATGGTAAAACATTCTTGGAAAAAAAGCATAGTCTTTAAAATCATCCCCTTGGAGATGAATAAATTATTTTAATCCAATACACTTTTTGTCAATTCCGTGAATATCTCTTCATGCTCCGCTAGCTGTCCGTTCTGTGTGTGCGCTGAAAAAAGATCTGGTGTTTGTACACAGCCCTGCACTGTAAATGGGAAAATAAACAAAGTGGATCGGACCGATTCACACAAAACTATTTTACGTGCCTCAATTTGGGGGGCGGAGCTTCTGAAGGAGCACTGAAGGGAGGGGTGTGTGTGTTTTTTTTTAATGCAACAAAGCATGTTATGTAGATGTCCACTAAGAAATGTGTCAGACTGGGCTCAGGTGAACCCAAAACCAGCCTAATTTTACGTGGCTTCCTTGAGACTGATTAGTCGACTGGTTGTTCTGACAACACACCATTTAGACTATTATGTAAAAGCATAGTTCTACACAGCCCTAATTTACAAATCTGAATTTGGGTAAGATGTTCCTAAGGAATTCCTTCTTTTTGATAGAGATTGCCTCTGGTCCAGAATTTTGCTTTGCGCCTTCTCATTCAGTTTTTCTTTGACAGAAAAACACCTATAATGTCTCTAAGTAAGTGGCTACAAATGGACAATTGCTTTTCCAGACTGATCTCGGTGATGAATTGTGAGTCTGAATTCCAGTCCAAAGGCAGCAGCTCTGGAAGCTCTTACTGGGAAATGCAAACAGTGTTCCTATGACAACGGTGTGGTGCCGCAAACCTTTGCTCCAAGCTTCTATGAGGAGATAGAGAAAAGAAAGTAAAAGAAGCATGGTTATCCATTTGCACCAGCACTTTATAAGTGTCACTCTGGCGGCACACAGTCCAAGTGTATTTTGACCACAAAATTGGCATCCTTACCAAGTATTTAGATCACAGAGGAGCATTTATGGATAAGATATTTCCCAGAACTAGAGTATGTCCTTGACGTGAAGACATATTGCCAAGTTGTTGATGTAGACTTATATATAAATTGAGGTTATTAATATAAGTTGCTGTGTCTTGTTGAACGACCTTCCCCAAACTGATTGTCCATTTGAATGTGAGAAACTCCACTTTATGAGTTTCTCACATTCTGACAACAATCGACATCCTGATCAAATATGTTTGGATCACGGAGAAGAGTTTATGAATACGTTTTTCCTGTGGAACTAGATACCTACAGCAACATGGTGTACAGTAAGGGCATGTTGTGTTAAGCTGTTGTAGTTTAATATATAAAATGAGGAAGTGCACCTATGCCCCAAGTCACTAATATAAAGTTGCTGTCTCGGTGAATGATCTTACCCAAACCTTAGAATGTAGGGTTATCTGTTCTCCTGAGCATAAATCTTACAATAGACAGGGGTGTAGCAAACATTGTGCAACAATAAGTTCTGGTCCTCTAATCTGATTGGACCAACTTCAGGCTTGTCCAGCATTCTAAGATATTTAGTAACAACACTGAGATTCTTCACTGTTTGTATAATTCTGTGTTTCTGTGTTTGGAGCATTCCAACTATGTTGCTTGGTAAAATGCAACAGGTGATTCTGCTTTGGCTTTGTTTAGAACTACTTAGTGTTATCAGAGCAAAACTGGACAAAACAAATGGCCAAACTGTCTAAAAAGTTACTAACTGTTATTCATTTCTTGCTTGTAGAATTGTCATATAGAAAGCCGGTGTCTCAGACTGATATCACAATGAAATTCAGTGAAAGTTGGTGGAAACTTTGGAAAAGTTGGCCCAAGCGCACTGATGCCGAAATTATTTTTCGCTCTTCACTCAGAGACAAAAAGATGACACATCTGCGAAACATCAGAGCAATGACAAACTGTTTGCGAAAATTCAGACACAGCTGTGGGAGGCATTTAGAAGAGTATTTAAATATGAGTATGCTCAAGACTTTAACATGTAAAACTTTAACGTATAAGACATTAAAATTTGTTATCAATTACTTCATGCCTCATTATATGAGTAGAATGCACACAATATCAGTAAAAGAAGGTGTATTAACCACTTGATGATGATTTAAATTAATATATGCAGTAGATAATGTGTAATTTGTAATGTTTACCTTGTGCATTCATGGCGCTAATGCACAAACATGCTACACATGTTCATAATATGTGCCGGTTACACCGTTAGCGTTATTTATGATGACACTGATACTACTGCAAAGATGGGTGTATAAAAGAATGTTAATAGGTAGAATACAGACAAAAGAATGATGATAGGCATACCTTACTTTGGGTAGATCTGTGAATGGCTTTCAGCTGCAGATGGCACATGAGTGAATGGGCACTTAAGGGTATTTGAGTAGATTTGATTCCTTTTGTAGACTGATTAAACAAAAAAATCACATGACATGTTTTTGGAAAATGTCTCTCCGCAAATGATCGTACAGATGTAAGTACATTTGTACCAGCTCCCTAATAACTCTACAGGCCATCTTAACTGACTGAAAGGGAATTAGCGGTCAGTCTCAAAGTAGGTGGAGCTCCAGGTCACACTTACCGATAACATGGACCAATGGCAGCAAGAATGTATTTAGCAGCCGGAAAGAAGTTTTCCTGAAAGTTTGCACTGACGCTCTGTTATGAACCACTGAAACAAACTTAAAAACACCTTTTTGGATAGATTTTGTAAACACAGGTAAGGTAAACCGGTAAAGGTAAACAAATCTGAATTAATGCAAAAATGTCTAATGGGGATGGTTCTTGTCTGTAATTTGGCAGAGTGGGGTCAATGTCAGGGTACTGGAACATTACGGTAGCAACATGTTGTTTTCCGTGTGATCATGTGGCCTTATGCCTACAGCCAAATAACGCCCAACACATACACATAAACGCACACTTTTTGAGAGAGAATCCTTTGAGAGTTTTGCATAGCTTTTGAGTGAAACGTAGCTAGCTGCATAAAATTACATCTTCAAGACCAAGCAGAAGCCTCTGCCAATTTGTAGTAATGGCAGTAAGCGGTATGCCCAGCACTAACTTTGCTTTTCAGCAAATCAGATTGTACAACTTTGCATACAACATCATGTAAAGTATGTTTATAATTCATTATCTCAAGGAAAAGCTGATAAATGTTATATCGTGTGTTTCCACCTACACCACACACACTTTTCAGAAAGTTCCTACGCCCTTGACAACAGCTATTTTCGCTTGCCCAGTTCAGTCCAAGGTTGAGGTTTGAGCAGACAACACACAATTTCATGGATTCTAAATGCTATGATCACAATGAATGGTTCTGGTCCAATTAATGCTGGAACGTACATCCAACCATACGAATTATGAGAATTCGGGAAACTATTCATTGAAGACATCCTTGGGGTGGACTGAATAAACATTGAGTGGTTAAGATATTTGCAGTAACAGCAAAATGCTCAGTGACTTGGCAGCAAGATAGAAGGAGAGGGAGCCAGGGGTCCCGAGGGAGAGGAGATGGGCAAGCGAACAAAGCAAGTGATTGGTACTCTGTGGGCCAGTGACATCTCTCATCCAGGGGAAGTGGAAGAATGCTGGGAATGTGTTGAATTCACATGTGCACGCCTCCCGCAGAAGCCTGGCCTTGCTGAGGGGGAATCAATAGGAGCACTGTGGTGTCTGCACGTGGCACTTCCTCCAGTACAAACACTACGCCTCAGCCCGGAGGACACCCACCAGCAAAACACTCATGCACAGACAAAAAACACATACATCTCTCGCTTCCAAATGTCCTTATGATACCTCTGACTATGTTTTGAGCTTTGCATTGAGTCTTTTTGTCACCTTAGCACTGTTTGAGCATTTTTAACAATACAGGAACTGAAAACTTACTTCATAAAGGAAATGAGGATCTATAGTGTACAATTTATAGCTATCTTTATACAGCATGTGCATAATAGCATACTATTTATGCATTATTCAGTATGTGAATAGTCATAAGACCTACTATATATCAAAATGCAATACTTGACTTGACTTTGCACTTCCAATGAGAAATGAGAAGAAATATTAGCCATGCTTGTAACATCTTTTTCTTGACTCAAACTGTTGGATTAAAATGCAATATTACTACAGTAATCTGCAAAAGACTTAGGCACATTATATTTAAATAAATCAATAAAAACTTCTTAAAACGGTTATTTTATACTGTATATTCTTGCTTTTAGTATATTGGTAAGACATTCCCTTTGCAAATAGAATTGAATAGAAGAAGAACTAGGAGTCCTACAACAGATGGGATGGCCCCACAGAGCCCAGATCTCAACATCGTTGAGACTGTGAGTCTGTGATTACATGAAGAGAAAGATGCAATTGAGACAGCCTAAACAGTTAGAAGAACTGTGGCAAGTTCTCCAAGACGCTTTGAACATCCTATCTGCCAACAACCAAGAAAAACTGTGTCCAGGTGTACCTAGGGGAATAGGTGCTGTTTAGAAGGCAAAGGTTGTCACACTAAATATTGATTTAGCTTTTGTTATGTTTACTGGTCTTTGTGTGATATTAATTGATAAATGAATACTATTTATGGCATTATTTTTTAAGTCATCCTAACTATTTTTCACAAGTGCCTAAAACTTTTGCACAGTACTGTATATTTCTGAGATGATAAATAGACGCAACTTGCAGAATTACAAGCAACGAGCAACAATGAGTATGTGACAACAATGTAGCATAATACTGTTTGAAACAACCCAGTCTCATGACAAGTCATATAATAAGTACTATGACATGGTGTGATTGTAAGAAATTGAACAAATTGGCTCATACAAAAATGTAGAACTTTTACTCCCATTGAATATATCAACTGAACAATGTTAGTGCATCTTACATTGTTAAAAATTGTTCATAAAACCATTCTCATGTAAATTGTTGTCCCTGCCATTGTATAAGGTACATATATTACAATTAAAAAAATAAATAGCATCTAAAAAAGCAATACCCAACAAGTGGGTGAATCTCCAGAAGTGGTTCTGGAAAATCCGTTAAAGTGTTTTACCTAATAAAAATGACTTTTTAATTCTAGGGCTTGGATTAAAATGGCACAGCAAGATGATCAAATGTTCCATAATAATCAGAGGAGAAATTGGAGAGCACTCCCAGTAAATCACGGAAGACTCCAGTCCTCCTGCATATTTATAAGGAAAAATTCATTCTTGCCTCTGTCATAAACTCTTTGTTAATCTTTAGCTGTTTTTTTCTGTGATATTTTTTCACATAAACCCTATAGAGCAAAACATGCATATAGCCCAAATGGCTTGTGGCAATTAGATTAAGTACAGGGTCTGACATAGTATCTGAATGTGAATGGCCAAAACCCAGCATGGAACTGTGTGGTGCAGACTACTTTGAGTGTTTTATTATCACCAATTGCATAAAAGTCTGTTGAAGTCTGTGAAGAATTGCCATACTGTACAAATTCAATTGGCCCTTAGAGGGGCATGGAGGTCTTACTTTTGTCTTAAAGTTGCACTCAGTAATTTATTTATTTTTATTTAATTTTGTTGTTGTGTTGGACTTACATTGACTCCTTGTGGTGTGGATGCGGCATCTTTCAAAAGCAATTGTTTTGAGTTACTGATGCCATTTTAGAAATCCACAGTCAGCCATAATTAATTTAATCCATAAGTGAAAATGACCAATAACAGGGAGATTAAGCAGGTAGTATTCTTGTTATCCAAACATGGCATGAGGGGACCCTCTCCATGTAGACTTAAACAGTTTTTATAAGGTTATTAAACAGAAGTCTTGATTTCAAGTGCTCTTAATTTTATGCATATGTTTAAAAAAAATAAATAATGAAAAATGCACCTTTAAAGATCAGAGCGCAGAGCATAGACTAATTCAATTTGATATGCCACTTGATTCTATTTAAGGTTGTCTGCTGTTGTCAAATACAAGGTTACGTTAGTTCAGACTTACTGATGCCTACATTAATCTTATATGTAGGCATGCTTGTTCACATATGTCCTGACATTCTTTTAAAGATCCTGAGAAATGACTTGAGAAGCACATTTTTATTTCCCATGTGGACGTATTTCAAATAGAAACAGAAATTCTGGGCAAGACATATAAAAGGTCACATCCCCACTTTTTTTTTTTTTTTTAAATAGGCTATAGCCTTTAGTGTAGCTTGTAGTTTGCAATATGAACAGAAGCAGTGATGACACTTCCTTTGAAACCAATCATGATTGGGAAAGAAAATAAAGTCAGACTGTAACACAGACAATCAATGATTAGCTACTTGCTTATGCTAGTCTGAGTCATAGGCTATTAAGGGGTAGGAACATTCTCATTCTACAGAACATTTCATCGGAAAATTGTATATTCATATGAAAAGATGGCTCATCAATATTTTGGGACATTTTACCAGAAGAGAGACTGCAATTTTTGAATGTGTTATTCTGCTAAATTCGTTTTCACTTTTAGCTTTCAGAAGTTCACAAACATATCTAGCATATTAGCATATTTCAGAGCTAACAGACATGAACTAAAATATACAAAACACTCAGTTTTATTTAAACAATATTACACAAGCAAGAGCGCCTCATGTCTACAGTCAAATCACAGCAGTGCTGATATACAGGGAACAACAGCACAATTACAATTGTAAAGATCAGTTCAAAAAACAAATAATTCTAGTTCACTTTCATTGTTTCTGTCAGGTTTTTTGATTAAACATTTGAGTCAGTGATTAAATGACCACATACTGGCATGGATATGCAATCTCCAGAAATTGGCACTAAACGAATCCCTGAATGAAATTATACAATCAAACAAACGAAGCCGTGCTTTACAGTGATTTTACCATGGACAAGTGGTGTTCTTAGGCACAAAGTGAAGCGGACCTATTATAAAACAGAGGCAACAGCAATATGCAAAGAGACACCAATGCTCAGTAGAAAGTTGAATATGTCAACTTTGATAATAATATAATAATAAGTAATCAATAAACAAATCTAGAGCTAAGTAATAAAATTCCCTTGTTTATATGTATACAGTTAAGGTGGCCTGAGTAGCTCAGCAAGTTAAGACGATGACTATCACCCCTGGAGTCGCGAATTCTAACCCAGGGTGTGCTGAGTGCTGCCAGCCAGGTCTCCTAAGCAACCAAATTGGCCCAGAGGGTAGAGTCACATGGGGTAACCTCCTCGTGGTCGCTATAAGTGGTTTGCTCTCAGTGGGGCGTGTGGTGAGTTGTGCATGAAGCCTCTACTCATGCTATGTCTCCGTGGTAACGCTCAACAAGCCACATGATAAGATGCGCGGGTTGACGGTCTCAGATCCGGAGGCAACTGAATTGGGCATTCCAAATGAAAAAGGGAAGAAAAAAAAAATTATACTGTTTATGGTTGGCAACTAAGCAATTTGGTGCATTCATACAGAATGTGCAAACGCAGGTTTGTGTTTATCACCATTTTACAACAGCTTTAAACCATCCTTTTTATAAAGTGTTACAAACATGTTTATCAGCTAACACCTGGCATTTGCTTCAGGAAATCTGCCAGTGTAGGTTTTGTTGGGGCCATTTAAGTCCCAGTTTATCTGTTCTGCAGACTTAAATGATGTATAAGTATATGAGTATGTTAAATCAAATAGAGGCCAAGGGCAAGATGAGGTAATAATGTCACACTGGATTTACAGTCTTCCCCATTTGCCATTCACACTAATTGTCACTGTGTGTTGAGCCTCTGTCCGCTCACATGAGTGTATGAAGCCATATATGTGGGATCTGTGAGTAACTACACAGGGTATAGTGCTCTCGAGAATGGCCCTCTCAACACTCCGAAAAGAAGCAGCGTCTAGTTGAGAGAAGAGGAAGATGTTGGACAAACACACTACCATTTTGTTTACTTTAGCCCTCCCCCATTTGCCATTTACAAAAAGCTGGCAGTGCCATTTCAGTGGCCCCATGGCAACAAGAGAATATGTCACTGGGGTAAGTACTTTCTCATGATGTAATGAATTCATTATATTGGCACAATGAAATACTGCATTGTCTGGTACTTTGATAAGCCCACCATTAAGGGGAATATGTTTATGACAACTTGGAATGAAGTGTCTTTAAATCAAGATGGATTTGCCAGTAAATTCAATTATATTGTTTACTGTTGTTAAACACAAATACAGTGTTAGGCCATTGGCCATTTTTAAGTTTTACTACACAACACACAAGCATTATGATTAGAGTGACCAGATTTTAAAAGTCTCAAACTGGGACACTCACAGGGGGTGGTGTGTATCCCTTTGAATTTATGGGAAATGACCACCCACTCTTGTCTGAAATAATTATAGTAATGACATTAGTTCTAAAATGTGTCGTTTATTTGATCAAAATGAAAGAAAATGTCTCACAGTGTAGTTGGTGCAAATCAAGTGTCAAGTTAAAGCCTAATGTGTTTAAGCCTATTTCAGTCATCTTGCTGGGCACCTCCCTCCTGTGAGTCAAATGCAAAAAATAAATACATAACAACAAATGTATTGTTTATGTACGTTTTGACTTGTTCATATGATCTGCTTTGTCCAATTTACTACTGTAGATGACAAAATAAACATGACCAGAAGCATGTTGTGTCAGCAGTGTGGGTGACCCGGGTTTGGATTCTGCATTGAAACCACGAAATAATCATGTATGCATAATCAGAGATTATGGCAATTTGAAGGATAAATTTTTCCGCTAACATTAAAGTTTTACTCCACTGAATGGTTACGTTTAGATTTGGGGTTTGGGTTGGGGGGGGTTCAGTTAATAAAAAATGCATTACTCACTGTTTTACAGCCTGTACTGCTGAGAATATCTCACTTTTGGAGCTCCTCTGTGGACATTTCACCCGGAAAATGGATCTCACATGTGCTCATACGCCCAACAACACTCACCGGTTGGCCACTTTGGGGCAGTGTTTCGAAATTTGGAATGCACACCGATTTCAGCTAAAGAAATATCAATCTACTGTTTCCCATTTCAGACTGATGTGAGATCAGTCTACGGCTTCCTTTACCTCCTCATTGATAATATGTTTTTGTTTGGCTATTTATCCAACTTAGCTAGCTAACTTTGTAAATTGCTTGCAGTGAGAGGAGAAAGTGTATGAATTTATTGTCACCGCTATTGATACCCAGATTCTTTTATGTGGAATTACAGAAAGACCTTGAATGCAATTAACTTAGGAAAGAAACTTCTTTCTCTCCAATAACTAGAAGGATACTAAGGTTTATTTTAAGTCAGTGAGGCTAACAACAGAAATATGGACATATGCACGTTTTTAGTGAATTGGCAGGTTGCTGGGACACACCTCGTGAAACCAGGACTTTTCAGTATAAGTATAATTTATCAATGTATGTAAAAAAGTGTGTTGATAACATTTAACAAAAGCATTAACAAAAGTACTTGGGTGCATGTCTAGGCTTGAACTACTCTCATATCTTAAATTTGATGTGTGTACAGACATTAGAATTTGTAAAGGAACCACGGCTCCATTAATTCAGAAGCAGGCATCTCTGCTGCCTATTCCACACTTAAATATCAGTGCCGGAGTCAGGCTGCAAAGCAGAGTAAAGAGTGTCTGTGGTGTTACCGCTGCTCTAACGGAATCCCTGACAACCAGAGCGGCCAACCCTGACCCGAACTCCTTCATAGAGGACGTGAGTGAACCCGAACTATCCCACGATAAATTGAGTCATTAGAATAAGGGCAGACAGGGTCACAGCAGAGTCCCACAGACAACAGCCATTGTGAAGTGACAATGTCGGTTTGGTCTCAGCAGGAAACAGCAGGCAGATGGACTGTGATGATGGATGGGTCTCTCTATGGTACAATGGACAAGGAGATTGATAGGTGGGAAATGAAGATGGCAGGCCACACAGAGGAGGATGTGAGCTGTTTGCTGGAGGACAAAGTGAAAGTGATGGAATGAAGGGTGCTTGAAATACCTTGACAGAGACATTGATTCTATTACACAGATTGCACAGATTCCACAGTGTGTGTGTGTGTGTGTGTGTGTGTGTGTGTAAATGGGTAATATGGTGAATCTCCATTTTGAGAAGGTGAGATGTAGTTGAAATTGAGGCCATGTAATTATACCAATTTAAGAAATGTTATTAGGCACAAAGAGAAGCAGAGTGTTACAAAATGTTCAGTGAATAATTACATTATTATTACTATTAATATCATCATCATCATCATCATCACATTAAACTATTTTTAAAATAATGTAGTTCATTAGCTGGTTACAGTTGCCAAGCAGCATTAATACATTGCAGCAACTATTATAATCAATTTATTATAATAATTTCTTGATTTCAAACTACTTTTACTTTTTATTTCCATCCCTCATTTATAGAAACTAGGCTACTGTAAATTATTATACAATGGAAGTGATTGGGGCCAGTCCATAAACATTAAAATACACACTGTTTCCAAAGTATATCCTCTAGTCATAAACATTTTACACATCACACTAAAATCATGTTCACACGTATAATGTTTACATCTTGTGCTAAACAATGTGTATTTTAACATTATGGACTGGCCTCATTCACTTCCGTTGTAAGTGTCTTACTCTAATCACAATGAAGAATAGGTCGACATTGTTTTGTGATAATCAACATTACACCACAAATGCTGTTGATTGAGCTTAAATGGTTGTTATAACCCCATTTGGCTTTCTTAACACAAAGGAAGAAATTGCAAAAGAAATTTGCTCTCAGTGATGTCAAACAATGTTCATGTATACATACAACAGTTAGTTCCGGTCCTCAAATCTGATTGGACGAGAGATGTTCCATGAGCACTGATGGTCTGACAGCATCAGGCAAGCACGCACTCACTCATCAATCCATCCTTGTTTATCCAATAACTTGTTAGAAACAACACAAGCCGTGATAGTATTTCTGAAGTGAACTTTTTGAATTACTAATGAAGGCTTGAATGCATCATTTGTTTTGAACCAGCAACAGCAGATTCTGATCCGTGGCGTAAGAAAGTAGTTCCATGCACAAATACGTTTTTATGACCGTACTCGGTTTTTCCTAATTTTTTTTTTAATTTACTTGTTCATTGAACTGTTGTATATAAGCAATATCACACTCACAATCATGCTATATGGCCCTACATCAGCACTGCAACCTACCTGCTGTAATTACCTATGGCACTCGGCCTGCGGCCGAATCACAGCAGTGCTGATGTAGGGCCATATTGCACTCTTGCTTGTGTGATATTACTTAAATATATTATATAGTGAGACCATTGCTGTCCTCTGCACGTTCATAAGACTGCACGAGAGCAAGTTCAAGCAGATCCAGCTTGCGAAATGGGTCGTTCACAGCTGCACACTAACCAATCTTACTAAATCATGTCCAAAAGGTTTGTAATCAAAGTATAAATGCATTCCTATGTCCAGCCTTATTTGTTTGAACCAGAGTACTCAATCAAACTGAGAGATAGATGAGGTGTGAATGTCCGTCACTTCTTCTCCATACTGAACCGGTGAGTATATGTGATAGAGTGATACCTCAGCGAAAACAATAAGTAGGTGTAACATTCATGGACGAAATCAAGTAGTTTTTTTTTTTTTTTCACTTGAATGCCCAATTTTGACAGTGTGGTTGTGTGAACTGCTGCTCTCGTGCACTCTCATGAACGTGCACAGGAGAGCAACAATCGGTCAACAGTTTCACTAAATGAAACATTAGATTTAGGTTTGAATCTCACCAAACCTTACCGTATGCTTTCAGAACAATCATGAGTCTCATGGAATAATGTATTAGACTTCTGAATTATACTTTTGTGTGCTTTTGAAGATTGAAGAGGTGGTCACCATCAACTGCCATTGCATGACATCACAGAGCACACATTGTTTTCCACAATATCTCCCTTTGTGTTAAGAAAATGAAAGAAAGAGCACAGGGGTAAGTAAACAATGACAGAAAAGTCCTTTTGGGGTGAATTATCCCTTTAACTTTTGAACCCTGAACATTCCTTTAAGTTAATGTGTGTAACCTCTTCTGTTTCTATACATTCTCCTAGCCCAACATAATATGCAAAGTCAACTATAAGTAAGTAGGAGTAGGTATTTGTAGTTTGATTCCCCTGAAAATTATATATTTATTTAAAATCTTTTTCTTTTTGGAACTTTAGTAAACATAGAGCTTGTTTATGCATTAGACGTCATCAAATCATTATCAGTACACTATCTATGGCTGGTCCTGGTGTGATGACAACCTATATGATCAGGGACAAGTGTGTGTGTGAGAGACAGCTGTATTAAGAATGGCTGAGTAGAGGGAAAATAGATATTAAACAACAGTCACACGTGTACACACTGTCCACACTGGTTACAGCACACATGCACAATCCTGACGATAATATTCTTCGTATGGGCAACACTAACAGGTCTCCATAGGATCCGGCCCCTTAAGAACTGGGTTAGGCAAGGAAAACAACCAAAGAAAGCAAACATTGATGACTTACAGGTGTTTAAATATCACCATTTCCTAGCCATGAGGGTCAGTCTTTGCCACAATGAACAGAGCAACAGATTTCAGCAGACATACCATCAGCTCATTCTCCAGTCATTGACTGCATGCCTGTCTAGATGAAACAGTTGTTGCTGTTTGCTGCTGTGAGATTGATTATGGGTGGACAGACATACCTCTTCAACTAGAAAATGTGCTGACGAAAAATTCCCTCAACCTCAGCTATCTATAACACGTAGAGCTACTCAGGAATGTCAAATGCCATGAATTCCCCACTTAGACAGATATTGTGAGTAAATGGGAAATGTTCTATTAGAACATTTCTTGTAGATAAATATACTCCAAGACACTATTTTTCTTAGGATATTTCCTAAAACAACTGTTACAGTGAAGAAAATATATATGTAAGCCATAACCCAGGCAAACACAGAACTTTCAGCTGACGTTAGTAAGTAGTTCCCATTTGGTTATTTTATGAAAACCAATTCCTAATATTCTAAAAGGTTTAGGTTGTGTCAAAGTCCCTTTCAAGGCAAGTCAGTCCACGCTCCCGCCAGGCAGCTATTTTCTATAAATACAACTGGCACACTGTAAAAGTGAAGCTTAGTATTAAGATTAGTACTAAGATTACTTCTTAGTTGAAGTAAATAGGCATGTTCTTGAGCTGACAGACTGGTAATGTCTGTGTCATGATTCACTGTTGTTTGCCTTGTGTTTCTCCCCTGTCATCTGTTCCTCAATGACTACACTTCCCATAATTCCCTGCCCTCATCACTGCCTGCTGTCTTAGATTGTTTTCACATTTATTTCATTTACTCATTACCCATAGTGTATATAATGCCATGTTGTTTGATTAGTCTTTGTCAGTTATTATGTGTATTGACCTCCTGTGTATTACCAGTGCCCTTTGTAGATGTTTCCTTTGTTCCTGTGTTTTCCCATCATGGATGTTTTCTTTGTTCCTGTGTTTAGCCTGTTATTCTGTACTTTGTTTATTTTATTAAATACTGTTTTGCCGCACCTAGATCCAGCTCTCTTGACTTCCTTCCTAACGTTCCAAGAGATGAGCTCTTTTACCTGTGAGTCGGGAATTCATTTTCTACATCCGCCATATTGGAGTTCCAATTTCTCACATTCATTTTAATAAAAGTGCTCTGATAGTAGTTTATTGGGTTTTATATATATATATATATATATATATATATATATATATATATAAAACCTAAACATAACATTCCCAGAATGTTGCAAGGAGATTTTTTTTCTGACACCTAAAAACATAATACTAATGCAATGCTGCTTATTTTTTGTTTTTGTTTTTTAAGTAAAAAGGTTGTTTTACCAGTTATATTAACAGTTTCAGTGGGCTGTACTTCAGTTTAAAGTGTTTTTTGATCGTTCCATGGACAAAACATTGAAAAAAATATCTTTATAAAAACACTCAGTAGACAAAAAACTCCAAAATCAGATTGGATCTAGGTGCTTTAAGCAGCTTTATATCATACGTGCCATTGAAGAGACTGCACGTCAAAAATCAAAGATGGTGCTACTGTGAATAAGGTCTATTTGAT
Source organism: Moxostoma hubbsi (assembly GCA_032164185.1). Classification (NCBI taxonomy): domain Eukaryota; kingdom Metazoa; phylum Chordata; class Actinopteri; order Cypriniformes; family Catostomidae; genus Moxostoma; species Moxostoma hubbsi. The sequence goes on from JAVLUX010000024.1 coordinate 6,467,501, forward strand.
AAAATACATCAATGTTCAGATATATAGGTAAAGTTTTTCAAGACAACTCTGATGTTGGCTTGATAAAGTTTAAAAAGTTTTAGTTTTAAAAGTTTGAAGTTTGATGGTTGCTTTGCCACCCATCCTGTAAAATATGAGATTGTTCTGCATTTAAAGATAAAATAATGCATCTCATATCGAATCAATACGGGACACGATTTGTCCCATATTTAAAGGATCATGTAACACCAAAACACATTTTTTGAGATGTGAACAGATATGTAGAGGTTGCTGTTTCAAGTTGAAACAACGTCACAAAAATTAGGTAAATGTGTAAACTCTGATTACTGGTAGGACAGCACGTATTTACGTAAATGGATTCAATCTCATGGACGTAACAGCTGTTCCACAGACGCAATACTTCAACAGCCCTCGGGGAACAGACATGAGAGCTGACTTTTACCCTAAACACCATGGTCAGATCAAATCACCAGACCAGCGTGAGCATTTCTTGGCTGCAGTTGTGCTAGTCACGCTCCAAACATGCTGTTTATGAGGGAGGACTGTTACGAGTGCCATCGCTTATTCTCTGTGTGACGGATAATGGACATGATACGATTGAAATCACGTGTCAGAATGGACCATAGTCCACTTCTTAATCACACCGAAACAAGCATGTTTGTTGGCCGGCCAATCTTGCACTTCCAACGTGAAACAGCTGTGTATTCCAGGTGCAGTTGTGGAGGGTGTTCTGTGTAGATGGCGTCAATCATGTTTTCTTGCCGAGCGTCAGATCATAAACAGGATAACACAATGGCTTGTTCAAAAACAGAAGACAGTAATGAAAACCAAAAACTAGAAAAAAAATAGAGTCATGTCAACTCTATTTTTTATCTTCTTTACATCAAGTTTCCGGGGTTTATGCCCATTGTTTACCGTGGTCATGACAATGGCGTTGAAATACTGGATAACTACACAGACTTAGCTAGCGATTTTTGATTTTAGGGTCATGTTAAAACATATTATGCTGAAGTATTGTAGCTATACATGAAAAAAAACAGTTTGTATATGTTTTATGTATCTGACCAGCTTTCATTGTATGTGCCTTACTGCACTTGATTTGTTTCTTTAGAAAAGAAAGGATGAGTCTAAAATATTTTCTGTCAATCATTGTCACAAACGCTATAGAGGTAAACTTGTATTAAACCCAAAATACTCCTTATAAGATTAAATATCTACATATTTACCCGCCCATTTTGAAACTCGTTTCTCAGTCTACCTGTGTGAAAAATTGGGGCTTAAGTCCGTGTGTTTCATGACCATTTAAGCTGGTCAGATGGCATCAAGGCAAAATTGTGAAATTGTTCCAGTGTGAAATATTTTTTAAAGTCCACCCATTGTGCTAAAACTGTGGAGGATTTGGTAAGTGACCATCTGAAAACATTACGCCAACACCGCCATAACCACCCATTTTTATGCCATCTAGTTCTCCCGCCTCATCTCTCAGCGGTCTTATGCGCTTTCGCGTCCATCCGGTATTACATAAATAGATAAAATGCGCCCTCTAGTGGATGAGGATACAAAAGCCACTCACACGACAAGCTTCGATGGGTTTCTGTATATGGAAATTACAAATGATGTCTTAAGGGAATATTGGCTTCATATCTGGCTTTAACAAAAATGTTCCATATAATTTAGCATCTAACATAAAACAGCATCAACTTTCACTACTAGCTCACCAACTGCTGTTTCAAGTCATTGCTGCTAATGAAGTCAGTTTTTTGAGAGCTGCATTCAAATCAAGCGTAGCTCTATTTTTTCACACAGTGTGACCACATTTAAGACATGTATTACAGTATTGATGAATGTCAATTTCAAAAGGACACTGTGACTAAAAATGTGATTGACAAATAGAGTTGACACTCATGTATCATATTTTGCAAGATATACTGTATGTGGGGTCAACAACGATATGCAAGTAAGCAAAACGTTTTCTACAACATAGTAGTAATGCAGTACTATATTCTGGAGATTGACCATAGTCTGCAATACTGAAATTAAAAATCTCTCTCTGTTGGTGTTTTGTTCAGCCCACAAGATTGAGACAATATACACTCACCGGCAGCTTTATTAGGAACACCTGTACATCTAATTATTCATGTGATTATCTAATCAGCCAATCGTGTGGCAGCAGTGTAATGTATAAAATCATGCAGAAACAGGTCAGGAGCTTCAGTTAATGTTCACATAAACCATCAGAATGGGGAAGAAAAATTTGAGGTCAGTGATTTGGACCATGGCATGATTGTTGGTTCAAGTTGGGCTGGTTTGAATGTTTCTGTAACTGCTGATCTACTGGGATTTTCATGCACAACAGTCTCTAGAATTGATTCAGAATGGTGCCAAAAACAAAACACATCCAGTGAGCGGAAGTTCTGTGGATGAAAATGCCTTGTTAATGAGAGAGGTCAGTGGAGAATGGCCAGACTGGTTTGAGCTGACAGAAAGGCTACGGTAACTCAGATAACCACTCTCTACAATTGTGGCGAGCAGAATAGCATCACAGAATGCACATGTCGAACCTTGAGGCGGATGGGCTACAACATCAGAAGACCACATTGGGTTCCACTTCTGTCAGCCAAGAACAGAAAACTGAGGTTTAAAGCAGTTACAGAAATACTCAAACCAGCCCATCTGGCACCAACAATCATGCCACTATCTAAATTACATTTTTCCCCATTCTGATGGTTGATGTGAACCATCATATGCTCCATATGGTTAGGATTAAGGTGGGGTTAGGGCATCTGCTGCCTGACAGGAGCAAACCATAGCCCCTATGTACAATGGGCTTCTTTTTGGCTTTTTTTTTAAATTATTATATGAGATTTGAAGTCTTACCACTTGATTTTGTTTCAAAACATTTTGTTGCACAAATAAAGCTAGTCATTTTTTAAACAATAAATTTTTATTTATGTACTTATTTTTACCAAACGATTGGAATCACTTTTACAGTAGAAGCATTATCAGACCAGACTATACAGAGTCTCATAAAGATGCATTCCTTAGAAGCTCTGGGCATTGCTAATAAATTACAGCTCAGTGATAGGCTTGTGTGGCCAATATGGATGTTTGGCTTTGTCCAGCTTGGTCTCTGGGAAGGTGTTGTTGAGATCTTCTATGGTCATCTGGTCAAAAGGAATCATGTTCCTGAACTTCTCAAGCTGCCAAGGATGAACAATCATTGAGAAAAAAATTAACAAAAATACTTCATTATTGAGGTTTCATCTTTATAAACACATCCTGACTGATATACTTTGCAAGTTACTGAGGTACACTGAGCAGCAAATGTGATTTCACCTGTTGTTTTTGTGCAAAAGTGTGTTTTTTTTATTATTGTTTTAAACTTATTCATGAGCAAATGGCTCAGTCAACACCATACATGAGAATAAAGGGAATGGGTTGATGATCTGGTCCATCCGCACAAGAACTAGCTGGTTTGGGTCTTACATGCACTTTTGTTGTTTGTGCGCAATATGCAGTAAAGGTGAACGTTGAACTCACCCCCTTCTCATACACAGCAATGCGAGCTTTAGATGCTTCCAAATATGCTGCTGCATTTTTATTCTGGAAAAGTCAAGAGAAAACAGAGTTTTTTAGTTTATTTTTAACATTTCATGGCAAAATCCAGGTTAAAATATTAAAACAGTTCAAATCAACTGAAAACGTTTACAAGATCCATTCTTAATAAAAAATTAAAATGGCTGACATGAAATTGACAACATTATAACAGGTAATTAGCTGAAGGATATATTGAATATTCAGAGATGTTTCAAGATATATAATAAAATAAATGTATAGATAAAAATTTTGATTCATCAATTACTCATCCTCATGATATCCCAGGTGTGTATGACTGACTTTCTTGACCAGAACACATTTGAAGAAAAATGTCGCAGTTCAGTAGGTCCTTAAAATGCAAGTGGATGGAGATCAGACATTTGACACCCCAAAAATCACAGACAGTCAGCATAAACATCATCGATCAATAATTAAGTACTTAATCTAGTAAACTAGAAATCATTGCTTCTGGTCAGCAGCAGTATACGTGTTCACGTCACAAGAGAGCTGAGTTTACGCGGTCTCTCATGTGACGTAATCTCACATTTTTTCTCTCGGTTGAGACATCCAGGATAAGCACACAAATGCACCATTATGAAAAACATACAGAAACAAATACAGATTTAAACCAAAATCAACTATGCTTCTGTACAGAGTTCCTTCTCAGTTACTCAGTTGTAAACATCACTGCTCTTCCGTGTGTACCGCACGTGCGCCAGTTCTCGCGTTGACATGTTCGTCAAAAATCGTCACATGCACATACCGCTGCTGAATGGAAGCGGCACTTTATAGTTAAAAAAAGTACTTAAATATTGATCTTTTTCACACCAAAAGCGATCATCTCGCTTTAGAAGACAATAATTTAACCGCTGGTGTCGTTTGAATGATGTTTTTGCTGACTGTCTGTTCTTTTTGGAGCGTCAAATGTCTGATCACCATCCACTTGCATTTTAAGGACCTACTGAGCGGAGATATATTTTCTTCAAATGTGTTCTGATGAAGAAAGTAAGTCAAACACATTTAGGATGGCATCAGGTTGAGTAAATGAGAACTTACATTTTTTTGGGTGAACTTTCTCTTTAAATAACATTGTGAATATTGCACTTTATACTCCGCCATCCGGTTTCCTTGTCAGGTGACTTGCATGTATGAGAACATCAAGACAGAGATGTTTTATTAAGAGTTTTAGTTTTAAACTTCAGTAACAAAAATTGCATTAAAGTCAAGTTAGATTATTTTCCATGAATTAAATGCCCCAACAAATAAATAAAAAAAACAATTCACTGAATTGCCCATGTGGCATCTTTAATGCATTTAGGTAGTATAAACTATGTTTTAAATATATATACACACACATACATACACATATACACGCATACATATATACACACACATATACACTCATACATATATACACACACATATATATACACACACACACACACACTATATATTAAACATTTGCATTGTTTGAATTTAATTGACCACAGTGGTTTTCTGGTCTGAAAAAAATATAGATTAAAAAAACTTTTATTTTGTACATTTTTAACGAGTTCATCAAAAGGCTGAACAATATCGCCCAGCCCTAGTAGTGACAGCAATTCAAAGTGCATGGCAAGTATGCAAATGATGGGATGATTTGTAAAAATTCAATGAATGTTTAAGACCGATTCAAATCATTAAAGAGGAACATAATGCTCTTTTAATCTGCATAAAATGTCTTATTACTGCGACATGAATGAATTACTAAACAGAAATAAACAGAAGTATAAAGAGAGACTCACAGCCTCTTGCTCCTGTGCATCAATCTTTGCAGTCTGAGTGTCCACTGGCTCAGGGACTGTCAATGTAGCAAACTGTAGATGGAGGGACAGGCAGAAAGAGAATCCTTTAATACACACTGCAGCAGAAGAGATGTTCAAGTTGAGTCAATGTTGAACAGAAAAATCACAAACGTACCTTCTTCTCAAACTCATCCACCATGCCTGCTTTAGCCACAACACTTCTGTAGAAACTCCAGTCGATGGGAGCTGGCTTCTCCGGTAAGGACGCAAGTCTGCAAGTGAAAATTATGAGCTTTGAATTAAAAATGACCTCTACCCTGAATTGACTTAGGTCCACTTCAGTCCCTTGACTCGGGGGTTACAAATTTTGCACAAATCCATAATGATCACATGATAAATGTTTGACCCTACACTCGGCACAGATTTGAAACCACTATGCTGAAAGTGAGCAGTAAAAGTAAACAGACGCACTTTGCTGTGATGGCATCACTGCGGGTCTTCAGGCTATTGAACATGGCTCTCTGGTTCGGTGGGACCCTCTCCGCAAAAGCCAGCCAATCAATGGCCTTTACAGCTGCGCGTCGCCCTGCCATCTTTCTGTTCCTGTCAAAATATTCAATCAAGACTTTGTTATTAGTAATGATATTAACAAAACCTTTCACGAGTTCAGATATGTAATGAGTCAGGCACGATTGATATTGACATGCATGTATGTATATATATATATATATATGTGCGTGTGTATGTGTGTGTGTATATATATATATATATATATATATATATATATATACACATACATACATACATACATACATGCATGTCAATATCAATCGTGCCTGACTCATTACATCCTAATGTATATATATCCTAATGTTTTATATATATATATATATATAAATTGAATTGCCCATGTGGGCAATATGTGTGTGTATATGTGTGTGTGTGTGTGTGTATATATATATATATATATATATATATATACATACATACATACATACATACATACATATACACACACACACACACACACACACATATACACATATATATATATATAAAACATATAACACATACAATGTATGACGTATGCAAACAATCAGGCACAGAAAGTCAACACATAAGACACTATCAAGGTGGTTCTGACGTTCAAGCATTTTTAATTCATGTATGTATTCCACGGTCAAACTCACAGTTTAATAGTTTAATATGATCATTAAAATTAATCAATAATGAGAAACAGAAATGAAAATATGCTGTTTGCACACAAGTCAACAAGACAAGGTCAGCATATGACATATATAGGCAAAGTTTAACGATAACAAGCCGGAAACAGCATAATTTATCATAAACACAAAAAATAAAGACTAGTTTTAGTTTTTTATCATTTATAAAAGCAATATGCGCTGTTTCAATTAAGAAACGAGGGCATGTTTGCATATACTCACCGCTGAAGGATCAAGCCACTGCAATGACAGAAGCGTGATGGCCGCCGGACACCGGAAACACAGTTAAGAATGATGTGACTCTTGACTGCACCTAGCAGACTGGAGAGAAACTACAGCGCGTTTAAATACAACGAGACTGCAGCGTCTCTCTTGTCCACTAGATGTCAGTAAAACGCCATAGCATTCTCAAAGCAAGTGCAACTAATCACACAATGAAAAAGATTATAAGGCTTCTCTCATCATTTATTCACCCTCATGCCATCCCAGATGTGTATCACTTTCTTTCTTCTGCTGAACACAAATGAAGATTTGAAATGAAGAATTAAGATTTTTAGAAGAATATTTCAGCTCTGTAGGTCCATACAATGCAAGTGGATGGTGTCCAAAACTTAAATCTATATTTTCAAAGTGATATTATAGGTGTGGGTGAAAAACAGATCAATATTTCACTCTTTTTTTTTTTTACTATCAATCTCCACCTTCAACCAGCCCCGACCAGTAGGTGTTGAAATGCACGTGCAAATCAACAAACACAAAAGAAGAAGAAAGTGAAAGTGAAAGTGCAGATTGATAGTAAAAAAGGACTTAAACATTTGCATGCAATTAATTTGTATGATTGATTTCAGCAGATCTTGCTCATGTTTCAATGGCCATTGTTGATATATCAAATAAGTTTACCCTTTGAGGGCCACCCCAGGAAGTGATAAACACGAAAGGACTATTGATAGTAAAAAGGACTTAAATACTGATATTTTTCTCACCCACACCTATCATATCGCATCTGAAGATATAGATTTAAGTACTCGATTCGTATGGATCACTTTTATGCTGCCTTAATGTGCTTTTGAGAGCTTCAATGTTCTGGCCTCCTTTAACTTTCATTGTATGGACCAACAGAGCTGAAATATTCTTCTAAAAATCTTCAGAAGAAAGAAAGTCATACACATCTGAGATGGCATGAGGGTGAGTAAATAATGTGATAATTTATATTTTAGAGTAAACTATTCCTTCAACATGACTTTATCTAGGGGTCTGAATGCCTTTAGCCTACAATATGAAATAATAATAAGTTAGGACGATGAAATAATACATTAGGTGGATGAAATAACTAGGAGGAACTACACTCTATGTTGACATGTTTTCTTGTCTAATTTGTTTTCTCTGTTCATGCAGATGACGCAAGCTCCCTGTGTGCCTGTTTACTATTTTAGGCACTGCCTTTTTGACCTGGGGTGTTCTTAAATTTCACCTGTGCCATCTGCCTGTCTGTGACTCATGTTTTTGCTGATTTGTTTAAGGTCTTCATGTGAAATTAGTACTTACTGTAGGGCCTGACTTTACATTCTGGACTGTAAAATCAATCCAGAAACATTTCTGCACTTAAATAATATATCTGCATTTATCCACAAGCAACAAGTGAAACAGCTCAGTTTGACTTCAATTAAAGAGATTGTCCATATAAAAAGGTTCCCCTTGACAGCCATCAAATTATAATAATGCTCACTGTATGACTGTCTTAGCAATATTTACTATGGCTCTTTGAAACTTGTACCTTATTAACTAAAGAGATATAGATTAGATATTGATATCCTAATATACAATGATATAGTTCAGATACAATCACTTCATTCAGATTATGCTGGATGAATGCTGGAGGACTGTCACTATAATAAGTACGCTTTAACCCTCCTATGGTATTTGGTCATTTTTTACCTAAATACATTTTCCTCATTTAATAAAAATGATTCCCTTTATCTGAGCAGTACAAGACTTGGTGACTTTTCACCCATTTGAAATCTGAACATAAAAAATACGACACCTTTGGAATTTGCGGTCAAAATTGACCGACCATTTAAAATAAATGGCCAATTTTTTTATTTATCTCTCAAATATAATATATAAATCAGCCACAATGCAGAAAGAAATTAGACAAAAATTACAGGGTGGGACTCTAAAACTGGAAAACATACACTCCCACTCACAAACAAACACACAAACACAAAAATGAACTGGTGAGACTGTAACACAGAGCTTTTTCTTACATTTGTCCAAAATAATAATACAAATAAATAAATAAAACAACAATGCTAATCAAACACACTCAGAAATGAAGGGGTGAGACAATAACACACACATCATGATGTAGAACCAAAACACACACACACACACAAGGTGGGCATCAATAAGTTGAGCTCAACAGCCATCTTTTGGTCATTGTGGGCATTATAAATCATCTGTTGTTTTCCAACTGATGACAGCAATCTAACACACACACACACACACACACACGTTTGCAAAATACATTTTTACAATGGAAAGTTTGAAATTGCAAAATGTTTACTCTGATTCTTCTGTTTTATAATCTAATTAAATTTCAGAATATTACACTTCAGTTCTGTTTCTTGATGTTCATTTTCTTGACATTATCATGCTTAGCTTTGAGTTATTACATTTTAATGTTTTAAATAAATGATTGACTGAAAAATGCTTATTCTGTGTATTCTCTTTGTAACACAATGGTCAGGTTTGATTGAAAGCATAATGACATTAACTTTAAAAAATTATCCTTCAAATCGATTTTAGAATGCTAAACTTTGACAAATAATAGTTTGATAATGTCTACATATATATCCAAAAGCATATCTTGTGATAAAATATAAAATCAGGTTACAACAAGCCATCAGTCTACACAGTAGTTGGCTACAGCCATCTACTGGCTGTTACTGGCATGACATGGTTTTCAAGTCATGTTATTAGGGCCAAAGCACTGAAAGTGCTCCCTTGAAAATGGGCACTTAAGGAGGGACCCCCATTTTCACCTACAGTCATCAGAATTGGTTCATATATATTGTTCTCATAAAGCCGAACAACTTTCATACTCACAGTCATTAGCTCTGACCAACAGGAAGTCTGCCATTTTGGATTTTTGGATAATCGCAGGTTCTGAACTTTTTTTTTTTACTTTTCTCCCATTTTCTCCCCAATTTGGAATGCCCAGATCCCAATGCACTCTAAGTCCTCATGGTGGCATTGTGACTCACCTTAATCCGGGTAGCGGAGGATGAATCTCAGTTGCCTCCGCATCTGAAACTGTCAATCCCCACATCTTATCACGTGGCTTGTTGTGCGCATTACCATGGAGACATAGTGCATGTGGAGGCTTCACGCTATTCTCTGCGGCATCCATGCACAACTCACCACGTGCCCCACCGAGAGCGAGAACCACATTATGGCAACCAAGTGGAGGTTACCCCATGTGACTGTACCCTCCCTAGCAACCTTTTTTATGTATGTAGTTCTAATTAAGCTGGACAACTTTCAAAATTATAGTCATTAGGTCTGCCCAACAAGAAGTCGGACATTTCATTTTGTAGTCTTTGAACTTGTAAATACTCCTTGGTGATTCAAGAGACTGTCACCACATTTAGACAATATTATGTCAAGAGACTGAAGATGCTAAATTGCAAACAGATTTTTTAATATTTTGAATGTTATCATCATGGCAAAGCAATACATTTATGGCTAAAACTTTATGGTGCACCAACTGGCAAAAGTTGGTCGTTTAACAGACTTTGAAATATCCCTCTTATATTTACCTGAATTGCTTATATTTTTTAGAATAATGTCAAGACAGTACAGATTTAAAATTCTGAAGGGATTCTTGATATATTACACCATGGCAACACATTAAATGTTATTATTCCTTTTTATGTATATTCAAATGATTTTGAGGTTCTTGGCATGCTTGAATTTTCATGATGTTTTGCACACACAGCAGAGTTGTCAGCCATTATGCCTGGGCAAAAGTTATCACATGGGTGTGGCTGGTAGCTCTGTAGCGCCACCTTTTGACAGAAGTGGTGTGGTCAGTTTCTTCCTAGGTCACCAAACTTGCTACATATATTGTTGTGATCAAGCCGGACAACTTTCAAAATTACTGTCATTAGCTCCAACCAACAGGAAGTCAGCCATTTTGGGTTGAATGTGCTTTTTTTTTTTTTTTTTTTTTAATTGCATGCCCTGACCTTTTAAATACTCCTAGAAGATTCATGAGATTCTCACCAAATTTGGTCAACATGATGCCAAGACATTGTGGATGCTAGGATGCAAAAGGATTTTTGATATCTCGGACACTGTAGCCATGGCAAGGCAATACATTTAAGGCAAAAAAGGGAAATAGGAAGTGTCTCATATCTTCTGTATGAAGATCTAGGTCAAACTTGAGCAGTATGTTTTGTCATGTGGGCTAATCACATTATAGTGGGTATTGTGGACCTTGGTCATAGCACAACAAAAGCTAAAAGTTCTTAAACATTTGCGCACACATTAGAATCATTGACCATTAGGGCTGGGCAAAAGTTGCGTGGGGGGTCATGCATGGGGGCTCTTTAGTGCCCCTTTAAAATGGGTGTGTAGCTCAGCCCAACAGGAAGTCGGACATTTTGGACTATCTGAAAATCACAAGCTCTGAACTATTAAATACTTCTCCTAGGGCATTCATGTGACTGGCACCAAATTTTTGCAATATCATGCCAAGACATAGTAGATGCTAATTTGCAAATAGATTTTGATATATCAAATGGTGTGGCCATGGCGATGCATTAAATTAATGGCGAAAAATGGGAAACAGGAAGAGTCTCAAATCATCTGTGTGTAATGTGTGATTTAGATCAAAATTCATATGTATGTTGTCTTGGGAGCTAATCACATGGATTTGACTAATTTGATTCATGGTCATAGCATGACCACCTGGCAGCAGAAAATGTGACTCTTACAAAAGACTAGTCTAAATTTACCCAAATTACTTCAAAATCACTAAAATATTTTAGCTTATAGAACTGTATGTTCTGATTTTTGTTCAAAAATGTGCTTATTTGTATATGCAAAGTAATGCTAACATTGAGAAATGTACATTGTAAATAAGATAAAAAAAAGCATAAAATCCCAAAAGATTGAATTATCTTTAATTAAAATATTTTTTTAATTATCATTAAATTATAATTAATTTAATTATCAAAATGTTATTGTTCTTATTTCAGGGAAGAAAAATGGTAGCATAATCATTATAATCATCAAAAAAAAAAATATATATATATTGCAAATACCAAAGGGAGGTGCCATTTTTCAATACCATAAGAGGGTTAAATTGTTTAGATTAAAGTATCTGCTAAATGACAGCTTGCTATTTACTTTCTTATTAAATATTAATCTGAACATGACATTTAATAATAAAATGCATGGAAATAATGATAAGATCAGAGTACTCACTTGCCTAATAATTGGGCATGCAGTATATATATATATATATATATATATATATATATATATATATATATATATATACAGTGAGGAAAATAAGTATTTGAACACCCTGCTATTTTGCAAGTTCTCCCACTTGGAAATCATGGAGGGGTCTGAAATTGTCATCGTAGGTGCATGTCCACTGTGAGAGACATAATCTAAAAAAAAAAATCCAGAAATCACAATATATGATTTTTTTAACTATTTATTTGTATGATACAGCTGCAAATAAGTATTTTAACACCTGTCTATCAGCTAGAATTCTGACCCTCAAAGACCTGTTAGTCTGCCTTTAAAATGTCCACCTCCACTCCATTTATTATCCTAAATTAGATGCACCTGTTTGAGGTCGTTAGCTGCATAAAGACACCTGTCCTCCCCATACAATCAGTAAGAATCCAACTACTAACATGGCCAAGACCAAAGAGCTGTCCAAAGACACTAGAGACAAAATTGTACACCTCCACAAGGCTGGAAAGGGCTACAGGGAAATTGCCAAGCAGCTTGGTGAAAAAAGGTCCACTGTTGGAGCAATCATTAGAAAATGGAAGAAGCTAAACATGACTGTCAATCTCCCTCGGACTGGGGCTCCATGCAAAATCTCACCTCGTGGGGTCTCAATGATCCTAAGAAAGGTGAGAAATCAGCCCAGAACTACACGGGAGGAGCTGGTCAATGACCTGAAAAGAGCTGGGACCACCGTTTCCAAGGTTACTGTTGGTAATACACTAAGACGTCATGGTTTGAAATCATGCATGGCACGGAAGGTTCCCCTGCTTAAACCAGCACATGTCAAGGCCCGTCTTAAGTTTGCCAATGACCATTTGGATGATCCAGAGGAGTCATGGGAGAAAGTCATGTGGTCAGATGAGACCAAAATAGAACTTTTTGGTCATAATTCCACTAACCGTGTTTGGAGGAAGAAGAATGATGAGTACCATCCCAAGAACACCATCCCTACTGTGAAGCATGGGGGTGGTAGCATCATGCTTTGGGGGTGTTTTTCTGCACATGGGACAGGGCGACTGCACTGTATTAAGGAGAGGATGACCGGGGCCATGTATTGCGAGATTTTGGGGAACAACCTCCTTCCCTCAGAGCATTGAAGATGGGTCGAGGCTGGGTCTTCCAACATGACAATGACCCGAAGCACACAGCCAGGATAACCAAGGAGTGGCTCTGTAAGAAGCATATCAAGGTTCTGGCGTGGCCTAGCCAGTCTCCAGACCTAAACCCAATAGAGAATCTTTGGAGGGAGCTCAACTCCGTGTTTCTCAGCGACAGCCCAGAAACCTGACTGATCTAGAGAAGATCTGTGTGGAGGAGTGGGCCAAAATCCCTCCTGCAGTGTGTGCAAACCTGGTGAAAAACTACAGGAAACGTTTGACCTCTGTAATTGCAAACAAAGGCTACTGTACCAAATATTAACATTGATTTTCTCAGGTGTTCAAATACTTATTTGCAGCTGTATCATACAAATAAATAGTTAAAAAATCATATATTGTGATTTCTGGATTTTTTTTTTTAGATTATGTCTCTCACAGTGGACATGCACCTGCGATGACAATTTCAGACCCCTCCATGATTTCTAAGTGGGAGAACTTGCAAAATAGCAGGGTGTTCAAATACTTATTTTCCTCACTGTATATATATATATATATATATATATATATATATATACATACACACACACTACCGTTCAAAAGTTTGGGGTCACCCAAACAATTTTGTGTTTTCCTGAAAAGTCACACTTATTCACCACCATACGTTGTGAAATGAATAGAAAATAGAGTCAAGACATTGACAAGGTTAGAAATAATGATTTGTATTTGAAATAAGATTTTTTTTACATCAAACTTTGCTTTCGTCAAAGAATCCTCCATTTGCAGCAATTACAGCATTGCAGACCTTTGGTATTCTAGCTGTTAATTTGTTGAGGTAATCTGGAGAAATTGCACCCCACACTTCCAGAAGCAGCTCCCACAAGTTGGATTGGTTGGATGGGCACTTCTTGCGTACCATACGGTCAAGCTGCTCCCACAACAGCTCAATGGGGTTCAGATCTGGTGACTGCGCTGGCCACTCCATTACCGATAGAATACCAGCTGCCTGCTTCTGCTCTAAATAGTTCTTGCACAATTTGGAGGTGTGTTTAGGGTCATTGTCCTGTTGTAGGATGAAATTGGCTCCAATCAAGCGCTGTCCACTGGGTATGGCATGGCGTTGCAAAATGGAGTGATAGCCTTCCTTATTCAGAATCCCTTTTACCCTGTACAAATCTCCCACCTTACCAGCACCAAAGCAACCCCAGACCATTATATTACCTCCACCATGCTTAACAGATGGCGTCAGGCATTCTTCCAGCATCTTTTCATTTGTTCTGCGTCTCACAAACGTTCTTCTTTGTGATCCAAACACCTCAAACTTGGATTCATCTGTCCACAACACTTTTTTCCAGTCTTCCTCTGTCCAATGTCTGTGTTCTTTTGCCCATCTTAATCTTTTTCTTTTATTGGCCAGTCTCAGATATGGCTTTTTCTTTGCCACTCTGCCCTGAAGCCCAGAATCCCGCAGCCGCCTCTTCACTGTACATGTTGACACTGGTGTTTTGCGGGTACTATTTAATGAAGATGCCAGTTGGGGACCTGTGAGGCGTCTGTTTCTCAAACTAGAGACTCTAATGTACTTATCTTCTTGCTCAGTTGTGCAACGCGGCCTCCCACTTCTTTTTCTACTCTGGTTAGAGCCTGTTTGTGCTGTCCTCTGAAGGGAGTAGTACACACCGTTGTAGGAAATCTTCAATTTCTTAGCAATGTCTCGCATGGAATAGCCTTCATTTCTAAGGACAAGAATAGACTGTCGAGTTTCAGATGAAAGTTCTCTTTTTCTGGCCATTTTGAGCATTTAATTGACCCCACAAATGTGATGCTCCAGAAACTCAATCTGCTCAAAGGAAGGTCAGTTTTGTAGCTTCTGTAACGACCTAAACTGTTTTCAGATGTGTGAACATGATTGCACAAGGGTTTTCTAATCATCAATTAGCCTTCTGAGCCAATGAGCAAACACATTGTACCATTAGAACACTGGAGTGATAGTTGCTGGAAATGGGCCTCTATACACCTATGTACATATTGCACCAAAAACCAGACATTTGCAGCTAGAATAGTCATTTACCACATTAGCAATGTATAGAGTGTATTTCTTCAAAGTTAAGACTAGTTTAAAGTTGTCTTCATTGAAAAGTACAGTGCTTTTCCTTCAAAAATAAGGACATTTCAATGTGACCCCAAACTTTTGAACGGTAGTGTATATATATATATATATATATATATATATATATATATATATATATATATATATATATATATATATATATTGATTGATATAAGTGTTATCTGTGTTTTATGTTTGCTTTTTTTTTTTTTTTTTGTTTTTTTGCGTTGGAGCTTCTTTTGGACTAGTGCTGCAATTTTGGATTTGTACTTTATTGCGGTTGTTTATTCTTTGTTGCTATTAAAATGTTTGAGATACAGTAGGCTATAAATAAATAATGTATTTTGTAGCCTACTGCATGTGTTGAATCTGTCAGTTTTTTGCATGTGTAGCCTATGGTGTTGGCTTTCACAGGTGTTGAGTTGTTGGTGTGTGAAGCAGACGCAACTTCACTCTCTGGGGACACACTGGATTCAATCCAGCGACTCCAGGAGTTGTAGTCAGCGTCTTTACTCGCTGAGCTACCCAGGCCCAAACACACACATTTTGTTAGTCCGTTGTACTTGTATTGTACATATGTGTTGTTAATTTGTAATTTTATTTTTATTTTTTTCATTTATGTCATATTTTACCACCAAACATGGAATGGCCCATATTACAGTGAAACATCTTTTTTTATGCTGCCACCCGTAACTCATAATCCAATTTCAATGTGTCTTCAAAATTTTGTAAATTATATATTTATATATATATATATATATATATATATATATATATATATATATATATATATATATATATATATATATATATATATAATATATAATATATAATATAATATGCATTAAATAATAATATATAATATGCATTAAACATTATCATGAAAGTAATTTTTCTTTAAATAGTTAGTCCACGTGATCAAAGATACTACTCAATTTGACAATGTAACCAACTCAAAACATTCACTGAACGTCGTCATGTCTTCAAGACAAATGGGATGTCATGTTTTATGCAGTTCTATAGTGGGCTCCGTCTTGACGTGGGCGGGATTGGCCATTGGCGATCTACTGCTCACACGTCAGAGCTCGGTAGTAATAAAGCAGTGACGAAGAACTCGCAATGGAGTTCGAAAAGTACAGTCACGAGCTCTCTCTGAGTACTGCGCGTGCTGTGCAGTGTCAACATCAGGATTCAGGACACAAGGACCACTTCACGTCAAGTGCAGCTCTATACGCCATAAAGGTGAGAATAACATCTTGGTGGTTATTTTGGCTTATTCATCCGAGTATATTAACGGTGACTGTATATACAGTACAAGCATTTTTCTATGGATGACTTGCACTGCTGACCGCACATTAAGCAGGTGTAGTGTCTTCATCGCAACTTTATTTGCGCTATTAGGATGTGTGGTTTAAGGGCATCCCCTAACGTTTATGTATTTTATCCCATGTTTCATTGAGTCAGGACACTTTTGTTTGTGTTACACAAAAATAAATAAGTTGCGTTGTGGCGCTCGATAACCTGTGATCGTTTCCATGGAGACCTATGAGCGAAATGAGGACCGCAGCGCGATCCAAATATTGCGTGACCAGTTATTAAAGTCATTTCTGTTGTACTGGGGATATCAGAGGTGTTTTTGAGGAAGTGCTATATATTGTTGCGTTGATCGGCTGTGATTTCGTGTTTGTGTTCTATAAACTCTTGATGATGGGACAGCGAAGAAAAGGGGTATGATGAAACTTTCTAAAGCTGAATTTTAAGGCTGCTGTCAAATATACTGAATGATGCAGATTCTTGAATAGTCTTCTGAGAGCCAGCAATGCATTATTGTGGACTGTAGTGGACATGCTTTTATTATTGGGGGTTACATTGATGATACATTATTAATGATATGTAAATAATATCATTTGTGGCTTTTATGCGCATTACCATAGTAATTTAAATATCATGATTGCTACAGTTATTGTTACTTTAGAATCATAATAAAATAAGATAGGTTCCTGTTTTGGCCTTCTTTATTATTATTAATAATAATAATAATAATAATAATAATATTTTATGACCGTGATGGTCACCAATTCAACTCAGATTTATTGTTAGCACAAAAAAAAAATTTAAAATTAAAAAAATTTGAAGACAATGCCAAAAAGGAGAGGCAAGGAAGAATATGATGAGATTGACAGTCAGCTCAGAGAGAGAGGTTGTGTCCAATACAGTACTGTGCAAAAACTTTAGGCACTGGTGAAAGATGTTGTATAGTGAGGATGTCTTCAAAAATAATGCCATAAATAGTTTAAATTTATCAATGAATGTCATACAAAGTCCAGTAAACATAAAAAAGCTAAATCAATATTTGGTATGGCCACGTTTGCCTTTAAAACAGCCCCAATTCTCCTAGATACACCTGGACGCAGTTTTTCCTGGTTGTTGGCAGATAGGATGTTCAAAGCTTCGAGAATTCACCACAGATCTTCAATATATTTAGGCTGTCTCAATTGCTTCTGTCTCTTTATGTAATCTCAGACTGACTCAATGTTCAGTGGGGGTCTCTGTGGGGGACATGACATCTGTTGCAGGGCTCCCTGTTCTTCTATTCTAATCTTTTCTATTAACTAAAGTAATGTTTGGGTGTCTAACATTTATATTTCCTGTTGACACACTAAAGCTGAAGATATAAATAACCATCTTAAGACAAATGTTTGTTTGAAAAATCTTATGTGCCAAAGACTTTTTCACAGTACTGTATTTATCATAAATAGTGAACAACACACACACAAACACACACACGCACATGGAGAGAGGAGTTAATTGTTTCAAATACACAATCGCAGACACGTATGAATCCATACAGAAAGCTGATGATTTTATGGCTAGGACATATCATTTTTTTTGGCAATTTAATGTTCTGACTATATGCTACATTCAAAATATTAAATCAATAAATATGATATTGTCCAACCCCAACCCCATTATGTGTCATGTAGAGTCAAAAGGAATGCTTAATATCAAAATACATAATACTTTTTATGTAAAAGAAAGAAAAGGCTATACATTTAATTTACAATCTAATTTCTACACTTATACTTGTCAGTGTATATCAAAAAGGGAGATATTGATATTGATTGAGCAGTGTGTTCAAAAAACAGCTTAGCTACAAAGTCATATTCAATACAGTCAGGTCCATAAATATTGGGACATCAACACAATTCTAATCTTTTTTGCTCTATACACCACCACAATGGAGTTGAAATGAAACGAACAAGATGTGCTTTAACTGCAAACTTTCAGCTTTAATTTGAGGATATTTACATCCAAATCAGGTGAACAGTGTAGGAATTACAACAGTTTGTATATGTGCCTCCCACTTTTTAAGGGACCAAAAGTAATGGGACAGATTAACAATCATAAATCAAACTTTCACTTTTTAATACTTGGTTGCAAATCCTTTGCAGTCGATTACAGCCTGAAGTCTGGAACGCATAGACATCACCAGACGCTGGGTTTCATCCCTGATGATGCTCTGCCAGGCCTCTACTGCAACTGTCTTCAGTTCCTGCTTGTTCTTGGGGCATTTTCCCTTCAGTTTTGTCTTCAGCAAGTGAAATGCATGCTCAATCGGATTCAGGTCAGGTGATTGACTTGGCCATTGCATAACATTCCACTTCTTTCCCTTAAAAAACTCTTTGGTTGCTTTTGCAGTATGCTTCAGGTCATTGTCCATCTGCACTGTGAAGCGCCGTCCAATGAGTTCTGAAGCATTTGGCTGAATATGAGCAGATAATATTGCCCGAAACACTTCAGAATTCATCCTGCTGCTTTTGTCAGCAGTCACATCATCAATAAATACAAGAGAACCAGTTCCATTGGCGGCCATACATGCCCACGCCATGACACTACCACCACCATGCTTCACTGATGAGGTGGTACGCTTTGGATCATGGGCAGTTCCTTTCCTTCTCCATACTCTTCTCTTCCCATCACTCTGGTACAAGTTGATCTTTGTCTCATCTGTCCATAGGATGTTGTTCCAGAACTGTGAAGGCTTTTTTAGATGTTGTTTGGCAAACTCTAATCTGGCCTTCCTGTTTTTGAGGCTCACCAATGGTTTACATCTTGTGGTGAACCCTCTGTATTCACTCTGGTGAAGTCTTCTCTTGATTGTTGACTTTGACACACATACGCCTACCTCCTGGAGAGTGTTCTTGATCTGGCCAACTGTTGTGAAGGGTGTTTTCTTCACCAGGGAAAGTATTCTTCGGTCATCCACCACAGTTGTTTTCCGTGGTCTTCCGGGTCTTTTGGTGTTGCTGAGCTCACCGGTGTGTTCTTTCTTTTTAAGAATGTTCCAAACAGTTGATTTGGCCACACTAATGTTTCTGCTATCTCTCTGATGGGTTTGTTTTGATTTTTCAGCCTAATGATGGCTTGCTTCACTTATAGTGACAGCTCTTTGCATCTCCTATTGAGAGTTGACAGCAACAGATTCCAAATGCAAATAACACAATTGAAATGAACTCTGGACCTTTTATCTGCTCCTTGTAAATGGGATAATGAAGGAATAACACACACCTGGCCATGGAACAGCTGAGCATCCAATTGTCCCATTACTTTTGGTCCCTTAAAAAGTGGGAGGCACATATACAAACTGTTGTAATTCCTACACCGTTCACCTGATTTGGATGTAAATACCCTCAAATTAAAGCTGAAAGTTTGCAGTTAAAGCACATCTTGTTCGTTTCATTTCAACTCCATTGTGGTGGTGTATAGAGCCAAAAAGATTAGAATTGTGTCGATGTCCCAATATTTATGGACCTGACTGTATGTGTAGATGGTATTATATTATATTTAATATAAAAAATACAGTATAATATATTTGTTTATTGTCATCTTTCCCCTGTAGACCTGAGTGAGGAGAGGCCCCTTAGCTAAACACAATGACAGAGGGTGTGGAGGAACATCATCCCCAACAGACCAAACACAACAATGATCACAGAAAACTCCAGAGAAGAGACAGTGGTGATGTGGCCACCTACAGCATAACATGCTGCAGAACATCCTCTCTGCAGACCGTAAAATCAGAGCCAGGGTTGAAAAAGATGGTTAGCTGTGAGTCAGAGGAGCAGGACCAACAGGAAGAGGGATCCGCCTCCTTTCCTGAGGTGCAGCATCATTTCACTGGAGGAGCAGAGGATGGTGCACCTGATGGTGGCTGGGGCTGGGTGGTCCTCG
Source organism: Moxostoma hubbsi (assembly GCA_032164185.1). Classification (NCBI taxonomy): domain Eukaryota; kingdom Metazoa; phylum Chordata; class Actinopteri; order Cypriniformes; family Catostomidae; genus Moxostoma; species Moxostoma hubbsi. Next base: position 6,488,070 of record JAVLUX010000024.1, read on the forward strand.
CGGCCACTTTTCTGGTCATGGCATTGACCCTGGCTTTCCCTTCCTGCATAGGCATCTTTTACACTGACTTGCAGAAAGACTTCAGTGCCAGCAATACTGAAATGTCGTGGGTGCCAGCCATCATGACGGCAATGGTGCATGCAGGCGGTAGGGAGAATATTGTGACACAACTGCACCGTCAAGTCTCACATAGCCGGAACTCTGACTAAACCGCAAAAAGTATAGGTCACATTGCAGCTAATTCTGACCAAGAATCGTCCATTTAGACATGAACAGCTGGGAGACTGACGTGTTTTGGGGCAGGGTTATATTATTCTATCCAACTTTTTCCTGAACGCAGAAGTGTTCCACGATTCAACTTTTCAATTTCCAATCTCTAGTGTTTTCACTCGCATCAGCGGGTATTATTAGCGGGTATTGTAATATTTATTACATTTGTAAAAATTGTCAAAACATGTGGAAATAGCCACCAGAGCTTCATGACCGTCGGACGGTGGTGGGGTGGGGGGTTATGTGAAATTGGCGATGGTGTTCCGCAACTGCTTTCGGGTCTGAATAATGTATAACGTGCTAGTTAAGGTAGCCAGCAGAGTTTCTGTTGCCCCCTAGGGTGTTGGTGCCCTACACAGACTGCAAAATATGCGTTTAGTACTAGCTGTATAGTGCCAATATTTTACAGAGTTGAGATGACTGATTGTTTTCTTTGTTTTTGACAGTGCCTCACCTGAGTGTGTAGATGACATGAAAGTGCAGATGAGTACACAGACATAAACTACGAAAACCGATCAGAATATATACAGGACAGTTCTGTTCAATATCATTCAAAGATTTAAACTCTAAACTGTCAAACTTTGGCAATTAGTGATTATTTCATCATCGAAAATGCTTCAAGAGGGTTCTGTATAAAAACAAATTTAGTTCCAGGCAGACTGATAAAAAAAGTGCCCCTGCTCGTGTTCGAGTGCTGATCGAGAGTTGCACTTGCGACGCAAGTCCCCAAGAGCACACAAGTCAAAACGTGAGCTAAAAGTGCCATAGAAGCACCACAAAATGACATGATTGCTTCAGCGATTGTGTTTTTTTTATATAAAAAATTATATAATTTTTCTAAAATGTTGCCACGGTCACATCATTTTCATGTGCTTGGACTCACAATATGCATCAGATGATCAGTGAACTGACTGTGGGCACTCCATCTGAGCCTGAGACTACTGGTTTCCTGATTCATGCATTTGCTTTATTAGTTTATCCACAGTTTGTGACATAATCCTTACTGCACTCCAGCATACACTCTCATCACGCCAGATACAGCATATGAACCTTCCAGACAAACACTTCTATCAAGTTACTGTAATTAATCAGTTTGTGCAATGCAGGCCTGTTGTTTCTCAAAACACTGCAAAGAACTAAATAGTAGGATCTGATATATAATATGAAAGAAAGCACAGAGATGTCAGAGGAGGTCAGTGGTGTTCTGTTTGTTGTCAGAAGGATAGCAGGTTGGCTAAATCACCCAATAATGCCTTGTGAAGTGGAGTTTGTTGAGATTCCAAATCATAGGGATTGTATACAGGTATGATCAGTCCAAAGGGCACAGCAAATGACATGAGCAACTGTACATCAAGTATAAAACGTACCAGATCAGTCTGATCGCACTGTGAATTCGGTGAGAGCAGGTCGAAATTCCTGCTGCTGTAATTCAAATAAAATCTTTTAAGCACTGCCCCCAGTGGCCGAAGCTGGAAGTGTTGTTGCAAGATCCAGGTTAAATGTCCACAGAGTGGCGCCAAAAGCGAGTGGCATTTTTTGTTTTAAATGATGTTATACAGTCAATAGGAACTTTTATTAAAGTTTTTAACGATGGCTTGCACACTAAAATTCAAAATAACACACAGTTAGTGAAACCTGACACTCAAGGAGCAAAATCTCAGCCCAGATCTGCACAAATATAAGCACATTCTCAGCCTCACACTTTTTGCAAAACACTACACACAGTGTTTTGCAAAACACTAAAGACACTTCTCTACATTAGACACAGAAATCTAACATGATGTCACTTCTTTGCCATTTCAAGGCACTGCCTTTCAAAATACCACACCTATGAACTAATTGATCAAACATGGCTGCCAGGTGTGCAGACACTTAGGTGCTTAATTGTAAACAAGTTTATCAGGCGTAAGCACTATAAAAAGGCAACGCTGCAGTAAGAGGAAGAGGGAGAAGCATCATTGGCCACAGAGCTATTTTGAATGTCCCAGGCCAGCATGGCGGTGCTGTAATCATGCAGAATGGGGTCCTCCACCGCCATGCCAACTTAGGTCCTTACACACGGCCCACATTTTTAGACAGACTATACAACATTGTCACAGCAGAAGACCAAAAAGATGCAGAGCAGATGAGATACATTGTAATCTGTGACAATGTATCTTTCCACTGGTCTGCTCTGGTCCAAAACTGGTTTCATCAGCATCCACAATTTTCACTCCAATACCTTCCTCCATACACTCCCTTCTTTAACCCCATTTAGGGCATGGCAGTGGAAGATTTGTGATCTCCAGCCCTAGGATACCCCTTATTCAAGAGGAGGAGGCCAGTGTCCTAATTGATGCAGGGTTTGTGCAAGGAAGGATTCACCCTTCAAGAAGATTGTTGTCTTGTGAGAGAGGACATAGCCTGTGATGTGGACGAAGTGCTATGGCCAGATCCAGCTAGACCAAGAGATGATGATGAAGTTTATTATTATTATTATTATTATTCATGCTTGCTTTTTTGTCTCCACAAATGTTTTTGCTGTGTTTACTGTATGTACTATATTCTATTTGGAATATGTTCTGTTCTGATTTTTAGTGCAAAATGCAACCTTTGGAAATGCATGGATGTATTGACTGATTTTACAATGTGGAAAAAAATAAATATTTTATCAGTGTGCCATACTGGTCTTGCGTGTTTTGTTTGGTCAATATATGTACATATGTACTTTAACAATATCTCTGAAAAAATCAAACCCAAACTAAGTAATTAGAGACGTAGAAATGTTAAAAGTGTTTTAGATTGAGCACAGCAGTACGTAACTGGTTCAAACGTAATCAGATAGTGTGAATCGTGTATGCCATACGGTGTCAAAATTGGGTTTTTATAAATTATTGTATAGTTTTGAATGAAGAGTTTCATTTTGCAAAATATCTGAGGTGTTCTGCTACTTGTGTGTTGCGTAAATTGCGTGAAGTGTTTTGACAAAATTGGCCCTGTTTTAAAAATCTTGCTAAATCGTACAAAGCTGTAACTCCACCCCTGACCCTTACCCCAACCCTAAACCTAACCATCAGTGGAGTAAAAGAGCAGTCTTAGACCCTGACTACACCAGACTTGAGCGGCACGTCTTGTCAAAAGAAATATAACCCCATTATAATATGTGATCCTGTCTACACTGGAAGCATCCATTGTGACGCGTCCGTCGCGCTGATAATAAACAGGTGTCCCATTCCACATAAATTAAGCGGTTTAGAGCGTTCGTGTTGATGCGTCCAGTGTAGACAGCCTCAAGCTGTCATGTCAACAGACGGTGTAGACAGGGTGTTAGAGCGAAAATGCAATCTTCAAATCACCCTTACCATTAATTATGGTGAACACGATTACTTCCTGGTTCCCACAGGATGAGAACCTCCATCTCAGAGATTGCTTGCACAACATGCTATCAGTGTTGCCACTTGGAAAGGTGACCAGGTTTTACCTGAAACAAAATATCTGATGGAAGATGGAGCGACCCGCTCCCTTCCCATGAAAGTCGGTCTACAGGCTTTAAAAGGCAACCTAGGAAGTCCGGGAAGGGCTGATTTTTTAAGTTGCGTTACAAGCCGCTCACACATTGGAATGAAAAAGACGAATATTTCTTAAATAATTTTAACTTTAACTAAACAGTTGGGCCAATTTTCTGCATGGTAGTTCAGCGCCATCTGGGTCTTATTTACTAACCACCCCCAATCTAGTAGAAATACCACTGCATAAGTCATTGCAATTACATTAAGGCAATTAACAGTGCTCAATTACCGCCCGAGGAAAGCAGGCGGTAAACTGAATTTTATTTCAAAGAGATGTTTGCGTACATGTTTCATTGATCATGCCAGCAGTAATTCATCAAATAATGATTAAATGATGGAGAAGAGCATTATAACCTGGTATATTAGACCGTTGTCTAATCTGCACATTTCTTTAGCAAGTCGGCCGCTAAACAAGCACATTCTTCTTAGTGAATTTACCCCAGAGTGTGTAGAGAGCAGTTAAAAATGCACAGGGAGCCTGTCCACTGCAATGCAGCTTATGTTACGTTTGAGTCCAGCAAGGGAGTTGTTATTGTACTCTAGAACAGACCCTGAAACAGTCAAGATACCATTGTTCTTTTGTGAGAAATGTTTATTTGTCTTTCCACCCCTTTCTCTGTGCTGGACAGGATAGTGCCAAAGACAGTTAAGGTGATCCCTTGAGTTTATTGTCACACAGCAGCATGGCGCAAAAAGCGTTCATTTAAGTAAGGCTGATGTTCAGTCTCTCTTGAGTTTTAGAGGAGATCAAAAGTAATTTGCACTGTATTAACTGCTGTGCAATGTGTCATATCAAATGAGTTGTATAATCAAGTTTCTCATTTAACACAAAGGAAAGGGGGTGAAGTAATGATGATATTCTGTAACACTTGTTTTCCTACTCTGCATCTTGAGATTTTATGAAATGCCCACCTATATAGCTGCATCAGGAAAACAGCCATCAGTGTTTTCGATGTTTTGATGTTTAATTTTGTTTTATTTGATGTTAGTAATATTTTTCTTGTCCCAGTTTAATGAGCAGAGAAAGCCATTATAAGCAAGTCATTTGTTGGTCGATTTCTGGAGTGTTAACTCTTGAGGGTCTGTGGCGCTTTCGAAACAATGTTCGTTTTTTGAGCGATGTGACATGTCAAGTCAGCTTCTGGCTCAATGGTATGAGTTTGGGATGGACTATCTGTAGTTAAGGTTTGGCTGATTAACATTGGCCAGATGTTGGTACTGTAGATGATGCAACTATACCATTCTAGGAACAAAAATCATCTTTCTCTATTAATAGTAGGGCTGGGCGATATATCGAGTATTAACTATTTAATCTCAATAAATTTGATGACAATGTAAAATTGACCAATATTGTGAATATGCTATGCTTTTAAAGTGCTTTTATTTGAACATTAAGCTTCATAAAGAGCGCATCATTAAACTAATTTCACAAGTAATCAAAATAATATCAGAATGGCAAATTGGTCATATATGATTATTAATCCACAACTGGCTGCGATTTAAAGACAGATAAACATGGTCTGTGTGCAATTCAGAATAAACCGTTGAAGCGCTGAGCTGTGTGCACATGCATGGCGGCGTCTTCAGGTCAGTTCACCTGCATTGTGAAATCAAAGTAATGCAGGTTCAAGCATTCGTGCAGTTCCAAACATTAGGAACCGCTACAAGTTATTATACAAATTTACCAAAGTGGCACAGAATAACAGAAAACTGTTATTTTCTGTTTCAAAACAAAAGCTCCTTGTGAAGTGAAGTAAATACAACAGCACTTTCACTGTCAAAATAAAAGCCCCAGATGAAGGTGAAGTAAATAGGACAGAAATATATTACTTTGTGTAACGCAAATCTAATCAAAGAATTTGATTCACTGCACTCTATTAGTTCAGGCTGCGTAGAGCCATAAACCTTAAACAGTCTAAAAAACAAAATCATCTGCACTCCTTTGTCTCAATCTCACGGAACAGGAGAACACAGACGTTTCAGCCTCAAGGCCTTCCTCAGCGACTGTGTCTATAATGCAAATCTAATAATCCAAATAATAATGATTATTCAGCATTATAATCAACCTGATGTTCCCCACAGTCATAATTTAGTATTATGCAATGTTCAACTGGGTTTCAAAAATAAGTCAGTGAAGTAGCTTTGCACACCTTGTTCATTCACAAAAATGCATTATAACCCCAATTCCAAAAAAGTTAGTGTGATGTAAACAGGTGAGGCAATTGTGTTATAGTATATAAGGAGCCTCCAAAATCAGCCTAGACCTTCAAGAGCAAGGATCGTTTAAGACTTGTCAATTTGCCAACAGATGCTTCAGCAAATAATCCAGCACTTTGACAACAAAGACTAATTGGTAGGATTTTGAGCATTTCACCCTCTACAGTGCACAATATAGTTAAAAGATTCAAGGTATCTGGTCAAATCTCAGTGCGTAAAGGGCAAGACGAAAACCACTTCTGAATGTGCGTGATCTCTAATCCCTCAGACATCACTGTCTTAATAAACATCATTCATCTGTAGTGGATATCATGAACATGGGTTTGGGATTACTTTAGTAAACGTTTGTTAGTCAACAACATTCACCGCTGCATCCACAGATGCAAGTTAAGACTTTACTCTGCAAATCAACACAAATAGTTTTTAAAAACATAGCTGTGTTCTCCGTGCCATAATGGTTATCAGCTGTCAGGTCCAAAAGCCAGTGTCTGCATGGGCCAGGGGTGTGTCAGTACCAATGGCATGGGTAACTCGCACATCTGTGAGAACACCATGAATGCAGACAGAAATGTACAAATTTTGGAGCAGCATATACATCCATCCAGCACCATATTTTCCAGGGAAGTCCCATTTTCACCAGGACAACTTCAAACCACATACTGGCCGAATAAGCAAAGAGTGTGGGTGCTAGATGGGCCTGCCTGCAGTCCTGACCATCTTCAGCTTGAGAATATGCGGTGCAATATGAAGCGCACAATATGACAACGAAGACACCTTACAGCTACAGACCTGCATAATGAATGAATGGGGGAAAATTCCACTTTTTAAACTTAACATATGTATGTCTTCAGTGCCCAAATGCTCAAGTGTTATTAGAAGAAATGGTGATGTTTCACAGTGGTAGACACTCGACTGTCCCAACTATTTTGGAGTGTGTCACAATCATCTGATTTGAAATTACTGAACAATCAAAACCAAAACGTCTCGGTTACGTATGTAACCTCGTTCCCTAATGGAGGGAACGAGACGTCGTGTCGAAGAAGCGACACTAGGGGTCTCTCTTGAGCGCCGAAAGATGCATCTGACCTATGAAAAAAGGCCAATGAGAGTTGGCGAACAGTATTTGGATACCCCGCCTCCGAATACGGATATAAAGGCCAGGGAAATACGCTCGTTCATTCAGGATTTTTCTGAGGAGCCGGGAGTGTTCCGGGCACCTCAGCGGCTCGGCTCAGCGAGGTGGCCGGGAAGACACGACGTCTCGTTCCCTCCATCAGGGAACGGAGGTTACATACGTAACCGAGACGTTCCCCGTCTGTTGCTCACTTCGACGTCGTGTCGAAGAAGCGACACTAGGGTCCACTTCAAAACGTGTACTGCTTACACAGAAGCGGGCAGGTATTTCTACGTGCACAAGCGACCAACTGTGTTCAGGCTGCACGTACTCTTCCCCAATGCCCCAAAAAAGTTGTCAGAATCCTTTTGGTTACCCTAGGGGAGAACAAGGTGACGCTCCCAACTAGGGAACGGGCCAAGCCTGGCTGGGCCTCTTTTCTCTCTATGTTTTCTCGGCATAGAGCAAGAGCAGCCGGGGCCCTTACCACATCAAGGGAAGGGGGTCTTATCCCGAATTCCTATTCTTTTAGGGGGAAAAGACCCTGCGGAGGCCACACCCACCCGAAAGGGGAGGTAGAGGTGGCAAAATACATCACATGGCCTCTTGGGTCACATGTGGGAAGAATGGTGCGGTGGTAGAGCCAACCTCGAGAAGGGGGAGTTGCTACAACATGGCGACCGGAGGGCAGCAAAGGACTGCCTAAGGGAGACGCGGGTCAGCTCGTAAGGTGACCGTACTGCGGAAGTACACACAGGAGGAGTCCCGTAGGAGGCCTGATCTGTGGAGCACCTATTCCAGTAGGGGTAGCCTGGGGTACCCGTAGTGGACTGGGCCAGCAAGTTCCTCCGCTGAACTGCTGCGCTGGCCCAAAGGGCTAGTGAGGAATCAACCAGGGACCTAGGTCTTCTGGGAAAGAAGCGCACTGTTTTGCCTCGGCAGAGGGAAACGGCGCTGGAACAAGCGATTCACCCGGTCTGACCGCCGACGTACACCGAGTTCTACGGGCTCGCACCTGAGAAAACACGGGACGAGACTGACTCAACCCTGAGATTGTAATATCTCGTAAAGGTGTTAGGTGCTGCCCAGCCCGCAGCTCTGCAAATGTCTGCTAGGGAGGTGCCCCTAGCCAGTGCCCATGAGGATGCCACGCTTCTAGTAGAGTGGGCTCGAACCCGCAGAGCGGGTGGCACGGCCTGGGTGTGATAGGCCAGCAGAGTGGCGTCCACCACCCAGTGGGACGACCTTTGTTTGGAGACAGCGTTCCCTTTCTGCTGTCCTCCAAAGCAGACAAAGAGCTGTTCAGAGCGCCTGAAGCTCTGGGTGCGTTCCAGGTAGGCATGCAAGGCACGTACCAGACACAGCAGTGAGGGGGCTGGGTCTGCCTCCTCCCGGGGCAGCCCTTGTAGGTTCACTACCTGATCCTGAAGGGCGTGGTAGGAACCTTGGGCACATAGCCCGGTTGAGGTCTTAGGATCACATGAGTATCTGCCGGACCGAGCTCCAGGCAAGTGTCGTGTAGAGAACGCTTGCAGGTCCCCGACCCTCTTGATGGAAGCGAGCGCGATCAGCAGGACCGTCTTTTTAAGGAGAGGGCCCTGAGCCAACTGATTCTAGCGGCTCGGGGGGGGGATCTCTGAAGACCGGCGAGGACCACCGAGAGATCCCAGGAGGGGAACAGATTTGGCCAGGAGGGGTTTAACCTCCGGGCACCTCTTAGGAACCTGACGATTAAGTCGCGCTTACCCAGAGACTTGCCGTCTACTGGGTCATGGTGAGCTGTGACAGTGGCAACATACACCTTCAAGGTGGACGGGGACAGCCTCCCCTCCAACATCTCCTGTAGGAACAGGAGCACCGACCTAACTGCGTACCTCTGTGGGTCTTCTGCCCAGGAAGAACACCAATTCGCGATTAGACGCCATTTCAGGGCGTAGAGTTGCCTGGTAGAAGGGGCTCTGGCTTGGCTGATCGTGGCTACGACCGTGGTGGTAGACCAGCTAGATCTTCCGCGTCCCGTTCAGGGGCCAGACGTGGAGGTTCCAAAGGTCTGGGTGCGGATGCCAGAGCGTGCCCCGTCCCTGAGAAAGAAGGTCCTTCCTCAGGGGAATTTGCCAGGGAGGGGCTGTCGCGAGGAGTACAAGGTCCGAGAACCAGGCCCGGGTGGGCCAGTAAGGAGCCACGAGAGTGACTTGCTCCTCGTCCTCCCTGACCTTGCACAGCCCCTGTGCAAGAAGGCTCACTGGGGGAATGCGTACTTGCGCAGCCCCACCGGCCAGCTGTGTGCCAGTGCATCTGCCCCGAGGGGAGCCTCTGAGCGGGCGTACCAGAGCGGGCAGTGGGAGGTCTCTCGGGAGGCAGAGGGGTCTACCTGGGCCTTGCCGAACTGTTCCCAAATCAGCTGAACCGAGTGGGGGTGAAGCCTCCACTCTCCACCAGGCAAGCGTTGTCATGACAGCGCGTCCGCTATCACATTGAGGTTGCCGGGGATGTGAGTGGCACACAGCGACTTGAGTCGGTGCTGGCTCCAAAGGAGGAGACGACGGGCGAGTTGTGACATGTGGCGGGAGCGTACACCGCCTTGGCAATTTATGTATGCGACCGCAGTGGTGCTGTCCAACCTGATTAGGATATGTTCGTCCCGAATTAACGGGAGAAACTTCCGCAGGGGCAAAAGGACGGTCAACAACTCGAGGCAGTTGATGTGCCAATGCAGCTGGGCCCCTTTCCAACGGCCTGAGGCTGCGTGCCCGTTGCAAATGGCGCCCCAACCCGATCTGGAGGCGTCGGTCGTGACCAGGACACGTCTGGACACCTGCTGTAGGGGTACTCCTGCCCATAAGAAACAGAGGTCTGTCCAGGGGTTGAATGCTTGGCGGCAGGCAGGGGTGATTGTTACCCGGTGCGTGCCGTGGCGCCATGCTCGTCTCGGGACTCGGGTCTGAAGCCAGTGTTGGAGCGGTCTCATATGCATCAACCCCAGCGGCACGACCGCCGCGGAGGACGCCATATGCCCCAGGAGCCTCTGGAAAGGTTTTAAAGGGACCACTGTACCCGGCCTGAAGGCGGCGAGGCACTTCAACACTGACTGGGCACGCCCGTAGGTGAGGCGTGCCAACATTGAGACCGAGTCTAACTCCATACCGAGAAAAGAGATGCTCTGGACTGGAGTAAGCTTGCTCTTTTCCCGGTTGACCTGAAGCCCCAACGGCTGAGGTGCCTGAGCACCTGGTCTCTGTGGGTGCATAGTCACTCGCGAGTGGACCAGAACAAGCCAGTCGTCGAGGTAATTGAGTATGCGGATGCCGGCTTCTCGGAGCGGAGCAACAGCTGCCTCTGCGACTTTCGTGAAGACGCGAGGGGACAGAGACATGCCGAAGGGGAGGACTTTGTACTGACACGCCTGGCCATTGAACGCAAACCGCAGGAAGGGGCGGTGTCGAGGCAGGATGGAGACGTGGAAGTACGCGTCGGACGGACGCAGGTTAAGCGTGAGCATTTTGAACGGGAGTTTGTGCAATGCTTGGTTGAAAACTCGCAAGTCCAAGATTGGTCGTTAGCCGCCGCCTTTCTTGGGTACGATGAGATAAGGGCTGTATAAACCCTCCTTCATCTCGGTTGGAGGGACAAGCTCTATCGCGTCTTTGGCCAGAAGAGTCGCGATTTCCGCGCGCAGGGACTGGGCATGTTCGCCGTATACTGCGGAAAAGCGGACGCCCATGAAGGGGGGTGGGGGCCTGGCAAACTGAATTGTGTAACCGAGTTGGATGGTCCGGGCCAGCCAGCTAGACGGGTTGGGAAGTGAAAGCCACGCGTCCAACCTCTGCACTAGGGGCACCAAGGGGACGATTAATTTTGACGTACCCTGCGGGGCTTCGCAGCGTGGCGGAGTAGGTAAGGCAGTGTTGGGCGGCGATAGGGCGACCCGCAGCTGGGGTGCTGAGAAAAGACTCAAAGCACTTACCTTGCTCCGCACACCCGGCAGTGGGTGGGTTAGCGACTGAGGAGGAGGTTCCGGGTAGGCGTCCTCTAGACTCGTCGGAACCGGCCGGCCGGGGGGCAGTCGTGGGGCTGGAGACGGGTAGTCCGTGTCCAGGAAGCCGGGACAGCTGAGATCTGGTGGCAGAGTGCCGTGAGCCACCGCAATGTTGCCATGGCTATGTTCTCGCAATGAGAACATGAACCATTCATAAAACGCTGCCTGCGTGTGATCGCAGCCCAGGCATGCAAGACAGCTTTTTATGACCGAGAGAGGTGGGGAGAGATCACCGCATCCAGAAACTACACAGGGGTGGAAATTACATCTTTATAAAGACGCGTCCTGAAAAGGACGTTCAACGCCGCTGTGTAATGCTCTTTCAGAGAAATAAACTCTTTTACAGAGAAAATCACTCTTTCAACTCTTTTAACTCTGCGCTGTCGAAGCGCCCAGGGGCAAACTGCACGCCGGCAGTGAAGAGAAAAGCTGCTGAAGTGCGCCGTAGATCCAACAGCAAAGCAGAGCGTCAGAGGATAGAAGCAGGATCAGTTGTGTCATTCGCAGCTGGATGCATACACACGACCATCGGCTCAGAAGAAAATTACTGAATGAACGAGCGTATTTCCCTTGCCTTTATATCCGTATCTGGAGGCGGGGTATGCAAATACCGTTTGCCAACTTTCATTGGCCTTTTTTCATAGATCAGAGGCATCTTTCGGCACTCAAGAGAGACCCCTAGTGTCGCTTCTTCGACACGACGTCGAAGTGAGCGACAGACGGGAACAATGATATTCACAAGGAAAAACATCATATAATATGTAGTTGTAGTGCTTTCAGTATAGGGTGAATATAATTTACAAATCACTCCTTCACAGTGGTAAACACTTGAATGTCTCAACTTTTTCGGAACTGGGGTTGTAGTAAATCATTTGAAGGTAAATAATGCTTTTTATTAAACTACTATAAATCAATGTATATAAAATATAAAAGTGCATATCAATGAAAATGATTGAATTTTAATTCTCCCTTCTGTTTATTTTGTGAAAAACGAATTATTTTTTTAATAGATTTTCATATAATGTCTTTAAAATATTTAATCTACTTGGCTACAATGGCTTTTTGGATGAAATAATGGTTCATCTGATTAAAAACAAAAATCAGTTTTGAGCCATTTCAAAGCAAATACATAATTATCAAGATATATAATTTTTTTAAGGCATATCTCCCAGCCCTAAACTCCCATTCAGACTTCGCCATGCTTTCTTGAGTAAATCAGATGGATCCAGTATTCACAGTGTTGCTGCATTGGAAGGGCAGCCTGATTCAATAATAATACAATTCAAACCTCCCTGTCAATGCGTGAACACTAGACTAATGGCAAATGTAAATAGCCATGTATTTGAGGAAAAACTAGTGTGCTTCATCATCTGCATATGTGTAATGATAAAAGGGATGATCTGTAAGTCAAATGCAGCTATTATGTGCACACAGTGTACTTGTTTGTTTGCAACCCAACCATGTTCATTTGTGTTCATATTACAATGCCATTGTTTTTCACAGGCCCCATATGCAGTGTTCTTGTGGAGCGCTGCGGTTGCCGCACAACAATAATTATTGGCGGGATACTGAGCGGGGTGGGAATGGCGGCCAGCTCATTTGCACAGACAATGGCGGAGCTGTATATCACTGCTGGCATAATAACAGGTGCGTATTTGGATGTTTCTTCAACTGTGGGCACTGTAGATTATTTAACAGACTTTTCACACTCTCACTAATTTATTTACTGTTATTAGTCTTCTTACTATGACCCCGTTTACACCTGGTATTAAGATGCATTTTCGGTGATCCGATCACATGCGAATGTTTTCAAAAACACATGTAATAACATCACATTTGAGGTGTAAACGCTAATCTGTCCTGTATGCATCCTGGACAGCAGCAAAGCACCACCCCTCACCTGTCAATCAATCAAAATCGCCGTTTTTTTTCATGCTTTCTTTGTCTTTTCAGACTTTATTGCAGTTTATTTTCATGCAATAAGACACTGACATATTGATGCATGTCGTCATGAAATAGAAACCATCCCCTCGAACACAAGTGGTCACAGGAGACACCTTTAAGCGACCAGGTGTAAACAGCAATGTGTCTCACCTGTATGGAAAGCCATAAGGGTCAAAATTCATGTGTTTTGTATTGCTGTATTAAGCTTTGAAACGCCGTTTTCTAAACGCCGAAAATAGAAAAAGGGGCAATATAACATAATTATAATATACTTTAGCCTGATGGTGGACAGATTGACATGTCAGTATAACGTCCAAGAGAGTGCACCTTTAATAAATGATTTTAATCAGGCTAAAGAAATTTATATTCAAAGGATTTTGTTCAGGTAAGGTGCCACCAGGATGGTGTGTCCATTAAAACACAATAAAGCCCATTCTCATCAAAGTCATTCACACAGAAACTCCATGAAAGAGCTCTCAAAGAGAGAAGGAAAGGAATGTTTGCTTCAATTGCTTGCAACAGACACCAAACATAGGTGGCTAATCATATATTCACTGCAGCTGTGGAGACCTAGCTCCTCCCCCAAACAGACTACATCATCTAAGTCAGTAAGAATTCTCAACTATTATATTATATTGCCCATTTGCTTTTTCCATTTTCATGGGGCCTGATATAAGATCATACAACCAGCCAAGTACTACTCACTGTTTCTTTGTAATTACACTTTTGTTTGCAGAATAAATTAATCATTTGTATTATTTACAACTGTGAATACAGTTTCACTACAAGGGCATCAGTAACCAAAAAAAGAATGTTTTGGCATGATGCTGCATTTACGCTAATACTGTATTAATTTAAAGACCACTGTTGTATCAAATAACACAAATAAAGCCACGTACACCTCATCAAGTTTTACATGATGCAGAAATAATGTATTAAAGTGTGTGGTCAATGAACTATCACTATATAACAGTGGCGGCTTGTCAATAGAGGGCGCTGGGGCGCCGCCCCCATATCAAGTTTCCAGAAATATACATGTACAAAATTAATTATATAAAAATACAAAACTAAAATAGTTTATTCATACGATGTGCCGGCTGTAGTAAGAAAAGCAGCATTTAATAAAAACTGGCTTTAATCGGTCAACTATTTTATATGTTTTTCAATATATTTCATGCGGTTTCATGGGCGAGGGACGCCGGACAAATGGATGTCTATGTGAGACTTTAAATTTTCGGGCAGCATGTGACCTGAAGCTGGTCTCTAATTGGTTTCTTAAAGATTCTCCTCCGGGCGCAAGTCGTTGCGTCCCTGGCCAATCAGAATTGGATACATGTTATTTTATCAAATCTGATTGGTTCTCGTCATCTGTCATTCACTTTACGCTAGTACTGCGAGTGTGAGTGCGCAGGCGACACCACTTTCGACTCCTCCAAAACCTTGCTAGGCTGACCAGCATTTTTGTAAAAACAATGGCAGCAGTTAATCCAAATTCTGTAATTTATTTGCAAAAAAACCCTTTCACAAGGCTTTCGCTGGAAGAAAAAAAAGGATAAAGGATCTCGGACCGGACCAACCAGATTTACAAATCCAGCAGCAGGCCAGTGACAGAGGACGAAGCTATACACGAAGCTTCACCCGCGCTTGTTATGAGAAACGGAGGTGGCTGACTAGATGTGATGTTAGCAATTCCCTGTTTTGTTTTCCCTGTCTTTTATTTCAAAGTGTCGGCACTGAAGTTTTGTGGACAACAACGGGCATAAAAAATATTATATAAATAATGTTGATAAAGTGTAAAAAAAAAATGCGCCCCTCCAAAAATAATTATCACCAGCCGCCACTGCTATATAATATAACCACAACCACCTTAAACATCTTTTGACTATAGATAATTATAGAAATATAGAGAAGATAATATAGAAAAAAATATATTGTAGAATATCTGCCATCTGTGATACAGAACAATCACAAGAAGACATAAACTTATGTATCCACTACAAATCAGCAATGGTCGATGTCCAGGACTGTCTGTAGAGCAGCAGATTATACTTTTAAATAAACAATCTTCCTAAGACTTCAATGTGAATATGGCAATATCTCATGCAATAACACATTTGCACAATAACAAGGAAAGTTGACAAAGTGGTCAATAGCAAATATGTCTGTAAACAGTTAATAAATAGGCCTACTTCTGTAATATTAGCAACACACACACACACACACACACACTGCAGTATGTGAACACCAATTTGTGAATTAACGTTAGTAAATAGGGTATTGGTTAGCTAATATCCAGCTTAGTTAACCAAAAGTCGGCTGCAGTCATTTAATGTGCGTTTGCAATGTGAAACAAAGGTTCTCGTTGCAGTTAATGATTTGAATCCTCCGACTTGCTGTAGATCCCTCAAACGCGATGGAAGAATTATGTACATGACCAAATGAACGGGATAATTAAGTTATGTGGGGCGCTAAAATAACATGTGTTAATTTAAAGTTAACTTACAGCGTTTATGTAACGCCTAATGCCGTTTACTTAAGGCATTTAGAAAACGGGGTTTCAAAGCTTAATACGACGATACAAAACACGTGAATTTTGACCCATATGGCTTTCCATACACCTGGCCATAGGTCGGATCACACGAGATCCATATTAATACCATGAGGAATCAGGTTCTTTTAGTGTTGGGTAGTAGGGGATTACAAGAAATCTGGATTACGTGATCAGATTTATCAAGTAATTGTATTTGGATTACATTTTAAGTACTTGTGTGTAATCAGATTACAGTTATTTATTGATTGCATGATTACATTCTTGATTACATTACCAATCAGCCAATGGCAATAACAAGTGTGTAATTTACAGATGTAAAAATGTAAACATCCTAAATGAATATTTTTTTCACAGAATAAATATTGAAATCATTATAATCTTTTCTTCTCAGGAATGGGATTCTGTTTGTCTTTCCAGCCATCGGTCACCATGGTGGGTCATTACTTTGTGCATCGCAGGGCTTTTGCCAATGCCTTGTCTTCTACTGGCACTGCACTCGGTCTGAGTACCCAACCCTTGCTAGCCAACTATATGCTCAGCAGGTTTGGTTGGCGGGGTAGCTTTCTGGTGCTGGGAGGGATTCTGCTGAACTGCTGCGTTTGTGGGGCCGTGATGCGACCCCTGGGGACCAAACCGAAGACAGAAGGAAGAACCAACCAATTGCCACAAACCAATTACCTTTCAGTTAGGGTATAATTATAGTTTCGATTTTTCTCTTCTTCTATTTTTTAATTCTAGTTTAATTTATCTATGTTTTTGTATGATTTCACTCAGTTTAAGAGTTTTTTTTTTCAGCATTTCTATTTTCAGTCTAGTTGGACTTTTTCAGGAGGGCTGCATGATATGGAGGAAAACTGCGATATGCAGTCCACCCAACATTACGTGTCAAAATGTATTTCAATTATGTTTGAGTAGATTTAAAGCCAGAAAACAAAGACATATCTAATTTCATCCAGTATTATTCACAATTAATGACAATTAAATGTAAATCTAAACAAAGTCTATCATAATCTAAACTAATGACTATTTTGATCACGATTAATCTGTCAATTATTGATTTGATTAAGCAGATAAAGTATATTCCAATATTTTCTTCCAAACAATGTGCAAATTGAAAGCTATAAAAGCAAATATAAATGTATGAGTGTACTGTATGCTACTGTATATACTGTGTGAAGAAAGTATTAAATGTTATTTTTAAAATTAAAATGTTAGCTTTCACGTTTTCGAAACCAAAACAACTGTTTGTCCACAGTTTGGAAGCAGGAGGTTGATTTAAATAACTATATACAAATAATAGTAATAAAAACAAAACCACCAACTGCTAACTGTTAAGGTCTCTGAGCATAATGACACGTTTTTTTGGCTAATTTAGGTGGAATTATCCCAGATTTCCCTGCTTTTCTTTCTTCTGTAGAACACAAACAATGATTTTTAGAAGATCTCAGCTCTGTATGTCCATACAATGCAAGTGAATGGTGAACAAAACTTGAATGCTCCAAAAGCACATAAAGGAAGCATAAAAGTAACCAACAAGACTCCAGTGGTTTAATCTATATCGTCAGAAGTGATATGATAAGTGTGGGTGAGAACCAGATCAATGTTTAATTGATATTTAATATAAATCTCCACCTTTGACCAGCCCCAACCAGTAGGTGTCGATATTCACGAAGAATGCGAATTGTCCAATTTTTTTTTTGAAATAAATAAATATTTCAGAACTTAAAGTGAAAGTGCAGATTTAAGGTATAAAAGGACATAAATATTGATGTGTTTCTCACCCTTACCTATCATATCGCTTCAGAAGACATGGATTAAACCACTGGAGTCTTACAGGTTACTTTTATTCTGATTTATGTGCTTTTTGGAGCTTTAAAGTTCTGACCACCATTTCTTTCATTGAATATAGCAGATATATTCTTCTAAAATCTTAATTTGTGTTCTGCAGAAGAAAGAAATTCATACATATCTGTGATGGCATGAGGGTAAGTAAATGATGAGAGAATTTGTATTTTTGGGTGAATGGCAGTAACGACAATAACACTGCTTTCCATTCATCAGGAAAAAGAGGGTCTGAAAGTTTGCCTGCGGACCACTATCTCCACCGTCATGCCTTTCCTTCGCAGACACATGGCTTTCGACCTCCTGTACAGCAACGTTCGCTTCCGTGTCTTTGCTCTTGGGGTAACTTGGATGATGCTGGGCTTCGTGGTTCCACTAGTTTACTTGGTTCCACATGCCACCATGTACGATATAGAGCAGGACCGTGCAGCTCTACTGATTGCCATCCTCGGCCTGGTCAACATCATTGTTCGTCCAGCGGCAGCACTGGTGTTAGGGCTGCCTCGTTTCCGAGGAAGCCATGGCTTCGTCTACCTGTTTGCAGTGGCTGTATTGATCAACGGGATGAGCAACTGCATCTGTGGGATAGCCACAAGTTTCCCAGGACTACTGACTTATGTTATAGTCTTTGGCATTTCCATGAGCCTCATTGGCTCCTTGTTGTTCACCGTACTGATGGACACAGTCGAGATGAGCCGCTTCCCATCCGCCCTGGGCCTCATCAGCCTAATGGACAGCTTTATGCTACTGATTGGCCCACCGCTAGCAGGTAATGTACGTGTCCTCATCATGAGGCTTTTTCTCTATGTTTGACCATGCTGAAAAGATTCCCTTGCTGGTGTAGACATTTTCTGGTGAGGAAAATAAATTTACGTCCACCTTTTCAGTTTGCGTGCATGTTATTGAGGTGCTATAAGGGTCATGTGATCAAATTAAGAGTAGTTTATGCCTGACCTTATATTATGTGACAAGATTTCTGCAGGCAGGTCTCCAGAAAGGCTTTTATAGGGGCAGTACATCAAGCACTGAGGGAGTCCTCTCCGGTTACCAGTGCCATGGGAACTCAAATGTCATGCAGCAATGCCTGCTCTCACTGTTGTGGTGATCAAGCAATGAAGCTACCACCTCACTGTCTCATCCAGTAAAATTTCAAAAGTAAAAATCCCATTCATTTTATTCATAGAGAAATACATTTACAAAAGAGATTTACAATTAGATCCAAGGTTGTTAATCTATGATCTAAGCTTATTTACTAGCCACAAGTGTGATTTTTGTGTCATTGACAAATAATTTTGTCCGTTATTATGGAAATATATATATATATATATATATATATATATAGCCATGAGGGTCCAAATGTCTCTGTTTTAAGGTTTTCTTGTCACATGACCACAAAATAGCATCTTGCATGTTAGTTACACCAATTGACTTTTATTTGGTGGAAAAAATGTTTTTCATATATTAATCATATTTAATTATTTTTTTATTTTTTTACTGCTATAAAAAAAACAATTTCATATTAAAATGTTATTCCAAACTACTCATGGCAGCATTTAGTTTTTCAATAATTTCAGCTTTTAATGAGACTTTTATTTGATTTCTTTTTTTACTTGAGACAAGCAAAACATTTCTATCGGGAAGACACGCAGGCTTGAGTGAGGTTTAAGATGACATTTATTTGATGAATGTAGAACAGAAAAGTAATGTATCTCTTTGGCGTAGGCCCCGTCTGGCGGTCCGAGGTAGTTGTACTCGGAACCATCATATCCTGCCGTAGATAGGAGGCAGGGGCGAGGAGCCTACCCCTGTGCGGGACGGGGCTCAACATGTGGTGGTGGAGGTTGCCATGTTAGCGCACTGAAACAGCAATGTGATAGATTGTGAGCAGACTTATAAAGCAATGGCTTACCTGCGATTGGCTAGGAATTACCCAGCTAATAGTGTGATGATGTACAGCTGCTAGTCTTCCCGCTAGAACTACGCTGCGCTCACATATAGTGACAGTTACACAATTTTTTTTAAGCCCCAGAAAATTTTTCAAAATGACTTTGAACTCAAAAATTTCAAGCATGTTCATCATTGAGGTAGATTTAAGCATGTTTTATTTATTTATTTTGTGAATTGCATTTGAATGTAGTTTTAAAACTATCTGGACAAAACAACAAAAAAAGAGCATAATTTCATTGAGCCTTTAAAAACAACATATTTACCGGTAAAGGTAACAGGTAAACAGTTGAGGCTCAAACTATTTGGCAAACACGATGTTGGCATACTAAGCATAAGTCTGTCCATGTAAACTCACTCAATAACATGTAGTCAGAAGTTTTATTTTGTACCATTGCTGCAGATTCGATAAAGTAATATCATTCACAATACATGATGGTTGAGTAGTTTATTCCCTCATAAAAGTCATCACATAGTTTGTTTGCTCTGAACTAATGCTGTAATGTTGCAATTCATGTCAATTCTGGTTGGTTTGCTGGCTTGGAACTCTTTATTGGGGAATTTCTTGAAATGACTGTGGAGAAAACTAATGAAAATGAACCAAAGTTTCAGCAGATTGGTTTCTGACATTGATTTTTGTTTTGTGTTTTTCAGGAATCCTCGTTGACAGCACTAAGCAATATGCTTATGTGTTTTTTGCCTGCAGTGTAACTGGGTCCACAGCTGGTCTCTTCATCATGTTGTCTTTCTACTGGCTGGACAGACAGACAGACAAAGAGGCTAAGAAGTCCTTTTGCCAAAAAGACATTCATTTTCAAAAACCAAGCATTAAGTTGACCACTGATTGTGATTATAGTCAAGTGCCTTTAAAAAGTATTAATGTCAGAGACATTGAGACTGTTATGTGAGTCGGGCTGCAATGACTACTGTGTTACCCAACCCTATTTCTGTGGCAGCACATCAACAGACCACGTTTTCCTACTCTTTTCATCAGCTCGTTAGTAGAGACGACAATACTTGAAATTATATGTCGGATCAGGGAGATCCAAAATGTGTACTGTTGGCGTTCCTCCAGGAACAGGGTTGGTATACACTAGCCTTGAGAACATTTCAGAACAGTAATTTTGTTCAATAACAACACATGATAAAATCTCTCACCTCTGCACCACTTTCCCCTCATCCATTGCAGCCATTCGTATAGAAATAGTTCACTCAAAAATGAAAATTTGCTGATAATTAACTCCCCCTCAGGCCATCCAAGATGTACAGTGCATCTGGAAAGTATTCACAGCGCTTCACTTTTTCCACATTTTGTTATGTTACAGCCTTATTCCAAAATGGATTAAATTCATATTTTTCCTCAAAAATCTACAAACAATACCCCATAATGACAACATGAAAGAAGTTTGATTGAAATCTTTGCAAATGTATTAAAAATAAAAAACAAAAAAAATCACATGTTCATAAGTATTCACAGCCTTTGCCATTACACTCAAAATTGAGGTCAGTTGCATCCTGTTTCCACTGATCATCCTTGAGATGTTTCTACAACTTGATTGGAGTCCACCTGTGGTAAATTCAGTTGATTGGACATGAATTAGAAAGGTACACACCTGTCTATATAAGGTCCCACAGTTAACAGTGCATGTCAGAGCACAAACCAAGCCATGAAGTCCAAGGAATTGTCTGTAGACCCCCAAGACAGGATTGTATCTATGCACAGATCTGGGGAAGGGTACAGAAACATTTCTGCAGCATTGAAGGTCCCAATGAGCACAGTGGCCTCCATCATCCGAAAATGGAAGTTTGGAACCACCAGGACTCTTCCTAGAGCTGGCCGCCCGGCCAAACTGAGCGATCGGGGGAGAAGGGCCTTAGTCAGGGAGGTGACCAAGAACCCAATGGTCACTCTGACAGAGCTCCTGCGTTTCTCTGTGGAGAGAGGAGAACCTTCCAGTAGAACAGCCATCTCTGCAGCACTCCACCAATCAGGCCTGTATGGTAAAGTGGCCAGACGGAAGCCACTCCTCAGTAAAAGGCACATGACAGCCCGCCTGGAGTTTGCCAAAAGGCACCTGAAGGACTCTCAGACCATGAGAAACAAAAGATTGAACTCTTTGGCCTGAATGGCAAGCGTCATGTCCGGAGGAAACCTCATCATCTGGCCAATACCATCCCTACAGTGAAGCATGGTGGTGGCATCATCATGCTGTGGGGATGTTTTTCAGCGGCAGGAACTGGGAGACTAGTCAGGATCGAGGGAAAGATGAATGCAGTAATGTACAGTGACATCCTTGATGAAAACCTGCTCCAGAGCGCTCTGGACCTCAGACTGGGGCAAAAGTTCATCTTCCAACAGGACAACAACGCGAAGCACATAGCCAAGATAACAAAGAAGTGGCTACGGGACAACTCTGTGAATGTCCTTGAGTGGCCAGCCAGAGCCCAGACTTGAAACTGATTGAACATCTCTGGAGATATCTGAAAATGGCTGTGCACCGACGCTCCCCATCCAACCTGAAGGAGCTTGAGAGGTCCTGCAAAGAAGAATGGGAGAAACTGCCCAAAAATAGGTGTGCCAAGCTTGTAGCATCATACACAAAAAGATTTGAGGCTGTAATTGGTGCCAAAGGTGCTTCAACAAAGTATTGAGCAAAGGCTGTGAATACTTAATGTACATGTGATTTTTTTTATTTTTTTTTATTTTTTTATTTTTTATAAATTCGCAAAGATTTCAAACAAACTTCTTCCACGTTGTCATTATGGGGTATTGTTTGTAGAATTTTGAGGAAAGTAATTAATATAATCAATTTTGGAATAAGGATGTAACATAACAAAATGTGGAAAAAGTGAAGTGCTGTGAATACTTTCCAGATGCATTGTATATGACCTTCTTTCTTCATCAGAGCAGGATTTTAGATTTCTAGGAATGTATCCCAGGTTTTCAGCTTCATCCAGTGCAAGTCAGTGGACACCAGTTTTTGAAGGTCCAAAAAACATATTTAGGCAGCATTGAAGTAATCCACACGACTCCAGTCGATTTAAGTAATGTCTTCTAAAGTTAATCGATATGTGTGTGAAAAACAAATAGCTAATTAAAACATTATAACTTCATAGTCATTTTGTAAAACATGGTGCCAAATGAGAATTTTATGAGTTGAAATCATTCCAAATCATCACACACACAAAAAAACAAACAAACATATGTAATAAAAAATACACTACCGTTCAAAAGTTTGGGGTCACTTGTCTGAAATTTTTCTCATGATCTTAAAAATCTTTTGATCTGAAGACATTTGCTTAAATGATTGAAATTAGTTTTAGAGACAAAAATATAATTGTGCCAATATATTAATTTATTTAATTACAAAACTAAAATTTTATTTAAAAGAAAAAATATGTTTTTGAAATGGATGACCGAATAATTAAGAAAAACATCCACTAAGTGCCCTGCATATAGATGGGAACTCCTTCAATACTGTTTAAAAAGCATCCCAGGGTGAAACCTCAAGAAGTTGGTTGAGAAAATATCAAGAGTGCATGTCTGCAAATTCTAGGCAAAGTGTGGCCACTTTTAAGATGCTAAAATATAACACAGTTTTGGGTTGTTTAGTCACAGCATAATTCCCAAATTTTCATTTCTGTTATTCCATAGTTTTGATGACTTTACTATTATTATAAAATGTGAAAAAAAATAAAAATAATAATAAATAAAGAATGAGTAAATGACCCTAAACTTTTGAACGGTAGTGTATATAGTTTCAGTTTTTGCTTTAGTTTAGGATGACTGACAAAGGCCAGTTGTGACTGATGGTAACATTACTGTCATTTAGTTTCTGATTGTTCTGCACACAAATGAATGTAGAATACACAGGGAATGTGTAAGAACCTTGTGCGAATTGTTTTATTTTGTATTATTATTTATAGATGCCTTATATTATATTTCAGGAGTCTCTTAAATCTTATAAAAAAAATTTTTTAGTTTGTGTAGATATGGCTTTTGAAAATCAGTAATTTATATATTTCTATTTATTAAAGGGAAATTGAAGCATTGATGCAGTGTATGAGTTTTTGTGGCTTCAGCACTCTTTATGCTTGATCTCAGTAGATACAATAGTTAAACATTTTTCACCATCTTGTGGTGCTGAAAGTGTAAAGCAGTACCAAAAAAATATGTTTACATTTGGTGTTGTTTACTATTGGGTCGCCCACCAAAAAAGTAGCCTGTTCTTGAAATATTCTGAAATTTCATCCGTTTTTTACACTAATATATATATATATTTCAACTTATAGTTTTCATGCTGCCTTAACATTTAAAATTTGGTCAACTTGAGATGTGAATTTGCTTTAACTGAGCATAGAGCTGACTGCACTGAGAAAAAAAAAAAAAAAAAAAAGGTTAGTTGACTCAACCATAAGGTATAAAAATAAATAGCTTCTACTCAGAAATGTACATATTTATTCAATTTTTAGCTCTAATTAATTCTCATTAATGTGTACAACACAAAATACTAATTTTAAAGTGAATTACAGAGTTACATAAAGTAAATGAATAATTGCAAGGTCCGTGAACTTCTTTAGTTTACAAATCCATAAAATTAAGATTTGAATTACTACTAACTCAGTACTGAGGTTGTGGGGAATACCCAAAAGCCCTTGCGCTTGGATAATTTATGCATTACTTGTTATTTAGAATTCATAGATTTTAACCCTTAAAAAAAACAAAAACATTCAGTTTAGATTCTATTAAACAAGTTAAATGAACATTTCCATACAGTTAACCTAGATAAGATGTAACGTTGTTTTGTTAATATTGTCATATTGCCAATTGATTTACCACTTGTATATTGAACAGGCTCACTGAAATGTGTACTTACACTTTAAACCAAAGAAAATAGTATCAATCATGGTCATGTTTTTAGTTTATTAAAAAAATTATAAAATATTAATAAAATTATTTTTGGGTGAATTTGATAAAAGTATAATAAAATTGCTATGCTGGGTGCAATTTTTCCTGATTCTGCAAAATTTTCCTGATCATTTTCCTGATCATTGAGGTCATTGTATGCAATGTCGAAAAAGGTTGATTTGGGGGTAATTTGATGTAATGTAACATTTAATAACTAATGTTGCATATTTATGCAGCTAATGAGAAACCCTGAAATTATCACATTTATTTCGAAAAAAAAAAATAAAAAATTTGTTTGTCATGTTCAGTTTTCTAGAAACTTCTGACACCCCCTTTTCAGTCCAATGAAGAGACAACAACTCGCCCACCCTAAAGATCAAAATGCCCCTCAAACATCTTGCCACCAAATATAGTACGTCTTCATTTTAGCCATAATGCGGGACGTCCCAGCTAATACTGGAGAGTTGGCAACCCTAGAAACAGACAAGAATAGATGTTTTGAAACAGCCTGGACTATTTTAAGTCCCCAACATTGACGTTCAATGTACGGCTCACTTTGTACACCTAGTACAAACAGAATAATGTTGTTCAAGTGCAAATTACATATGAACTTGCAAGGTTAGTAATTTTGAGCAGTTGGTCACCCAGCCTGGCCATAGCTGGTTTAGCTCTCAGGAAGGCTAGCTGGTCTCCCATCCTGATCATATAAAGTGTTCAAAACCCCTCTAAAACCAGCTGACTGACCAGCCAGATGGACCAGCTAAGAATAGCGTACGTACCAGCATAGGCAGTTTTGTTTGAGCCTGTGTGTTTGAGAGATTCATTTTAAATGTCTATCAACACCAAACGCCAATGCTGTGTGCTTCATTGGAATTTAGCAAACAATGCTAACAAATTTGCATACAGACTTCAGTTGAAGGGATGTTTTTATTTTCCATTCAGTAATAATTGGCAACTTTTGCAGACTGGGGGTTAAATGAATACGACTGAGCCTCCTTCGCGCCCTTTTAAAGTCACGTGATGTGTCACAGCAGCAAAGAACCACAAGGTGGCAGCAGTGAATTTTGCTGGAATGTAGCAAAACAGGATTGTGCAAGTTACTGAGAATGGTGCAGTCCAGCTCATTACAGTAAATAAAAATATCTATAAAATAACTGACAGCATGTTAATGTTAGGCTATCTCTTATAAGCTATATTTTGCCCAACATATTTTGACCAATGAATTTCTACGTGTATTTTTTTTTCTCTCTCTCGGGACAAACATAAACTAGGGATTTTTTGTATTTATTGTCCTAGTGAAAATGTCTATCGAGTTTAGCTTAACTAGAAAAAATTATATTTGCTTGAACAATTCCTGACTTTTCCAAGCCTATAAATCACATTTAAAAAAGAAATATTCGGGGTTCAATACAAGTTAAGCTCAATCAACAGCATTTATTTTGCAAAACAAAAACTAATTTAGACGAGTCCCTTTTCTCTCACTCACACTTACAATGGAAGTGAATTGGGCCACATCTTGAACGTTCAAATATTAACTACTTTAAAAGCATAGCCACGAGACAAACTTGTTTGTCATTCATACTGGTTTACAATTTTCAATTAAGTTACCATGAAGACGTAACGATACAAACCCTCTATTTCTGGTAAACGACGATTCGAAGCTTCACAGCTCAAATAATACACCAGTTTTAACAAACAATTAATGCAAGTGCTTTTATAAAATGATAAACTTCACATTTCTGCCTTTAAACCCTCCAAAAATTGTCTCCATTCATTTTTACTCTAAGTGCCTCACTGTAACCCAGGTATTTTATTTCCATTTTATTTTAAAGGAGGGACAAGTCAAAAATAATGTGTTGTGGTTATCAGCATTATGCCACAAATGCGGTCAACGGAGCATACCTTGTATTGAACCTGGATTATTCCTTTAAAAATGTCCTAATATTCCCAGAAACCTGCTTATAGAAATAACAACTTGCTGAATTATCATTCATTTCATCAAGCACATTTCAAAAGAAACAGTCACTTGACATTTTTCCCCCTTTTATTTATTTGCACATACTAGACAATGTTTATATCTTGATATATGATTTTAAACAATGCACAGTATGTAAGACTAACTCACACTCATGTCAAAACATGCCATAAACATTCTGAAATAAATTAAACAGCTCATTGGCCCTCTTTTAGTATCTACATACTTTGCTGGGCACTGCTGCCATGTTTACAAATCTATATACATGAAATATAACAAAATAGTCAACAAAGTGCGTGTTAACTACGTGTAATCAAAGACTACATGAGTAAATTAACACTTAACAAGTGCTACTATAGCTTATGTTAAAGTTTGCCATTTAAGAACTAAACTTAAACACTGTGATAAACAAAAGTTGGCTTGCACTCCTCAAGTGAAATAAATAAATATCAAACTCAACAGCAGATCCCGAGGCACAAGGGATAGAAATGAGGTCACATTGCACAGTTATTGATTTACAGTCAAAGCAGAATTATCAAACAGTACGTGTAGGCCGATGTCATCATTACCTTTGCAGAATGAGGAGTCTTGACCGAGTAAACATGTGTTTTAGGAATTATGGAACTGAGCAGATAAAGTAAACATGTAATTCAGTCATTCAAGGCTGAGGGGATGTCCAGATTTACTTCTTATCCCCACCATGCCCTTAACACACACTCGCATTGCTCAACATACAGTGACGTTCACCTCAAAGAAAATCCCTTTGCATTTTTTTCACCATTTTTTCCATCTGCTAAATATTTTTAAATTGTGCAACACACTAAAATGAACTCATACAGACGCTGTAGTCTGACGCAGACCTTTGTCGTTTTGCTGGCTTTAGGTGAAGATAAAACCGGGAAATGCTGACACCTCGTCAGAACTGAGGTCTACAGAGCCGCACGGTCACAGGAACAGACCCTCGCGCCTGACATGTATCTGTCAGACACGCGTGAGGCATGTCATTTCAGCAGTCTCTCTTACACACGCTCATACTCTCAGGCACACACTCTTTCAAGTGTCCTCTCCATGTTCATGGGGTGTCGGGCTTGTATGGAGGTTGCAGGGAAAGTCTCACACACTGAGAGGGAGCATGCCGGGAGGGGACACGGCACAAGGGGAAGCCATGGTGGTCAGGGCGCTGGGATCCAGCCCATTCATAGTTCTGTGAAGAACAGTGATGAGATGATGTCATGACATCAGATGGTAATACAATGGTAATGATAACCATATACATATATCATGGCAGTTAAATGGTGCTCCTATTTCAAAGTAGTGTTAATTTGGTCAGCATTTCTTTTATTTAGTCTTAGTCCTGTCAATTGACCTTGTTAGTTTTGATCATATTTAGTCAAGCTTATTCTGTTTTCTTTAGTAAAGTTTTAGTTGACTAAAAGTCTGGGCATTTAGTCTTATCTTACTCAAAGAAAACCCTCAGTATTTTAGTCTAGATTTAGTCAATGAAAACTGTTGACATTTTTGTCACGTTTAGACAGGTCAAATATCAAGAAATCCAAGTGTTGCACTATAAGTAAATCATTGCAATGATTTTAACTTAACACAAACCCCGAGTATCCAGAAAAAGAAAACTCGACACAATCAAAACTAGGTGGTACTTTATGCAGGCGTATTACTGCAGACACCTTTTTGAGGCATGTTTTTGTAGGCAATTCGTTTTTATATCATATTCAAATTCATTTTGATGTCAAATCAAATACATTTTGATGGTAATGTGAAGGACAAATAAACACAACATTGTCACCATGCCAAATACATAAGTCATTGGTCTATACTCAATCTTACGTTACCTTTGCCGCTCATTTTCAGCTACTCCACAACAATTTGCTAGCCTATTAGCTTAATGAGTTCGGTTTAGCTATAAAACACAGCCTACATAATGTCTTGAAAATTCTCATAACGTCACCGTCTTGTCTTAATATAGCGTATTAAATTGTCTAATATAGTTGTCACTAGTTGTCTTAATATAACTTTAAAAAAACAACAACAACCTAACATTACCACCAAGACGTTAACCTCTCTCAATTTCTTTGTGGTTAGCCTTTATTTTATTGCAGCACCATTTTGTGGACCGCGTTCTGCATAACGCAGCGGCTAATTTTTGCTTATCGCAGCACATTCGGCAAGTTTCGCGGCCAACACACCGGCCCACTCGGTGTGTGTTGGCCGCGAAATGTACCAAATATATATACAGTATAAGTAATTCCGAAAAAAAAACAGACTACAATATTTTGTCCTCTTTATTTCCCCTGACAGAAATAGAGATTTTATTTTTTAAACTACATTTTAGTCTCGTCTTTTTTCATCAGTAATATTGCATGTTGATATAGTCACAGTTAGTGTTTAATGACGTCGGTGCCGTCTGGTTATCGTCTCATCTTATTCATGGAAAAAAGGTCGTTGACGAACAATGTCATAGTTTTCGTTAACGAAATTAACACCATTTCAAAGAAAATAATGGTTCACATTAGGGCCGCAAAGATAGTAATAAAATAGAAAATTATTGACAATGTAAATAAAAGACTTGTTACGATACTGGTATATGAATGGGGTCCAATACCATGCTCATGTTCAGTACTCGTGCTTGTAAAAATGCTCTTGATACAAAAAAAAAAAAAAAAAAAAGATACAATTTAAAGTACAAATGTCATTACTAAACATTCAGTGTACAAATAAAAATGTTATGTCCAAATGTGATTATTAAAACCCAAAGGCTGTGATTTACAAATGTAATTCACATACAGTTAATTTGTAGTGTGAAGCACATATAGACTACATATTTATTTTATTAAACAGCAGCCTTTTGCAGTTAAATAATCACATTGGGTCACGTAGCGACATGCTTTTCCGAAGGTGAGAAGCTATTGTCAAAAACACTGAAACAATTCAAAACAAAAGCTTTGCTAAATAAAATCTTAATTTAAATGGAAATATTTCACTACTGTATGTAATGTAAGTTATGTAACGTTCACTGCACTACTACTAATAAATCTATAGGAACTATATTTAAGCAATATCTCACATCTTTGATGCTCTGTTAAGGGGTGGGCGATATGACCAATATTATATCATGATAACACTATATTTCACAATATATTAAATTGTTTGGCAAAATCAATAAAAATTCTTATATATTAAATAACCATACTTTAATATCTATTCTTGGGTAATTCTGTCAGTGAATTAAATTCTTTTATTTTTAACTGAATTAAACTTTTACCTTAAAAAAAATGTTTTTTTTCAAGAAATGTTTACCTCCAAATGAATTAAGGTCTTTAAAAAGATTTTTCAAAGTGAATTCATTTTCTTGTTTTTATAAAAGAATGCCTGCCACCCCCCACCCCCCCCATTCCAAATTCCAAACACTTACGTCTTATCAAAATACGTAGTGTGCAGTGAATGAGAAAACTTTGTTGCATTGCTGTTGCTGAGGTTTCCATTTCCTGTGTAATTTTTCCTTGCTGCCTGATCCTTGGCAAAGTTCCTGCAGGCAGCTAGTTTAGACTCCAGAGCCTGCAAAAAAGTATATGTTCATTTGTACATATCTAGTGTGAAGTTTGTTGTCGAGCAGATTGGTATTAAAAACATATTCTGTATTCAGAATGTGAGTGTGTCATTCATGTAGGGACAGTTTTTACACATGAAGAGCAGAATCTCAGGACTTACCCCGACTTTCCGCAAAAGGTCACCAACAATGTTAAGGGCTGAGATCCGTGCAGACGGTGTGAGGGAGGAGTTTCCATAGCCATTGGTCAATGCTTCATAAAAAAATACAAATAAGGCAACATGAATGTTAAAATAAATGTTCCTGCACGCATTTATGGGATGGACAGATTTGTGTTTCATCCACTTCAATTCAAACACATGGAAACATGGGAGTGTGCAAACGCATACTGCGCAGACATTTAATCTATGCTTTAAGAAAAGTTTTTGTACTGGTCATGTAATGAGGTTTTGTGAAATCTGCCCAGCAAATCTGTGCAGCAAAAAGACATTTGACGTTTGCACAGAAAGCAGAGTAGTTTATGCACTTTGAATAACATACTTTGTTATTTAAAACTTATAAACAGCAGTCCTTGCAGGGGCAGAGAAAACTTGCATAGTGACCATACTTTAAAAACCTGCTGAACATGGAAAAGGGGGAGTTTACCTTTCGGAGCAATGAAAGGATGTTCGATGGTCTTCCCTACGGGTGTGGCTGGGAGGGACAGGGAGGCCTGCACTGCTGAGTCCGTCTTATCGATATCTAAGATGGGAGAGCTAGGAGCCGACATCCTGGAAACATCTGTCGTCCTCTCTCGTACAGCCAACTCCTGTCTCAGGTCTACAAGTACAAGCACATTTAGCACTGATACACCAATACAAGCTTAAAGCAAGGTTCATTACAAATTCAGCTCTGTCTATTACCAGAGACAAACATTTCAACTTGTCCCTTCGTCTGTAAAAAAAAAAAAAAAAAACACCAAAAATTGCATTTACAGTCTGACACATTAAAAGAGACACCGTATCAAAAGTATGGCCTTAAGATTTACATTTTAAATCATTTTACAGATTTTACATTTTACTAGTGTCATAAAATTGGTTATGTGCGAGGAAAACTTTTGGCCACCATTCACATGCATTGTATGTACCTACAGAGCTGAGATACTCTTCTAAAAACATTTTTTTTGTGTTCCGCAAAATAAATGAATTTATACACATCTGGGATGGCATGAGGGTGAGTAAATGATGAGAGAATTTTCATTTTTGGGTGAACAATTTCTTTAATAACAATTTTGCAAAATTAAATTTGGTCTGCAGTAAACTACCTCTAGCCTCATCTTTCAGCCTCTGCACAGAGACCAGCAGCGACTCCTTCTCGTCCAGTTCACTCTCCAGGAACGCGTTCCGTTCTATAGCCTGGTTTAGTCGCTGCTCAAAGTCTTCCAGAGATGTGATGGTGGCCCTGTAGAATTCCAGAGAACCATTTAAAATAGGCTGACTTCTTATGGTATGTTTTTAGGTATAGGTTTGTCAGGCCTAGGTGAAATGTAAGCTGGTCTTGTGCTATAGCCAAACTGTTTGCACAAAAGTTGTGTAGAAATGCAGGAACTCTAGGTCAAGTTTAGAAAGACAAAGCTGGTACATCATGTACTTTGCATGTGTATTTGTGTACCTCTTAGCTCTCTCCAGGTCATCGTTGGCCTGCTCCAGCTCCCTGACATATTTGTGCAGCTGCTCCTTGATGCCGCGCGTTTGGACCAGGTCATCCTCCAGCATGGAAATCTGCTTGTAGCTCTGAGCGTACTGCTGCTCCAGTTTCTCCTGCAGTCAGGGAGACAAAGGGGGACACAGTCTGAGTCACCAGTCCACACAACCTGAGGCCAGAATTAAAGGAATAGTTCATCCAAAAATGAAAATTCTCTCATTATTTACACACCCTCATAATATCCCAGGTGTGCATGATTTCAGCAGAACACATTTGAAGAAAAATATCTCAGCTCAGTAGGTCCTTAAAATTCAAGTGAATGTTGATTTTATTTTTGAAGATCCAAAAATCACAGACAGCATAAACGTCATCCATACAACTCTAGCAGTTAAATTAATGTCTTCTAAAGTGACAAAATCTCTTTTGGTGTGAAAAAGATCAATAGTTAAGTACTTTTTAACTATAATCTGACATGAGGGTAAATACGAGAGGGTGAAATCCAATTGGTCTGTGTGACATATTCATGTTGCTAAGATACTGATGTTATCTCACGTTCTCCACTCGGTTGAGACATCCAGCATGTGCGCACAAAACGCACTAGTAGCCTAGTTTCCATCCACTTTTCGTGCTATTTTTTTCAAAGTGAAAAAGCGTAAAAAAAAAAAAATAAAAAAAAAAAAAAATTACGAAATTTGACACCTTCTGCCTGTTTTCATTTAAATGGCCTTTTATTGATAAAAATGGTGTGCATGATGACGTCATGCCTAAACAAAAACCACTTAATTGTCAAATAAGTTTTGATTTATCGCAAAAGAAATCTGCCCTTAAGCTGTTCCCATGCCGAAATTGTGTACATTTAGCCTCTCAGATGTCCCTAATATTTTTCCTCAGAAGTTTTGGCAAAATGGGAGACTATTGAGACAATTCATTGAAATTAGACAGCTTACACTCATTTTAATTTCACAAATAAAAAGCAATCAGAAGATGAGGAATGGAGCTGTTCTTCTGATAGGAAGTGGAAAAGAAACTTTAATAAATAAACAGATGTCTACCGTGATTAAATTAATCGCAAAAAGTGTCCATTCATTTGTTCTCCTTGCACTTGTCAATGTGCATAATACAAGATATTTGTGTTGGCACTCCTGGAAGTTTCATGATTGCAGCATCGGATCTATACGCCGTTAAGATCGATCAATCTATAATCACGTATAATAAATTGGCTTTCAAGGATGGGGTAAATTCTGTCATGTGACACTATATTTTTGCATTAATTACAAACCAGTTTTTCGCAACATTTGAAGTATCGACATAATATTTTCTATGTTGACTCTTGTGAAATTTTAGCGATCATTTGCGTTCCCATCAGCTTTATTTTGAAGAGCTAAAACTTTTTCTGGAAACGTAGTTATTGAGAGTAAAGAAACAGATAAATACAGATCTAAACCAAAACCAACCAAGCTTCTGAACACTTGTAAACAGCGCTGATCTTCCGGCTGTGACGTTCTCGCTTGTTTCAAATGCCAATGCGATTACACGCGCATACCACTGCTGAACGGAAGCATGATTTAGTGTTAAAGAGGTACTTAAATATTGCTCTTTTTCACATCAAAAGTGATCCTGAGAAGACATTAACAGCTGGTGTTGAATGGATGATGTTTATGCTGACTGTATGTGATTTTTGGAGCTTCAACAGAGAAATCGCCACTTGCATTTTAAGGACCTACTGAGCTGAGATATTTTTCTAATTTAATTCAAATGTGTTCTGGTCAAGAAAGTCACATCTAGGATATCATAAGGGTGAGTAAATAATGAGAGCATTTTCATTTTTTGGTGAACTATCACTTTAACATTTTACCACACACTGCCAAAGCAGGACGAATTATAACAATTTACTGACCACGAAACTGTATTTTGCATGGTTTTTAAAACTATATTTTATTAGGGTTGTTAAGTTATCAAGTTCGTTTAGAGTGCTTAATTATATGGAAAGTAACATTATAAAAAGTAATACAATTAATCATGACTCCCACTCTAGGTAAAATTGCATCGGTCAAAAGAATACAAAGGGATTTTTTCCCTCTTCTCATTTCGTGGCTATATTCAAAGAATATTCCACATTCTGTGTCATTTTAGAGAAGAAAAAAAAATGGAATCCTGGAACAAAGATATGATGGTAAATATTTCACGTAGCAAGTTGCAATAGTGGTTTTCTTTAGTAGACTGTATCTGCAGATGATCTGAATCGCTCATGTCACTGACATCAGTGAGAGTCAGACTTGCAGTTCAAACGAAGCATAATGTGGCCAACTGGCAAAATTTTTCCATTTTATTTGACATGAGCGAATAATTTAAATGTTAGTCTTTTACTCACAAAAAGGTATTGAATGACTCAAGAAGACTTCGAATTTAGCACACAAGTCATATGGACTACATTATGGCCATTTCTGAACATGCTGCCTCTTGTGACGTCTCCTTTTGAGTTCCATGGAAGACATAAGTGTTTGGAAGTTGAGAGTATAAGTAGATGGCGATGACAGAATTGTAATTTTTGGATGACCTATTGCTTTAAAGAGGAGCAGAAAAGAGGCATAAAGGCCCCTGCACAATTCCTATGAAATTGGAGAATGAACGCATGTGACGTCATTTAGAACAAAATCTCTCCAAAAAGGTGTTTTAGAGTTTCTTCGGTACATAACAGCTTAACTTCTTTCTGCTGATAAACACCTTCTTACTGCTTTTGGTCCACGTCATCGGTAGGTGTGAACTGAAGCTCCACCTACTTTTGAGGCCGATAGCTAATTCTCATTCAGTCAGTTAAGATCAGTCAACATGAACAGACCGGCGCGCAGAATTATTAGCGAGCTGGTGCAAACTTACCTACAGCTGTACGATCGTTTGTGTAGAGACATTTTCAAAGAACTTTTCATGCAATTTTTTGTTTAATTAGTTTACAAAAGAATAAATTCTACTCAAATACTCATAAGTGCCCATTCACTCTGTTGTTTGATATACTGCTTCACTCATGTGCCATCTGCTGCCGAAAGCCATTCACAGATCTGCCCAAAGTAAGATATGCCTATCGTCATTCTTTTGTCTGTATTCTGCCCATTAATACACTTTTATACACTCATCTTTGTAGTAATATCAGTCATAAATTACAATAACAGAGTGTATCTGGTGCATATTATGGCTGCATACAGCGTGTTAGCGCAGTAGATCCGTGAATGCAAAATGTAAACATTACAAATTACACGTCATCTACTGCTTGTACAGTGATCCGGAAAGTATTCACAGCGCTTCACTTTTTCCACATTTTGTTATGTTACAGCCTTATTCCAAAATGGATTATATTCATAACTTTCCTCAAAATACTACAAACAATACCCCATAATGACAACTTGAAAGAAGTTTTTGAAATCTTTGCAAATTTCTAAAAAAAAAAAAAAAAAAAACAGTAAAATTGTTTCCACTGATCATCCTTGAGATGTTTCTACAACTTGATTGGAGTCCACCTGTGGTCAATTCAGTTGATTGGACATGATTTGGAAAGGCACACACCTGTCTATATAAGGTCCCACAGTAAACAGTGCATGTCAGAGCACAAAACAAGCCATGAAGTCCAAGGAATTGTCTGTAGACCCCCAAGACAGGATTGTATCGACGCACAGATCTGGGGAAGGGTACAGAATTTCTGCAGCATTGAAGGTCCCAATGAGCACAGTGGCCTCCATCATCCGAAAATGGAAGAAGTTTGGAACCACCAGGACTCTTCCCAGAGCTGGCCGCCCAGCCAAACTGAGCGATCGGGGGAGAAGGGCCTTAGTCAGGGAGGTGACCAATAACCCGATGGTCACTCTGACAGAGCTCCAGAATTTCTCTGTGGAGAGAGGAGAACCTTCCAGAAGAACAGCCATCTCTGCAGCACTCCACCAATCAGGCCTGTACGGTAGAGTGTCCAGACGGAAGCCACTCTTCAGTAAAAGGCATATGACAGCCCGCCTGGAGTTTACCAAAAGGCACCTGAAGGACTCTCAGACCATGAGAAACAAAATTCTCTGGTCTGATGAAATTTCTTTGGTCTGAATGGCAAGCGTCATGTCCGGAGGAAACCTCATCACCTGGCCAATACCATCCCTACAGTGAAGCATGGTGTTGGCATCATCATGCTGTGGGGATGTTTTTCAGCAGCAAGAACTTTGAGACTAGTCATGATCAAGGGAAACATGAATGCAGCAATGTACAGTGACATCCTTGATGAAAACCTGCTCCAGAGTGCTCTGGACCTCAGACTGGGGCAAAAGTTCATCTTCCAACAGGACAACGACCCGAAGCACATAGCCAAGATAACAAAGTAGTGGCTACGGGACAACTGTGAATCTGTGAATGTCCTTGAGTGGCCCAGCCAGAGCCCAGACTTGAACCTGATTGATCATCTCTGGAGAGATCTGAAAATGGCTGTGCACCAACGCTCCCCATCCAACCTGAAGGAGCTTGAGAGGTCCTGCAAAGAAGAATGGAAGAAACTGCCCAAAAATAGGTGTGCCAAGCTTGTAGCATCATACACAAAAAGATTTGAGGATGAAATTGGTGCCAAAGGTGCTTCAACAAAGTATTGAGCAAAGGCTGTGAATACTTATGTACATGTGATTTTTTTTTTTCTTCAAACAAACTTCTTCCACGTTGTCATTATGGGGTATTGTTTGTAGAATTTTGCGAAAAATAATGAATGTAATCCATTTTGGAATAAGGATGTAACATAACAAAATGTGGAAAAAGTGAAGTGCTGTGAATACTTTCCGGATGCACTGTATTACTATAAATCAACAAGTTGTTAAAACAGCTTCTTTTACAGATCTTGTGTGAGTTCTACTCATAGAATGAGACATGAAGTCATTGAAACAAGATTTTAATGTCATATTAGTTGATCTTTTACAAGCATTCTTCAGCATCCTCATATTTAAATACTCCTCTATATGCCTTCCACAGTGGTGTCTGAATGTTCGCAAACAGTTTGTCATTGCACAGCTGTTTAAAACTTGTTTTTGGCTTGGCGCGACAAACAAAAAAGCATTTTGCCATGAGAGTGCCGGGGCCTTAACAGTGGACATGGCAACTCTTTTGACTGCTCATTTGGTTACCCTATTTTATCCACGTCATGTTTATTAGTCAAAATATTCATATTGTTTTGCGTCATGGCAAAATAATGAGAGTCCCATATTCCCCAGAATGACTGCAAGGAGAGTGTCCCATATTCCCAAGAATGACTGCAAGGAGAGTGTCCCATATTCCCCAGAATGACAGCAAGGTGAGTGCCCCATATTCCCAAGAATGACTGCAAGGAGAGTGTCCCATATTCCCAAGAATGACTGCAAGGAGAGTGTCCCATATTCCCAAGAATGACTGCAAGGAGAGCGTCCCATATTCCCCAGAATGACAGCAAGGTGAGTGCCCCATATTCCCCAGAATGACAGCAAGGTCAGTGGGCAATGCCTATGTGGCAGCGGGGGCGTGGTCAAGCGCCCATCCGAAGGGAGAAAGCGGTAAGGGCGCTTGCACCTGAGTTAAATTATGTCGAACACCTGTCTCTAATTTCAGTGAGTATGGGGAGAGCGGCATAAAAGAGCACCAGTGCCCCCAGTCAAGAGAGAGAGCTGCCAGTCCAGTGTTGGCAAAAGAGAGCATTATAAAGCTGTTAAGATTAGTTCCATAAGTTTATGTATAACACGTTTTGCACTACCCCCTGTCTGTCTACTACCCGCAATTAAAAAGCCCTTACCTTTGTGTTGAACCCTGTTCCCGTGTCCTCCTTTTTGTGAATTCGTTACAGCCTAATCGTTCGTTTCTGAGAACAATCTGTGTAAATCATTAATCTCTGTTCCATGTCTACCAGAGCCCAAGCTATTATAAAGATACTGTATTTCTGTCTGGATCGTCAAGGAACAACTGTGATGTTGTGAACTTTTCTGCTGAGTCATTAGCTTTCTATTTTCTTCCTCTTGATCCTAACATCCAATTACAGTGCACTAGGGATTAAGTGAGACCCTCGACAGCTCACACACTGGACATGCTGCATATTACACGGCAATGTTCATGGCCAAACCCAGCGGCCACACTGCTGATCCTACAAATAAAACACCTGAACAGGACAGATGCTAAAGTAGTTATCAGTCAACCAATCTCATAATGCATAAAGACTTCATAACTGAAACAATATATAAATTTTTTCACATTACACTAATGTGAATTGCGGGGAAAAGTGCTTCATTGTAATAATAACAATGACACACAATTAAAAGCTTAATGGCCATTAAAACAAGCTTCAAAATCTTTAAGCCAAACTGTCTTGTTTTTCGGTTTGATTTTGGGGGCAATAACTGACCCTTCTTAATGAGTGTCATAAGACGCACTTCAACATTGAGGTTTTCTGAATTGTTTTGTAACTTCGTTTCCAAGGTCGGGTTGGACTGAGCAAAGAGCTTTGTTTTGTGAAAATTATGGAGTATATCTGCATAGTCCATTGAGCTCTTATTACAAAATAGCAATGGTGTGGATAGACTGGGGAGAGCAGGGGAAAACCTGTTTCATCATAAGTTCCCTTGAAGAACCAGGATTGTCATACCTTGAGTGTTTCTGCCTCACTCTTCAGCCTCTGGTTTTCTAAATGCAGGTCTCGGATGCGATGTTCCGCTTGACCCAGCTGAGCTTCCAGCTCAGCCTCCAGCTCTCGACTGCCCTCCTGGAACTCCTGCAGCTCCTCCTGAGCATCATGGTAACTGCAGATACACACACATAAAAAAAATCAGCCAACTTGGACAGCGGACAACATTAATTATGGAATGCAATTTGTAACTAACAAAAGGCGACACGCTACGAGCATTTAGGCCACCACAGCTGGTGCTTTAGAGGATACTAAATTACAGTCGCTCAGGTCTGTGGCCATTCAGATTGGAGCTACTTTGGAGGTCCTAGGGCTGGAAGTGACACCTAATTTTAGCTAGGACATCCTGTAACCAGGGTCCAGAATTAACTTTTTTGCAACAGCAGCCAATAGGTGTTAAATTTAAATATGACAAATGTTTTCTTTTGGTAAACTCTTTGTGTGTCATACATTTGAGCTGCTTGCATCAATTATATCAGAACAGATTAGATTATAAGTCTTACAATTCGATTCCATGTATTATTTTGCAATTTCTAATAAAGCCAACGGTTAAATGGCAAATTAGTTTAATTTATTCGCCAAAGCCAAATTTTGCTTGCAATTGGTACTCGGCAATTGTTCATTTTGGACCCTGCCTGCAACCCAATTACTGTATCACATGCCAGAATCAACCACGACACAGCCCAATTCAGTAATCCCTTCTGTTCTGAATAAACAACTGTGAAGGTCAGGTGAATATTTTGACTCAGAAAAGGTGCATTTGCTATGAAGATCTACTTCAAGCATCTGCGCATTGGCAAACAAAGCAAAATGTTCAATTTGACCCCTCAAAGGTCAGAGGTCAGGGGACACGGCCAGACTTTAACGGAATAGTGGGGGTCTGGTGGCAGGAAATGAGCCCAACAAACTGTCTACATGGTCAAAGTTGTTTTTAGACAGTGTTTTCCGAGGCCAGTTTGACAGGACATATCCATTTACCCCAGGTCATTTCCAATCCTCCTTCCTTGCTGATATACCAGAAACATGCGGACTGCTCCCTCAGAACAAACCATAAAAACACTAATTTGACAACAGGAAGCTGATCTAAACACTCAGATTACATAACAATTAAATACAGTAGACCAACAACATTTTTGTGGCTCTTGCTAATGCAAAACTCGCCACCACAATGCTAGGGTATTATGAGTGGTTCCCAAAGTGTTGCTAAGCAGTTGTTAAGGTGTTCTCACTGTTTAAATAGTGTATTGCTAAGCAGTTGCTAAGGATTTCTGGGTGTTAGCAAGGTGGTTGCTTGCTGGACCCAAGACAAAATAGCCCACCACAAAGTCTGTATACAAGTCTATGAGATTATTTTGCCAGTTTTGCCATCTGTCATGTGTTAATTCTTAATCAAATCAGTTCATAAAGTAAACGCCCAACTCTCCTCAACAAACCTCATGATTTTAGTTAGGTCGATAGCATAAACTGTGTGGGACATGATATGTGCCAAAGTTTAATACTTATGGTTACGGCTTTGTTCAAATACCTAAACTCAAGTAAGAGCAATAATAAAATTGAAGCTTATCTTTGCAAAGAACCATTAAATATGATTAAGATTATTTAATTCAACATTCATCATACAGTCCAAAAAAAAGGCACCATTTTAAAGATCTTAAAAGAAAGAAAGAGACACAAAGAAAACAACGAGCAAATTGGCCTCCTTTTAACTTCGTAATGCCAGTAGTTTGATTTCAGAAAGTCAACACAAAAGCCTTGATTCTCAGTCAAGTATGGCTGCCCCCTGATAGTCGACCAAAGTTAGTCGATGAGAAGAGTCTTGGTCGACCAAGTTTTGGTTGGTCAGTTGGTTGCAGAAAATACTCCACACAAAAACGAAGAACACTGCTGGTATTACCGCTGGTTGGATGCTAGGTGGTACTATGGGGTAATTTTCATTAAGCAGGGTTAGGGTTAAGCCTACACAATAAAGCATGACACCTAGATTTCAAACTTTGAACTTAATTTTTTATTTATTTTAACTAAAAATTCAAATGAAACTAAGAAAACTACTTAAAAATAAGTGCAATAAAATGTGTGTCGTTCAACTTTTTGAAAGATGGTTTTACAACAGTTGTATAGGCTGCAGAGTTGTGGTCCCAAAACTGCTCCGTGGAAATAAAGTGAACTGAACTAAAAACGCCTCCTGATCTGAGATGTCTGGAGGTAATTTGCAGCACTCATAGATGACACGGTTCTTGCAAATACAAAATACAAAATTCAGAAGACAGAATCAAAGATTGAGAAACTTTTACATGCGCATGTTCCACGAGACTGCACGCCTCCGTACAAACAGTGCGTCTTACATGCGCAAAGAGCAACTGTCATCTTTTCTTAATAACATAATAAAGTGTTTCTTCAAGTGCATGTCTGTGTGACCACGGGTAAATTATTTGCAATTTTAATTTGATAATAATTTAATACATTAATGGGAAAACGAGACAAATATCATTTTGACATGGTCAAAGGCATCATATTGCCGATAACTCTGATCATCGTTGATCATCGTCTGTTGGCACAACCCTAATGTGCATTTCTCTCTATAAATTAACAATGTTCAGACAGTATCCTTGTTGGTTTTTCCAACACATATAGGATCAATACAGCTTTTGCCAGTGTCACTGTGGCTCGCTTTGTGTGTGTGCTCTTGTAAATTGTACATTTTAAAGGCTCATTTTTACAGTTTAGTATTTCTCTGTTATGTAGAACAGTGTTAGCAATGTTACTGATAACATTCAAACCATTTTCTGATGCCCCCCAAATATATTCAAGTAATTAAATGAATATCATAAACGTGTGACTAGTCGACTAATGGCTTAAATTAACTCCTACTAGTCGACTAGGAAAATCTTTGGTCGGGGGCAGCCCTACTGTCAAGCGAGTTAGAGGGTTTTATAGTCAGAATCATGTACAAGTATTTCCATGAAAGCATGTTTTGCTCCTTCCTCAGCAGGAAATTCCTGGGATTTAAGCACATCCTGTGCTCCACCAAAACTCTGGGGAAGAAGAAAGAGATTGAGCACATGTTGAGTCAGTATGAGAGTTGAAAGCAGCGGTGTGGAGGAGACCACCATCAGTCACATGGTCAGCAATTGTGCCAGCAACAACTGAGCTATCGTTTACACCAAAAGCTTGACTATTTTTAACGTGATATCATAAGAATTAAGGGGACATCTGAATCCTCTCCCTAGTTTAGTAGTCAGGGCACTGGCCTGGGGTTCTTAGGTTATCCCATTCTCAAAATAGTTCCAGAGCACTGAAACTTTCACTCCCTAAAAAGTTCCCAATGCACCATAAAAAACAGTGAGCATTGCTTCTCCCTATGTTCACTTAGCTTATCTGAAGCCTTTCAAGACAAACACAAATGTTAATTGAGGAAGTTAAAGCATTATTTTACTCTTTAAAAGAGATGTTATTTATAATTTTCTTTTAAAAATCAAGAGCTGTTAAAGGAAGATTAAAAAGCATTGTAAATTAAATTTTTAAAATTCTGTGCAAATTATAGAACATTTCAGTTAATGCAACTTGTACAAGGTAAGCAGGAAAAAAAACTGAGAAAAGAAATCCAGTGGAGAGTTTTCAGGGCCAGCAAAGCCTTGTCCGCTGGTTTAAACAGGTCTTAAAATAACCCCATACATCCTTCAGAATTTCCAGTGAATAGACCCTTTTCACAGACTGTGATGATGGCAGCATATATTTAGCAGCATAAATCTATCAAAATTTTATATTTGCAATTTTATAATTATTTTGTGTAAATGTATAACATTATACTTTCTATGATATTATGCTGGAATTAGTAATTTTGTAGTTTTATCCTTGTGCGTCCCCATGCGTGGACTGTGTTTTGTCTCCGCTATATGCTATGCATAATTTCATTTCGTTTAAACCAACTGATCTCAGTTCAGGACACTATTGGCTGTAATTATAGGGTTAAACTTTTGACGCACCAAGTCATGTGACAAAACAACATGCTGCCGATCACAGCAGAGTTTGTCAACAAAACTACATTCATTTTTACATTAAAACCTGTGTGTCAAGATTAGAGTCTCTACTTTCATCATCTGGTATGCCATTTTGAT
This sequence comes from Moxostoma hubbsi, assembly GCA_032164185.1. Taxonomy (NCBI): domain Eukaryota; kingdom Metazoa; phylum Chordata; class Actinopteri; order Cypriniformes; family Catostomidae; genus Moxostoma; species Moxostoma hubbsi. Next base: position 6,530,438 of record JAVLUX010000024.1, read on the forward strand.
TTAAAATCGCAGCGGTGCACTGTTAAACCCAACGGCCACGAACGTGGACTATAGTTATTTTTCCATAGAAATCCTTTATCTGCTGTGCATTTTCACATTGAGAATCAATGGATTCATACAAAATCTGAAAATTTTTGTTTTCAGAGGCTTTATATGGAGTTAGGATGAAAATAAGGTGCATTTTGAATTGCTCTGATACCAGTGCCTACAGACAGCACACTGGAGGTAAAGGCATTCACTAAATAGGGAGCATCCTATAGCTTTATAAAGTATAATCATTGGCTTCCTCCATCCTCTGTGCTTCCACGTTCGTCACTTCTCACCGGAGCTTACACTACGACTACGTCATATGCCGGAATTCGAATCTCTCGTGAACGTTCAGACGGCTGTTACCTGAAGCCAGAGATTATAATTTATAAAGTTATGAATATGGATATTTTTTTTTTACAAAAACACTGCTTCACTTCAGAAGGCCTATATTTACCCCCTGGAGCCGTATGGATTACTTTTTTGGGCTTCAACCTCTGAGGTACCATTCACTCCCATTATAAAGCTTGGAAGAGCCAGGATATTTTTTAATACAACTCTGATTGTGTTTGGCTGAAAGAAGAAAGTAAAATATGGGATAATTTTCATTTTTGGGTGAACACCCTTTAAGTCATATAATTTTTTGTATAGATTTTTTTAGTTGTGATTTTCCCAATAATTTACATTTATGTATTTGGCAGACACTTTTATCCAAAGCGACTTACAGTACACTTATTACAGGGACAATCCCCCGGAACAACCTGGAGTTAAGTGCCTTACTCAAGGACACAATGGTGGTGGCCATGGGGTTCGAACCAGCGACCTTCTGATTAGCAGCCTTGTGCTCTAGCCACTACACCACCACCACTGCAATTCACTCTACACTCCAATACACACTGATCCAAAGCTATAAATGAGCTATAATGTCTGTAATGTCTCAAAAACATTAATAACCAACATAATAAAAAAAAAGAATTTTAGAAGAAAAAAGGTGACGTTTTACAGTACAGTGCAAAAGTCTTTGGCACATAAGATTTTTCAAACAAACATTTGTCTTAAGATGGTTATTTATATCTTCAGCTTTAGTGTGTCAACAGGAAATATAAATGTTAGACACCCAAACATTACTTTAGTTAATAGAAAAGATTAGAATAGAAGAACAGGGAGCCCTGCAACAGATGTCATGTCCCCCACAGAGACCCCCACTGAACATGGAGTCAGTCTGAGATTACACAAAGAGACAGAAGCAATTCAGACAGCCTAAATATATTGAAGATCTGTGGTGAATTCTCCAAGAAGCTTTGAACATCTTATCTGCCAAAAAACAGGAAAAACTGTGTCCAGGTGTATCTAGGAGAATTGGGGCTGTTTTGAAGGCAAACGTGGCCACACCAAATATTGATTTAGCTTTAAGTTTACTGGACTTTGTGTGATGTTAACTGATATATGAAAACTATTTATGGCATTATTTTTGAAGAAATCCTCTCAATGCAACACTTTTCACAAGTGCCTAAAACTTTTGCACAGTACTGTTTAGCTTGGTATTATTTAAATGTACAACTTAGTCCCGCTGTCCACATACATGAATGCACTTTTTGCATGTTTATTAGGTGCTGATAGTTACAAATCAAAAAAGGAAATGAATAATTGCACAGAGTAGTTGTGCTTAGGTCTCAGTAGGTTAAATTTACAATCTGAATGACTGCCTTAATCCAATGCTCTCTCCATTTTCTTCATTTGGAAAGTAGCAGAAACTGAATAGTGGTGTTTTTCTTTTGATGTTGGAACAAATGGGTATGCACAAAATATATTTGCTGTGGTCTCCCAGTCAGTGCTACAGAGGTTTACCCTTAAAATCTTTTACTTCCGTGTTCCAAAACCCACAAGCTTGAAAAGGGTCCATCCCTAAATAGTGCAAATGAATAAGCATCTAATGTCTGACTGACAGATTCATTAACCAATCAAATAGTTTTCATACCGGTTGGGTGTTTAAATAATAATGTGTCCAGTTTATAATACCCTTTATTGATAATCCATGCTCAGAGACAGTTATTTAGCTCTGTTATATTGTCTTGTTAATTGTGAAACTGTGCTTTCTTAATGGCATGAATTGCTGAAATGTTTAAAAGCCTGCCTCAATGGGGCCAGTGGTAGCAAAGCAGTTAACTGGGTTACTGACTGAAAGGTCGAGGATTCAAGCCCCAGCACTGTCAAGATACCACTGTTGGGCCCTCGAGCAAGGCCCTTCACCCTACCTGCTCCAGGGGTGCCGTTTCATAGCTGACCCTGCGCTCTGACCCCAGATTAGTTGGGATAGGTGCAACAACTCCATTTCATTGGCTCTGTACCTGTACTCTGCACAATGACAACGTTGAATCTTAATCAATGTCAATTGATTTTGCACAATTCTAACCCATTTGTGTTTAACGTGTACATTTTCATGTCAACATTTATTCAAAGACTGCTATAATATGAAACAAATGTAAAAATGTAACAGTAAAGGAGCACAAAAAGATGACTAATTTCAGTGTTTCAGCGGCTCTTTTGTCAGGGCCATTGAAAGGCTGTGTTGTGGCATTTTCTCAGTTTTTCCATGACAAAAGGTGTTACAGTAACATTTACAGCCATTCATCACCTGCTGCATGGCTTGTGTTGTAGGCATAAACAAAGAAAAGATCATTTTTGCCTCGGTCAGTCACATTCCCAAATTAAATTCAAAGAGGACAATATAAAACAACTCATCAATATGAATTTGCAAACTTTTTTCTAATTTTCTATACTGACTGAGGGGGAAATCTGTGGAAGGGATTAAAACATGTTAATGTGTTAACATGGTAGCTGAAAGCATAATCAAATTAGTCAGCATATTTAATAAGTTGAAACCTGTAAAGAAATAAAAGAAACAAATAAGAAATAATATTTTGTATTTAGAAAGCGAAGCCTATTTTTATTAGGGACATTTCAAGTTTTTTTTACATGACATTATTTTCTTGACAGTAACACACATTTAACCCTCACAATACATATATAAAATAATATCCACACACACTTTAAATTGCCATGTATTTATACGTAATAGAAATACTCTCTGTAAATAGTAAATGTGTTATGGTAACGACAATCATCATTGAAAACAACGGGAATAGCAAAAGTTAAATATATGGATGTATTACAGTAATACAAATAGAAGGGTAAATGTGTGTAATGTGTAAAAGTGTCCTCAAAATAATGTAACAATGCAAAAAAAATTGTAATGCAAAATATAATTTAATTTTGTTCTTTTTTTATTATTTGGGCTTATTATGACAAAGGCATTTTCTAGACAAGTTTAGCGAGAATCGACCAAAAAAGGAACAATGGGCAGGGGATTTCCAGAACTTTGTGAATGACAGGTGTTTGAATTCTACGGATAACTGTAGTTTTCTGGCAAGTTCAGCACATGAGGATTACTTGTGATTCTGGCAATGAGAAAGAGAAACTTGCCAAAATCATTTAAAAAAAAAAAAAAAAAAAAAACACTTTCGAACATTCTTTATCTGAACATAAACAGAGGACTCCCTGTGACTTATATGGAGGTAAATTGCACACTGTTGTAAAAAAGCTCAGCTGATCGCTATATATTATATAACATAGATATATAGACATAGTAGTTAATGACTTACCTATTCTTGTATTTGAGAGACAAGCTCTTCCAGTACTCAATTTCCTCGTCTTTCGAGGAGAATTTCGTCATCATCTCCGTGTCCATGATGAGAACCTGTAGAAGCAGGTGAGAATTAGATCAGTCCTGAGAGAGAGAGACCCACACAGTCTGTTCATTTGCAGCTCCTCCTGCAGTTTTGTCCCTGTACAACCCCGAGCAGATCAAAGGCTGAGGGCACATGGTGAATGTCCTCATTTGACAAGTCCAAAACACTTCTATTTACATGGCCTTTATCTAACTCACAATGCTTCCTCAGCCCTTTCCACACTCACAATGATTCAGGCTGTGGCCTTCAGCATTCACTGTTACAGAAAGGATCTATATGGTCTCGCTTGTTGTATTGGAAGAAAAAAATAGGAGGCATTCAAACAGAACGTATTTTTGCAAAAAAAAACAAAAAAAAAAAAACAGAGATGAAGCGCACCAAACTGGAGAAAAACTGAATATCTAAAAGCTGAACTGTTTTTAACTTGACTGCTGAGATCTCCTTTCGTGTAGGACAAAATGTCTGGGCTCAGTAGGTATTTATCTTTTCTTCAAGTGTGTTCTGTGAAGAAAGTCATACACATCTGGGATATAATAAGGGTGAGTAAATAATGAGAATAATAAGAAACTATCCCTTTTATGACAAGATTTTCATTTTTGAGCAAACTATCCCTAACTTTCTTATAGAGGTCAAATATGAAATACTTTATCATGAAAAGACAACAATGTAGCACTTCCATTGCTAAAAAAATACACTGATATTGAGATTAATATCAAAAGATATTGTCCTTTTAAAAGCACTCTTGGACATTTATATGCCTCCATAACTCTTGTGTGACTGAAAATGACCCCCTCATTAAAATTCTTCATCCTGGTCTTGTTTTGGGAAATCATTTGTTTGAGCAGCACAGGATCTCGCAGTGTTTCTCTGAAACCAGTCTCTGTTTTCTCTCAATTAACTCCTTTCGGAGGTAATTTTGTGTGCAACCACTCATTAGTCCTGACGTGATGATCAGAGAGCCCAAACTTTCTGCAGGGCCTCTATCAGTGACCCAACTAGTAGCAGATGGACCTGCTGTTCTAAAGCAGTAAGAAGTATTCCACACATCTGATCTTTGCATTCTTGTGAGAATCACATGAGCCAGCGCTTCAGTTTCTGTGCATGTGTGAAACGGATTCCCAGTCTAAATTACCATTAGCTAAGAGGGACTGCCATACAGTTTGAAACAGCTCAAGTCAAAGTGAAACAACCTAACAATTCAATGAGCGATCACATGAGATCAATTCCCATATTGTTTTTCACATGGTTTCCACATTTTTTCAATAAATGAATTTCCATGAACTTTCCAATCGTTTGTGACTACTGGATTACGACTTATTTGAAAATTAATTTCTGAGATTTATCTAGTTTCATGTCCAGTATTGTTTGAATTACCTACTAGATTTAAAAAATTATAGCCTACTTAATTTTTATAAGTGTACAAATTTCTACAAAAAGACCCTCAACGGACTGACTGACTTTGGCTTTTGGGCAAGTTGTTCTTTACAAAAACACTTAAGCAATACACAATCAGCCACAACATTAAAGCCACCTGCCTAATATTGTTTAGGTCCCCCTCGTGCCGCCAAAACAGCACAAACCCGAATCTCAGAATAACTGGCCAGTCAAGGCTCCAGACTGTGACTAAAATGGTCACAAATGGCACTAAAAATAATTGAGTGCAACAATAATTTAAAATCTAGTCGCCTAGTTGTGTGTTCGTATGTATCTCGAGACGCTTTTTATCCGTTCTATTGTGATGAGCTCGCTGCACCACAAGCAAAGACAAACCCAGCGTGAGAGTCATCGTCGTCCTCTTTCATTTTTAAAGGCGGTTCGCAAGCTAAAATATTATCATAGTATGACATTTCGAACTCAACCATCCTCTCAGCGAATCATCCATCAGTGTGTTCATAACTTGGAGCGCAGACATTTCAAAATAGAAGTTCCATGTGTATTTTGGGCTTCTTTATAATTAAACGTTCCACACCACTTATAAATATGTGTGTGTGTGTGTGTGCGCAAGATACAGTTGAAGTCATAAGTTTACATACACTTAAGTTGAAGTAAAACAAATTTTACTAACCACTCCTCGTTTTATATAAGTCGTATAGGACATCAACATTGTGTACGACATGAGTCAATTTTTTCAGCAATTGTTTACAGATAGATTGTTTCACTTTTAAATGACTATATCACCATTCCAGTGGGTCAGAAGTTTACATTCACTGTTAATTGTGCCTTTAAGCAGCTTGGCATTCCATAATATGATGTCAAGCCTTTAGACAATTAGCTTCTAATAGGCTAATTTGCTAATTGGAGTCAATTGGAGGTGTACCTGTAGATGTATTTTAAGGCCTACCATCAAACTCAGTGCCTCTTTGCTTGACATCATCAAATCAGCCAAGACCTCAGAAAATAATTGTGGAGCACCACAAGTTTGGTTCATCCTTGGGAATAATTTCAAAATGCCTGAAGGTACCACATTCATCTGTGCAAACAATAGTACTCAAGTATAAAGACCATGGGACCACGCAGCCATCATACCGCTCAGCAAGGGACACATTCTGTCTCCATAATGACATCATTTTGCATGAATAGTGCAAATCAATCCCAGAACAACAGCAAAGGACCTTGTGAAAATGCTGGAAGAAACAGGTAGATAAGTATCTATATCCACAGTAAAACGAGTCCTATATTGACATAATATGAAAGGCTGCTCAGCAAGGAAGCCGCCACTGATCTAAAACTGCCATAAAAAAGCCAGACTACAGTTTGCAAGTGCACATGAGGACAAAGATCTTACGTTTTGGAGAAATGTCCTTTGGTCTGATGAAACAAAAAACTGAACTGTTTGGCCATAATGACCATCATTATGTTTGGCAGAAAAATGGTGAGGCTTGCAAGACGAAGAACACCATCCCATCACCAAAGTGTATGTAAACTTCTGACCCACTGGGGTAGTGATGAAAGAAATAAAAGCTGAAAAAAATAATTTCTCTACTATTATTCTGATATTTCACGTTCTTAAAATAGTGATTCTAACTGACGTGTTTCTACAATTAAATATCAGGAATTGTGGAAAAAATGAGTTTAAATGTATTTGGCTAAAGTGTTTGTTGTAACACTTACTGTAAATTGTTATACGATTACAGTATTAAACTGATTGTTTTTAGGCATTTTTAAAAGAGATTGTGAGGAGTGTGCACATATACAGTATGTTTTGAAATATCCCAATGTAAAACCACCCCAGAGAGCAGCAGTGATAGAAAAAATACAATACAAAAATACAATTGTTTAAGGAAACACAGCACATGACAAACAAAACACACACATACAGAAAAATAAGCCATCAAACACCAAAACAGTGATGGCTCACTACATTGGAGCAGAATGAGACAATTATTTGTTATCCTAAGATGATGTCATTTCAATTGTGGTCATTTATAAAGTCTTAAGCCACCACGCAGAGTTCCTCACCCCACCCAAACCCACCCCTGACAGTACGGCCATCTGTTCGGCCTCAGAGCGCATGTCCTGCACCACAGGAAAGTGTGATGGTTCCTGTCTACTGCAACAGTTCCTGCAACCTACAGTGTCTGCCGATTATTGAGCACAGTCAGAGCTTTTTTATTTTTTTCTATTCAGGGATGGCATTATTTCCAGAATCACAATCCAGCACACACCACCCTGCTGGTGTGTACACCAAATACACATTTCCTCAAGGATTAAGGGATGAAAGCTGTGAAACTATTCAGTTATCTAGACTGCTTTCAAGAAGTGACCTTATATTTATTTTCACCATATATGACCTTTATCCTTATTGGCCTAGGAGCTGCTTTTAACTCCTGAAGAAGTTTCCGTTGCATCCCACAGTGGAGGACAAAGAAGGCATATGGAATATTGGTCACAAACATGGCGGTGCGGTCATACAGTGATGTCACAGGAAACAGGTCAACAGATAATATCTCAGAATTTATTAGTAAGAAACGTTATGATTTATGTTGGGCAAATTACTCAAAAACAGTACTCCATTACAAATTACTTTTCTAAAATTGTATTACATTACAGGTACTTCATGGAAAAGTAATTACAGTACTAATGACTATTTTGTTCTATTTTCAAAGAAACGCTTGTTTTTCAGCTCAAGAATTCAAAATACGTCTGTTCATTTTCATTGTCCTTTGAGCGCTCACAAAAACACAAACAGATGCAAACATGAACATAACTCATGTTTTAAATGTATTCAACATAACTAATATTATTTTAGGAATATGTGTATCCCAAGAATTTAAGTAAAAAAAGCTAAAAGTAATTGAAACTGGGGGCCTGGGTAGCACAACGAGTAAAACACTGACTACCACACCTGGAGTCATGAGTTCGAATCCAGGGCGTGCTGAGTGACACTAGTCAGGCTTCCTAAGCAACTAAATTTGCCCGGTTGCTAGGGTGGGTAGAGTCACATTGGGTTAACCTCCTCGTGGTCACTACAATGTGCTTCTTGCTCTCGGTGGGGCATGTGGCGAGATGTGTGTGGATAATCCGTGGTAACGCGCTCAACAAGCCACGTGATAAGATGCGTGGATTGACGTCTCAGACGCAACTGAAATTCGTCCTCTGCCACAAGGATTTAGACGAGTCACTACGCCACCACGAGGACTTAAGAGAGCATTGGGAATTGGGCATTCCAAATTAGGGAGAAAAAAAAAAATTCATTAAAAACTTAATTGAAAGTCAGCAACTGTAATCTGATAACAAGAATTTAAATGGTAATGCGTTACACCACGTTTCCAACAAAAAAGTAATTAGATTACAGTTACTAATTACTTCGTTATCAGACTACACCCAACACTGAACATGCATTAATGCATCTCATGTATAAAACACATTAATCTATATATAACGTCTATGATGTAACATTTTGGGTTTTAATTATAAAAATGGTGTTATGTAAGACAGATATGACGCCAGATGACAGCATCTTAAGCACAAAACCATAATACAACAAAATGTTGTACATTAAATTCAGACAGCGTTTTTGACGTATTTTCAACCACCTTTATTCATGTAACGATTTGTAACTTTACATTTTGTTATTTTTCATAAACGGTATAGCGTTACTTGACCAAAATTAAATTATGTCAAATGACTGAAGGCCACTGAGTGACATCAAAAGCAACCTGGCTAACGAAATATCAATATACAACTGCTATAAGTAAAAACAGTTTTGTTTTATTTTTCATTTCGCTGAAGACTCGTCAACTCGAATCTTGGCTTTGATTCGTTGAGAGTCGTTCCGGTTGACGTTTAGCCCGACAGGCCAGCGTGATGTGACCAGCCTTTGCGTCTAAAGGTCAATATATCATTTACACAATAACTGTCAAACCCAGCGATAGACAGTTTCATTTGTTCATCGAAAGAATATTTGACAGAATGACAAAAGAAAACGGCACAGGTCACATTTGACTTTGGCAGGTCTCTGTCGGTCAACAAATGACAGCTTAAAATAAACCTCTAGTTCTTTTAAATTATAAATATATAATGCTACATTGAACAGGAAGTGTGAAGTTGTCTAAAACCATTTAGATATTACCTTATCATGTCGTGTCACTGCACTAAGCGAGCAGACTCTCCCCGTGCGCTCGAGCGGCTGATCAAAATGCCAACGCGACTCCACCGTGATTTTCATCTACAGCTTCCGGTAAAGATGACGACATCGCGTCATTGCGTCATTGTGACGATGTCAGTGGCACTTTTGAAAGACACGCTCTTGTTAATGTTGCCAGTAAAGCTCTTCTGAATCCGAAACGGACGACATCAGCATGTACGATTGATGATAATAAAATAACTGATGATCAGTGACTCCATGTCACATTGCACAGCATAGTACGAGTGTCTGTAATACTGTTATACATAATACTTAGTGTCTGTATATCATACCACAAGATGGCGCATCAGATCCCAGTTTTTCTGTAATTTCTATCTATAAATTCAATATATATATTCTATCTATCTATCTATCTATCTATCTATCTATCTATCTATCTATCTATCTATCTATCTATCTATCTATCATCTGTCTGCCTGCATGCCTCTCTCTCTCTCTCTCTCTCTCTCTCTCTCTCTCTCTCTCAATTTTTCAATTCAATTCAATGGGCTTTATTGGCATGAAAGTTTCAAAAACGATTTTGCCAAAGCATCATATATGTCCAATAACTTGGACATTATATAATATAATTATTAGTAATATATAAATAACGGTAATATATACATTATTATTATTATTATTTATTTGACCACATCACATTGTGTGTGTGTGTGTGTGTGTGTGTGTGTGTGTGTGTGTGTGTGTGTGTTTGTCCAGATCTTTCACTGTCCCTCAGGTTGTGGCATGTTGATACATATTGGCCAGCAAGATGTGCCCTGTCTCCTTCTCCTAGGAGTATTTGTAATTTTGAGAGGTCATTTAGGTCTTTAAAGTTCGAAGTTTCAGAATTAAACTTGTTTAAGTAAACGTATATATCTATCATCTGTCTGTCTGCCTGACTCTCTCGCTCTCTCTCTATCTATCATCGTCTGTCTGTCTGTCTGTCTGTCTGTCTGTCTGTCTGTCTGTCTGTCTGTCTATCTATCTATCTATCTATCTATCTATCATTGTCTGTCTGTCTGTCTGTCTGCCTGACACTCTCTCTCTCTATCTATCATCTGTCTGTCTGCCTGACTTTCTCTCTCTCTCTCTCTCTCTGTCTCTCTCTCTCTCTCTCTATCATTGTCTGTCTGTCTGTCTGCCTGCCTGCCTGCCTGTCTGTCTGTCTGTCTGTCTGTCTGTCTATCTATCTATCTATCTATCCATCTATCTATCTATCTATCTATCTATCTATCTATCTATCTATCTATCATCGTCTGTCTGTCTGTCTGTCTCTATCTATCATCTGTCTGTCTGCCTGACTCTCTCTCTCTCTCTCTCTCTATCATTGTCTGTCTGTCTGTCTGCCTGCCTGCCTATCTATCTATCTATCTATCTATCTATCTATCTATCTATCTATCTATCTATCTATCTATCTATCTATCTATCTATCTATCTATCTATCTATCTATCTATCTATCATCTGTCTGCCTGACTCTCTCTCTCTCATTCTATCTATCTATCTATCTATCTATCTATCTATCATCTGTCTGCCTGACTCTCTCTCTCTCATTCTATCTATCTATCTATCTATCTATCTATCTATCTATCTATCTATCTATCTATCTATCTATCTATCTATCTATCTATCTATCTATCTATCTATCTATCATCGTCTGTCTGTCTGTCTGCCTGACTCTCTCTCTCTCTATCTATCATCTGTCTGTCTGCCTGACTCTCTCTCTCTCTCTCTCTCTCTATCATCGTCTGTCTGTCTGTCTGTGTATCTATCTATCATCTGTCTGCCTGACTCTCATTCTATCTATCTATCTATCTATCATCTGTCTGCCTGACTCTCATTCTATCTATCTATCTATCTATCATCTGTCTGCCTGACTCTCATTCTATCTATCTATCTATCTATCTATCATCTGTCTGCCTGACTCTCATTCTATCTATCTATCTATCTATCTATCTATCTATCTATCTATCTATCTATCTATCTATCTATCTATCTATCTATCTATAATACACCACACCCGCGGACAGATAATTTTCTCTGTAATTTTAACCTCTAGTTTCTTCTTCTATTTTAGTGAGCAGCTCATCAAGTTGTTCAACATTCTTCAAAAATGACAGAAAGCCGCGTCGTCACAGGTGTCAGCAGCTCGGCAGTGACGCGCGCATGTTGTCTGACAGGAGAGTAGTTTTACTCATTACCTGCGCCAGTCAAGCACCTCTAAGCGAGTCCAGAGGATCCATCTGGAATTTTTGAAACCGGAGGCATGGATGAGGAAGCTCAGGACAGCGAGTGCCCGGTCTGTTACGAGAGTCTGTCGGACAGCGCCAGGACGCTCAGCTGCAGGCACCAGTTCTGCCACGACTGCTTAGTGCGAACCCTGGTGAATACCAGCCCAAGCGGACCCATTAAACGGGACAATATCATATGTCCCGTCTGTAGACACCTTACATTCATCACAAAGCTCCACGAATTCACAGTTTCATCTGTTGAAGCCAAGAAGACTGGAAAGACCTTGGAGGTGTCATCAGAGCCCACTCCTGTATTCCCTGCTGGGGGGTCCCATAGACGAGGTCTTGCCTGTATCTGCAGATGTCTAAGAAGGATTTCATGCAGACTGTGTAGAAGAAGACTCATCTGTCCCAGAGACAATTCAGAAGTGTTCATCATAAGTGAGTTTGGTCGACCCATGGCAGAGGAAGATGTTATTGACATTGGGACAAATTCAGTCGTGCAACAGAACTACAACAGTAACGGATGCAGGTTTTGCAACATCTCCTGTTGCCTTCTGGTCTTAATGATCACTTTCACCTTACTGGCATTGGTGGCCGCCACACTGCCATGGGTTCTGTTGGCTTAAAGTACACTTTTACCAATTTAAACTTGTTTTATGTGGTACCTTATGCAAGATCCACTGCTTTGAGACTAGTATTGTTTGTTTGCTTTGTCCTGGACTGCCATAAGCTATTGAAAAAGAGACTGGTTTCAAAAGTCACAATGAATGTTTTATGAAGAACAGGTTTTTATTTCCAAGGCTTTTTCTGGGCATCAAAACGTTTCATTTACATTGATGTGCTACAGCATAGATGAACAAATCTGTTTTGATCCTCAAAGCTGCTACAGAAGAAAACCATTGAAGACACTCTTGAGCCGATCATGGCTCTCTTATGAAGTTAGTGTTAGAAGACACAGGCCTTTTTAACTTGGCGTAGCGAAGACGCGCTGGTCGCCTGGTTGTCACTTGATCTTGGAGAGTCCATTGTGGGATTCAGTTACAACAACCAAGGTCACAGAACATTTGAGAATGAGGAAAGGGTGCAAGGTATCTTCAGTGAGCTTTTTTTCTTTTGCTTGCATTGCTTGAAAGGAATGAAACACACCCTCACTCATCTAGAAATTCTTGTTGCACAGGCTAGAGAACTTCTTCAGTGAGTTTCAGCCCTTAAATGACTGAAAGTGCACATTCTGCTCAAGTCAGTGGTTGTTTCTGTGACATAGCTCTACAAAAATGTTATCTCAATGTAGAAGCTCAGCTGGACATGTTTGCACTAGCAGTTTTACCTATTGACAAGTGTGCCTTTTCATTGCTCAGGTGACTTAAGGGAATATTGCGGGTTTAAAGGGAATCTGAATCAACAGCATTTGTGGCATAATGTTGATTACCACACAAATATATTTAGACTCCTCACTCCTTTTCTTTAGAAAAGTCCCAAAACCTGTTACAGTGAGGCACTTACATTGGAAGTGAATGGTGCCAATCAGTAAACATTAAAATACTCAACTGTTTTAAATGTATAGCCACAAGACATAAACAATATGTGTGTTAGCATGACTTAAGAGTGAGAAGATTGCTGACTAACCTTTTCTGTGTAAAGATATAACTAATTTGTACAACTTTATTGCAATGACGATGTAACACCATTAATCCTAATACCCTTAAATGACTGTAAAAACTTTGATTTAAACAAACTTAATAATTCATGAGTTTTAACATAAGTATAAATGTAAGTGTTTTTATTAAATTGTATATTATATTATAATTATAATCATCAAATTTCTGCATTTAACCTTCCAAAATTTGGCCCCATTCACTTCCATTGTAAGTGTGGGACAAGTCAAAATGAATTTTTGTTGTAATCGATATTATGCCACACATGCTGTTGATTGTTCAAACTTCTATTGAACCCAAAATATAAGTATCAACTTTTTCTCAGATATTTCTCCTAAAATTCCTTCGGATACATTTAATTTGTTTACCATACATTATAGAATTTAAGGTAAAGGACCTGGAAGAATTCTGAACTCTGGCAAATCTGAGCACAGTTTGAGACATCGCTGAGACCTCGTCGTAGTAAATAAGTCGTAATAATACGTATGAGATGGCAACATTGTTAGAAATCGTACGAAGTGCCTCATACAAAATGTGATTTTACTCCCATAGAGAAAAACAAAGACAAAAAACTAACCAGTGAAGTTTAACCCCTGAGCCAAACCTAAACCTAACCATGATTTTAATAGGAAAATAACAGCACAACGGAAAAAGAACAAATTGGTGTTTTGAAAGAAACAAAGGAAGCATGTTACAAGTCATTGACCTACATAAGTCACTTGTATTTCATAAATAAATATGGAATAGTTTCCTTTCTTAGAATGAAGTGTTGGATTGGAGGTTAGCTCAAATTGAACGCCGGTATTACTGTATCAATTTGAAATTCTGTTTGTTGATTGGTTGGCCTCTAAGGGAACAATAGTTGTACCTTTTCATATGAGCCATGTCGTACGATATTTTACAATTTTGCTATCTTGTACTAATTATTAAGAGTTGTCATGAGACTATACTGGACTATACTTCTGCAAATCTCTATTTTGATATCAAAATAACATCTCACTTCTTTTTTGTGGGTTGAAACCTACTTAAAATAAGCAGTGTGACACATATAATCTCTTATAAAATGTTAGGATGTAAACATTGTTATAAGACCAACACAGTATAATATAAGAAACAACACAAGCAAACAAAGGCACTTAAACCAGAAGTATTACAAATGTAGAGTTTAATATATAACTATGCATTTCTGACATTCTGATAAGGACTGCGGCAGGCTTCACAGTACACACTGTGTTCTTCCACTGATATGCTAAGCTGAGATAGGTGTGATTTACAGGCAGATTTGTACATTAGTTGGGTAAGCAGGGATGGAGAGGGTTGTTCAATGTTGAATGTAGACTCATTAATGAACTCATCACCTTTGAAGCTCCTGTTCACACATCCCTGGTTCCCGTCTTTGTCTACCTTGTATATTAGCTGGTAACACTTTAACAGAAACACAAACCTGATTATCTAAAGGGAATAACTGAATTTATGCTATGTTATGTCACATCTGATCTTCACAGGATGATGTAAAGGGGTAAAATCCAACTGACAGGTACTGAGAAATAGATGTGTTTGAAATCATCAGTTCAATTTGTCTCCTTTATAATTGTTTAAAAGAGATGAATGGTTTCTTTTTCCATTCTGCTCTGGATATTTCATTTCATGTTGAAATATATGAAGACATAAATCCAGCTTTATACATCTCTTCTTCATAATGTAAATACATTGATCAATTGTCACACATTATACATACATTTCTGCATATATACAGTGAAATTATTTATTTTTCACATATTCCAGCTAAGCTGGGGTCAGAGTGCAGGGTCAGCCATGATACAGTGCCCCTGGAGCAGATAGGGTCAAGGGCCTTGCTCAAGGGTCACACAGTGGTGTCTTGGCGGTGTTGTGACTTGAACCACTGACCTTCAGGTCAGTAACCCAGAGCCTTAACCATTGAGCCACCACTGCCCAAAATGTGTGCATTTGATGACCTGTCATCATATTATCTTTCTCCTGGACTGAAATCTTTTGAAGAATTTTTTTTTTTTTTACATTTAAACTCTGTAGGCCTGTACAGATCTCTGCAGATCTGCACAGAATTTCATCTTTCACAAAGTTCTGCACTCCTCATGTGTTGATTTAATAAATACATTTCTAAAATAAGAGTCTGTTTAACAAATTTTTTCCATTTAAATGTAAATGTCGGTTAATGTATGCAAAATGTACCCCCAACCAGTGCAGAAAATGCCAAATAATAATAAAAAAAAAACTGTTAAATCTCATGAAAAAAATTAAATCCAAAATCAACCAAAAAAATTAAATCAAATATAAATACATTTTAAGGCAATGCAATACAAATGAAAAAAAAACAACAACAAAAAAAAAAACAGTTAATCAATAGTTCAATAATATGCAAGATATATATATATATATATATATATATATATATATATATATATATATATATATATATATATATATATATATACATACATACATACACACAGTATATTTTGCATTGCAGTAATGAGATTGTGGGCAAAATGTGCTTAATTGCTATTACAGTAAATTCACAATTCAAAAAAATCTAAATAGTCCTAAATATATTCTTAATTGACTTTCATTATAATTCATGTTCTGGATATTCTGGGTTTAATAAAGTTAAGATCAACAGACAGCATTTGTGGCATAAGGTTACAAAAATATGTACCTCCTTTTCTTTATAAAAAGCAAACATCTGTGTTACTTAAAATCTGGACCTTGCAATGGAAGTGAATGGGGGCCAATCTGTTACCATAAAAGTATTCACTGTTTCAAAATTATAGCCACAAGATGCAAACAATGTGCATGTTAACATTATTTTAGTGTGATAAAATTGTTTCCTTTTCTGTGTAAAGATATATCTAATTTTACCACTTCGTTGCTATGACAACTTAATGCTGTAAACCCAAAAATGAAAATGAAATGAACCATAAAAAATAAATGTAAACAACTGTACAGCTCAAATAATACATGAGTTTTAACAGGAAAAATAAATCAATTATTTCTACCTTTAAACCCTCCACAATTTGGCCCCATTCACTTCCATTGAGTGTCACACTGTTACCTCGATTTTTGCCTTTTTGTTTTTTGTTGACGAGTTGTAATGCATTTTTGCGGTAATCAACATTATGCCACAAATGCTGTCGATTGAACTTAACTCGTATTAAACCTGGAATATACCTTTAACCTATACAATGTCATATTTTTATCTTTTGGTTTTGGGGTGAAACATGACCTGGAAACATTTTTGATAGGCTTTGTGAGATTCAGCCATGCAGATTCTGTGTGGGCCAACTGGACAGGTCAAATTTTGTACTGTTTAAGCATTTTCTTGGCTATTACATCCATTTCTTTAACATTTAATTAACTATATATATATATATATATATATATATATATATATATATATATATATTAAAAATATAGAAATAAACCTGATGATATATTTATAATACGTACATTAAATGACAAAGACTGACTTAATTTACAGATTAAAGAAATAAGGATCATTTTTATACTCTGTGCCTTTTCAACTCATCACAAAAGCATGTAACATATGCAGAACTGAACTGGAATGGCAATACATGTACAGTACATACTGTATAAAACCCTCCCCACACCTTCATTTACAATTACATAAGCATTCATGATGACTGCTAACAGAAAGTGTCACCTTATTAAAGAAAATAAACCATGCGTCTATTGCAGCTGCTATAAGGTATCAAGAGGCCTTTACCCTGGTGCACATGAACGGTTAAATCACATTCAAACAGGACACTCCAACAGTCACGACCATCTCCTCACAGAACACCACAGGAACCGGCACAGACATGACCCCACGTATGCACACAACTCACCGTAGGCTTCGTGTTATAAATACTGAATGTCAGGGCACTTGCAATTATCAATGTGTAATCACTACAACTAGTACTCAGTCACCAATAATCATCAGGATATTTTTGATCAAAGAACACACACTAAGGCATATCACAGATTTCAGCAGAAAAAGTCCTCTTGTCCCTGAAATACACTAATGCTTATTCAAAGAGAAAAAGATAGTAAGTAAGCCATGGCTATTCCACTGTTGGAAGTCAAGTTCCTTGTATTCAAACAAATACTGGATGTGGCGCTCACTCCTTCCACAAGTTAAGAACAGAAGTGAACAAATGTTGTTGCTAGCCTAAACTAAGTAAAGTCCTGCAGGATTTGGGCAAGTTCAGACATTATAAACTGCATCCGGTATTACAATACAAAGTCAAAACACAGTAACTACACCAACACTGAAACTGAGACAAAATGCTTCAAAGTTACTTGGTTTTGCCTTTGCATGGCAGAGTATTCCGGTAGTTTTGTCTACTGAAATAGATAACCACACTTGTGCCAAGGCTTTTTAGGGCCTGATATTTTTAGATGATATTTCAAAAAAGTATCCCTGCCAAGTTATACATTTATATCTTTCTATTAATATGGGGAGATACACTATACAGTGGGCCCAAAATATATCTGGACACTTAACAGGATAGTTCACCCAAAAATGAAAATGCTCTCATCAGTTACTCACCCTCATGCCATTCCAGATGTGTATGACTTTCTCTCTTTTGCAGAACACAAAAGATTTTTTAGAAAAATATCTCAGCTCTGCAGGTCCATACAATGCAAGTGAATGGTGACCAGAACTTTGAAGCAAAAAAAAAGAACATAAAGGAAACATAAAAGTAATCCATAAGACTCCAGTGGTTTAATCCATGTCTTCTGAAGCGATATGGTAGGTGTGGGCAAGAAACACATAAATATCAAAGTCCTTTTTTACTATAAATCTCCACTTTCAAATTTTCTGTAAAAACAAAATAAGAAAAAAACCCTAGGAGAGAAGAGATTATGAGGGCTGTTTGAAAGTGGAGATATAAAAATAGAAAAAAGACTTAAATATTGATCTATTTCTCACACACACCTATCATATCACTGCAAAAGACATGGATTAAACCACTGGACTCTTATGGATTACTATGCTGCTTTTATGTGCTTTTTGAGAATCAAAGTTTTGGTCACTATTCACTTGTATGGACCAACAGAGCTGAAATATTCTTCCTAAAATCTTCATTTGTGTTCTGCATGAGGGTGAGTAAATGATGAGAGAACTTTCATTTTTGGGTGAACTTTCCCTTTAAGGAACACACAAAATTGTTATGGCATTAGATAACAATATCAAACCAAGTGGCATTTATTTTGAAGAAACATAACAGAAGTGATAAAATACTTTTTTTTCAGGTTTTAAATGATAAAACAACAGATAAATAGTTTGTGAAAAGGTCTAACATTATTTGCTTGCAAATGCCACATGGTTTGATTTTTTTGTCAGTATAACGCAATGAAATTCAGACATTTTAAAGTGTGTCTTACAAGTGTCCCAAAACTTTTTTAGGGTTACTGTATTTGCATGGGTAAGTTTCATTTGTGTAATCCACCAGTTGCTATACAATACTAAGGTTATAAATTTCATATAATCTGATGACTTTTTAATATATTCCCTAATAATAATAGTATTTATTTATACAGTTTGTGTTGTTTACTTCTACTTTTGATTAAGGCTGTTATTGATGAGGTCGGTTTAGGGATAAAATCTCTCTCAGGAATAGCTCTATCTAGATTTTCGACACATCTGCACTCATATGTCTACATACAGTTCATGGCTTACAAAAGTGCAAAAAACTCATTTGCTATGTGAACCTGAAAGAACGTTTTCAGGGACAAAATAATACTTAGAACATTATCTCTATACAAGATAAATATGGCATGTCACATTTATGAATATATAATTCACAATTGCCTTTACATTTGTCCTCTCATTGACACTTATCTACACATCTTTATATACAGTCTTGGTATATACATAAGGGATAGTGTGGCACTGCGTTTCAAGCACTTTGGAGGACATGAGCGTTTGCAGAAAGACAACACAAAATGCTAAGCAGTGCATTTAGAGTGCAAACAATGGTTGATCTTGGTACTAGTGGCTGCCAATAGTAACACTTTACAATAAGCTCCCATTTGTTAAAATTAGTTAATGCATTAGGTGTCATGAACAAACAATGAACAATATATATTTTTTACAGCATTTAATGTTA
The DNA here is from genome assembly GCA_032164185.1 of Moxostoma hubbsi. Lineage (NCBI taxonomy): Eukaryota > Metazoa > Chordata > Actinopteri > Cypriniformes > Catostomidae > Moxostoma > Moxostoma hubbsi. The sequence continues at coordinate 6,549,879 of JAVLUX010000024.1, forward strand.
GTTAATAAAAATACAATTGTTCATTGTTGTTCATGTTAACAAATGTTGTTAATTAATGGTAACAACAACAACAACAACAACATTAATATAAAGTGTTACCAAAAGTAAAACATTACTTATTAAAAAAATCTGGAGCGTACACTCCTATTTGTAATGGTCTGTCCCAAACACACGCTTTCTTTTTGGGGGGTAAAGTGTGAAAGACTGAAGATTTCCAGGGTTCCCCATGGGTTCCCTTCTAATGACATTTCCATTATTTCCCTATCTTTTGTGATTATGGTTCGAAGAAATAATTCTGAACTTAAACATTTATGTTCATTATAGCAATTTCAATGTCTGTGTCAGATTGTATCATTTCCATGACTTCTCCAGTCCTGGAAATCACACGTTTAAAATTCCCTGATATTTGCAGGTTTTCCATGATCATGGGAACCTTGGATTTCCTATCAATGGCCTGCAGGGTCTGCGTTGTATTTTATCAGCTTTTTAAATGAACAGTTTACCCAAAAACAGAAATTCTGTCATCACTTACTCACCCTTATTTTCTGTGAACATGTACATGATGAACATGATGCTGAACACTCAATATTTCTCATATTTTTGATCTTCATCCATTCTTTTTCAATGGCCGGTCATTTCAGTGTGACTTTGTGCCATTTTGTACAAAATTTGTACAAATGCATTTCAAATCAAACTTACTTGTTAAACATTAAAGCACACAAGTGTGATGTATATAGTACAGAATGTTTTCTTATTTTATTTAATATTGCTAAAATTATCCACAAATAATGCTTTTTTCATTCAAAAACTGAGGTGCATAAGCTCAGGTCAGTGAGGCCTATGATGAATAATCTCCAAAAAGAAATACAAAACCTGTGCTAATTAAAAGAAAACAAGATGATTATAATATAGCAAATTTTAATAAGCCGGTCATATTGACCGGGAACACCAAATTAGGTACAAATTTTCAACACATGGGTTAATCCACCTCCCTGCCCAGTAGGTGGTGATATCCACAATGAATGTGAATATCCAAAAACAAAAGAAAAACCCCTAGGAGAGAATGGCATTTAGGAGGGCTGTTTGAAAGTTGAGATTTATTGTAGAAAAAAGACTTAAACATTGATCTGTTTCTCACCCACACATCATATCACTTCTGAAGACATGGATTAAACCAGTGGAGTCGAATGGATTACTTTTATTCTGTCATAATGTGCTTTTTGAGCTTCGAAGTTTTGGACCATGTTCACTTGCATTGTATGGATCTATAAAGCTGAAATATTCTTCTAAAAATCTTCATTTGTGTTCTGCAGAAGAATAAAAATCATACACATCTGGGATGGCACAAGGGTGAGTAAATGATGAGATCATTTTCATTTTTGGGACGGAATATTCCATTAAGTCTTTTGTAGTCACATGATTGCTTTGTGTGATAAACAGGCCGAAATTAAAGTTATTTAAATTGCCACAATTAAAGCGCTTCCTGTGCTGAAACTCTGAAATCAAATATGCTGACTTTACACGCATCAACTGGATAACATCAATCAAGTTTGGTTCAAGACATTCCATGTTCCTCAGAAAAAAACAGAAAGTCATACAGTTTTGGATCAATATGAGGGTGAGTAAATGATGTCAGAAATTACATTTTTGGGTGAACCACATTACACTTAATTTCAGAATTGATTTTGTGTGTTAACTGTAATGTGAAATTTTCAGTGTTCCCTTCCTGCACAAAGACAGATAAAAGCTAATCAGTTTAACTATTAATCAGAATAATTGGATGTACAGCTTGTAGTGTGTAGGTTAAGGGGATTGCGAAAAAAAGCAAGAAAGAGAGGATGAGACAAATTGCAAAATTAGAATTAAATAAACCTGCATGCTATATGCCACCAAGTCATCTACAAAGAGTATGGTATGGAATCTCCTTGGACCCTGTAGGTAAAACATAGAAGGCCCACTCTTCACCATTAGTGTGGGTCTTAGTTCCACGCCTCCAGCACAAGAAAGTGCATGAGGTTCCTTTGAAGTCAGCAAACTGCTTCATATGCGCATTGTATTGTAATTGCAGCTGCGATAAGGCAGAAATAAAAACATCCCAATAAATCAAACACAACAACGAAACAAAACAAAACAGACAAAATTGTTTAAAGAGAAACAGGGATTATAAGACAAATCTCCAGGTTTCTCCACTAGAAATATGAACAAAATCCATTCTGTTGCTTTTATTATGGCACCTTTTGTGTGGTTGGCATCTTGTATCTCCTCTCCTGTGGTGCCGGTGAGGTGGGACTCCGGGGTTTGGGTTGGGTGGGGTTCCAGTTGGGGCCACAGCAGGATCGGGTGAGCTCCGGCGAGGCTGGCAAGCTGCTGGGTGGGCTCAGGGGTCAAAGCGTGGTGCTCTGGCCTTCCTCCTCAGAAACAGAGTCCCTGTCCGGAGAGCTGACCATGCCAAAGGAGCTCCGACATGGAACCACCCTGAACTCGTCCAGCAGGCTGTCTAGATTGACATTGATGGGGGGGATTTCCAAGCTGAAGATATCTGCTTGAGAATCATGGAAAATTATGGCCAGAGCGATGTGACAAAGACATTTACATTAAAACATAGAGAGACATGATGAAAGTGGTGATGATGAGGATGTTGAAAAAGACAAAAGGAGAGAGAAAGCAAAAGTTGATTCAGTTCCCAGGTCGATGTTAGAGGCACAGTCAGCGAAGGGTGTTGAATGTGTGTTGTAGCTGAAGAGGGGCACGTAAGATCATTTTCGGGCATTCTACACAGGGATTCTGTCACATTGAGTCATTGAGGAGAAAGGGGAGTTATCTGTTTCCTTTGAAGCCACTAGTGTTCTCTTCTCCTGCCTCAGTGCAAAATCCTTAATAGAGTCATATAAAATAGAAAGTAATACATAAAGCTTTTTGTCATTTTTTTGGAGAAAGTAAAATAACAGAAACAATAACAGTTTATACACACCACAATCAGTGTTGGGGAACGCAACTTTTAAAAGTAACACGCATTACTCCTAAACATGCTAATCAGGTTATATCAAACATGATCACAGGAAATTGACATGCTACTTCCAGATGTCATGTACCCGGAAATTGTCCCCATATACTGCCGAATTACTGACATGTGCAATCCCCAAACAGACATTTTTTGCGTCAAATAAAATGTGTTTACCCTCCCTCTGGCACTGCTGGTAGCCCGTTACACATGCAATCTTCGGGTTCTAGTCCTATAGAAACCAGGAACTTGTAACGTTCACATGAAACATGGTGAACGTGATTTGGCGAATGCTTTGTTACTATAAAATATTTATATATTTTTTCTTTAGTTAAGGGTTAGGGAGTAGGGCTCATGAAATATATATTCCTGTTGACTATATTATGTCAATTTCACTCGCTTTTGGCGCCCCTCTGTGGACACTTCACTTCAACAACACTTCCAGCTTCAGCCACTGGGGGTACTGATTCGAATTTCGGTAAACACAGACCAAATTCAGCAACAGGACTTTCGACCTCCTGTTGCCGAATTCACAGCATGATCAGTCAGTTACACTGTTACTTCTTACAAAAAGTAATGTTTTTGCTTTTGCGTTACTTTTTTTTCCACTGTCAACTAGCTGAGAGCCTCTCAATTAGCAGGCTAGCAGGTGTTTTGATAAACTTAAACGATACAAGAACAAATATACCATGAAAATGGGCATTTTAATGGGTGGCAGAGAGGCGACATACTGTAAATGTAGACACAGGAGGAACCAAAATTGTGGGAAACAATGCATTGCATAATCAAATGTAACGATTCAAAAAAGTTGCCAATTGTGGTCTTGTACACTGATTTTCATGACAACGGCAAAGTTGAAGGCTCTTTACACAAAACTTAAGCAGCATAAATTGTTTCTTCCTGCTTTTAAAACTAAATCTAACTAAATTTGGAGCTTTACGCTTAAAACAAGACAAATCTATTTGCCAGTTGGGTAAGAAAAACTTAATTCTGAAAACAGCTCTAATTACCTTACACACTTTTGCTTCTCAAGAAAATTGGTCTTGTTTTTAAGAGTTTTGCAGTTACAGTATGGGAAAAGGAGATGTTTCCAATTGTGCATTACTTATTTGAAAAAGTAACTCTAGTTTTATGCCATAAATTAAAAACATTATGCATTTAGGGCTGTCCACATTGAATGCGTAATTGCGTCCATCTGTCGTCAATAGATTTCCCATGTAAACATTTGCTTGATGGATGTCTTTGACCGTTGTTGCTTTTTCAGCATCTTGACCAAGAGCTGCATTTTTTTTTAGATGCCATGTCAGGTTAAAAACACCTCTCGAGACATCTGCGTTCTGCTCTATTGGTGGCTCTGCATCTAGCTTTGTTCAGTGCAATTACACATTCGGTGTGAATATAATCCCCAACACTGATCACAATGACCAAAAAAACTCCACACGGAGAAAACAAGGTGGTTGCAAAGTGAACACATGGTAACAGTAAGAACCTTGTCAGTGGACTATGCAGATTGGTGGACTGTATTCTGACTGTGATAACATCCCCTATGTAAGAATGAGATGGACGCGGATAGCATAGAGTTTCATTTGTGCTCTGCGATGGATTCGATTTGGAGAGCGTTTGCGTTTGGGCTTTTGGGAGGGGGCATGAGCAGGCATGGAGGATGTGAGGTCAGGGCCCGAGGCATTGAGATGAACTTCAGAAGCGACGACGTTAGCAAGTGTTTAATGTTTCTCTGGAAAGTAAGAGTGTAAGCCATGCACAGACCAGTCTCACACCATGCACAGACTACACTGACAGGAAGATGAAACCAAGGACAGCCCAACGACTTGGAAAGAAATGAGAGTGTTACGATATGAGAAAGAGAGCAAGGTTGCAGAAGGCCCCAGATTCAGCCACAGCACCAGGCCAGACGGTGTGACATGAGGCTATGACACGGGCACTGCATGGTCTGGCTTACCCTAAATGTCCCCCTCACACTCAGCCCACACTCAGTCCCTGGCCTCACACAGCTGCAAGGTGCACAACGATGACAGGGGATAAAAGAGTCACATCAATCAGTGCTCAGGAGAATGACTGACAGACACGCCTCACATGAGACAACATACAGTCAGTGCCACACAGCGGGCCACTAAATGAAACAAACACCACAGAACCTAACTTGAGAGGAAACAGCCTCACACTGACAGTGAGACTATAACTAAGGCTGGTTCTGAACTTTAAAGGGATAGTTAATCTAAGAAAGAAAATTCTCTTATGATTTACTCATCCTCATGCCATCCCAGATGTGTGTGACTTTCTTTATTTTGCAGAACACAAATGTCGATTTTTAAAAGAATATTTCAGCTCTGTTGGTCCATACAATGCAAGTGAATTGTTGCCAGAACTTTGAAACTTCAAAGAGCATATAAAGTAAGCATAAATGTAATCCATAAAACCCCAGTGGTTATATACATATCTTCAGTAGCAATATGATGGGTGTGGGTGAGAAACAGATAAATATTTAAGTCCCTTTTTTTTTTTTTTTTTACTATAAATCTCCATCTTTGACCAGCCCGGGCCAGTAGGTGGCGATATGCACGAAGAAAGCGAATCACCAAAAAAACAAAAGAAGAAGAATGTGGAAGTGAAAGTGGCGATTTATAGTAAAAAAGGACTTAAATATTGATCTGTTTCTCACCCACACCTATCATATCACTTCTGAAGACATGGATTTAACCACTGGATTCTTATGGATTACTTCTCTGTTTCCTTTATACTGTATGCTTTTTAAGCTGCAAAGTTTTGGACACCACTCACTACAGAGCTGAAATATTCTTCTAAAAATCTTTATTTGTGTTCTGCAGAAGACAGATAGTCATACACATCTGGGATGGCATGAGGGTGAGTAAATAAGATAATTCAATTGTTTGGGTGAACTATCCCTTTAAAGGTAAAGTGTGTAATATTTTTTGTTATGCTAAATACTTAATTCTATCCCTGTTTAATGTGGATAAAAAACTATAAGTAGGCCATTTGTGTACTAAAAAGTAAATAATAATATATAAAAAAAAGGTTCATTTAGATGTTAACATTTTTTATGTTAACATTTAAAAAAATACAAATAATAATAATTCAGTGTAGGTTAGTCTCATGTAAACAGACTTCAGAATAGAGTGTGGTCCATAAGGAGTGCAAAAGTCAGGTTCCGGAAGTAAAAATCGCATTTATTTTTTCCACAGGTAAATTAATTTTGAACAATAATAACAAATAAATCTTTAAAACCTCCAAAGATGGCCAATCAAGCACTGCAGCGAGTGAAAATATATTGTTTTTATACTAATAATCAACTTTAAATCAATAGTTTTATATTTGACCAGCATTTTTTATTTGAGTACATCATTTGCAATGCTTCATGGGAGTGTAGTTCATGCCCTCATGAAAGACATCTTGTTCCTTTGTCCTTTTGTCCAATTTACAAATACATTTTTGCCTCAAACAAAAGTTTAAGGATTTTATTAAAATCCCTATGGTTAAAATGAATGGGAAAAATACAGCCGGAACCAAGACGGCTGAAAAAGTGGACAGGCTCTATTGTTGGTTATTCTTCCCAAGAACCTCCCAGAAAGAAATCGTCTGACATATAAAGCGACCAATCACAGTTTGTTTTGTTTTTAAATGTTACAGGCTGATTTGTCTGAAATGGATTATACCACAATACAAGTTCCATGTAAAAATATGCATTAAATTCATGGCACGGCACTCTCTGTAAATGGTTGTACAGACCGCACCGAAATATAATAGCAGAAAATGTCTCGATTGTTTCCATCAAATAGTCCATCACAGCTACTGATTATATAACAGACAAAAGTAAGAAAAAAAGAGGAATTTATAGTTCTGCTTGTAGATATCTTGATAACTTGCTACTAAGTGCCTCAAACAAAACTGAGTATCTTTCAAAGACTACATGCCACTAACTCCTAGAAATTGCATTAACCCATCTAATCATATAGGAATTGGCGTTTGTCAGCGAACACTTGCCATTTTTTGGTGAACTATATGCATTACATTGTCAGTGAACAAATTGTAGAGGTCCACGGGCACGTCATCTGAGGCTTTTAGACTACTTGTATGCTGACTTTCCTGAACACTGTGGCTCGGTTGCATGTTCAAAATGTTACTTTTTGTAACATGTCACCACGGGCAAAACCAGTGGTGAGCACCTATTTGTCCAAACAATGAGAGAAGGGAGAGTTTTTGGGAAGCTTATTTGAAAAGAGCAACATCCCTGGGCTTAGAGTGAATGTTTCATAATTTTGTTAAAGTTGTAGAACTAGAATATCACATTTAGGATGCAACATTCAGTAATTATAAATAATAGTATACTGCACTGTACATCTTAAAGGTAACTGAATCTATAGGCACCCCATATTATGAGACATAAAGGTTAAACCGAATTATCATAGGGGACCGCATCCTTATAGTCCATCGCCTGAGTAGGATGGAGAGACAGACAGTTTGAGAGAGGGATGCTGGATCCCCATTCGTGATGTTGCCACTGAGGCATGTTTACCTGTGGACATGCTCTCTCCGGGGGACAGTCCGTCAAGCAGACCCTGCTCCAGGGATTGGGGGGCCGTAGGGGGGACGGTGGGTGGTTGGGGAGGGGGCAGACTGGGTCTCTGCCTGGGCTTTGTGGTGGGCCGGTTCTTTGTGAGTGTACCAGTCAGAAAGGGTGGAGAGGACAATGAATGGGGTCCCCCTAACGGGGTCTGGCCAGGGGAAGAAGCGGACACGTGTCCAGGGGGACAGCCCAGACCGTAAGGGGAGGGGGTACTTGGAGGAGTGGGGGACAGGCTGACCGGAGACGGCTGACCTGTGGATTGGTCTGACATCACCCCCGACTGGCAGTAGGGAACCTTGGGCGCCACAGGGGCAAGTTTCTTTGAGGCTGTAGGGAGAGACAGAGAAGACAAAATCACATGTACATGCATGTAACTCTTAATGACTCTTCAACCCTGTTTACACATGGTGTTAAAATCTATCTTGGGTGTTTGCAAGTGAACAGAAATGCAAGTGGACAGAAATACAGTAAAGGTGAAATTGGAGTAAGGGACATAAATGATCCCTCAACCAGGACACAATAAACGATAAGGCCTATTACAGATAGTTTGCTGCAGTAAAAACAACAACAAAACACAATTTATTTGCATGAGATGTACTGTACATATTGCAAATATATGACGTCCTAGTCATTTGCATACAAAGTGTGAAAACCAAATTCATGCTGAAAAATACTTACACTGCAAAACATTTTTTTCATAATTAGTATTTTGTCTTGTTTTTAAAACAATAAATATTTACTTGATCAGCAAAATGGCATAAAAATCTGCCAATAGGGTAAGAAAAATAAAAAATGTTCCCTTTGAATTGTTTCAATTGTTTCTTGTTTTAAGCATAAACCTCACTAGAGTCACTGCATTTAGTTAGATTTCTCTGACAACAAGACAAAATATTTAATATTTAATTTACTTGTCAAGTAAATTTATCTTGTTTTAAGAATGTACAGTATTTTTAAAGGAAAACAAGACAAAAATACTAAAGAATTATTTTTTTTGCAGTGTATTTTGGTAAAGTATTCAGGGTGTTAGGTAAAAATCCTATACATTTTTTAAAATACATTTTTGAGTCCATACTTGTATTTGTTTATTGGTTTTATTGTTGTTATTTTTTGGTCTCTAAGCCCCTCTGACCTCTGCAAAACTAAAAATACAATGGACAATGTCTCACCTACTCTCTTAAAGCGACAGTCCACCCAAAAATTGTAATTCTGTCATTGCATATTGACCCTTAGGTTGTTCTAAACCTGTATGTCTTTCTTTTTTACATTGAATTCACAAGGATATATTTTAAAGAATGATGAAATTGCTGATTTCAGACAATAGTATTTGACCATGACTCATTTTAAAGTTTAAAAAGCTCCCAAATGTGTTTTAAAATTAAGTCCATGAGACTCAGGCATCATATTCCAAGTATTCTGAAGGCATACAATCATCTAGGTTACTAGTGTAACCCCCGTTCCCTGATGGAGGGAACGAGACGTCGTGTCGACTGTAGTGACACAAGGGGCTTCTTTCGGGGGCCTCGGATACCTCTGAATATGAAAAAGTCCAATGCCAAATTGGCTAACAGAATTTGCATGTCCTGGCCCCGGACATATGGGTATAAAAGGCGGGGATTGTGCATCTGTTCAGTCAGGTTCTGCAATAGAATAGTTCTGCGAGTATAAGGTTCGGCCATTACAGCGGCTTGCTACAGTGTTGTGGCAAGGAGGACACAACGTCTCGTTCCCTCCATCAGGGAACGGAGGTTACACTAGTAACCTAGACGTTCCCCTTCTGCCACTCACTCGATGTTGTGTTGATTGTAGTGACACAAGGTGTCCTTATTCAATAGCGCCACCTACACTGAACCATGTTACGTGATCTGCTGATGCTGGTGCATCAAGCTATAGCGTGCCAAAGGAGCATGGGCATCAGACTGCATGTAACCTTCCCCAATGCCCCACTAAGACATCATATTGTTTTTTTTAGGTTCCCGGCATCCGACCAAGGATTTCCCTTGAAGGGTGGGAACAAGCGACGTGACAAGCATGGGAGCGCCCCACCGCGGCCCTTTTCTCTCTGTATGTTTCTCCTCATATAGTGTTAGATGCGGCTGGGGCCATCTAGCTATAACACGCATCAGGGATGGCGTTCTTTTCCAGTCCTATTCTTTCAGGGGGAAAAGACCCCATGGAGACCACAGCCTGCCCAGTCTCGGGAGGTGAAATGCGGCAAATATGTCACGTGGGCCTGTTACACCACACATGGAAGTAGCGCAGTGGTAAGTCCTGCCTAATGAGGGGCAGAGGGGACTGCCCAAGGGGGACTGTCCACCTGACAGGGGGACTGTACAGCGGAAAATACATCACAGGAGGTTACCGTGATAACCGGCACCTATGGATACAGACTATAGCAGATCTAAATATTCTTTCTCAGTTTTCATAATCAATACACCTAAGTAAATTTAAACAAAACCTAATTGTTAGTTGAGGATGTGAGGTCATGTTTGTTCTTCAGCCAGACCTTAAGAAGGAATTTATGGTCAGACCTTGCAAATGTTATTTAAATACCTCTTTTAACATAATTAAATACTATTTTATGTAAATAAACACAGTATTAACCATTTTGTTTTTACATGTAAAAGTATAGGTAAGATAAAAATGGATAAAAAAGTTTGGCTGCAGTCAGTTTATAAATCCCCAAGATTATTTACTTATTTTTAAATAAACATATGTGGCAAACAAAAACAGAAATGAGTGGTTGCAACATTCTTTAAAATGTCTCCTTTTGTGTTCTGCTGAAGAATGAAAGTCATATGGATTTGGAACAACATAAAGGTGAGTAAATAAAATAATTCTCATTTTTGGGTGAACTATTACTTCCATTTACCGGGTCATTAAAAATCTTTGGTGTCCCTCATTAACTTGTGTGTAAACAATGACTTTTAACAATTATTTTACATATACAATGTACAAAACAATGTACAATTCCATAAATAAAAAAATAACTGTTATAAATAATGACATCATCATCCTCTCAGGATGTGAACTCTACAAGTATGAAATAATAATCATGACAAAAACATTTAATCAATTCAAATACATTTTTTAAACTGTTAATGGTGATTGGATCACCTGATATGATAATTGTGATATTACCAGATATAAACAGGGCCTGAAAGAATTTTATCCTTACACTTCATGAAAAATCAAATTATTAAAATGATTAAACAGGAACCCCTGTGGGACGAACCTTTGCGTAAGGTGTGGGGGCTTTGCTCGGCCGAGTGTGGAGACTGGCTGTTGCTCTGCTGACCGCAGACAGTGGGTACTGTTGCTCCTGATGCCTGCAAGAGCTCCTTGCTCTTCAGAGTGCTGGAAAGAGAGACAAACATGACTGCCTGCCATCAGTCTGCGCCCACCATCTCATTATGACAAACAGTGTTCAAGCGCCTCACACTTCCCCATTGCTACAAATAAATCGTTAGAATAACGGCTTTAGTGCTACATGGATGTGCTGCTGGTTTTGATGGTCTCTAAATTTACATTATGCTAGCTATGCTAGCTGAACTTCTGATGCGCCTGATGAAAAAAGACCAGCTTAAACCAGCCTAAGGTGGTTTGCTAGTCTCCCAGCCTGGTCTAGCCGGTCTGTTTTGCTGATTTTAGAGGGTTTTTGGCACTAGTCAGCTGGTCATGCTTGGAGTCCAGCTAAACACCAGCTTGGCCAGGCTCGAAAACCATCTTGGCCAGTTAAAGACCAGTAAACCACGGTTTAAGCTGTTTTTTTCTTCATTAGCTGCAATAGTTTTTTATTATTTACAATTATACATTTATCCAAAGTGACTTACGGTATATTCAAGCAACATATTTTATCAGCACGTGTGTGCCCTGAGAATCAAATTCATGACATTGGCGTACATAGTGCAATACTCCACCAGATGGGCTACAGGGACCAAAAGTACTTGATTACACAAAATAGATGTTGTTTTTGTTGCTAACTGCTCAGATTACACAAGGGAATTTTTCAACATTCATATCACCATCAAAAATCTATTCTCCATTTCCTTTTGTGTGGGTGTGACTTTTTTTTCCAAAGACATGTGAAGGTGGATTTGCACCGTGTGTGTTTCTCATCCGCGTCAGCAGGAGGGGGATTGAGTGCCCTTGCACAGCAAACACACAAACATACACACACCCTGCATGTATCTTTAATATAACTGAGCATGTGGAGCTTGTTTGTCACACTGACAGCTCTATTGAGGTGCCTCTCTGTCAACTCTGTGGAAGATAAATCTGTTTATATGTGCACACATGGACATATGAGCACACTACATCTATAGCTGTGTAGATATGCAGAGAATGAGTCTGCAATATCTACATCTTTGTGGCTATGTTTGGAATGTTCCCACCACATCTATGACTCAATCGCTGCAGTTCTAAGCATTGAGGACTTTTGAATGAAGTGTAGATATAGGTGTGGAAACTCTATTAAGCAGTCTTGCTTTTGAGACACAGTCAACAGAATTAGTATGGCCTAGTGCAGGGGTCGGCAACCTTTTTGAGATGTAGTGCCATTTTTTATTTTCCTTGTTAAAGACTGTGACTGGCCTAGTGGTTCTCATCTAGTTTTGCTTCAGGAACCAAATTGTACATTTGACATATGTTGCAATCCAACAGTGTCAAAATGTTTTGTTGTGCAATGAAGTAACATTTTCTTAAAATAAAACATTTACATTCATTAAAGGGGTCATGAAATGGAAAATCTAATTTTCCTTGATATTCAGACATATAAGAGGTAACTGTACTATAAAAATATACTGTGAATTTCAGAACTCAAAACTTCCGCCCCAGTCTAAAAAGAGCATTTATAGTTCCCACCAGTTTGAAAAGTCTCGATTTCAAAACTGCATGTTTGTGATGTCACAAGACATTATATTTACACACCCAGAACAGGTCATCACACCCTTGTCCCCACCCACTGGCGCTCAGTTCATGTCGTAAATCAGAGAGGGAGAGACAGGCCTAGTGTGTCCAACAATCCCCGAACACCAAAAGTAACCCATTTGGACTTTCTTGAAGTTTTTTGTGCACATAACATGCATTACACAGACGTCTTTGACCACTTTTAAAAGACACAGTGTCAGTTACAACATAGAAAAGGAGACTCCGTTCTGATTCATTCAGCTGCTCTGCGTCTTGCTGTTGTTGCACCCGTTTGTGCTATTTTTTTGTTGGTGTATGTAAACAAGCACTAGCTGGACATCTTTGACCATTTAGATGCATTTCTGGCGATCTGTGCCTCAGCTCACCGTTCAATGAACTGTTTGTGCGGCTAACATCAGCGTGGACTGTTTGTGAACCAGCCATAATTCAAGCTTTGCAAACGAACTGTTATTGAAGAATGGGCCAGTTAAAACACTTGGACTTGTCAGCAAAACCGCGATTAAACAGTTTAATTCATGAATATTTCAAATGTCATGACTGTTTGATAGTTATGGTGCTGATGTGCTTGAGTGAAGTTTAATATATTCGAATACAATGTGTTGGATGTGTTATGTGTAAACCTGAAATATAGTTTTATAATGTTGTGGAGACCTTGTTTATTCTTTTCCAGTTGAGTTTCAAATATGGCTGAATTTGAAGGTCTGCTGGATGTTAGACAATCAGAACAGTGGGCGTTTACATTGAAGTTTAAAGGAGACACGGAGGACAAAGCCGAGCGATTCAGTCAGTGGGCCAGATACAGGGTGCAAAATTAGCATATATTACTAAACAGTTTTAAAAAGAGCAAAAAAACTTGAGTGACATTATCAGTGGACCTAAAAAATTTTTTTAAAAAAAAAACAAGAAAAAAGAAAAATAGCATTTCATGACCCCTTTGATAGTACCATTAACTGCTTACGACAAATGTTTTCTGATAAAAATAAAATTCTTAAAACAAGATACATTTGAAGCAAAATTACATATTTTCTTGTTTTGTTTTCAGACAAATCTAAAAAGATTTAGTAACATTTATGATTATAACAAGAAAGAAAAAAAAATAACTATTTGCCAATGGGGTAAAAAATAAAGAAAACAAACCTGATTCAAAGGGGACATTTTTTTTAAATTTTTTTTTATTTCTTACCCCATTGGCAATTACCCCCTTGTTTAAAGCATAAATCCGACTGAATTATGTTACATTTCTCTGAAAACAAGACTAACAATTTTTTGTCATTATAGTTCTCAAGTATTTTTCCCCCTTGTTAAGGATGTTTAGGCATTTTTACCAGAAAGTAAGACTAAGATTCTCAGTAGGAAAATATTTTTTTGCAGTGTATGCCAACCATGTATTTCTTTGCTGCAAGTAAACATGTATTTAATGTAGTTTGGGTCATATTTTTCCCCCTTGCATAGTTTTATTCATGGTTTCAAATGATGAGAGGAATCAAGCAGATGCATTTGTGCCAAAATATCAAAAAGTCTGACTGAATGAAAAAGTTGATAAGCCTATTTATTCTGCTACCTAATTTTATATTACCCTTAAACGAAGGAGACTTGACTCATTTACAATAATCTATATTAAGGTGTTTACCAAATTAAGCTTTTTAATAGTCTTTATATTTCACCAGATGAGGTGTTCTGTATATACTGTATTTCACCAGATTAAGCTTTTTTATTATAATTCACAAAATATGAAGTTGGACACAGATATAACAAATTCTCATAAGGTGTCAATAACTACGTTTCCATCCAAGGATTTTTTTGTGAAAAAAGTTTCAAAATAAAACGAAGGAATGCAAATTATCGTGTCGACACAATAATAATAATAATACAAATATTATTATTAAGTGTCGACACAATATTTTTCTGTTTAACTCTAGCGCATAAAATGTCGATACTTCAAATGACGAGAAAAGCTGGTTTGGAAACACTTTTTGTCATTATACCATGATGACAAGGAATACATCTTTGAAAGCCAATTTATTGTTCGTAATTATGGATTGATCTTAATGGCATATAGTGCTACAAACATGAATCTTCCAGAAGTGACAAACATCTCGAATCATGCACATCGACAAATGCACGGAGAACAAATGAATGGTCACTCTTTGTAATTAATGTAATCGTGGTAGACATCTGTTTATTTATAAAGTTTATTTTCCACACCATTCAAAATAATAGACGGCAGTCATGGAACTAGCCCATATTACAAAAAACATATTTTCTGTGCATAAAGATGTTTAAATTAAAAATAAATACACAATACCTGGATAAAAGCTTTAATTTTTGGAACACTAACAGCCCAATTCTATTAAATTATTGTTTCTACTTTTGAAAAAATGCTGGCAAAATTCCCTGTATTCAATTAAATAAATTACCAAATAAATAAAGCATTAAATAAAATAATTACCAAAGGAAAAAAGTATTTTTAGACCTATATATGCCTTTTCTTTACACAAACTTAAAGTAGCTTTACCCAGTTCTGTAGATGAAAAAAGCTGTCTGGATGACATTCTCAGAATGATCTACATTTTTTTTCAAGACTATAAACTATCAGAACTATTTGTCCAATGCCGAGTTCACTTAAAAAAAATGAGCTTTTGAACATTTTAAAAGTTTTAAATATTCTAAATGTAATCCTCTTTACCTCAGATCGCATTTGCTGAGCTTCTTCAGATAATAAATTGCATTATGACGCTAAAATTATTTTAAAATGACAATCAAGTTCAGTTGGCCGTTAAAAGTTGCTGGACAAATATGTGGGACATAATGCAGTTGTGATGGCGATGTTTTAGATTAGATGATTGTTCAAAATAGCCTTTTGAATATCATGAATGTATCAAATGTAAACACTGATATTACAACTCATCAATTGTTCTTTAATAGCGGTGCACACAGCATATACACATCGATGGATGGTCTTTATACTAAGACTGAAAGTTCCAGCATGATGATTCACTTCGGGTCAAAACCGGTGGCAACATCAGGACCGATATTACAGTCCTATCAGAAGGGCAACAGCTCAATTTTGGTTGCGATTCCTCGTCTTCTGATTTTTATTTGTGAAATTAAAATGACAGTAAGCTGTCTAATTTCAATGAATTGTCTAAATACTCGCCCCATTTTACCAAAACTTCAGAGGAAAAAAATTAGGGACATCTGGGAGGGTAAATGTACACAATTGGCGATAAACACACTAACTGTTTTTATTTCACCTCTAGAGGCCACTGTTATGCTGTAGAATTGGGGAAAAAAATATCTGCAACTATCTGTATACAATTTTGCAGATAACTGATAGTTCCAAAAAGCAAGTATTAGCACCTATTATTAATCTGTAAAACCAAAATATCGGTCTACATCTAAACACATAAATTGATGCAAAAATGTCTGATGGGAAATGGTGCTTGTCAGTAATTTAGCAGAATGGGGTAAATTTCAGCATACATGTTGATCAAAACATATCAATGCAAATCATTTTTGGGTCACAACACCAGTTGAGAACCACTGGCTTTTACTGTTCCTGCTGAAGCTGAGTACTCCTAATAAAGATCTCATATTGATCTTTATTACATTAATGGTGTTGGCATGTGTGCAGCAAGCATTAAGAATTAATATAATTCTACTGACATTCCTGCAACCTTCAAATAAATGGGGAGACTGATGATACAAAAACAGAGCACTCTTCAATTCCCACTTCAATGTCATTTTTGGCCTACATTACAAGGGCTGTAAGGATGTGAAATGACTTATTACATGTCTTATTAGAACTTATAATTTGATTTGGTAAACGTTGTTAAAGCCTCATGGCAATTCAAATATTTCCCCATTACATTTGGCTTCAAAGTACTCAAATTATGATGGTTATTCAATAGGGAAGATTTTAAACTTGTGCTAAAATGATGACGTGACCATTTTTACTCACAGTATGAATTTATGTCTATTGCTCTGTTCCAAAACCTAGTGAGCTGTCTTGCTGTCTACATTCTGCATAGGTAGCTAATGTACCTCCTAAGGCAGAATCCTAATGGAAATGTAACCTCATAAATTCGATTTTAAACACTCTGGGTTAGCAGACCAAAAAATCTTTTTAAAATATTCTTGTACTTGAAAACATATCATATATATTTTTGCCCTATACAAAACTCTTTAGAATGAGAAGGCCCCTTCCCCCAATACCACTTGCCAATGATTTACAAAAGCAATTAGCAAATCAGGGTTGTGCAGTGGACAAGCCCTTCAATAAGTACCAAACTTTTAGTTTCAATAGGAAATATGCCATTCGTGTGCATTACACAACTAGCGCTCATCAGCACAAGTGCACAAGAGACTCAAGAATGCTAACAGTGGATTTAGTGCCGGACATTAGCATGTTGCTAGGCTAACAACTTTACACTCTAATAAGCACAAAAATACATCGCACACATAAATAATGGGTGAAATAGTAATTTATTTATTTTTTAGATTAGCTTTTCGGTAATGAGTAAAATATGCATATATTTATAATTGACATTTCCCTCGACTCTTGGATTTTTTCATGAAGGATAATGCAATCCATCAGTAATTTTGCTTTCTTATTATTTGGAACAGTCAACCTAAGTGAGCAACTCAATACAACAACATTTTAGCATTCATTGTGGACAGACAAATTACGTGACACTGAAAACTGAAATCTTAAAATTTTCCGCGTGCCACTATGTCTCACGGCCAGTGCGTGCGAAGCAAATTTAATCATCAGCACAATTTGTGCTTACTGTCCGCATCCAGCTCAGTTTTTCTAGAAGCACAGGCAGTCCGCATCTGTGCGCTTTGTCTGTGTATACACCTGCTGTTGGTTGTACTAAAGAGTATCACAAAGCAGTCATAGTGCGTAGGCAGCAAACGCGTCTGGGTTTGTGCTCAAAACAGTATATTTTGACACATCGATTTGACAGTGAAATCAGAAACAGTAAGTTGACTTTTCTTTAAACACAGTCAGTCTGTGCTAATCGAAATGTGAAACACTGCCCCCAGTGGTCAAAGCGGTAAGTGTTGTTAGCCGTACAGGCAAGTGAGAATGCATATTTTAAAACTGAACCCCAAACCTAAACATCAGTAGAGTAAAAATGTAATGTTAGAGGGAAAAATGAAACCTTTTTGTGATGTTTGTGCTCATCACTGATTATACAAACATAATTACTTCCTGGTTTTAACGCAGGATCCAAACCCAGGCCTAAAGCAGTGGGATTCCGATAGGAACACTGATAGGAGATGCTGCTTGTCAGTGAGTTGGCATAATGTGGCCAAACTAAGGGTACCAGAACTCTCGGAAACACCAAGATGACTTCCAATGTTGATTTTGAAAGGTTAAGAGCACACAACTGTAAATGAGATATAACGGCACACGGAAAAATAAAGTATTCCCAAGCCTTTGTGTCACATTAGTGCATGGTGTCAGGCTTTGGAACAAAGCTAGTGTCTACGTACGTGCACATTTCTGTGGTGTTATGCTGGGGAGCCCCTTTTACAGAAAAATCTTATTGGTCCATATTCTCGCACCACATAAAATATCTTAAATTATATAAATGGCGACTGCGCTAGTGATGCATTGCACAACATTTACACTTTCAGTGTGGACAGTGAATTACTTGACACTGGAAACATAGCACAGTATTAGGCTTTGGAACAGAGCTAGTGTCTATACACTGTATGTGCATAGATCTCATTATGTAGCATTTGACTCAATTCATAAGCATCCATGTAACCATATGCAGCTCCATTCATGTATTTTAGCTTCAATGATCCACTTTCACTAAAGGCCAGTAACATCCTCAGTTGCTAGGCAACCTCAATGTTACAAAATATGAGGTATGAGATTGAAAAAGCAATAATATCAGAAAGAAATCTTAAAAGCGGGAGCTAGCATGGAGGTCACTAAGGTGACTGCTCGGACAGTGTGGGAAGCCCTGATGGCTGCAGGCAGGTGGAATTTACCTAGTCAACCAGGGGGGTCCTCTCTCGCGGGCACATGGACAGGCAGCCCACGGCGGAGGGGCGGAGGAGGGGAGGCTTGGGGGGTTTCCGAGGGACATGTCGTGGCGGGTCAGCATGAGAGGCGTTTTAAAGTAAAGGGGCGAGGCATTGGTGTCGGGCAGAGCGGCATGCGGCGCATCACACAAGGGGCCGTGTTTAGGAAAGTGCAGGCAGCTCGGTTTGGGGTTGGAGTTGATATCGAGTGAGGAAGAAGAGGAAGGGGGTGGCTGGGGCTGGAGCTGGGGGTGGCTGAAGCCAGACCAGCGCAGGGGAAGAGGCGGGGAGGTGGGAGGCTGGGATTCGGGTCCGGGGGCGACAGGCCGAGCACAGGGAGGGGGTTTGGGGTAGAAGTGGTGCGGGGCGGGGTGGGAGGAAGAGGATGAAGAAGGGTAAGGAGGGGGTGGCCGCTCCTCCACGTGGGACGCATAGACATATGAGGAATCCGGCCGATTGGGCGACACGTCGTCTGAGCTGCAGATATTGAAAACAATAAAGAGCAAACACAGGAGAGAGAGCTCTGGTCAACTGCACACGCATGAATGCGTAACAGGAAAGTGGATTTTCAGCTCCAGCTGTGGCTCTCTAATGTTATACAATATTTATCATAAAAATTCCATCAGGATCCTTTTTTTTCTGCAACTGTGCATGTTTGTCTCAAGCTGATATATGCATTTAGCCAGTTTAGCACACGGCAATGAGCAACAGGTTTAACAAACATCAAGCTTAGCAACGAAAAAGAGGCGCAAGGAAAGAATTCAAATTCCATTGATGAAAATAAAAACACAGCGATGCATTAAAACAAGAAAGAAAAATACACTGAAAATGACCTTGTGTCTGTGCACTGCACCAAGTCAAGATAAAATTCAAGTAAAAGCCCAACCTCTGATAAGAACGTCAGAGAGGAATGTCTTTTTCTTACTGCGTACAACCTATCCAGAGCGAGCACTGAAATCAAGGTCTACAAAACCCAGAGCAGTTAAACACAGACACAAAAAACCCTTTAATTGGCTGAAAGAGTCAAAGAGGGGAGAAGTTAAGCTTGTTAAGTTAAGCCATCACAAACCCATACTGCAATGACTGAACCATGCCAAGTCTTTAATGAATGATTTACATAGTATGGGCTTATGGATTTGATTAGTGAAATTTCATGAATGGTATGAATTCTTACATTCATTTGATGAGACAATCCTGTGATCCTGTAAATCTTTTGACATTTTAATCATAATAGAAGGTTTTGGATTGAGTTAAACCAACAACTACCACAAATTACCACAAAACTCATTAAATCCATGGCTAATAGTTATTGATGTTGGAGCTGTTGTTTTCCCACCAAAACTTCTTGATGTCATTAAAGAACCGGCTTATGTTAAGTTAAACAAGTCTAACAAGATGGATACATACACTGAAAAAATTCTGAAGTGGGGTTTAATTAAAATTAAATTAAAAGCTAGGGAACAAAGCCCACGCAGAAATTGCTAGTACATTTAACAGACCATATTTTCAAGTAAAGGCTACACGCAATTCTTGGTGGCTTAAAAGAGATAGTTCACCCCAAATGTTTAATTCTCTCATCAGTCACTTACCCTCATGCCATCCCAGATGTGTATGAATTTCTTTCTTCAGCAGAACAAAAACATATATTTCAGCTTTGTCCATACAATGCAAGTAGAGGGTGGCAAGGCCTATGAAGCTCAATAAAGGAGATAAAGACAGCATATAGGTAATCCATTCAAATCAAGTGGTTTAATCCATGCCTTCTGAAGCAATCCAGTTGGTTTTGGGTGAGAACAGATCAAAATATAACTCCTTTTTCACTGTTCATCTTAACATTGCAGTCTCTAGGCACAATCATGATTTCAAGCTCGATTACACTTCCTAGTGCTTGATGCATGCACATAGCGCTTGATGGCTAGAAAAGGTAATTTAACTTTAAATCACGATAGCCAGGGAGACTGGCTGTCAAGACGTACAGTGAAAAAGGAGTTACATTTTGGATATAGAAATGTAAATAGAATAGAGGGATATGGATTACCTTTATCTGCTTTTTGGAGATTCAGAGATCTGGTCACCATTCACTTGCATTGTATGGACCTACAGAGCTGAAATATTCTTTTAAAAATCTTTGTTTGTGTTCTGCAGGAGAGAAAAAGTCTCACACATTTGAGATTACATGAAGGTGAGTAAATTATGAGAATTTTAATTTTTGGGTGAGCTATTCCTTTAAGTAGAAATTATTTTGCCCCACAGTTTTTCCCATCCTGTATCCTGTCTCCACTCTTAATATTTCCTTTAATAATACTTATAATAATAAATAAAAATGTATATAAAGGTTGATATCCTCCCAGTGATTTGTTTACTGTTATGGTCGTTGAGCTGACAGAAAGGTTTGATATGTGTAAACATTAACCATGTTTTACTATAGTAATGTTGTAGTAACCATGTTTTTTTGGCAGAAAAAAACATGGTGTTAATTTAGTAACCATCTTTTAATTTTGTGGTTACTGTGATTTTACTACAAAATACCATGGTGATACAATGGTTACTGTAGTAAAACTAAGCTTAATTTTTATTTAAAAAAGGGAAGATAAGGTTTAGGGTGTCTGTGGGACTCTATAAACACAATAAACACATTGTTGTGATGCCCCTATACTGTATGTTAGTATTTAATCAGAAGTGCTACTTCGTGCAAAGAAGATGCTTTTTGTTGCCGTTTACACTAAGTGCAAATTGCATCTGCCTTCATTTTTACACATTTGAATTGAATACAAATGTAGAATTTACTTAGTATTTTTTTTACTTAAAACTTATATTCAATGTAGAAAGTATCCGAATCTTTTCTGCTATTATTTACTTAAAAAAAAATAAAATAAAAATTGTATTCACCTTAGACATTGTTAACCAATTAAACACAATTCCCAAAAGAACACATTATGCTTTACACATTTCAATTAGAAAAAGAGATTAATATAGACACCTAAAATATTTCTTTATATTTGCCAGTTGGTACATACATAGTACCTGAGGAAATGACAAATAAGCCAACATCTGTCAGATTCCTGCTTTCTCTATGTTGTTTTGTTTTTAATGTTGTGGCAGGATCCTGACAGTCTCGTCTCTGTATTGTTCTGTTTTTTTTGTTGTGCCTTGTCTCTTCTGTAAGTGCACTTGGCTGTGTTTGGTTTTTAATGGCCATATGTCTTTTGTGATTACCTTGCCCTCTCATTTGCCAGTTATCTGTCTGATTATTAGTTGATTGTCCCCACCTGCTTCCCTCGTTACCCTCTTTAGTTCCTTCCCTATTTAATCTCCCTATGTGCTCTGTCTTGTGCCAGTTTGTCATCTTTATTCTCTTTGACAGTCGGTCATGTTTGTATCTTGTTGGACTTGTTTGTTTTGTTGATTTTGTATTTGTTTCTCTCCCTTGTGAGAGTTATTTTTTCTGTTTCTAGTTTGTTTTTGTTCCATCGTGAGAGCTTTGTGTTCTGATTTTTGTCTTATTTTCAAATATTGCAAAAGCCCATTTACTGCCATCCTGCATCTGGGTCCTCATCTCTTGGTCTGGCAAACCCTGAAAGTACGAACTATCCAGTACTTGACCCAGCGGAGGTGTAATGGGCATCTTCCTCTTTCCATCTCTCAGCCAGAAAAGCTCAGGCAACCAGAATCCAGCTCAAACATCTCTACTCACTCCGTGTAGGGGAAGTTGATGTCAGGGATTTCACCAGCGACATCCTAATTGCGGCAGATGGGCTATATTTCAACGAAGCTGAACTTAAGGCCCCTGGGAGATGGGCTGGTGATTCTTTCATTTTGGGAGTTTGTGAGCTATGTGCACCATTGCAAGGGCAGCCTACCTCCTTTGACAGCTCCACTCTCCCAACCTGCCAAATCCCCAGTCCTCCAATTACCTGTACACGGAGAAGGAGGAAGAATGGCACTGCCTTTTTCTACCAGAAGTTACCTAGGTGGCAGCTGATTCTGCTACTGACTGCCAGGACATAGCTGAGCCTGCTGCTGTCCGTAAGGAGGTAGCAGAGTCGGCTGTGAACCGCCAGGAGGCGACAGAGCCCACTGTTATCATTTCACCCACACTCAAGAGGAGGAGGAGGAAGAGACGATCCTTGCCAGTGGCTGGCGACCAGCCTTGTCCCTTGCCAGTGGATGCCGCCCAGCTTAGTCCCTCACCAGCAGTCACCGCCGAGCCTGGTCTTATCCTTGTCCTGCCGCCAGCACTCCTGTCCATGGAGGCCATTCCCCCGCCACCGCCAGTGCTCCCGGAGGTCATTCAAATGTCGCCACTAGCGTTACCTGCCACGGAGGCCGTTCCCCTGTCACCGCCAGTACTACCGGCCACGGAGGCCGTTCCCCTGCCAACACCAGCGCTACCTGCCACAGAGGCCGTTCCCCTGCTGCTGCCAGCCCTCCCGGACACGGAGGCCATTACCCTACTGTCGCCAGCGCTCCCGGCCATGGAGACCATTTCCCTGCCACAAGGGCTCCTGGCCACGGAGGCCGTTCCCCTGCCACCATCAGTACTCCCTGCCATGGAGGCCATTCTCTTGCCAGAAAACTCTCCCGGCCCTAGTCACGAAGATCGGTATGTCATTGGATCTTACCATTTTATACCTAGCTACCACGTTCCTCCGTGTTTGGGCTGCTTATGTCTCTG
Organism: Moxostoma hubbsi; assembly: GCA_032164185.1. Lineage (NCBI taxonomy): Eukaryota > Metazoa > Chordata > Actinopteri > Cypriniformes > Catostomidae > Moxostoma > Moxostoma hubbsi. The sequence continues at coordinate 6,573,126 of JAVLUX010000024.1, forward strand.
TGCTCTCCCCTGCGGTCGCTGCCGATGCTGACCTCTCCCCAGCCACCGGCACCCAGCCTGACCTCATACTGTGTCTGGATAAGCATGACCCCACCCTTTTCCTGGAGCCTCCTCCCTATCCGCCGGACCACTCTCCCTTCTTGAAGCCACCTCCCGGATCAGTCTCATCTCTATATTGTTTAGTTTTCCGTTGTGCCTTCTCTTGTTGTGTTAGTGCATTTGGCCACTTCATTTTTCATGGCCCTCCTGCTTCCCTTGTTACCCTCTTTAGTTCTCTTCTCTATTTAATCTCCCTGTGTGCTCTGTCATTCGCCTCTTTGTCTGCTTTATTCTCTTGGACAGTAGGTCATGTTACCACCCACAGCTTTCTTTTCTATTTGTTTTCTTATTTTCAAGTATTCTAAAAGCACATTTACTGCCATTCTGCATCTGGGTCCTCATCTCTTGATCTGGCAGACACTGACAATATCTGCTTGAACCGAAGAAGTGAAAATAATTAACATTCACCATTTTTCCATCACTTCCATCAAATTTCTATCACCTGATTTTCCTAAAACTTTAATTTGATCCAAAATATTAAGACACATACAATCTGGACATAATAATATACTGCATATATACTGTAATAATAAAAAAGTGGCACAAGTAAAGCATGAAAGAGCAAAAAAAATTATGTCATTAAAATGCAAATCCATGGAAAGCGAGAGATGAAACAGTTAATTGCTGAATGGAAAACAATGGTGTCAAACATTAGTTTTAATTTTTTTACATTTAACTAGTTGTGACATGTGTATATACTGTATATTGAAATTATCATGGAATATAGATACAGTATGACAGAAATAGTGTGTGTGTGTGTTTACCTGCCCCTATCTGCAGGAGGGGGTGTGGGGGTTGGAGATGTGGCCAGCTCGCAGAGCTGCTCTGTGACCAGGGTGTCAGAAGGAGAGCCGGGTGGCTGTGCGCTGGGAGGAGTGGATGAGGCTTTACGTGCCAGTGTAGAGGAGCCTTTGCCCTTTACCCAAGATGTGTCCATCACTCTGACACCCACACTGCCCACATAAAGAACACAAATCAGTCAGATATTAACCATGAGCTGAACACAAAAAAAAAAACATCTAGATATACTTTACAGGAAGTAAACACTTTTTAATAACCTTTATTTATAACATTAACAAACATGTAATGCTTAGTCTCGCATAGTGGAATAAAGTCTGTCCACATAGACTAGAAGTCATCTGATTAACATGGTTTTTAATTATTATTTTTTACTTAATGTTTAGTGGAGAGCAAATCTGACATATTTACAATAATATACTCAATAATAAACTGGCAATGTACTAGCAAAATAAAATTTCAACCATCTCTTGCCATTTTTGTGTGTAATATAAACAAATGGTAGATGTGCCATCAGAGAAGCTTAAAGCCGACTTTCTTTAGTCATTTTAGTTTTAAAGGCTAGACTACAATAGCTTTAAACTTTTTAAATTGTGCCTCTACTAGCTTTTCCCTAATTTTTCAGAAAAAGATTGAAAGTTTACATTTTCAAGAATTGTCCACTACCCAGACTTTTAAGTTCCTCTCTATAATAATAATAATAGTTATACATACATACACTGTATTTATAAATCTTATAATGTAAATAAATATTAATATAATATAAAAAGTGTTAAATACTTAAATACTATTACTACTACTACTTTACTATTCATTTAACTTGTTTATTTTTATGTAAAGTTTACTGAGAGCTAGCTAAATTGTTGTGTTAGCAATTCCAAGGCTTAACTTAATTTCAGATGCTCTAGTGGTCCAAGGAACTCAGAGAAGGGTTTAAATTTTTTAAAAATCCTTTAATAAGTCATGGCTATTGGAATAAATCATACCACAAACTGACGCATTGCAGCTTACAAAGCCTTCATCAGGGTGTAGAAAATTACCTGGTTGGAGGTTTTTATAAGGTGGGGCTAACTGGTGTGACATGACAATGTCACAGGGTCAATTTTTTTTTTTTTTTTTTTTTTTAAAGGTAAAGACAATGCAAGAGATATCTATATCAGATCATAAGTTTGACATTAAATCTTTTATTAATTGTAATACTACATTTGTTGTGAATAGGCTGGAATGCCCAAGTGGTTGTTTTTATATTGGGAGGAAAAAAAAAAATTGAAAACTAGACTAGCAGAACATAAAATGCCATTAGAACCAGTAACCCTCAATACCCTATGGCCTTGCATTATAGAGATACTGATCATTAAAGTATAGATACATTGAAAATATATATATATATATATATATATATATATATATATATATATATATATATATATATATATATATATATATATATATATATATATACCAAGCTCAATAAGAGGTGGAGACAGGCTAAAAAAACTTTTAGAAAGGGAATCTTTTTGGGTTTACACATTAAAATCTATTCAATTTCCAGGCTTAAATGGAGAATTACATTTTTCATAATATTTGTAAATGTTTTAGGCTTTATTCACTTATTGAAGTGATTTTTATAGTATTTACAATTTGAAGCTTAAAAATTTACAATACCCTTGTCTTGATAATGGGAGATTTGCAGATCCTTGTTATTCCAGCTGTCAGTTTGTCCAGATACTCAGGTGACATTTCACCCCACACTTCCTGTATCACTTCCCATAGATGTGTCTGTCTTGTCGGGCACTTCTCACACACCTTACAGTCTAGCTGATCCCACAAAAGCGCAATGGGGTTAAGATCCATAACACTCTTTTCCAATTATCTGTTGTCCAATATCTGTGTTTCTTTGCCCACTCTAACCTTTTCTTTTTGATTTTCCATTTCAAAAGTGGCTTTTTCTTTGCAATTCTTCCCATTAGCGCTGTAACTAATGATTATTTTGATAATCGATTAATCTTTTGATTATTAGAATGATTATTCAACTATACAGTGATTATTGCAATGATTAATCATTAGCTCTTAACCGATTATTCAGCTTGTGCCCAACTTAAAAGGTTGTATTAAACATGCTTACTAACAATAAAGAGGACAAAATCATCTTTTAAAAATACCTCTAAATGACATTCACTGAATTAACAGGAAAAAAAATACTTTTTATTAAGTTTAACAAATCCTATTGTTATCGAGTTTTTTCTCGTTTTCCATTTAAAATTGTCTAAAAAACTAAATACATTTACATGAGAAGCAACATGTAATATATTTAGACTTGCTTTAAGAGGATGTATCTTAAATATAAGTGTATTTTGTATATAAGTGTATTTGTTTATACTTCTGCGAGTGCAGTAAAGACAAAATATAGTTATATTCAAGATCTATCCTCTAAAAGCAAGTCTAAATATCTTATATGATACTTCTCAGGTGAATGCATCTTTTTTTAAAGGATTTTTAGATTTTTAAATATTAGCATTTTTAATATTATATTTAACATTTTCAGATAATGTTTTTTTCTTCTGCATTATAGCTTCTAAAGAAAATGTTCTAGATATTTAGTTTTAGATATTTATATGCAAAACAAGCCAAAACAAAATAAAATCAAAAATGTATTTTGTTGCAGTGTATAAAGGGGCGAAGACTACCTCTCTCACCTTTCTGTTCACTTCAATCCATCTTTAACTCCCAAAAAAACAAACTACCTCTTATTAAGAAAGCTGCATATTGGCAGACGAGGGACGAGCGTCCCCGCAACAGAATGTGCCTCAGCCGGTTGCAGTTTCAATCTCTCCCCCTTAGATCGGGACATTCGCGCAAATGTCAGTTTCAGTGTTTCAAGTTATTTACATGATTTGCTGCCATATTATTTGAACTTTAATAAAGCTATAACGCATTAAATATAACTGCATTTAAGATGAAACACCGGGTGTTTCCTTTAAAGAGCTCCAGCTCCACTTATTCCACAACGACAGTGTTTCGGAATTTACTTATTTGTTTTTTTTTTTTTTTGTATATAATTACATAATTTGTAATCTACATCACCTGAAGCTGTTTGGAAAGTTTAGAGTACATCTAGACTGTGTGTTGTTTAATTTTTCCTCTCCTCAGTCAGGCGTGAGCTGAAGTGTTGCTCTCGCGTGCCATCATTAGTTTAATATGATCCCATGTTATGTTAAATGAGATGAAACGACTATTCGACAACGAAAATTTTTGTTGACAATTTTTTATTGTCGAAGTTGACGATAATGTCGACTAATCGTTTCAGCCCTACTTCCCATAAGGCCTGCACCCCTGAGTCTTCTCTTTACTGTTGTACATGAAACTGGTGTTGAGCGGGTAGAATTCAATGAAGCTGTCAGCTGAGGACATGTGAGGCGTCTATTTCTCAAACTAGAGACTCTGATGTTCTTATCCTCTTGTTTAGTTGTATATCTGGACTTCCACATCTCTTTCTGTCCTTGTTAGAGCCAGTTGTGCTTTGTCTTTGAAGACTGTAGTTACACCTTTGTATGAAATCTTCAGTTTTTTGGCAATGTCAAGCTTTGTATAGCCTTCATTCCCCAAAACAATGGTTGACTGATGAGTTTCTAGAGAAAGCTGTTTCTTTTTTACCATTTTGACCTAATGTTGACCTTAAGACATGCCAGTCTATTGCATACTGTGGCAACAAATACAAAGACAATGATAAGCTTCATTTAACAAATTGAATAGCTTTCAAATGTGTTTGATATAATGCAAGAGATTTTCTAGTCCAAATGATCAATTTAGCATGATTACTCGAGGATAAGGTGTTGGAGTGATGACTGCTGGAAATGGGGCCTGTCTAGATTTGAGGAAAAATGACTTTTTTCTAATAGTGATGGTGCTGTTTTTACATCAGTAATGTCCTGACTATACTTTGTGATCAGTCGAATGCCACTTTGGTGAATTAAAGTACAAATTTCCTTCCGAAACAGCAAAATCTGTACATTATTCCAAACATTTGGCCGGCAGTGTATACGAGTGTATATACACACACTTTATTGTTGTTAGAATATTGGAGATGGTCTTTGCTCTTTTATAAGTATCTCTATTTATATAGTTGTGTGTATTTATATGCAATTGTATATGAATATTTTTTAAAAAGAGTTTGTTTTTGTACATGCCTGTGTGAATGTATATATCTTACCTATCTTATTGTCTTCACCTTTTCAAAAATGTTTTTGTTTGACCATGTGACATTGTCATGTGACACCAGTTAGCCCCACCTTGTAAAAACCTCCAACCAAGTAATTTTCCACACCCTGATGAAGGCTTTGTAAGCCACAATGCATCAGTTTGTGGTATGTTTTAATCCAATAGCCATGTAAACCCTTTAACCACTACAGCATCTGAACAAAATATCCCATACTCAACAAGCATCATTGGGAATTATTATCCACCCAAGTCGTACTCCTTGCATGCTGTGTTTGACTGCTTAACTTTTTCTCTAAAATCAGAAACAAATGAAACAAACAATAACAAAAAACAAAAACAAAGGTCAATGTATTCCAGAAAAGGAATATGACAATACCTTTGAATTTTCCTAATGCTGCTTTAAGTGAAGATAAAATAAATGAGTTTAGAGGAAACACAGAGCATTAACATGTAACAGAACAGTGAGTTGAGTAAGCTGAAAAAGAAAAAAAGGAGGAAGACAGTTGAACGATAAGTGTGCAGAGTGCAGTGTGGGACATGTGTAGTTTGACAGGTTTTAGGGGATCAGGGCGGTTCAGAGGTGAGAACATGTCAGCCTAAATGAGCAGCTGGCACTCATTACTGCTGTGAAACTATTAAACCTCATTTACTCTAATTGCTGTGGACATAAGCAATTACACACTTTGCCTCCCCTTGAACACAACAGATCAGCCCTAAAGTACAGTTTTACAGAGACAGATGAAGTATGTAATTTCGGTACTACTAACGCCACAAAATGCAACTGTAAAAATACCGACAAACGCCATTGGTTGAGTCAAACTTGCTGTGTCAGGCTCCTCAAAGAAAAAAGGTTTTGGAGCAAATCAGGCCACCCCCACACTAATTTGTTTTTATTTATATATGCATTTATTTGATAATCAAAACTAGATTAGTGCAGACGTGGACTCACATCTACGAACAGCTTACCTATACTGTAGTTAATTATGCATATTAAGCTCAGATAAAGTATTTTTTAAATAAAAAAAAGTTTATAGTATTTGTGATATAATATTGATTACCACAAAATATTAATTGAGACTCATCCCTCCTTTTCTTTAATAAAAGCAAACATCTGGGTTACAGTGAGGCACTTACAATGAAGTCAATTAGACCAATCTGTAAATATTAAAATCTCACTGTTTCAGAAGCATCCAAAATTTTCCTACATCCTGTGATGCTTTGTGAGAAATGTGGGAGTTACTTCCGTTGTCAAGTAAACACCACTGTTGTTGTGGTGTACGTGCATTCATTCATTCATTGCAGTGTTGGGATTTTGAGGAGGAGGTGTCTGATTTCATGATGACATCCATCAATCACTGTCAGTGTGTTACTAATAAACTGCAAAAAAGTAAAAAAGACAAAGAAAGCGTGAACAAAACCAGCACACCGTTTCTAACAGATGCAGTTGAGATTTAATCTAAGCACAAACACAACATTTCTAGCTAAATAGTTAGTTCAGCTTCAGATGTGTGTGCTTGTTTCATCCTGCATGTTCAAATATTTTCCGATTGGACGGTTATTTCCTTTTAAATCCGCACGTGAGTTTAAACATTTGTTCGGCAGGTGATTGACTGGTGAGAGGTTTTGCTCTGCTGCTGTCCGGGACGCATCAGACGCTGATTTAAACCTCAAATGTGGTGTGGTTTTTGACTACCTCTGTATGTGTTTTTTGTGATCCAATAACAAAACTTTTTGTACCCCTTTGTGATCGGATATTCTGAAACGTGTCTTTTTACCAGCTGTAAACAGGGTGTTAAAATGACTGCAGCCAGAGCTAGGGAATGCTGTAGACTTCCGCCGGAAGTTCCACCCACGTTAGTTTCCCCAGTAAGACCCCCAGGAAAAAGGTGGATAGCCATAAGACAAACAATATGCGAGTTAACATGATTTTAGTGTGCTAAAATCACTTACTGACTTTTTCTGTGTAAAGTTTTAGTCAATTTCCAACTTCTATGCCATTACCATGTAATGTCAGCAAACCCTAAACCTTAAAATGACTGAAAAAATTATGATTTAAACAACTTTACATCTCGAATAATACACACGTTTTAACAGAAAAATGTATGTAAGTGCTTTTCAAATATTGGCCACAATCAATTCCATTGTAAGTGCCTTACTGTTTCACAGATTTAGTTTTTTTAAAGAAAAGGAACAAGTGGAAATCAATATTATGCCACAAATGTAGTCAACTGAGCATAACTTGTATTGAACCCAGAATATTCCTTTAATTGCTTTATTTATAAAAAGAAAAGATGTCTGTGCATTTGAAATGAGGGCAAAAATAATAGGCTTATTAATGATACAAAATGTTTGGCATCAGCTTTAAATACTTTTTTATTTTATATGGAATACTGTTTGAAAGCCTTAAAATAAGTCATTTTTTGTCATTAAAAGTTTAATAATTAAGCCTAAAACGTTGCGAAGCCTAAAACGTTTTTTTTACACTTAAAATTGTGAAGTCTCCATTTGCTCTCCATGTAATCTAACTGCTGTCCTTGAGAAACAACTAAGATGTTAAAAAGATCAAATTTGTGATTTTTCTTTCCTATTGGCATGTCTCTGCTAGAAATAAATCCTCATAAGTACTGTATTTTTGTAAGGCAGTCTAAAGTTAGGACTGCGACTAACAGAAATCTGGATCTCCAGTATCCTCCTCCGTTTGCAGCATTTTCCCACCTGATGGAGCATTGACAGATCCTGGCACATCTGCCACAGAAATCATGTGCCCTCAGTGAATGATAACAATACATCCTTCAACAATCCATCCATGTTGCCATAGAGAATGTGGCAGCCCATTGAGCCCATAATGCCTGAGACTAGCTATATTTAAACAACAGCAGGTTGTGGGCTGACATGTTTCTAGAGCTCAGCTCTTATTAACAGTGAACACCACTGGAAGGTCATTGGATAAGGACATGATTGAATCTAAGTGAATTACTCACCAACATATTAGCTATCTGCCACAGTCTCATCCACCACCTCTAATTGATTTAAGCAGCCCTGTTGAGCTCTGCTGGTAATAATCAGTTAGTAAAATTATAACAGTGTCATGTCATTTAAAGGAATACAAATCTATCATCCTTTCCTCACCATCATGTCCTTCAAAACCCAGATTACATTCGACTTTTTTTAACGTATCTGGTCACTCTTTACCATAAAATATAAGTGAATGGCGACTGGGTCTGTAAAGTTACAAAATGACAAAAAAGCACCAATAAAGTGCAATGAAATTTATCTGTATGTCTCATACTGTTTGCTGTATTCCAAGTCTTCTGAAGACATGTCATAGCTTTGTGCGAGGAACAAACAGAAATTCAAGTAATTATTCAGTGATAATCTTCTCATATGGCTCTGAAAATAAGTCATATGGACTACAAAATTATTTGATATTAAATGATGATGATACTTTGACTTTTCAGGTTAATTGTTAAAATGAAAATGTACTTAGCGACGGAGTGACAATTTGCACCAGGTGTAACAGCACCTGCCCACACAGTGCGGCTATTTAGCGCTCGTGTGTCTTTCAGTTGAACTCCGAGAATCACTGAGCCGCAGATCTATTTTATATTCTATTTTTTTATATTTATATACTTTATGATATTGTATCATATTGATATACTGTATTATATTATGCAACACTAAAATCAACCCCTGGGCTGTTTTTCCCAAAAGCTTAGCAATCTTAAGTTTATCATAGCGACCATTGGCGCCAATGATTTTTACAATCTACTTAGGCGTACAATGCTTTTGGTAAATGAAGCCCAGAACAGATCCTGTCCGGAAGAGCACATGAAGCTCTTCTCAATTGCTCTGATGTGCGCACCATCAGCAGAGGACCACTCCAAACTGCTGCGAAAATATAAATGAATAAATATAAACTCTGATAGTGAACGCAAAGCGCTCAGAGTTCACTTTAAACGATAGATTAATGATAAAAATTTAGTTTTCATACACGCAATGACACAGAGGAGGAGAGGCATTCTAACTTTATTTCAGTGGAGTGATAAAATTATGAAATTAAATCCCAAAGTTTTAGCTTCATGAGAAATAAGGGCTCATAGGTTTAATCAAAGAGAATTAAAATAATGTGTGGAAGTGAAGAAATCAGGGCAGAATTATTTTAGTGTTGCATAATATAATACAGTATATCAATATGATATAATATCATAAAGTATATAAATATAAAAAAATATTTTTTTTATAAAATATAGAATATCAAAAATTGACAAAATCTAAAGATAGCCAAAAAGAGACATATTTTAAGTATTAAGAAATACTGTATTTTGATGTTTAAAACATTATTTTAAATTTTTTTAAAACATTGTGGAGATGTGGGCATGGTCGGGGGGTTTAACCTCCTCAGGGGAATTCGCCAAGGGGGGTGCTGTCGCGAGGAGTGTGAGGTCCGAGAACCAAATCCGGGAGGGCCAATAAGGGGCCACTAATAGGACCTGCTCCCCATCCTCCCTGACTTTGCACAACGTCTGTGCAAGTAGGCTCACTGGGGAAAACGCACACTTGCGAAGCCCCGGGGGCCAGTTGTGTGCCAAGGCATCTGAGCCAAGGGGGGCCTCGGTCAGAGAGTACCGTAATGGGCAATGGGAGGATTTTGGAGAAGCGAACAGGTCTACCTGCGCTTGACCGAATCGACTCCAGATCAGCTGAACCACCTGGGGGTGGATCCTCCACTCTCCTCTGGATGTAACCTGCCGCGACAGCGCGTCCGCTGTGCTGCTGAGGTAGCCTGGGATGTGAGTGGCTCGCAGCGACTTGAGTCGGTGCTGACTCCAAAGGAGGAGACGGCGGGCGAGTTGTGACATGCGGCGAGAGCCAAGGTGGTCTGATATACGCTGCCGCGGCTGTGTTGTCCATCCGGAGCAACACGTGTTTGCCCCGGATCAACGGAAAAAGCCTCCTCAGGGCATGTAGTACTGCCAGCATCTCGAGGCAGTTGATGTGCCAACGCAGTCACGGGCCAGTCCAAGGGCCGGCGACTGAGTGCCCACTGCATACCATGCCCCAGCCCTGTTGGGAGGCATCTGTCGTATCCACGACATGACTGGAGACCTGGCCTAGGGGAACTCCAGCCCGTAAGAACGCTAGGTCTGACCAGGGGCTGAGAGAGCGGCAACAAGCCTGCATGATGAGGACACGGTGTATGCCGTGGCACCATGCTTGTCTCTCGAATCGGGTCTGTAGCCAGTGTTGGAGTGACACAAAACCCAAGCGGTGTGACCGTTGCTGAGGATGCCATATGCCCCAGGAGCCTCTGAAAGGATTTCAGTGGGACCAACGTGTTCCATCTGAACATATGCAGACAGCTCAGCACTGACTGTGCGTACTCGCTGGTGAGATGCGCCATCATTGAGACCGAGTCCAACTCCAGAACTGGGACGAGCTTGCTCTTTTACCAGTTGACCTGAAGCCCCAAGCGGCTGGGGTGCCTGAGCACCAGGTCCCTGTGAGCACACAACATGTCTTGCGAGTGAGCTAAGATTAGCCAGTCGTCGAGATAGTTGAGGATGCGGACGCCCGCTTCCCTCAGTGGGGCAAGGGCTGCCTCTGCGACCTTCGTGAAGGCGCGAGGGAACAGGGACTGGTCGAAGGGGAGGACTTTGTACAGATATGCCTGACCCTCGAAGGCAAACAGGAGAAAGGATCTGTGTCGAGGAAGGATCGAGACATGAAAGTACACGTCCTTCAGGTCTACCGCCATGAACCAATCCAGATGCCGGATGCTCGCTAGAATGCATTTCTGCATGAACATCTTGAACGGGAGTCTGTGCAGAGCCCGATTCAGAACTCGCAGGTCGAGGATTGGCCGCAACCTGCCGCCTTTTTTGGGTATGATGAGCGTGAGCCTGAAGTCGGGCAATGGGGATGTGTAAGTATGGGGGCGTGGTCAAGTGTCTGTCTGCAGGAGAGAGCGATAAGGCTCATCACCATCTCTAACACCTGTCTCTTGTTATAGTGATGATGGAGGGAGACAAAAAGCCAAGCCAGCTCACCAGTGGAGAGAGAGAGATAGAGAGCACGAACTCGACACTTAATGAGTGTTACCAAGAACTGAGTGTTTAAATCTACGAGAACGGACTGTGTTTAGACCCTGAGACTGAGAAATAAAAGTCTTGCCTGCATTGCTTTGTTGCCTCCTGACTGCTCCATTGCCCAAGAGAACATAACTTGTTACAGTCATTGAATGAGTTTTAAAGTCTTAAAAGGAAATCATATATCCCTATTTTATTATTTGATTTAAATATTTGAAGTTAAATAAGTAAAAAGGACTTCTTAAGGTGTACGAAGCAAACATGCACCTAAAGAAATATGACTTTATACAACAATTAATCATGAAAGCCCTAAATAGAAAATTAATCGGCATAGCCCTAAAACAGACAATTAATCGTCATAATCACAATCATTTGTTTGACAATTAATCGTCAGCCAAATTTCATAATCGTGACAGCCATAAGTGGCACAATAGCACCCTCAACTGACAAACATTATGAATCATAGCCTCAATGATCCACTTCAAATACAACACTATGAAAACGAGCAAAATGATTGACAGGTAAAAAGTGTCAATTTCACGGACACATTTTTGTTTGCTGTTTACAAAGTCTACAGCTGTCAAAGAGACCGGTGAGGTATCTCAGGACACATATTTCATTAATATCTTTAAGGAAGTAGGAACATTTTTGGATACTTTTCCATAAAATAACTTGTTCCTGGGTATATATTTCTGTAATAAAAATAAGCTTCTGTTTCATAAACTTGGTACTGATATCAACTTAACATTATTTACATTAGTCTACCATTTTGGTGTCTTTGCTATTATATTCCAATATTGTTATGCCTCAGTTAGCTAGTTATATATTAAGAGTTGTTGTTTTAGGTGTACAGATGGCTTGCTGCTGTGTATAATAATGTATGTTAAAATAACATCAACATCCGTCAACTATGTACTCTTATGAAATTTCCCTAGGAGCACTGTTGAAATATTTTGGAGGTGGGGTACAACCAACGCCACATGCAGCAAGTGCCAGTGCTACAGCTGATGATGATACTATAGATCATAAAATACTCTTGGATCGACTACAAAACTACACTGGTGTTCAGGGACAGGCATTAAGCTGGTTTAGATCGTACTTATCAGACCGTTACCATTTTGTCTGTTTAAATGGGGAAAAATCAAAAATAACGTCAGTAGACTATGGAGTGCCACAAGGATCTGTGTTAGGCCCTCTATTATTCTCAATATATATGCTGCCACTTGGTAAAATTATAAGAAAACATGGAATTAATTTCCACTGTTATGCTGATGACACTCAATTATATATCTCATCACAACCAGATGAAAACACTAACTTATCTAACTTGACAGAGTGTCTTAAAGATATAAAATGCTGGATGACGTGTAATTTCCTGTTATTAAATTCCGATAAAACGGAGGTATTACTTATTGGTCCAAAAAACTACCCACAAAATCCCTTACAATACAACTTTAATTTAGAAGGATGTCCTGTTACATTATCCACTACAGTAAAAGACCTGGGTGTTATACTAGACCGCAACTTGACTTTCGAAAATCATATTTCATCTGTTACGAGAACAGCCTTTTTCCACCTTAGAAACATTGCTAAGCTACGTAACATGCTATCTGTTTCTGATGCAGAAAAGTTAGTTCATGCATTCATGACCTCGAGACTAGATTACTGTAATGCTTTATTAGCTGGTTGCCCTGCATCCTCAATAAACAAGCTGCAGTTAGTCCAAAATGCAGCCGCTAGAGTTCTTACTAGGTCAAGAAAATATGATCATATAACACCGATTTTATCATCTCTACACTGGCTACCTATTAAGTTCCGTATCAATTACAAAGTATTACTACTGACCTATAAAGCCCTAAATGGTTTATCTCCGGTGTATTTAACGGATCTTCTATCGCCATACAATCCATCGCGCTCTTTAAGATCACTAAATTCGAGGCTTCTGGTCATACCTAGGATATCTAAGTCCACTAATGGAGGGAGGGCGTTCTCACATTTAGCTCCTAAACTCTGGAATAGCCTTCCTGATATTGTTCGAGGCTCAGACTCGCTGTCCCAGTTTAAAACTAGATTAAAGACGCATCTCTTTAACCAAGCATTCACATAATGCTTACTTTTTATACTACTGCTGAATCAGTTATAATGCATTAATATTATGAACATCAGCTATGCTAATTATTTCCCATCTGCTTTTCTGCTGTTATCTCGGGACGCCAGTCCCGAGGTAAATAGCGTTCGTCAGCTCCAGTTTGTATCCAGCCTCTCACGGAGACTTCAGATGCCCCATCACCATGGACTACGATCTTGAAATGGGATACATAGACTAACTATTGCCAACAAAAGCCTTCATCAGCCAAACAAGGACAATTGCATCTAAGTGAACTTCTGGAATTTAATCAAGGGTGGACTTCAAAGACACTGTTCACTAATCTTGCAGTTCAAACACAATCACTGTCTAAATACTGACCCTTAGCACTTAGTAAGTTTAATAATTTTTTAAATCATGTTTTTTAACTATAAATAATTCTTATTTACATTATTCATGATGTTAGCCAGAGGGGAACTGGCCCCCACAGTGAGTCTGGTTTCTCCCAAGGTTATTTTTCTCCATTAACCATCATCTTTTGGAGTTTTGTGTTCCTTGCCACAGTCGCCTTCGGCTTGCTCACTGGGGTTATTAATACAATTATTATTTGATTATTTTTAAACACGATAAAGAATCATATCTTATCTAATTCCACAACAGGGCTCCAAACAAAAAAATCAATTAAGGAGCGATTGGCTCCTATAGGGGGAAAACAGGCGCCAAATTTTTTTTTTTCATTTTTAACTCCTTCCATTCCTTTTCGTCCCGCAGCTCGCTAACAGTGTAGTCTGTGGAGCATTCTTCGCAATTATGTGATCACGTGCATTTTTTATGCTTGTTACTGTCACCGTGTTTTCTAACAGTCTCTTTTTTGAAATGGTTAGTTCCTGCAATGAACTCCGTTTTCCCCGCTATTTCTTTGATATAAACTTTTGTAATGTATCTTGGGAAATGTAATGCAAATTTTAAAATCAAAGGGAGTAAACTTTTACTGTCGCCAATGGCGACCTTGACAGAAATTACACTTACAAATAAATTTATTTGGTCACAAATGCGACCATTTTTAGTCGCAGTTTGGAGCCCTGCACAAGGATGATGATTTATCGACTTTATAGACATTACATTTTTATCGTCTGTTAATGCTGAACTTCTGTAAAGCTGCTTTGAAACGATGTGTGTTGTGAAAGGCGCTATACAAATAAAATTGACTTGAGTTGACTTGACTTGATACAGCAGGTGAGTTTTCAATAATCCCAGATCAATATATTTACAGTATATGGATAAAACATGCCTTTTGTGAAATCTTTTTTGTTTTAGGCAGACAGTTGCATTACCTTCTAATATGACATCTAACATGGCTAGCTTTTATATTATTATTATTATTATTTTTATTATTATTATTATTATTATTATTTTAATCAGGCCCATCCTCTGCAGGCGAGGAGCACATACCCGCACCAGCATCCACTGATCTTACTGTTCCTTCCATATCTGTTTCAACCTCAGCATATGAGGCAGGTAAGTTAATAGCACAGCAGCCTTTGTATTTGCTCAGTTTACTGTGTAATATCCTGAGATTAATATTTGTAATTGTAATTATTAATTTCCTTATAGGTCCTTCTACTTCTTGTGGGTTTACTACTGTTACAATTAAAAACCGTAGAAGGGCAAAAACATGCCAGACAGACACTGGTATGATGTAAGCAACACGGCTACAACTTATAAAATTGATAATGGGTGTGTTAGATTTATAATGTGCGAATAATTAAGCATTGACAATAGTCAATCATATTGGAAGCACCAAGGGGCCCCCAAAATCTTATTCTGCTTAGGGCCCCATAAAGGCTTGGGCTGGCCCTGAAGGGAAGGTTAGGGTTAGTTTTAGGGGTAGATGTAGAGTGTCTGTGGGACTCAAAAAAAACACAAACACACTACAGTGAAGCACATACACATTATGTTAGTATTTAATTACGAGTGCAAATAGGATCTGCCATTATTTGCAGCGGGGTGCAAATAGTATATAACACTATTTTCTCTTAGTGCAAAGAAGATGCATTTAGTTGCTATTTACACGTTAGATGCTATTTACAAATAGCATCTAACGCTATTTGCATTTATTGCAAATAGCTGCTTCCAATTAGCAATTATACTGTCCTACAAAGGCAAAATGCTAAATTGAATTAAGACTGAAATCAGGTCTTAGACTATGATCTGTCCTGTAACAGATGCAGTAACTACAAAATCCAAAGGTTTAGGTAGATTTAGGTAAATATACAGGAATTTAGATGGATGGATGTAAGTAATCCTATTTCAGCACCAAAGGTTATTTTCATGCCAAAAATAGAATTGTAGAAAATAGAATTGAAACGACAAACAACATAGATAAGCAAATAACTATCACAGCACTTTAAAAATATAGATATAATAAATGAAATGTAAGAGGCGAAGTGAAGACTCGTCAGCGACACAGAAATTTCAAGAAAGGAAAGAGAAGCATGCATCCCACAAAACACTGTATCCAACACACAGCTCAGACCCAAATTGCTTTTAACCGATGCACAAATTGTGATATATTCTATTTAATACCGTGTTTGCCAAATGTGTGATTGTGTAGGCAAGACTCACGTTTTAGGTGGGCTCAGACCACCCCTGCCCATGCCAACATCCGGTCCAGTGTTGAAGTCAGTGCCATCAAGTGCATGTCTCATGACGACGTCAAACCTGAGAGAGGTATCAAAATAGCCCATTTTTTATTTGAGAACTGCAGCAGAGGGGAAATTTTTCAGTGAAGAATTACTTGAATTTCAGTCTGTTCCTCATACAAAATTATCATATTCAGAAAACTTGAAATATTGCACACAAGCTGAATGGACCACTGTCACAATACTTTCATGGTGCTTTGTTATCATTTTCGAGCTTGAAAGTCACATTCACCATTCACTTTCATTATACTGTATGTATACAAACAACTTAGATGTTCTTCAAAAATTCACCTTTTGTGTTCCACGGAACAAAAAAGAAACAGTCCTAGGGGTTTGGAACAATATGAGGTGGGGTAAATGATTACAGAAAAGTTAAAATTTTTGCATGAACTGTTCCTTTAAAAAAGGATGGTGTAGAAGGGAATGGAAGAGTGTGGGTGATAGACTGATGGCTTACAAGTACAGAACAACAAACCCATCCTTCTTGTAGAATTCCAGCATCATGTTGTCAGTAGCAACGCTGAGTGGCCGTCGGCCCTGGTCGTGCTGCTGCTTGCGATCTGATTGATCCATGTCTGGTGAGGGCATGGAGCTGTAGTTGGAGTTGTGGTTGGTGTGGACGGGGCTTCCATAGCTCCCGGTCAGGTTGAACTCAATATCTAAGAATAGCCAAGAGAAATTGGTACTTCAATTCACCAAAGTGGCATTCAACTATATACTCAGGACATTACTGATGTAAAAAACAGCACCATCACTATTTAAAAAAAGTAATTTTTTATAAAATCTAGACAGACCCCATTTCCAGCAGTCATCACTCCAACATCTTATCCTTGAGTAATCATGCTAAATTGCAAATTTTGTACTAAAACATCACTTGCCATTATATAAAACACAGTTGAAAGCTATTTGGTTTCTTAAATGAAGCTTGATATTGTCTTTGTGTTTGTTTTTGAGTTGCCACAGCATGCAATAGACTGACATGCCTTAAGGTCAATATTAGGACAACAACGGCAAAAAAGAAACAGCTTTACATAGAAACTCGCCAGTCAATCATTGTTTTGAAGATTCCATACAAAGGTGTACACTACAGTCTTCAAAGACAAAGGACAACTGGCTCTAACAAGGACAGAAAGAGATGTGGAAGACCAGATGTACAACTGAACAAGAGGATAAGTACATCAGAGTCTCTAGTTTGTGAAATAGACACATCACATGTCCTCAGCTGACAGCTTCATTGAATTCTACCTGCTCAACACCAGTTTCATGTACAACAGTAAAGAGAAGACTCAGGGGTAGAGAAAAGGTTAGAGTGGGCAAAGAAACAGACATTGGACAACAGATAATTGGAAAAGAGTGTTATGGATCTTAACCCCATTGAGCTTTTGTGTGATCAGATAGACTCTAAGGTGTGTGAGAAGTGCCCGATAAGACAGTCACATCTATGGCAAGTACTACAGGAAATGTGAGGTGAAATGTCACCTGAGTATCTGGACAAACTGACAGCTGGAATAACAAGAATCTGCAAAGCTGTCATTGCTGCACGTGGAGGATTTTTTGATGAGAACTCTTTGAAGTAGTTTTTTTCAAATTGTAATAGCAATTTTTCATGCTATTAATATCCTGACTATACATTGTGATCAGTTGAATGCCACTTTGGTGAATAAAAGTACCAATTTCTTTCCATAAGAACAAATTCTGTACATTATTCCAAACATTTGGCCGCCAGTGTATTTGTAAGAATGTTTTCACAACTCTTTTTATCTAACCTCCAGGGAAGAACCAGTCAGCATGTTGAATAATCGGCTCAATGATGCCAACAATTTGCAGGGACATGGTGGTCATCATTTCTGTCATGTTCCTGTGGATATTAATGACCCAATTAATCTACATTTTTCATCATAAAAACTACAAGATCACACAAAGATCCATTAAAATGCTGGTTGAATTCACTACTACACTATAAAACATTGTCAGGTAACTTAAAAAATGTGCTTTGCCGTATCCGAAATTAAATGGTTTTAAGTCAGAAATATTATGTAATATGACAAAATCTACTTGAATATATTAGGTTATACAAACAAAACAAAGCAATTTTCACTGTCAGGTCAGGCAGAAATAATTCCTTCGGAAAAAAAAACATCTAAACATTTCAAAATGCTACATACAGTATATTTAAATACAGTTACTTTTGTATTTAATACTGATTTGACTTCATATGTTGCTTACAGCCTTAATTATTCAGATTTAATATGTATTTCAATTATTTGAAATACAGTAGAAGTATTTGACATGGATGACTCATTGTATGCGTTTATATGGATAAAACTGGTTTCATAAGGATACAAATGCCCTTAAAAAATTAATTCCAGGGGGCAAATATTGACCATAAAAAAAACATTAAATTTTTGGCTGCTCCTCACATAAATCAGAGCATTAAGGCAAAGGGAGGGCATGTACTCACCCCTCTGAATGTGTCCACAGCAGGTTGGGTCCAAGAACTATTGCAATGTTACCTGGTGTCATTTTATTGGCATCCTGATGCTCTGTAAGTTTGGCCAAGAATTTGATTAAATATCTGTACAGAAAAAGGGGAAAAAAATTCCATATCAGCTTTGACAAAAGGGTTTCAGCTGTGACATTCACTCTTACATGTGCTATTACTGTCGCTGTATATTATCAATATTTCAGTGGGCTTGACTGAAGCGACTGAGGCAATAAATATATAAATTGGATTTTCTCCCCTTTTCGGAATGCTCAATTCCCAATGCGGTCTAAGTCCTTGTGGTGGTGTAGTGACTCGCGACAATATGGGTAGTGGAGGATTAATCTCAGTTGCCTCCACGTCTAAGACGTCAATCCGCGCATTTTATCACATGGCTTGTTGAGCGCGTTACCATGGAGACTTGGCGCACGTCGAGGCTCACGCTATTCTCTGCGGCATCCACGCACAACTCACCACGCGCCCCACCGAGAGTGAGAACCAGATTATAGCGACCACGAGGAGGTTAACCCAATGTTACTCTATCCAGTCTAGCAACTAGGCCAATTGGTTGCTTAGGAGACCTGGCTTGAGTCACTCAGCATGCCCTGGATTAGAACTCACAACTCCAGGTGTGGCAGTCAGCATCTTTACCTGCTGAGCTACCCAGCCCAATTGTGATATTTTTAATTAAATAGATTACTCAATTTAATTAGATGGAATTTTTATGAAATTGAAATGAGTTTATGGATCACACTGAACATTTATATGTTTTAAGATGTATAAATATGTATGCATGGGGCGGCTGTGGCTCAGGTGGTAGAGCGGGTTGTCCACTAATCACAGGGTTGGTGGTTCGAATCCCGGCCCACATGACTCATGCCGACATGTCCTTGGGAAAGACACTGAACCCCAAGTTGCTCCCAATGGCAGGCTATCGCCTTGCATGGCAGCTCTGCTGTCATTGGTGTGTGAATGTGTGTGTGAAGGGGTGAATGAGACGCAGTATAAAGCGCTTTGAATACCGCTAAGGTTAAAAAGGCGCTATATGAGTGCAGATCATTTACCATTTACATTCACTCAAAAAAATATTTTCTATATTTACAGTACACATTTCAAGATTTACACGTTTCAATTTCATAAAAAATTTCCATCAAATTGAATTGAGTAATCTTTAACAAAATAGATATTTAAATTTTCACTAATTTAATTTTGATAAAGATCACAAAATTCAATATAATGGAAATTTGTTATTAAAATATAATGTGTAAATCTTAAAAATAGGGTTTTATTTATTTATGTATTTTTGGACTATTGGGCGTTATGATTGTACGTGGTGCGGAAGCAGCACAAGCTTGATTGTGCCTTCACATAAGATGCGTTGCAGTGCACAACTGATCTGCGGCTTCTGTATACCACAAACAACAATTAGATTTTTTCTACAGTGCTTCAGACTTTCACTTGCCCTGCCAAAATTTTCACTGGCCCCAAAACAAAAATTAAAAATAGCTGACACATCATGGCTTAAAAATATTGTCTAAAGCCAAATATATATATACACACACACACACACACACAGGCAGCCCAAAGTTTTGTATAATGTGTGTAAAATAGTGTGAGTAATATATATATATATATATATATATATATATATATATATATATATATATATATATAAACACATATATAAGATTTGTTAAATTTGTTTACTGATTCATTCAGATAACCATTTCTGTAAATCACACTTAAGTGGCAGCAAATTCTATTTGTCTAATTATACTTTATTCAAACCAGCTAGAGACTTTATCAGTGTTTAAAGATCATAAATGTTTTCCCTATAAATGACAACAAAGCATATCATTTTGTGAATTGCTGTTCATGACCTTCACGGAATATACAAAAAAGACAACATGAAAGTTATTACAGGTTTTATTTACGTCCTGATGTCATTGTAATGTCATTAGTCACTTTTACTCTTAATTAATCCAGCTCCTTTCTCTCCTTGTTAAACGGGATTACCAAACTAAATGAGTGACATGCCTCTGTCAATCGGTCATAATAAAATGCTGATCCTTGCTAATTCATGAATTGAAGGCGTATTAGTTCACTGGCTCAAACACTACAGTCAGTCTTTACATGTGGGAAACGCAACCAAAGTGCCTCGTGATTCAAACAAGTGCAGTGTTGCAGCTGCAGCTGTTTAGAACAGTACGTGCTGATTGCAAAGTTACATAATTTTAGGGGGGCTGGAGCCCTCCTAAAGAGGCCTAATAACGCAAATAGCTGCTGCTAAGACACATGGAAATAAGTGTGGACAGTTCAATGAGAGTGCGCTCGGTGTCAGCATGCTCATGATCTCACGAGTCTGTTCCTCACCGCTTCCAGTATATTATGCACTCGAGCGTCATTGCAAGCTAAATATAATCACTAACCAAGTGCTCAGTTAGAAGACTTTGTTCACTCCGTGTATTTTTTGTCAAAGACATTTTAAGTAATGTTACAAACATACTGAAGTTACTTGATTACTAATAAGGTTACAGCCATCAGCAATACATTCACAGCACCACACCCTGTCAAACACCCACCTCCTGTATGCAACTCTTCTTTCTCTATGTTCTCTCCTTTAACTGACACCGAGGTCTCAAAACTCCTCCTCTCCAACCACCCCACCACCTGTTCCTTTACCCCATTCCATTACACCTTCTCCAGGCCATCTCTCCGTCCATCCTACCTGCACTTACACACATAATTACATCTCTTTTTGCAGGCACTTTTCCCACTACATTTAAGCTAGCTCAAGTAACCCCGCTGCTGAAAAAACCTGCACTTAACCCCACACAGATAGAACACTACAGACCAGTCTCTCTCGTCCCATTCATGGCAAAAACACTTGAAAGGGCAGTTTTCAATCAGATCTCTGCCTAGCTCTCACAGAACAAGCTGCTGGATGACAATCAGTCAGGCTTCAAAAGTGGACACTCCACTGAGACTGCCCTGCTGTCTGTCACAGAGAATCACTGAGACAGGCGAAAGCTGAAACCAGATCATCCGTTCTGATTCTGCTGGACCTTTCTGCAGCCTTTGACACAGTCAACCATCAGATCCTACTCTCCACTCTCTATAAACTGGGCATCACCTGAACTGTACTTGGCTGTTTCAACTCCTATCTCTCAGATAGGTCCTTCAAGGTTGCCTGGAGAGGGAAGGTATCCAAGCCACATCAGATACTTACTGGGGTACCTCAGGGATCAGTGCTTGGTCGTCTTCTCTTCTCCATATACACAACATCATTAGGACCCATCATCCAGTCACATGGTTTCTCTTACCACTGCTACACTGATGATGCGCAACTCTACTTGTCTTTCCAGCCCAACGACACCAGTTACCGCTCGAATCGCCGCCTGTCTGGCAGACATCTCAGCGTGGATGGAGGAACAGCTCCTGCAAATCAACCCAGCCAAGACCGAACTCCTTGTCTTTCCAGCCAACCCTGCTGTTGAACACAACATCACTGTGAGCTGGGTCCAACTACAGTGTCGCCTTCCAAAACGGTCAGAAATCTAGGGGTAACCATTGATGACAAGCTACATTTCACAGACCACATCACAATGACTGCAAGATCATGTAGATTTACACTCTACAATATCAGGAAGATAAGACCTTTCCACTCTGAACATGTGACACAACTGCTTGTTCAGTCACTTGACATAACTAGACTGGACTACTGTAATGTTCTCTTTGCAGGCCTTCCTGCATGTGCTATTAGACCTCTGCAAATGATCCAGAATGCAGCAGCACGTCTGGTCTTTAATGAACCAAAGAGAGCACATGTTACACCACTCTTTGTCTCTCTCCACTGGCTGCTGGTTCATGCACGTATTAAATTCAAGGCCCTGATGCTGGCATACAAAACAGTCACTGGGTCTGCTCCAGCATACCTAAAAACATTTATGCAAAGCTACGTTCCCACCAGAAGCCTGCGGTCGGCTAATGAACGTCGCCTTGTCGTACCAAAACAAAGATGCACCAAAACACTTTCCCGGACTTTCAGTTTCAACATACCATATTGGTGGAATGACCTTCCCAACTCAATCCGTGAAGCTGACTCACTCTTCAAAAAAAATCTTCAAAAAATGGCTAAAAACACATAAATAAATAAAAATACAAAAAAATCATAATTTTAACAATTCTTGTTGCACTTAAATCTGTTTTGTATAGTGTTAATTTTGTCACCTATTTTTATTTTAGTCTTAGTCTTATGCCAAATGTCCTTGTTAGTTTTAGTCATATTTAGTCATTCACATATCTTTTTTTGTTAGTCAAGTTTTAGTCGACTAAAAGTCTCGTCATTTTAGTCTAGTTTTAGTCAAAAGAGAATTTAAGGTATCTTAGTCAAGTTTTAGTCAACTAAAAGTCTCGTCATTTTAGTCTAGTTTTAGTCAAAAGAAAACTCAATATATCTTAGTCAAGTTTCAAAACATTTTAGTCTTTTTTTAAATAAATTATTTCTGAGATAACCATTTCAGTCAAATAATGTTTCACACATCTCCAATATTGGTTAAATGTCATAATTACCTGACAAAATACACTTGTTGAATGATATGTTGAATTAACTTTGTTAAACGTGTCTGGTTTTCTGATTTAAGAGACACATTCACAAATGATAAACTTGTTCTGAAGTGTATTTTATTAAGCAAATAAGTTACATAAAATATATATAACCTGCATAATGTATGTGCCACAACATCATAGTTAACTGGTTAATTTACAGCGTAGATGCCTAAAATCAGCATTAGCTTATGAGACGTATATTTAAGTTAACTTCCCTGAATGTGTGGGTGGTTAGCCTTTAGATGTCGCTTAAGGTTGGTGGTGTTTTCCAACGATATTTTTTGTCCACAGTGCTTCCTGTCAGTTATAATGACACATTCTGACTTTTTGTCAATATCATTGTACCTAAAATGCGACCAAATATCGAGCCTTTTCCTTCTACCTAGCATGTCGTCAGCGCTCGTCGCGTGTTCGCCACTGTCTATGATTGTTGTGTTCTTGCTCCATGTAGTTTCGTGTTGCAGCCACAGGAGTATGAGACCTGTAACCGTTACTAGAGCAACAGCGCGAACTCATTCGGAATATTTTGAAGGCGTAACAGCTGAATATTCTATCTCATAATGAAAAAGTAGAGACGATTGTATACGAAAATGAAGAGAGATTTTATCTTAGTTTTTATTTTATGCAAAACATTTTAGTCTCGTCTTTTTTCGTTAACAATAATGCATGTTAATTTAGTCTTAGTCAGCGTTTTTGGACATTGGTGCAGTCTCGTTATCGTCTCGTCTTAGTCATGGAAAAAAAGGTCGTTGACGAACATATTTAGTCTCGTCTCGTCTGACGAAATTAACACTAGTTTTGTATACTATTCTGATTATAGTGAAACTTTGTATGACACTTTTCGTAACACTGTCTCCTTAAGATGATTCGCTTATGTTTTCCTCTTTTGTAAGTCACTTTGGATAAAAGTGTCTGTCAAATGAATAAATATAAATGTATGTAAATGTCCCCAAACAAGTTTTTGTTAAGGGCCCCTAAAAGGCTAGGCTCTGCTGACATATTTACACACCTCTCTGCTAATGAGAAGTCGACTGATTAAAAAAAACAAAAACCTCTCATTAGAAACAGTGAGCGTCCAGTGACTAACAGGCACACATACCTGAAGTTGTTCAAATTGTCTGCTGGTAGTTTCTCACATGTAGCCAACAGGGCTTGGAGTCTTTTATCCATATCTTGAACACTACAGAAGGAAACAGGGAGAGACACATTATGGTATATGAATTTACTGCAGTATTTTTATGTAGATAATAGCTCTGTTCCAAAGCTTGCATTCTACTTGTATGAATATGCTGCTACATTCAAAGGGGCTGTTCACATTGAACACATTTTTGCCTCCATCTTCATTGTGTTCATGTGTGTGTGTTTTTTTTAAGTGTTTGCATTTTGTGTTTTAGTGGTTTGCATGTTTGTGGTCATTTTTACAATGTTGCTGTGTTTAAAATGTTATAGTTGTGAAGCACTTTGGTCAACTCTGTTGTTTTAAATGTGCTATATAAATTGAGTTGAGTTGATCTGAGTTAAAAATAAAATTCAATGTAAACATGCAATAGACGGACGTCTTTGATGCGCAAAGTCTCGCTGTTTTTCCATGTCTCATGCAGGAGTGTCGAGTTTCGAACTGAATGGTTAGCATCCAAACTTAAATGGAACCTCACCATTGAACAAAGCAACCTCAAATGATTTGGAATGCTGCAAACAGGTCCGTTAACAGTCGCTCATGAACGCCACACATTTAATTTCAATAGACTTTGTTGTTAGCATGTTGCTAAGGTAACAATGTGATAAGGGTTGCCAACTATTAGTCGTGATGCCAAAATTACGTCCTGCATTTTGTTTATTATTAAAAGTTGGACTCAGTGAAAGTTGTTCCAAGCTGTCTTGGACTAACACTGACACCTACAGCAGGAGTGTGGATGCAGCATCATTCAAACAGAATAGTTTTCAGTTAAAGATGCTATAGTAGAAAATCAATATTGACAGTCAGCCATGATTAATTTAATCCATGAGGGAAAGTATCCAATAGCAAGGTGTTTACTGAGATAAGATTAGTAGCATTTGACTGGTCAAGTAATTATAACATGGCAGCCCACATAAAGGACCCTCTCCATGTAGAATAAAGCAGCTTTTATAATGTTACTGTTATGACTGCAATCTTTATCTCATGTGAGTGCTCATCGTTTTATACAAATGTTTCAAAATTGCAATACATTTCTTAATGAGTAAAACTTTTTTAATAAAGATAAAACCTTTAAGAGCTCAAAATGATAAAAAACACCCGGCAATGAAGGTGTCGTGTCCCATATTGAAGCAGCAAAATGCTTCAACCCCCTGTATTTGCGTGTCAAAATATAAGCAAAAACATACATTGCACAGAATTTTTATTTGAATCAACTATTTTTTTCATTACTTTTCAGTATTGAAGGAATATCAATTTCAAATAATCTGCATTTCTTTCGACTCGTCTGCCATTTTTTTTTATAGAGCTCATTGCACTGTATTCTGGGTCAGCCATACCCACAATCCATATGTGATGCTCCTGTTCTACCCACTCTGTACGGGACTTGAACTGGTGTCTCCGGCATGAGAGGCGGTCACGCTAACAAGAAGGCTAAAGTCTACAGCCCCATGCATCAGTTGCTAGTGCACCTCTTGAGGTCAGGAGAGTGAGGTTTATACACATTGTACAGCTATCCATCAGCTGGCTTCCATTACACTCACCCCCCTAATCCTCACTCCCATCCAGGTCACGGCACCATTGTGATGCTCCTGTTCTACCCGCTCCGTATGGGACTCGAACCGGCATCTCTGGCATGGGAGGCGGGCACGCTAACAAGGAGGGTAAAAGCTACAGCCCCAAGTGTCCATCGCTAGTGCACCTCTTGAGGTCAGGTGTGAGGTTTATACATTTTACAGCTATCTATCAGCTGGACACCGTTACACATACATGTGATACTGCCTTAGAGTTTGGCCAAAATGAGGTGTCTTAGACGGCATCTTAATGTTGCTGCCTAATTTTTGGTAGATCATTCGCAAAATTATGTCATAATTTACTCACCCTCATTACAACTATTGTTGTTCCAAACTTGGATGACTTTCTTTCCTTCAGTGGAACAAAAAAAATGTTTGGCTAAATGTTAGCCTCAGTCACTATTTACTTCCATTATATGTGAAAATAATGAAAGTGACTGTGAAATATGACTGAGGCTAGCTGTGATGGCCCTGTCTGTTGTTATGTTTCTCCTCTGCAGAGTGGTAGCAAGTGTGGGGGCTTTCCTTGATTGCTCTGCTGATGGGCGCAAGGATAAAAGATCTGTTCCTGTCAGTGCTAGCTCTCTCCTCTTGCTTCCCGCCAAGATTCCGGCATGCAACACTAACGTTCTGCCTAACTTCTTTTGTGTTTCACGCAATGACATGAGGGTAAGTAAATGATGACAAAATATTATTATTACTTTTTTCCTCACTGGATTTTAGAACATATCTCATATCAAAATGAGGACAATGGAATGTGTGTTAGGGTAGGCCATTCCTACTCACTTTGAGGCCTGAATCCACTCATCATAGAGTTCAAAGTTCATTAGAGGTTCGGGAAGTTCACGAAGATAAGACTTCAACGCGCCTGTGGAAACAAAATAAAGTCATATGGCATTGAAACAACACGAGGGTGTGCAAATGATGAAGTTACATTTTTGGGTGAACTATCCCTTTAAATATCTGGTCACCCAAGTGAGTGGAGGTTTGGTATTCTGTGCTGGAATCTTACATTGTAATGCGATAGAGCAAAGGGAAGCCTGACAGATAAATGAGCTGTCAAAGGCACAATCAGCATGTACTGCCTATCGGCTGTGACCCCCTTACCAGGCGGCACTGGGTCATGCTACAGGCCCACTATATTGAGATCAAATTAACCTGGGACAGAATTTAATGGGAACTGCCATGGGGTCTGAGCCTATGTAGCTGCTAAAAGGACACTGTGGGTAAAACAGCGCACACATTTACAAGCTAAGAAGAGAGAGAGAATGGATGTGCAGATGCTCACCTGCGATGGCATGTGGGTCGGCTGAGTATTCCTGCACATCAAGAACCCCACAGTCCAGTGACGCTTTCAGCTTCTTCAGCTTTGAGGCTGAA
Source organism: Moxostoma hubbsi (assembly GCA_032164185.1). Taxonomy (NCBI): domain Eukaryota; kingdom Metazoa; phylum Chordata; class Actinopteri; order Cypriniformes; family Catostomidae; genus Moxostoma; species Moxostoma hubbsi. The sequence goes on from JAVLUX010000024.1 coordinate 6,600,333, forward strand.
GGTGCCACGCGGAATAAACCCTAAGAGAGACAAAAAGTGTCATAAATAATAAACTGCAGATTATTAACTGTTATTAACTGTAAAAAAGTAATAAAATGCCCCAAAAATCTTGCATAGCCAGACTTGTGACTAATGCTGTAGGCCTACAGTCTGGTTCACTTAGCAGCTTATTTTGGCCAAGAACAGTACACTTTCAAAGACCTGAAAAACTTTAGCAAATACAATGATTATTTATAATATTTACCAGGCAAAATGATTAAAACCTGTGTACCCAAACTGCTGGAAGTTGTGAATTAATTTAAGTAATTTAAGTTTACAAGTATTTTTGGGTGAACTATTCCTTTAATGTCAATGGACAGCATCTGTGATATTCTGCCATTACAACAGGCAATAAATTCGATCATTCCCACAGTCTGTAAAAACAAATCGGATATAAGGTATAAATGCTAAATGACTAAAGTAGAAATATGGCATGTCTCGCACCTCTTCCTCCATACCACATTCTAGCAGCATGGTGACGCACGCTTCGATTGGGAAGGCGATTTCCCTGCCACTGAGGGTCAGATGTTCCTCTAAAGGCTTTCCATACGATGGCTTCTCTATCCAGGCCTCTGGAAAACATCATGACAAACGTTAATCACACAAGCACATTCAAAAGCATCTTTTTTGAGGCTGTTCAAACTAAATTCAAAGCCACAGAACAGGTCTACTGACAGACCCGCAACTGAAAGACACTGCTGTACCCAACTTGTGCAATCACACACTAATGTGGAGGTGGAGAGCCTCACCTTGGTGAGCTTTGATCTGTGGCAGCACACTCTGCAGAATCTCCAGAGACTTTCTGTGGTACTCTGCTTGAACCTCTATGAGCTAGAGGAAGAGGGATATGAGGACACACACAATGTCAAGGTTCTCATAGTATTTCATTACAAAATCATATCATCGGATTAATTGGTCATGTAGCATTGCATGTTGTTTTAGGAATGGTTCTAAAGGTAAAGAGTGTAATTTCTGCACCACTAGAAGCAGCAACAAACGGAATTGCAATCCAGAGTGTCATGGTTTGGCTGGTTAGCTTCTATTAGAAGATGTCATCTTGTAACTACACCATAATTATGGCAAAAAGCATCTTTCTCCAATGATGGCCATTCAAAATGAACTGTGTATTTTGACAAAAATAACTTTTTCAGGTAAAACTCTGGGTTTGAGTCTGTGCACTTTCTTGTGGTGCCATCAGCCAAACAATATGTGAGGTGTCATTTTCCTGTGGCACCAGAGTGATTACATGGCATTTATATCTCAGGTTAAAAATAAACTGATTGGATGTGAGCAATGGAAGACGAAGAGAGTGTTTGAAAACAATTATTATTTTTGCAATTCTGTTTGGTGCCGCTGGTGGCAGAGAAATTACATAATTCACCTTTAACAGTGTGCAGAATTACTTGCCGTTTGAAAGTAGTTTGTATAGTCTATTTCTTTGGCCGCGAAGTTGTACATGTCAGCTGATAACTGATCCTACAGAGGGAGAGATTTTTATATTTCTCATTTCTAATAAACAAAAACATTTTGAGATTGGGGTCAGTCTCATAGTGACTTTTCCATAACCACTCTTATCCATTTCATTTCATATTTTCATGTAGCAAAATCAATGCATTTTCAAATGAAAATGTTAGGGATGTTGCGATTTCACTATTAACTACGATTAAAAATGTCACGGTTAATTTATCCGCAAGGATTTAGAATCAACAGTTAATAACTATGCAACATTTTATTTACACATGGCAAAAAAATATAAAAATAGCACCAATTCTCCTAGGTACAACTGGACACAGTTTTTCTTGGTTGTTGGCAGATAGGATGTTCCAAGCTTCTAGGAGAATTCACCACAGTTCTTATATCTATTTAGGCTGTCTCAATTGCTTCTGTCTCTTTATGTAATCCCAGACTGACATGATGTTCAGTGGAGGTCTCTGTGGGGGGCAATGCCATCTGTTGCAGGGCTCCTTGTTCTTCTAATCTAATCGTAAATTAATCGTAAAAACTAAATTAATGTTTGGGAGTCTAACATTTATATTTCCTTCTGACACACTAAAGCTGAAGATATAAATAACCATCTTAAGACAAACGCTTTTGTGAAACATCTTATATGCCTTTTATCCTATAAGTCTTTTGCACAATACCGTATATATATATGTATTATCGGATGATATTAGCCTTTTACAGATATATCGGGATCGGTGTATATGTTTTCCGATATGCGCAGATATTAAAACTTTTTTTTTCAGAGCAGCAGAAACAATGCTTGGGGTGATTTAGAATTGGTGTAGTAGCATAGTTTATCCAGCTGAGCTGAAGGTGGTTCTGCAGACAGGGTTAAGTGTTACAGAGTTAAAAGGTGAGGAGTTAAGCGGTGTCTTCTCGATAAGTTGCTAACTAGTTTGTGAAATACATACTGGAAAGTTAATAAACAATGACTCCATCATTTTCCATTTTCAATATAACAAATATAACATTAATCCTGCTCCTCACAACCATGTCATTCATGTTTATCACATCTGTTGCTCGCCAGCTATAGTTTGTCAGTCCAGTCAGTAACATAGCGGATTGAAAGGTGAGCAGCAGAGCATCTTTTCAGTTCAGTAGAGAGTGGTATGTTGGTGAACTGTCTTTTGTGTGTTGATTTCACGCTATGTTGTTACATAGCTGGTGAGATGCAATGCTGGAAAGTAAATAAACAATGTCCATATTTTACTCTCCATGACAATGATCTTATAGCTAAATAGCTACTTTCATTCCTTGTCAGCTAAGTGGAAGCAAATTTGTAAACATGCTTTCACTAAACTGTTTTATTCAGGATTCGCAGTTTGGTACCCCCTTCAACCGAACAATTCCAGTTGTTGCATTTACAAAATGTACTACATAAAAGTCTGTTTTTCCACCAGAATACGGTGTAACACCACTCCCACTGTTTATCTTTTGTCTCGGCAGCAGCGAACCATGAGTTATTGTTTGTGACTGTTTTCTTGATAAGCAATTTAGAGGTACTTGTACTTGATTATTACCATGGCATTTTCTATTACTTTATACTTCCACTCTACTACATTTCAGAGGGAAATATTGTACTTTTTGTAATGTTGACAATGTATAATAGTAATAATGTAAAATACAATATTTAAGAAAGCAGCCTTCTGAGTACCTTTTTATAGTCATATCGGTGCAAAATTGGTGCAAAATCCACATAGATACAGTCTGTTTTCATTCCAGCTCAAAAATTCACTATACTGGCCACAATATCGGTAATTAGTGAAATCCTATATCGGTCGGGCTCATATATATATATATATATATATATATATATATATATATATATATATATATTAGGGCTGTTAATCGATAACATTTTTTGATCTAATTAATTACATGATGTCCCGATTAATTAATTTTCACATAATAATCACATTTAATCCCATATACAAATATTTGCTGAGAAAGCCCCTCATATAACAATTCAATATATAATGATGAAATCCCTTAGTTCGAATTTGAAAATCCCTTAGTTCGAATTTGACCTCCATCAAGTGTTTGAACGCAAGAACGTGACACATGTCTGTGTTCTTCTGTCTGCTGAAGTGTTGTTTTGTTCACTGTATAAACTGTGCATTGCCATACAGTTGATATTTCAATTACTGCCCCCTGGAGTAAGTAGGTGGTACTACAAGTTTGCGTTTCTCAAGAATCTTCCATATTACATATTACAATCCGGGGGCATTCCATTTAATAAAATTGTAAAAAAATGTACACGTTATTTTTAATACAAGTAATCACACTGAATTAATGTGTTAAATCGACAGCCCTATATATATATATATATATATATATATATATATATATATATAGCCTATATATATATATACACAACACACACACACACAGTACATACTCTCTATATCATAAGTATTAGGGCTGTGAATTAAGATTTTTTAAACTATAATTGCATAGAAGTTCCAAGAAACTAGTTGGTTATCATTTATTTTAATTTTTTAAATATTCACATTAAAATTATCAGTTTTTTGTGGATATAATTAATTAGACACATTTTTACAGGTATAAATCTTTAATACAAATATATGTTTACATGCCATAAAGTCAGTGGACATGCTGTAATTAAATGTTGGGCAAAATCTTCTGCCTTAAATCGGCTGTTTGGGAGCATCTGAATGATTGACTGAAGACGGCGAATGTAAAAAATGCAGACAGACGTTGTATAAAGGTACACATCCCACAATGGAACAGGGTTTTCTTCTAGTCACCCAGCAACCAACTAGCATATTTTTGGATTTTGAAGATCTAGTCACCATTCACTTGCTTTCTATGGACCTACAGAGCTGAGATATTCATATAGATTTTTTGTTTGTGTTCTGCAGAAGACAAAAAGTCATACACATCTGGGATGGTATGAGGGTGAGGGTGAGTAAATGATGAGAGAATTTTCATTTTTGGGTGAACTTTCCCTTTACACCCAGCAATTGGTTGCATTGAAGCGCATCATTCTGTGCCGAGAATACACACAAGTGGCGTTGTGCCCTAAGTTGGACCATCTCTTATTATAGTAGGACACTACTATATTTTAGGGCTGTACTTAGTGTCCATATATATCTAAGAAATGCTTATACTAACTCATTCAATTGTAATATGATATGACATTTATTTGCCTCAGTGCAGTTGCAAAATAAGAAAATTAGCAAATAATCGTAAATCCGGTTAACCCCAATTTTTTACTTAGACGGTAATCTAATCATCAGAAACTCACACCATGGCATCCCAAATGGACTTGGCCTCTGATTTTGCTGAACACTGTGCAGGATTTAGCACATTTTTTACATTAAGTGAAGCAGAGCGCACTGTGCAACCATTTAAAAAAACAGTAGAATTGTTGTCAAATGACCTCATCACAAAAACTTTTTTAATCAAATTTTGTGAACAAATGTACTTCGGCAGTCTGATAATACCCTGTGGTCTATTTTGGCTAATGTAGTAGATTTTCCGGGAATTCTATGCATACAGAAACCTGCATACTGTGTTCAATATATATATATGAAATACTTTAGAAATTGTAAGATTAGTATTGTAGTAAAATGTTGCAATCATGGGTTGAGTTCGTAATTACATACTACCATATTCTTCTTACTATTTCTGGCATACATATACAGTAAATGGCAACTGATTGAAAGCAGAGAAAAGAGTGATTGAAATCACCACCCTGCAAATCTCCATCCGGTTGGCTGTCTCCTCCATCTCCTCTCTCAGGGAATCAGTCTTGGCTCCGCCCTGCTGCACATTACTGGGGTGACTCGAAGACTTGGATGACTGTTGCCACCTACAGGCCAGGAGAATAAAACAACACAGTTAGAGCAGAAAATGAAATGCAGAACAAACAAATTTCTAACAGGAACATCATTGATATTCTGAACCGTGTTCTTGCAGAATCCATGTCCAGGACGAGTTTGGCTAAGTGTTTTCTCTGTTTCTGAATGTTCGGAATTTCCACCTAAAAGACAGGGCACATGGGAGGATCAATAAACAATAAGCATTTTTAAGTTTTTATTAAAGATAAAGATGAGGATGATATTCATAAGAGTACTAAAGCTTCCAGGATTCATGAGGGTGTGTTAGATGTGGATTACTACCGGAAATCTACATTACCTCAGCCAGCACATACAGAGGTTCAACCACATCTCGTTCAATCTGAAGCTCAAAGACAAGCAGCTCTTGGGCCAAATTCTCCTCCGTATCTCCACAAAGTTTCAGCATCTTACTGAAGGAAAAGACCAGAAGTCAATCAAATCAGTTATGTTCAATGATACTGCATTTAATGAATCCCAAAAACACACACAGATAACACCCATGCTCCTTTTTAAACATACTATGAATTGGGATGCGCTAAACCATTAGCATGCTAATCTGGCGTGCTATGTAAAACGGATAGTGTGTTAAAATGTGACGCAGCCAAGGAGTAAAAGTTAGAGCAGAAAACTTACTTTTACATTTACTCATTTAACAGATGCTTTTCAAGAGTGACTAACAGTGCATTCAATGACAAGGTACATTTTTGGAATTGGGATGCGCTAATCCATTAGCATGCTCAGTTGGCTTGCTATGTAAAACGGTTTGTGTGTTAAAATGGGATGCAGCCCAGGAGTAAAATATTTACTTTTACATTTACTCATTTAACAGATGCTTTTCAAGAGTGACTAACAGTGCATTCAATGACAAGGTATACATTTTTTGTCAGTGCTGTATGTGTGTTCCCTGGGAATCTAACCCATGGCCTTGATGTTGCTAGCACAATGCTCAGAGGCAAACATGTACTGTGTGAGTGCTCACCCAAGAAGAGAGTCATCTCCTAACACAGCAGCTCCCTCCACCATACACTGAGCAAGTGTAGTCAGGGGCAACCTTTTCTGTTCAGGTAAACATTCAAATAAAAAAGTTATGAGTGTATGAAAGTGCAATGTTGAAAATTGAGGTATGTGACATACGAGTGCTAACGTACAGAGGGTGATTTGATTGATTTCTTCTCTAAATCAGTGCCTTGTTGTCCCTGTAGACAGGCGGTCAGCTTCTTATGTGTGCTGTGAGAGACCTGCTTCACCAAGTCCAGACGCTTCTCTACCTGAATACAAAACACAAACACATCTAAAAATCAGCTAACAGATGCACACATACACAGTGTGAACACTTATAAGATGGATGGATGGATGTTTCACCTGTAGCAGGTCTTCACTCAGTACCTCTGTTTTTTCTGCCCTGTAATGTGGAAGAAAACAGAAATTGAGGGGGTGCACCAGCAGCAAGAGACTGAATAATTTAGCTACATCAACGGGAGTTCCTCTATGGATACGGCTCAACGGACAGAGCAGCGTGAGTGCAAAGCTCGCGAGTGGAATTCAGCCCAGATTTCTAAATCACCACCCTTGAATTTACTATAGTAACACTAACTGTACTTTAGACAGAAATAGATTGATAAATATATCATATCACTAATTCAGCTCTATTAAATTTGTCATAGGCTGCATTAGGGGAGTGAGGGAATATAATAATGTATTGTTTTTACATGTGCTTAGAGTAGGTCTACTCTTTGTAAATACAAAAATGCCATAGTTTGTTGTATAGAAATCATGTTACATCTAAGCATGGTAGTGAAGAACACCATACTAATACTGTGTTTGACCCCCTTTCGCCTTCAGAACTGCCTTAATTCTACGTGGCATTGATTCAACAAGGTGTTGAAAGCATTCTTTAGAAATGTTGGCCCATATTGATAGGATAGCATCTTGCAGTTGATGGAGATTTGTGGGATGCACATCCAGGGCACGAAGCTCCCGTTCCACCACATCCCAAAGATGCTCTATTGGGTTGAGATCTGGTGACTGTGGGGGCCATTTTAGTACAGTGAACTCATTGTCATGTTCAAGAAACCAATTTGAAATGATTCGAGCTTTGTGACATGGTGCATTATCCTGCTGGAAGTAGCCATCAGAGGATGGGTACATGGTGGCCATAAAGGGATGGACATGGTCAGAAACAATGCTCAGGTAGGCCGTGGCATTTAAATGATGCCCAATTGGCACTAAGGGGCCTAAAGTGTGCCAAGAAAACATCCCCCACACCATTACACCACCACCACCAGCCTGCACAGTGGTAACAAGGCATGATGGATCCATGTTCTCATTCTGTTTACGCCAAATTCTGACTCTACCATCTGAATGTCTCAACAGAAATCGAGACTCATCAGACCAGGCAACATTTTTCCAGTCTTCAACTGTCCAATTTTGGTGAGCTCTTGCAAATTGTAGCCTCTTTTTCCTATTTGTAGTGGAGATGAGTGGTACCCGGTGGGGTCTTCTGCTGTTGTAGCTCATCCGCCTCAAGGTTGTGCGTGTTGTGGCTTCACAAATGCTTTGCTGCATACCTCGGTTGTAACGAGTGGTTATTTCAGTCAAAGTTGCTCTTCTATCAGCTTGAATCAGTCGGCCCATTCTCCTCTGACCTCTAGCATCAACAAGGCATTTTCGCCCACAGGACTGCCGCATACTGGATGTTTTTCCCTTTTCACACCATTCTTTGTAAACCCTAGAAATGGTTGTGCGTGAAAATCCCAGTAACTGAGCAGATTGTGAAATACTCTGACCCGATTGTTGGTGCCCGTCTGGCACCAACAACCATGCCACGCTCAAAATTGCTTAAATCACCTTTCTTTCCCATTCTGACATTCAGTTTGGAATTCAGGAGATTGTCTTAACCAGGACCACACCCCTAAATGCATTGAAGCAACTGCCATGTGATTGGTTGATTAGATAATTGCATTAATGGGAAATTGAACAGGTGTTCCTAATAATCCTTTAGGTGAGTGTAGATATACAGTACTGTGCAAAAGTCTTTGGCACATAAGATGTTTCACACAAACATTTGTCTTAAGATGGTTATTTATATCTTCAGCTTTAGTGTGTCAATAGGAAATATAAATGTTAGACTCCCAAACATTACTTTAGTAAATAGAAAATATTAGAATATAAGAACAGGGAGCCCTGCAACAGATGGCATTATCCTCACAGAGACCCCCACTGAACATTGAGTCAGTCTTAGATTACATAAAGAGCAATTGAGACAGCCTAAATAGATATAAGAACTGTGGTGAATTCTCCAAGAAGCTTGGAACATCCTATCTGCCAAAAACCAGGAAAAACTGTGTCCAGGTGTATCTAGGACATTTGGGGCTGTTTTGAAGGCAAAGGTGGCCACACCAAATATTGATTTAGCTTTTTTATGTTTACAGGAACTTGTATGATATTCATTGATAAATTAAAACTTTTTATGTCATTATTTTTGAAGACATCCTCACAATGCAACAGTTTTCACAAGTGCCCAAAACTTTTGCACAGTACTGTATACTAAATATAGATAGATACATATATTAGCCATACTGCCCAGCTCTAGTGAAGCAATACACTTTTTAGAAATGAGTGGAGGGTCAAATCAGTCCTCAACTTCCTCTAGGTCAGATACATCCATGAGTCACAAAAATCAATAAAAATAACTTTCATGAGGCCCTCTGAATGTTATGGAATTATCTCTGGCTATTAGAAATTTATAACGAATAACAGCAAGTCTGAGCCCACTGCAAGCATAAAGGTTCTCTCTTTCACTCTTTCTTCCTACTGAGTCATGACCCATATGGTGCTCACTTACATACAGAAAAGCACGTTGCCATGGCAGCAAATGCCAGCGAATGAAAATAGACACCAGAACATCTTCCCATCCACGATCACAGTGACTTGTTAGAGTGTAAGAGAAGGTCTAGATGTATAGACAGAATCGTTTTATATCTAAGGGAAAGACGGCAGTGCGTGCTTAAAGAATGAAGCAAGAATTTTGCCTGAGGACAGAATTAAATCCCAAACCACTCAGAATGTCCATGACCATGATTTAGCTTGGTCAGTTGGTGCGTGAGTGCGTGTGATAGTAACTGAGAGACGAAGGAGAAAATGGCTAAATGTATGAAGAAAGCAATCATAAATCACATTGGAAATCTGACAATGAAATGACACACAGGAAATCTAATGCTCAGTGACCCATTTTAAGGAAAGTCTGAAAAAATTATGGCGGCAAAAAATACAAAAATATAATAAAAATGCGTTTTTAATTTGGCAATGAATAATTAGAATGCTATTATTTAAAAATATAATTTCTTTAGGAATATTATAGACATAAATGAGGCACTTTTACCATTACCAAAATCAGTATGCTGGTTTTCCTTTTGTTGGTGACTCATAACTGCTGCTTTGAAGACAACATGAAAGTTTTCTTTCTTAATAAATGTCAAAATTCTGTATTATTTATTATGTTTGTCCATGTTTTCCATTTTTAATAAAGTTGTTTGTGGGGCATGTTTGTGTTTTGCCGGACCTAATTTAGTTACTTTGAAAGGCCTTGAGTTTCACTCTTACAAAATCTGTATGAACCCTGAAAATAAGACATAAGTATGTGTCTAATAAAATCAGGGTTTGCATAAGTGTTCTTAAACTCTCCATCCTGCTTTCGAACTGCAGTCTCCTCCAAATCGATAGATTAAAAAATAAACAACACAAGCTGCCTGCAACAGATGCTTCAAGCTGAACAGCTCTCCTATGCCAAACATTTCCCAAAGCAAAGACAAAAACAAACAAGCAGACTGGCAGCAGAGAGCAGATGATGCATGTGAATGACCTAGTGCTGAGAGCAGAGCCTGCTGGGGCCCGGGCCAGAGCTGTTGGGGCACTGACCGGGGACTTCACTCATTTCACACACACGCATATGCACTACCCAAGTCAAGAGTCTCACAAAAAGCTCTACTTTACAACCCATGGACAGCAGGAGAACTTCCAGAGGTGGAAATTAGTTTGCAAACTTCTTGCAGAAATGTAGTTTGTATTACAGTACTTGTAAGGCAGCACTGTATTGATATTCCAAACATTCTGCTTTGGACATTTTCTAAGTATTAAACTTCCCTCTTGAGGGTTTTGGCTCATTCGCCTTTTGAGCTTTTCTTCTGGTCACTGCACTTACTGTACGTTATTGCCGCCCTCAATGAGCTACCACCCAAGGCAGCTGCCTAGTTCGCTTAAATACTCGCTGGCCATGATAGCCCCACCAATTGTGAACTCATTGGTCCAAAACATCCTGACATCCTGGGGTGGGCATTTGGATATGTTGGATGGGCAATATAAGTCAATATGATAAGAAATACTGTACAATTAAACTAAAACTGTACTGTATAAAACACTACCGTCACAATACAAAACAGTTCACGTGAATACATGGCCATTACTTCATTTTAAAAGGTGTTGGGGACAATATTTCAAAACAGTGACCTGTTGACCAGCAACATTTTTGCTTCGAATGCAAGGAGTCTGGGTTCGAAAGCCGCATTTAATGTCTTTTTTTATCAAACTATATTACAGCTGTATATCAGAGGATGTATATCATTATATTAAACACTAATGAAAATGAATTCCTCTACATTGATGCATGTTATATTCCCCATTTTATTAAAACCTTGCAGACTGCCTCAGTAAAGTTGATAGTAAATAAAGAGTTCACACCATCGTAGTGAGTGTGTTATGAGACGTTATAAACAGTTCTTTTCTCTTACACTAATGTTATGAGGTTTGTAATCACTAAGTGATGCTTTTCTCTTTTTATGTAACTGTGATGATTGCTTGCCTCAATTCTGATTCACTTAGATTCAATTAGACACATATTTACAAGTATTATATATGCATGCCAAAAAAATCAGTGGACATGTTGTAATAACAATTTGGGCAACATTTTCCAGTGGAATTTTTTAAATAACAGGATCAAATGGGCAGATTACATTAATATCAATCTTTATTGGCAAGAGAAGTTAAAGTGTACATTACAATGCATTATTAGACACTATACATACAGATACAGTATAAAACATATTGAATGCTGAAGTTATATTTTCTCTGGCTGCCATTCAGTCTCTACAAATTTACCTGACGGTGAATGAGCATTTTCGAGAGATACAGCTGCCCCGGACATGCACCGGACGTAATGAATAAGCGTGCACTGCTCCACACCATCAGTTTCTGTGCAGTCGAGTCAGTGTGTACCTCCTGCAAATTTATACATGCCAATTTCAGCCACAGAAAGTGGGGAAAAACAAGTTTCGCCCATTGTACAAAAGTACCTGGGTTTGTTCCAGGCAGCAGATGTCCTGACCCCACCCTAAACAGAGTCTGTAAAGCTAAGAAACCTGCCAGGAACAACTCAGGACACCTTTATCCTATTACATGACTTTTCAGGAGGCAAAAAAAAAAGGATACAGAATAAATTGCATACATTTTTCTAAACCAGTTAAACAAAAAATATCTCTATATAGATATTTTAATATTAATATACGATATTAACGTGCTAAATTTACCAACCCTAAACGAAAATAATACAGAGGTTTTCAAGGACCCAAGTTTTGGCAGTAACACAGCAGATATCAAACTCATTGTAACGGTCCTTGTAGGTGGAAATGGCCTTAAAATTGGTCGTCCCATATTTTGTTTTTAAAAAGGATTGTAAATCGCAGTAAGATGTACAAAAAATTGCTGAAAATAAATGTCATCATTATTTTAAACAATATTTATTCAAAATTCACTTCAAACATAAAAAATTGAAATTCTGCCAAATCCAAAGGCAAGTCAGTAGGTTTTGGTACTGACAATTGGCAGAATGACCACCTCTATGTATTGGCATACATATACAGTAGTTACCATCAGGGCTTGACATTAACACCCACCTACCTGCCAAATGCAGGTAGAAATCAGCAGTGGCGGGTAATTCCGTAACCCTTACTAGCCACTTTGGTGGGTGGCCGCAGACAAAGCAAATGAATTATATTTATCTCACATTCAGTGCTTTATAAGCAGTAAATATGCTTCTTGTATCTGATATGCGCATCTTCATGGGGCAAATAAAGCAAGGTTTAGCGTGAACCGCTGCAGTGTACATCAGCATGCTCCAGAGATAAGATCGCCAGAGCTCTGGGACAGCACAAAGTGAAACTTGCTTGGATCAGTCGGGCTTCACTCCATAACCACAATAATGTAGAACAATCCATTGTCTAACCTGTGAATATAGCCTCAATACTACAAATGAAAAAAAAAGTTTAACAGTGGTAAACCTTCTTGATGGCAAGCACAATTTAGAATGGTTAAAGGGATTAAAAAGGGTTAAAATCTATATTTCCATAGATTCATAATTGATAAAGTTTTCCTCCTGTTCTAACTGGTCATGTTTGACTTCAATTATTCTAAAGGTGGCTTAATTACTGCTGCTGAACTCATAATTCTTGTTCAAAATAAAATTCCCAAACAAATGCATGCAGTTACAGTCTCCATTTACCTTCATCACTTTTTGTAGGGCAGGGGATTTTGGCTAGTGAAAAAGTCTTCAGTGGCCGGTGAGCCAAAAAGTTAACATCAAGCCATGGTTACCACCCGAAACTAATAATCTTGGTTGGGTGATTAACGGGGGCCTGGGTAGCTCAGCGAGTATTGACGCTGACTACCACCCCTGAAGTCACATGTTCAAATCCAGGGTGTGCTGAGTGACTTCAGCCAGGTCTCCTAAGAAACCAAATTGGCCCGGTTGCTAGGAAGGGTAAAGTCAAATGGGGTAACCACCTCGTGGTTGCGATTTGTGGTTTTTGCTCTCAATGGGGCTCATGGTGAGTTGTGCATGGATTGCAGAGAATAGCATGAGCCTCCACATGCTGTGAGCCTCCGCGGTGTCATGCACAGCGAGCCAAGTGATAAGATGAGTGGATTGACAGTCTCAGAAGCGGAGGCAACTGAGAATTGTCCTCCGCGGTGAGTAACCGCGCCATCACAACGACCTACTAACTAGTAGGAATTGGGCATTCCAAATTGGGGAGAATAGGGGATAAAAAATCAAAAAATGGGTGAATTACAGCCGATACCATATATCTATCACTAATTATTATATGCACTCTCCACTGTCAGAATTCCAAACAGTCCTGACACTTCCTGTGTGCACAGGGCCTTTGTCTAACACTGAGCAGGCTGCAGGAACAATGTGTGTGTACAGACAATCACTGACCTCAGAACAGTCAAGACAGCAGCAACACAGACTCACTTTCTCCTTCCCGCTTGCTATCCTGTCTGCAAAAGCACTTCCTGCTATTGTGACTTGAGTAGAGCCACGCCGCTGCTGGGCCAATCTGCATAATAGCCATTCTTCTGCTTTTATTTAAAGACAGAATCAGAATTTACCACTGCAGTGAAGAATTGCTTTCAGGACTCTTATCTGATGCCAACAGCTCTGTGGTGGAGGGATTGTTTTTGTGCCATCTGTTCCTTGGCTCTACTACCTCCTCGATCTTATTTGATGCATTTTGCAGGCTAAAAACAGTTATTCTGAAGCTTCAGGCATCATTTTAAAGAGCTAATATGAGAGTATATAAAGAGATAATACGCTAATAATGCATTTAGGCAAGACAGAAAGTTTACTCCTGCTGAAAAGGGTAGAACAAATTGGGTATATGAGGACACAGCCCCAGTTAACTGGGACATCATACACAGAAGTGGACCATCTCTTTCTTAAGCATGCTCTACATGCAGCCATAGGGAGATGGAGAAAATGTGAGCAATTATTTGCATGGCAGAGGACCAAAATAGCAGAAACTGATAATAAGACGTGTGCACACAACACTACCAACACGAACAAAAATTTCTGATTTCTGGCATACTGCTCTCTTTTTTTAAGGAGTTTTACAAACTAGGTTTGGGAGGAGCAAGGTCATTTAATCCGAATAATCACATCGCCAGAGTAAGCGTATATAAACAGCCGCTTACCTCTACATGGCATCGAGTCTTCTGGCATTCTGCCCCACCCATTGCCCATGAATAGACCTATTCTGTAGTGACTCGGATCATCAGATGCAACTTCGCTGCAACTTCGCTGCAAAGCATTCACCTTCATCAGGACAGCTCTTCCATCGAAGTCATCTAGTTTTTCAACAGATGCTGCAGCAGCAGCTAATTTGTTTTACAGCATTGACAGCTACCACTTTAAGTATTATTTTTACTCTTGTCTTTCTTCCTAATCTCTATTCACCAAAGCAGATTATTACATGGAACTGTTTCCGGAAACTGGATGCTTCAGCACTGTGTACATATAAAACAGCTCCCTATGACTGCTCATATGTTCTCTTATCTAAACTTTCCTCCAGGAGTGGTCCATCTCATGAGCTGCCTCTGCGAACGGGTACTGTTCTGGCTTCATTCCATACAAGCTCTATAACACCTTTAGCGTTTTAATCTGGTTCTACCACACTGGTGATTCCTGTCAGCCTCATTACCTCGCTGCGCAGCTCATTTAGGGCATGCTCTATTCAGTGATTTTGTTTTTTCAAACATGACTATCACGATTGTTCTCCCTCCAATGTGCCCTTCGGAGTGTGATTTATTCCATTCGGAATACAGGGGCAATCATGCAACAGGCGAACTTCCACGATGGCGCAGTTCGCCTTGATAACCATGAAGCAAGAGATTCTACAATCTTCTACTCATCTTTAGACTATAATACGACTTTCAGCCCTGGATAAACTCTTCATGCTGTTAAATCCAATTAATTATTCTTATTCTTACAGACAAGTCTTCTCTACTTTTGCTCAAATCATTGGATAATAAACCCTTTACAAGTTCAACCATAGAACGTAATTGCTGCATGACTTTAAAAGCATTCAACAATCTGTCAATCTTACGCTCCACCCAAGTTTAAAAATAACGAGTTTAAATCTACGCTGGATGATTTGGCTTTGCACTTTGCTTCATATTCACAATATTTCAGTTTTTCAGCAGAATTTATTAGACATTTTATTCAACTCACTACTGAAAATGGCAAACTCCTACTACATTGCAAAACAGCGCAATACACCATTCTTGGGCCTCAACATCAGCATATCTTTCAAGACATGCATCTAAGCATCTTCGGCCCCATAACCTACATCATGCCACTCATACCAAACGAAACATTAGCTTCCCAGTAATCGACACATTCAGGCTGTTTCAGGTCATCCCTAAACATTTCACCATTTGTCTGTACCTCTGCACCAATCAATTTCATTCAAACATAGCCTACCATACGCCCTCAAGTTGAATGCTGTGCTTGAAGACTCAACCTATTCGTATTGCAGAATGAGTTTATACCCAGCATAAACTTTTACATGGAAATGGGCTCCCCCTGCTAAATGCCAAGTGGTCCCGTGCTCAAGGTTTCAGTCTGTTAAATTTCGCATAAGGAGCTCCTTTAAAATGCAGCATATATTCACTTCCTCAAGAACCAAGTGTTCTACCATTGCATGCTTCCCGGGCCCACGCCTGCAGACCCAGCTTCCTCACAGCTCGAGAGAGCTCAGAAATAGTACAGCTAGATCATTCCCATGAATTGAATGCTCCCCCTCTGAATGCAGTGCGGTCATGCGCCGAATATTCAACCCATTCATATTGCATGCACATGCAAGCCCGTATCCTGCTATTGCTTCACATACGTTCCAGTCACTTAATCTAGCAAACATTCAAGCCTAGGTGTCCGCAAACGCCACACTTACCATGTCTCCCTCTACAAGCATTCGTACAAGTGTGTTTGCAGGTGTCTTGCAACACCTAATTGCAGGGAAATTCAAAAACACATCTCCCCACAGACAGCAAACCACCCAAAGATTATTTCTCTGCTCCTATGCCACTGTTTTTCCAAGAAACCAATTTGTTTGCCAACAAATGCTATCTGGGCAAATGCTTGCAGTTTCAACCGCTCGCAGCACCGAGCGAGCTTAGTAAAATGCAGCATAAACCAGTCTCACATGCTCTCCCATTGAATGCCGTGCAGTCCCGTGCTTGAGGATTCAGCCTGTTCAATCGAAAAGAGGGGAGGGCTCTCATTTAAAGCAACTCTACTCACTTCATCTGAACACAGCATGAGCTCTCCTGCAGTAGGACACAACAGAGTAAATAATTTACGAGAAACAGCCCAACACAAAGAGGACATTCATTTAAATTTTCAACCTGCCAAATTCCATCAAACTCTCCCAAGCTAAATTTCCCTTTCAACAAAGCAAACAGACCAAACACATGAGGACTTTCTATTTCCATTTTCAACCTGCTGACTCCCATCCAGCACTTTCAATCACCAGCACACTATATCCATTACAGAGGGTCCCAATAAAAAATCCCTCTCGATCCACTCTTCGTAGACGACTAAAGCAGTTTCCCCGATTCTGGTTCTAAAAACACCTCAAATCTGATCTGATTAAATCCGACATCTCAGAAAAATTATATTTAAGCCATTCCTTCCGCACTGGCACCACAACCACTGCAGCACAAAAAGGTCAGCCCGAGCATCAAATACCATTACTGGGCCATTGGTCATCCGATGCTTACCTTAACTACATCCATATCAACCGTCGTTTTTAGATGCAGTGAGGGCCCCAGTTGTATCTGGAGGGGGGGGCCAGGTCTGTGTCGAGTGGCTAGGATTCAATCCTCCATTCGGGGCAATCCTGCCAGAATGCAGGGATGACCCCCATGGTAGGACGTTGCAGACCCCTCCAACACAATTATGCCAAGGGCTCTCCCCTTTCGATCTGCGGTAAGAGATTCCCCATCCGAACGCATCGTGAGCCATTCATGTACATTTGTATCGTGAGCTCCCTGATTCGCAGCTCAGGACGACTCTCCTGTCGAACACAGTGAGGGCCCTTCCCATTCAATTGCTGGCTGGTCTTGCCTACTCGAGTGGCCGCCGAGTCTCCTTCTAAGGGGCTCGTACCATTCGCCGTACAAGCCCACCCGTCGAAGAACCTGTAGGGAGAATTTAGGTTAATCTGGGTGGCTAGGATTCACGTTTCCATCTGGGGTGACCCTGCCCTACCACAGGGGTAGCCAACATTAGGCATAAAGATCCCTCTAGCACATTTCCTTGTGGCCGATACCGCCACTGTCCCAATTTCCCATCCCCTGACATGGAAACTAACGCAATGCTGCTTCAGCAATCTTCTTTGGTACATTTGCCCATCTCACAAGATAAGCAAGTGACCCCCCCCCCCCCCATTCATTTTCTACATTCCCTTGGGGGAAATAAAAGGGGCCAGACCAGTAAGGGGGAGAGAGCCCAGCTGAAGTTTTGAGTGTGTTGGCCACTCTTTGAGTGTTTTTGTGTTAAGCTTTACCATTATGCAGTCAAGCATTTTTGTGTGAGGAATCAATTTACATTTTGGGATTTGCGTTAGTTACCTTAACCATCCACTAATTTTGGGAACAATTTGGCTGGCATTTTGATCATTATTGAAGGGGTTGTGTGTGGATGGGTCCTGTGAGAAAGTAAATCAGTGTGTGATGTGCAAAGTGCTGGCTGGGGAGGCATGGCCTGGGCCCACTGCTGCACATCAGGCTAACGCTGGGGAAGGGGAGGTGTCATCCTCCCCCTCACTTAGGGACTTCCTGGTAGGGTATTTCCCACTACAGCAGTTGTGAGACGAAATCCTGAAGCACGTGTTTGACCAAGTGAAATTGATTGATGGTCAATATCTCCAGCCGGGCATCGCACTCACATATCAATATTTTTCAATTATAAAAGATTGTTTGTATACAGTGACACAGGACACTCGGACAAATGAAAATACAACCCAGTTGTTGATACCAAAGAGCCATTGGTAAATGTTATTCCAGGTGGCTCATCATAATGCGATGGCAGGTGACTTGGGACAGGGGAATCACTAAACTGTCTCATGGCCCGTTTTTATTTTCCGGGAATTCACAGGGATGTTCGCCGGTGGTGTCAGCTGGTGAATCCGCTGGCTTGCATCCCTTTCCGTTGATTGAGGTTCCTTTGAACTAATTTGCATGGACCTCGTCAGGCCATTAGAACGGACAAGATGCGGGCTGCTGGATAGTTAGTCCTGTTGGATTACACAACGCGATATCAGGAAGCAGTGCCACTGCGCAATATCTCAACATGAAGTGTTGCAGAGGCACTCTTCAAAATTATCTACCGAGTGGGGATTCCGAAAGAAATCCTCACTGATCAGGGCACAGCTTTTATCTCACGTACACTACGTGAGCTCTACAATTCTCCATTAAATCGATTCAGACAAGCATGTACCATCCACAAATGGACGGCTTGGTTGAACAATTTTATAAGACCTTAAAGAATATGATTTGTAAGCTTGTGCACGAAGATGCTCGGAACTGGGATAAGTGGCTCGAACCTCTGTTATTTGCAGTGCGAGAGGTCCCTCTCGTCTCCACGGGGCCTGCCAGGACCGCCAGTCCAACTATATATATAGCATTTGAGTGTTTTTGTGTGAAGCAGATGTGCAGTGGCGCTGCTTCCTGATATCACATTGTGTAATCCACCAGGACTAACTATTACCATTATGCATTCAGGCGAATGTGTTTTTGTGTGAAGAATATATATATATATATATAAATTTTTTTTTAAATTGGATTTGCCGTCTCCCGCTTTCTCATTCCTCTAAGCTGTTACAGAGTTTTAAAAACTAGGATCGGGAGAAGCAAGGTCAATTAATATGACCAATAACATCGCCACAGTAAGCAGCTTACCTCTACATGGCGTCATGTCTTCCAGCATCCCTCCACCTCCCAATTCTCCTCCTATCTATTTATCAATAACTAATCTTAGTCCGGGGGCATATTTGAGTTCAAGTCAAACCTCGAGCCCTTCGCACAGGACAGCAAGCCACACACATTTACATTATCCTCTAAACAGGATTATATTAACTTGCGAATTATTGAATCTGTATTGTGATACATCCTCCACAGATCTACATACAACTTGATGTAGAGAGCAGAGCAGATGTGGGTCTGTCATTCTGCATGTGTGCACTTAGCCCCTGGCAGAGAGGTAGCTCTGACAGAACATTTGACAGATAGGAATGCGTAAGATGCATTTTGAGTGTGAAAAGAAGCAAGACTGGACCAACATGTCTGAAATCCTCAATTGTCAACAGATGCTTACAATTGACATTTTCTCAACTTTTGGTCACATGAGAGTGTCACTATCGCAAACCCTTGCGTTTTCCCTCTATCCATCTTTTTAGTTTTACAGTCTCTGTTGTTTTCACTCACAACTGCATATGTTTTTAGCAGATAATGTGATGTTTAGCATATTAAATTGCCAACCCCCCCCCCCCCCCCCCCCCAACAAAACATGTTACTCCATGGTGCCCATACTTTGCAGAGACGCGATAACCGTCTTTTGACAGTGCCTCACCAGTGCATCAATGACATGAAGCAACAGCATACATTGATATCATTAACTACTTTGAGTTGTAATGACAGCCAAAAACTGCACAAGTTGATCTAATTTTTAATCAAACTACATTTAAAATGGTTGTTGTTCTCAATAGTGATGATTAGTTTGTGAACGAATCAGTCTTTTTGAATTAATCTTTTAAGTGAACAAATCGTTCTCATTCACTTCCATACGCTGACTCATATTTTTCGTTCACTGATGTCTCCCTTTTGAAGTCAATGAGCTCTATTGCTTTTCATGCCAGTAAAGACTGACTATTGGTTCGAGCCAATAGCATTCGAGTGTGGGCTGTTAAAGAGAACATCATTGGTTTCACCCTCTGAAAGAATATCCCCCTCGCTGAACTAGTTGGTCATTTGAGTCTGAACGACTTGATATGTCGTTCGTGAATGAACTGATTGGTGAACTCGTTCGTGAATGATTCGTGAACAAAGATCTGCTGAACGACTGAACGAGAACGAGAGCTGCATGTTTGACATGCGAGTCAAAGTGTAAAAATGACTGAAGATTTTTCAGTTAAAATGACATGAATTACGGATGGAAATCTTTGATGCACAGTGTAAGATATTTAGTTTTTTTCTTTAACTTGTTCTTTGTTTTGGTATTAATTAAGCCCAGCTTTAGACAAAATATAGGGAAAATAAGACCTGCCATTTGTAAATCACTGGCTTCCGGTAACGGCCGTTCATGCATTCACGAGAGAGTCAAGTTCCGGCATATGACGTAGGCATAGTGTATGCGACGGTGAGAAGTGAAGAAAGCGCAGAGGATAGAGGAAGCCAGTGAATGCACAGATGGTCATTACCAGAAGCCAGTGATTATAGTTTATAAAGTTATAAATATAGATATTTTTCTTACAAAAACGCATCACTTTGCTTCAGAAGGCCTTTATTATCCCCCTGGAGCCTTATGGATTACTTTTTTGATGGATGGATATGTTTTTTTGGGCTTAAAATTCTAAGGTACCATTCACTCCCATTGTAAAGCTTGGAAGAGCCAGGATATTTTTTTTAATATAACTTATTTGTCATATACACCAAGGATAGCTTGAGGGTGAGTAAATTATGAGATCATTTTTTTTTTGGGTGAACTAACCCTTTAAGTTGACAAGCAAATTTGCAATCTCAACTGAAAAACATATCTTAAATCAACTGCATTCTGTGTAAGGTTACTCCACCTTATTTATCGTACATAACTCTACATAAAATTACATTACACCAACAACATCACAAATGCTGTCACAACTAGCTAAACAATGTTGTCTGAAAAAAATTATTATTATTTTTTAACAATGTTGGTGGTTTAAGAGCTCCCAGCATTGCGCAGCGCTATGCGCAATGACCGTGAGCAACATCTTATCCAATTTTCATTAGAGCGCTACTTGTAATTGCAATTTTCGTGTTAGTTAAAGGGGACACTTGACTGTCTCCCACAGCCACTATGCTACTGCGGCAAGGCATAACAAACGGGGCAGGAGGGGATTGTTCCCAGAACCAACATCAAAACGAAGAGTCGTATCAGCATGGATCTTTAAATGGTCATTCTGGGGTTGTGCTCTACTAGACTGTTTACTTTCAGAGGGGAAGCGTTTCCTTTTTCAACATCTGACAAGCACTCTGTCTACCTATCTAGTCAAGTGCAGAAAG
Source organism: Moxostoma hubbsi (assembly GCA_032164185.1). Classification (NCBI taxonomy): domain Eukaryota; kingdom Metazoa; phylum Chordata; class Actinopteri; order Cypriniformes; family Catostomidae; genus Moxostoma; species Moxostoma hubbsi. The sequence goes on from JAVLUX010000024.1 coordinate 6,621,887, forward strand.
CCAAATGCATACTTTGCTTTGTTGGCAAACAGGAAATTAACACAAACACAGTGGTCTTATTGACCACAAAACATGGACAGGATGTGGACATGAAGATGGAGGATGTATATTTGTGTGTATTTGTGATTTTTTGTTTTTGACTTGGCTTTAATATCAACTTAATTAGAAGTGGATAAATAGAGGGGTCAGTGTTAGTTCCCATCTCCCTGTATTTTACTCACATGCACATACCGAATCTATATGATATGCCTGAATCTGACGCCTTAACAAAAACATAGTAGCTAAACTGAATCAGTAGTATTATTATTAAATGTCATGTTTTTGCTGAAACATTCATACTAAAATGTGACAGAAATACATTTGGAGCTCTTAATTACTGGCGTATGAGACGTATGCTTAAGCAAATTCATGACATTATGAGCCAATTCTATTATGGTTACATTTTCCCATCTATAGTGTTAGAAGCATATCCATCCATCAAAAAAAGTAATCCATATGGCTCCAGGGGGATAATAAAGGCCTTCTGAAGCTAAGTGATGCATTTTTTGTAAGAAAAATATCCATATTTATATTATATTATATATATTATACAAACTATTATCACTGGCTTCTGGTAATGACCGTCCGTGCATTCACTGGATTCCTCTATCCACTGCGCTTTCGTCACTTCTCAACGGAGCATACACTACGCCTACGTCATATGCCGGAACTTGACTCTCTCGTGAATGTGTGGATGGCCAGGGATTTACAAATGGCAGGTCTTATTTTCCCTATATTTTGTCTAAAGCTGGGCTTAATTAATACCAAAACAAAGAACAAGATAAAGAAAAAAAATAAATATCTTACACTGTGCATCAATTAATTCCAAAGATACCTGAAATACAAATGGACCTCCGCCACCCTCAAACCCTAGAAAATTATTAAATAAAATGCCCTTTACATGAATTAAAGAAAACTATGATTGGTCCATCCCTGCCAGCACTTAGAAAGGTAACAAGTACATATTGGTCACATACTTATTAACATTCGCTTCAACAGTGGTCTGCATGACAAATCTTGCACTGAGAACGTTTAATAGTCATTAAATTAATAATAATACCACGTGTTTAAGTAATAATACAATAAAAAACAAGATAAGTTTCATGTTAACAGAAATTCAACTGCTCTTTCCACACAGAAGTGGCCTAAATGTAATTACATTGAATCAAATTCACAGAAACAGAAAGCAATCTATAACGTTCAAATGTTGAAAGAAAAGAAGACATGTGCTTGATTGTCATGACAGAGTTGTCATAGCTTGGCAGTATAAAAAAAACTGTTGGAGCAGCCTTTGCCAAATCAACTGAGCTCCATTTGCTACTGAATCTCTTCCTTTCCATTTGCCAATGGACAAATGTTTACTGATTGAAACTGGTTTCAAATGTAAATCTCCAGGAAAAACTCACTGTAGCCCATGTTAATCATATGCCAATTGTTGCAGCTCAGTTTCCATTAATGGTCTGGGTGGACTGGGCAGAGGAGCTAATTCCATGATATGTCCCTTTAACAAGTGCCCCAAAGTTCCTGCCTTTTACACTAATATTCTCAACCTGGTCTCATAGAATCACATTAATTTACTTACATTTTTGCAAAATTATCTTTACATGGCTCATTGTACTATTGTGGCAGTTTTCTAAAATGAACACTAGAGGTGCTAAAAGAGCAATGACATTTATTCCCTTTCACATGAATCAAGAGTAAAACTGCAGTTTGTAAACACTTACTTTGCTCCCTGTTTTCCTCACACAATGCTACCTTATGACATCTAAACAATTTTACTATAGTATGCATGATTTATAAGATGACACATTTTAATGTTTGCATTACATAACCAACTTAATTTACAAGATGTCCTTCCTGCCCTTTTCTGTTGTGTTTGTGTGTTGGTCTATGCCTTTTGTTTGAGCACATAGGCTTGTGTGTGGTTGTGTCAGCCATGTACTCCCTTGACTCTGCCTCCTTGTCTCCCCTTACCACACACACACTTTTCTATTCCTTCAGACCTCTTTACGTTAATTGTCACCTGTTCCCCTTGTGTTATCCCCTCTTTATATTGTGCCTTCTTCCTTCATGTCTCTGCCAGATTGTTTCCTGTGTTTGTATGTTCAGTCAGTTCCTGTCTTGCTATGGTCTGTCTTGTTTTTATGTGTGTTTCTCATTTCGTTTTTTCTTGCTCCTGTCATTTACTCCATTGTGAATGTTTTGTTTTTTGTTTAATAAAGCCCTTTGATTTTCATCCAGAATTTGGGTCCTCATATCCAGTTCCTGTCAGAACAATCTGGTCTTAATTGGACCCAGTGGGAATCATGGGCATTTTTTTTAAACAGGTCGGTGAGAGAGCATGATTCAGAAATCCTAATGCTGTCCTCAGGCCTTGAATTGTGCCAGGTCTGCCTGATTAACTTGTTCACTGCTGGTCTGAATGAGCCTGCCAAGTTGTGTGTTCCAGGGCATGGAGGTAATAGTATTCCTGAAATCATAGACCTGGCTATCAATCTGTGTGAGTTTATCTTTGTGTGTGCCTTGAGGGACTCTCTCTCTTTGCCCCAGTCTGACGATAACGAAACTCTTTCACCGGACACTCCCGCCGCAGCAGTTCTTCCCATCATTCAGAAGAGGAGGAGGAAGAAACCAGTCCCGGTGCCCAAATCTGTTGCTCACTACCAAAGAGTTCGCTGCTACCCATCCCCCACTCACCACCAGGAGGTGCCCAAGGCTGCTGCAGTTCTTCCCAACACTCTTAAGAGGAAGTGGACGAGGAAGAAACTGTGCCCGCTGCAACCTCTGCTTTCCAGAGTGGGCCTGAGTCAGCTGTAGCTTCAGAGAAGGAGCCCAAATCTGCTGCAGCTCAGAGCCAGACCCTTCCCCTGTGGACACAGAGACAGTCCCTTCCCTTCTCCAGCATCTAGAGCTGGTGACAACCCAACCATCTCTCGAATAGCCACCGAGCCTGTCCCTTCGCCAGCGGCCGCCGTGCCAGCCCCATCCCCAGTGGGCATCAGCGTATTAATTTCTTCAGTGGCACGCCTGGCCCAGCTTCCCTAACTGCCCTGTTAACCCTGATTCCTGGTCTGTCCCAGCCTCAGCTGCTTCCCTCTCTGTCCTGTCAGGTCTTGCTCCCCTGTCTATCCTGCCAGGTCTTGCTCCCCTCTCTGTCCTGCCAGGTTTCATTCCCCCTGTCCTTCCAGCCAGGTCTTGCTCTCCTGTCTGTCCCGCAAGACCTCGCACCACTGCCTGTCCCGCTAGACCCCGCTCCAACTCTGAAGATGCCAGATCTAAAAATGTCACCATGGTTCCTGTATTTTATCCTCACCTCTAAACCACCTTGTAGTGTTCTCCCTCCCACACTTCCTGGGTCTGTCCTGCTGGGCCCACCCTGGTTTGTCCTGCCTATCCTACCGATTTCATCCTTATTACCTGTTTTTTTCTTACCAGAGAGCTGGTGACCACCCTGGTCTGTTCTACCTACCCTGGTCTGTTCTACCTACCACTTAGGCCTCCAGCTCCACTGGCATCCCCCAGGTCTCTCCTCCCACACACCCTGGTCTATCATCTGCCCTCCTGACCCACTGGCACGCCCCTGGTTGGTTCCATCAGTGCCTGCTGGTCTGCCCCTATCTGGTTAGGACACCAAGAAGCATCCATCGAGGGTGTGTGTGTGTGTGTTTGGGGGTGTTTACAGTCACAGCCCTGCCCAGTCTGTGTGTTGGTCTTTGTCTTTTGCATGAGCACATGGCTTTGTGTGTGTTTGTGTCAGCCATATGCTCCCCTGACTCCACCTCCTTGTTTCCCCTTACCGCACACATTTATCTAGTCCTTTTTTTTTTTGGTTTCTTTTTTGCCTCGGTCTGTCTTTTTTACGTGTTTTACTTATTTTGGTTATACTTGTTTCTGTAATTTACTCCATCATGAAGCGTTTTGGTTTCTGTTTTGTTTTTTTGTGAAATAAAGCCCTTTGATTTTCATCTCATGTTTGGGTCATCACTTGGGTCATGTGACATCACATCAGTTTATGGTAGAGTGGTTGGTTGTGTTGATTTAAAATTCAATATGCCATCGATTTGATAAATAAATGTTCTGTGCTAAACAATTCAGTTCATATATATTTGTTATTTTTTTGCCATTTTAGCCCCTAGTGCCTTATTTCAGAGGATACCAAAATTATGCCTATAGCCCAAAGGGCTCAGCAACTGCAACCCTTAAGCCATTTTCATAGTAATAAGCATAAAAATGGGGTGAACCACGAGAACCGGCTTGACAATAAAAATAATAGTTTAACGACGAAATAAACCAAAAGACACAAATACACACATAGGACAGATAGCTGCCCATAAACACTTGCTCTCTGTAGCACCACCGTCCGCAGTTGGCCTTTATCCCTCTCGGAGGCTTGATTAGCCTGATAAGGGGCCAGGTGTGTAAAATCACGACCTGGCAATGCCCTACATCCTTTCACATTCCTCCCTTATTCTCTCAGGCCAGGGAGACCCCGGCATGACGTACACCACACCCCCCCCACCCCCCCACCCCTCCACCGTGCCTTATGACCCATCTGCCGGCAGGTCACCCCCAGCTTCCTGAATCTGGGAGGGTACAGGGGGAGGGAAACAATAATGAAAAATAGGGGGGTACTCCCTGTAACAGTGCAGTACCCCCCCACAAAAAAACTGTCAAATTTAAAAGAGAGGGAAAAGGCCAACGTGGAGTGGCAGTGGGAGAGTGAGAGAGAGAGGAGCTTGGTCCTCCACCCTCTAAAGGACGACAGCCACGCCTCCCTGGACGGATCGGAGGCAGTCCTCCAGCTCCTGGCAGACGGAATTCCCCGCTGTATTCTCTGGGAAAAAGAAAGGGTCTCCCCCACCCCTGGCAGCAGTTATCCCACTCTGGGCTGTCGGCAGTGAGCCCCTACCCGCTCATGTTCAGCGGTCTCAGACCACGGCACGTTTCAGCAGCTGGTAGGGGTCTCCTACGCCCCTGACAGCGGCCCTGACCACTCCAGGGGGTCGGTTAGGAGCCCCTTCTCCCCTCGCAGTCGGCGGCCGGGCTTCTCCATCCCCGGCAGATGGCCACTGCTGCTCCGTTGGGGTGGATAGTAGTGGCGAGAACACTACGGCGTATCCCTCCTCATTCACGGGTTTTCAGCACCAGTGTAAAGGAACAAGGACAAGAAGGAGGTGAGAACTGGCTTGACAATATAAATAAATGTTTAATGGCTTGATTAGCGATAAGGTGCCGGGTGTGTAAAATCACGCCGCTCGTTAATAGATATTCTCTATTAACAACATAGTTAAATTCTTACATGATAATTTTATACCTGTGATTCTCAACTAGTGGGTTTCAGCCCTTAAATGTCCACAGGTCTGTTCAAATAGGACTGCAGAGAGTAGAACCTTTATTTTTAAACGCAAATGAAAATAATAAAATGCAACAAACCATATAATTGTGCATAGTATGGATAGCTAAATAATCAGTATCAGGACATCCCTATTTTTATTATTATTTATATTTAATATTATTAATATTAATAGATTTCAATGTTTTGATTGTAAGGACAATTCTATTTTATTTTATACAATAATAAATCTTATACTGTGTTGGGCCGCCACTTGTGAATGCAAAATTCTGGGTAAAAAAAAAAAAACAAAAGCAAAAACGGTAGTTTATACAGTTCTAGGTTTAATATCTCATTTGTTCATATTTGACCAGCCAGACGCTTTCCAGCATAGTGCAGTTATGAAGCTATGAATAACTCAAGTTTATGTAAAAAAAAAAAAAAAAAAAAAAAAAAAAAAACTGAATAAACTAGCAATTGCAATAGTATATAATTGTGTAGTGTGAACTGACTGCTCAAACTCTTCCACCTAATCCTCCATCTCCTCCTCCTCACTCAAGACCTATGAGTATATCTGATCTGGAGAGACAAATACACTCCTATCACACTCTGCCACCCACTTTCTCCTCTCTCTCTCTCTCTCTCTCTCTCTCTCTCTCTCACACACACACACACACAAACACACACTCACACACACACACACATAGAGAGAGTGTGAGAGAGAGGGAGGAGAAGGGAGAGAAACATTTAGGCCTGGAGCGTTGGCGTTGGACTGAGAGGCATTTTCATGCAAGACCTGCTTTTAGAACAGCTCTCTACAGAGTATATTTTGCAGAAATTCTGCCTCAAAATGCAGCCTGAGACATAAACGTGGCACTGAAATGACAAAAATGAAGGACACGGAATGATACAAGACTACTCAAACAGGGAAACCACTTATTGGGGCATTGCAGTGAACTAGGTCACCACTTTGTTAAAAATGCAAGAATAACTGCAAGGAACACACACACACACACACACACACACACACACACACACACAAGCACACACACAAGCGCACACACACAAAGATTCTGAAACATCACTCAAGCAGTGAGTGTAAAATCTGTTTTTTACAAAAATAGCATTGAACCTGAGCGTCCCAAGAGCACAGCACACGTGCCAAGATATTTGAGCTAAAGGTGCAACATGTCAAACACATCAAATGAACAGTGCTTAGTCTTATTTAGCACAGTGATATGGTACAAAAGACAATTCCTGGCATACAGTAAGAGTATAGAGTGACAGAGACTACAGCAAATGTCTGAAGTCTCCATTTAATCTCCATATCCTCATTGCCTCACTGGAGAATCAATTGAGATACAGGTCTTATTTGTTTTCTCTTTGATGAGTTATCTAAAAAAAAGAAGAAACTTTTATATTCTACACTTCATATTACACAAATTAACTTTCCTAACACATAATATGTGGTGAATTAATTAACACATTTCCGTGTGATGCAGCGGGATCTCTGATGTTAATACCAAATGGCTTTGGCTTGTAAATTGTCTTTTCATCTTCCTGGAATAACAGGATGTAATTATCAATATCAACAAGGCAGCTAGCTACAGATAAGCAGCATATTACTTGAAAAAGTAAGATGCATGGTTACTAGGCAACCAAATGTGAGATTCCTATATAATTAACAGCCAACACAAAGTTCTGAAAAAATGGACTGTGACAAGGAGATGAAAACAGATATAGAGGGTAAATTTGGCCTGAGGGACATGAAGCAAGTATCTAAAAGATCAGCCAGATCTGTATCGTTTATCAAATGGAAACAAATTTGGTTGCAGAAAAAGCTGAATAATTTAATGGAATAGAAACCTCTATTCCTGGCGAATTGCAGCTCTTCCATTTAACTTTGCAGCACACCTGAATATCTTGAGAGTTGCCTAAATGGTTAAAAAAATTACAACCTGGTCTAATAGAGACAAGTGACTATATCTACAGTTTTGCAAATTGATTTTTCATTGCTTGTTGTGCGTTTTGTGGCAAATTCCCATTTTTACAAATCACAAAAAACGTAACACTTAGTTTTTGCCCCGTTCTTCACACAAAGCTATTTTACGATATCAAAACACTTTTACTACAGTACAGTACAGTTGTAAAGCGGTATATTTTAACACGTGCTTTACATAATCAACTACATTCACAAGCTTGTTTGAGTGCAGTCAAATTGTGCCATAGCTGAACTTCTAAAGCATTTCACTTGCAAAGCAGAGGACCGGGGTACGAGTCCTGAAGAGCATGCAAGCTGGTGGCGGCACTTCCAGGTTCTCTTGGCAGTCCCGAAAAGAACATCTCGGTTACTATCGTAACTTCCATTTCCCGATGGAGGGAATGAGACGGTGTGTTGAATAGTGACACTATGGGTCACTCTTGGGAGCCCGATCCACCTTCAGATCTTTGAGAACAGGCCAATGAGAAGTTGCCGAATTGGCAAGTTGAATTTGCATGCCACTTCCCCCGCCATACGGGTATAAAAGGGAGCAGATTCAGTACAGTTCAGCCTGTGGCAAGAGGGACATAACGTCTAGTTACCAAGGGACTTACCTTGGATGTCATTGTGATATGCTGCTATAGCAGCTACATAAACCTTGAGAGTAGAGGGGGACAGGTGCCTGTCCAGACTCTCTTGCAGGAAGGAAAGCACTGACCCAACTGCGCAACTCTGGGTGTTTTCGCCATGGGGAGAACATCACTTAACAAAGATAGGCCACTTCATGGAGTAGAGGTGCCTTGTATAAGGAGCTCTATCCTAAGTTATTATGTTAACCACAGCGGTCAGTTCGAGTTAGTTCCGCCATCCAGGGACCAGACATGGAGTTTCCAGAGGGCTAGGCGTGGGTGCCAGAGGGTGCGCCGTCCCTGAGAAAGAAGGTCCTTCCTCAGGGGAACTTGCCAGGGAGGAGCTGTTGTGAGGAATGTGAGGTCCGAGAACCAGGACTGAGTGGGCCAGTACGGAGCCACTATGGTGACCTGCTCCTCGTCCTCCCTGACTTTGCACAGAACCTGTGCAATTAGGCTCACTGGGGGAAGTATACTTGCATAGCCCTCAGGGCCAGCTGTGTGCCAGCATGTCTTTACCGAGGGGAGCTCCCATCAGGCCATACCAGAGTGCACCTGACCAACTATGACGCACATGGACACTGGCTGTATGGGGACTCCTGCCCGCAAGAATACAAAGTCAGTCCAAAGGCTGAAAAAGCGATGATCAGTGGCCGTTAGAGCCATCCGATGTGTGTCGCGGTGCAATGCATGCCTCAGGACTCGGGTCTGGAGCCAGTGCTGTAGCGGTCTCATATGCATCAACCCAAGCGACATGACTGCTGCTGAGGATGCCATATGCACCAGGAGCCTCTGAAAATATTTCAGTGGGACCGACATTTTCCGCCTGGATAAGTTCAGGCAGTCCAGCACCGATTGCATGCACTCCTTCATAAGGTGCGCTATCATTGACACCGAGTCTAATTCCATGGCGAGAAAAGAGATGCTCTGAACTGGGGAGTGCATGCTCTTTTCCCAGTTGACCCGAAGCCCTAGACGGCTGAGGTGGGTGAGCACCAGGTCCCTGTGTGTGCACAGTAACCCTCTAGAGTGTGCTAGAACTCGAGGTAGTTTAGTATGTGGATTATACTTCCCTTAATGGGGCAAGGGCTGCCTCTGCGACCTTCGTGAAGACGCGAGAAGAAAGGGACAAGCCGAAGGGGAGGACCTTGTACTGATACGCTCGGCCGACAAATACTAACCGAAAGAAGGGTCTGTGTCGAGACAAAATCGAGATGTGGAAGTACAAGTCCTTCAGGTCTACTGCCGCGAACCACTCTTAATGACGTATGCACATCAAAATGTGCTTCTGAATCAGCATCTTGATTGGGAGTCTGTGCAAGGCCCGGTTTAGAACTCGCACGTCCAAGATTGGCCACAGCCCACCACCCTTCTTGGGAACAATGTAATAAGGCCTGTAAAACCCCTGTTTCACCTCGGTTGGAAGGACAGGCTCTATCGCTTCCTTCTGAAGGAGGACCGCGATCTCCGCCCTGAGGATGGCAGCACTCTCGTCCTTCACTGACGTTAAGAGAACGCTGGAGAATCGGGTGGATGCCTGGCGAATTGAATAGCGACAGGTTGGAAAGTGCTAACCATGCGTCCAAGTTCCGGGCAAGGGGCACTAGGGGGAGGAGCGCATCCGACATTCCTGGGGGGGATCTGCGTTGTGGAGCAGGGCTCCAACCCGAGGCGGCCGTGCTAAGGGGACCCTCGAAGCATTTACCTTGCTCCGCGCATCCAACACTCGCAGCAGCCAAGTAAAGCATGGCGGTCAGCTCTGCAACGGCCTCAGACTGGGCTGCCATACCAGAAGGCGGCAGCCCTGCTGAGTCCTCGGCGTCTGACATCACCAAGGCATCCTCCGATGCAGCGATCATCCAGCTCGCGAGTGTCGGAAGAGCAAAGCTGGCGGTGAGGCAAGCCTGCGCCATCCCAGTGCTGGACGGAAGCAAATGAGCGTATCAAGGAGTGGGTGGTCCGTGGGAATTACCCGGCGGAGCCATACTCACTGAAGCCCCCAAATCGCCTCCTGTGTCAGCCGAGGCTTTCTCAAACACATAGGTAGAAGGAGCCGCAATGGGGACAGCTGAAGCACCTTATATCCAACAGCAGAATGCTCTTGAAGTCAGGTGAATGGGAAACGGCAGTGGTATTCAGCTGGCTGTAATAAAACCGCTCGGCTCCGAAGAAAAATACTTTTCCACATCCCGATCTCCCTTTTATACCCATATGTCGGGGGGGAGTGGCATGCAAATACATACATACTATCGATTTTCATTGGCCTTTTCTCAAAGATCTGAAGGTGGATCGGGCTCCCAAGAGTGACCCCTTGTGTCACTATTCAACACAACGTCGAAGAGAGTGACAGAATTGGAACTCCTGTTAATGGGTGCTTCTTCAAACTGAATGAAAAGTGCCCAAAAAACTTAATGTCTGTGGAGTTGAAACAATAATTTTTCAAAGGATTAAGAATCAGTGGATCAGGACAAACTCAGTATTTTACTGTAATTTTATTTTAAATTATATTTCACAAATCACCGTCAGTGTAATCGCGTCTGCTCAGTGAAGACTGATTTGCCCTGCTGCTGCTGTTGGTAGATTGAAATCCCCCCCAAAGAAAATGCACAAAATCAGATCGCAAATGGCTGTTTTCATTTCCAAAGTGCAATCACTGTGATCGATATGATGGCAAATATGATTTAACAATGATATTATACCAACATGTAAGATCTAAAGGCATGGGCCTCATCCTTAAGAGCAGGGTTTCTCAAACTTTTATGAACCAAGGACACCTTTCATAACGCCCAATTCTTCGTGGACACCTGCCCCACCACCACCACCATCACAACAAATATGATATTATTAACTAGAAGAATAAAAACGATCTCAGTGAGTTCCAATATGAACAGACAGGCACTGTTGTCCTTTTGTGTCCACAGGATAAAACATAACAGAGAACACCACAAAGCTCAAACAGAAGCCTACTGATTTTTTCATAAATTATTATGACTTCCCCGTATAGTCAAAGCACAAGTTTAAACAGAAATAAAGCACCATATTTTTATGAAGAAAAATAATCAGTTGAGGATTGATTAATACATTTTTATTTGTTACTATAATATCACATTATTGAAAAATTAAACAACAGTAATCATACAATAACACAAATTAATCTTTATTTAATGTTTCAAATTATGTAATTGTCAACTGTCATGTTTTGTTTTTCTAAAAATAAAAGGAAGGAAGGGAGAATAATTCTTTCAGCTCTCTTCCTTTCGGCAGTGGACAAGGCGTGATTTATATTCACATAAATGACAGTTACACTGAAGTGAAAAAAAATATTTATACTGCATAAATACAATTAAATTACCTAATACTGACCACTATTAGACAGATGGTAAGGTTAAAATAAGGGACACTGTGTGAGGGAATATATGATCGCACTTGATGTGAAGTTGGATCGTCAATTGTCATATTATACTAACTTAAAATATGACAGTAGCATATTTTATCTAGCAAGATTAATCAAAATAATTATATACAGTAAGAATTGGGGACCTTGCTAAGCTAGTGCTGGTCTATGGCTTGTGAATATCCACCCTCATAGTGGTCAATAACTTAAAATACATATTGTTAAACCCCTTCATCTTTTTACTGGATGGAGCAACAGCTCCGGGTCTCAATGTCATCCACAGACACTTTTGTAAATAATGCGTGTAAAGCAATATTCATTCACCAATAAGAGAAGGTGCTCTCACCACGGAAGTAGGCAGATTTCCCCACACTTAAATTTGCGGTCCAGAATCTACAACTTATATAGGCTGTTTGATTATATTGTTCAAAACTTCTGTTATGTCGTATTTCTACAGTAGTCAATAGCTTTTTATCAAGTGGATTGTTATTGCTTTTTATTGCCTATTTGCTTACAACATTGCACCATAATGTTCACAATTCAGGGATTTCCCACGGACGCCCTAGCTATCTGAAAATGACCCCCGGGGGGTCTGCATACCCAAGGTTGAGTAATGCTGCTCTAGAGTACATACTGTTTGTGAAAGAACATGCAAATACAAATAATGGAATACTTTTAAAATATGTCTTTACATTCATTTTTGAATGCAGTAAATGTTGTTTTTAGCTAAGTTCAAATATTTAATAAGATGATACTGACGTCAAATACTATTATGTAATATGTAGACCAATAATTTAAGTAGTAAAGATGCATATTGCAATCCTGATGGGAGTTTTCTTTTCTTTCGCCACATTTTTCATGCTTTAGAACTGGTGTGACCAAATGTCGTGATTTCAAGCCTGAGTCGTAAAAGCAATATTTGATTTGGCCGTGGTAAACTAGAGTTAATCAATGACTTGATTTGAGAGTGAATAATGTACTTAAATAATTGAGCTGCAATTTAGCAGCTGACAATCCCAAAACAGTTCAATAACTGTTTGATTAAACTTTTTGTTACTGCACAGTGTTCTTAAGTAGCTAAACTGACCGCCAATGTCATGTTCTACCAGTCAGCAGTCTATCTTTTATTAGAAACTCCTGCAGACACCAGCAAAACATATACTTTTATCAAACCTTTCCTTCCAGGAGAAGGCTAAAGCCTCGATTATGCAGTATGTGCAGTCTCATTTTTCATCTCTCTTCTTTGTTCCTCCATTGTTTCTATAAATGAACTCATTGAGCCCATGTTTTATGCATATAAGAACTTAAATTATTTAAAGAATGCATTTTAAGAAACATTTATGGTCACTTCAGGGAGCCAAAAGTGTTACCAAAAGCATGTTCAGATATAAAATAAATAATATGCACTGAACATGATGTGCATTGGCTTTTAAAATCTTTTTTTTTTTTTTCAATAAGTCTGCATTTCTGCATTTGTAAGTATTCAAACATTTAGTATAGACACTACACATCATTGTATGCATAATGCTTAAGGTTCTAGGTCTGGAAGCTTCTGAACTATTACAGCATTGCTCATTCACCAACAAAAAACCCTCTGATTGCCCTGAGTGAACCTGAGGCCATCATCAAGAATAGTTAGTTCCTACCAGCAATGCAATTTTGCAGTTATACAAATATGTTCGGTAATAAACAGCTGAAAAAAAACAGCTGAGACCTTTAGGTAAGGAAAGTCTAGCAGAGTCTTGGGTACCTGATTTATCTGAGCACCAAACATGCAATCACACAAGCTCCTGACTGAGGCAGCCTTGTTAAGTCTCAAGAACTGTCCTGATGATCTCACATATGCTGTTCCTGAATGACAGCTCCACTCCGGAAACAATGAATCAAGTTTTGACAAGCCCACAGAGCCACCTCTGCTGGCACATTTTAATAGGTTCAGTATTTTAGATGTGGAATATTCCAAGTATAACTGAAAGGTACAACTTCCTTTCCTTTCAGTGAGTTTTGAGTGTTGCGTGAGTGTTTCTTTGATTCTTCCAGTCATTTTTTTTCTGCCACATATGCACTGCAAAACGTGTGAAAAATGCAAACTTCACTCGAAGGACAAAAAGTAGACAAATGCATTATTTGCTAATAGAGCGCAACAGCGCACAACTGCTTTTTCAACTATCTTGGTTTCCGAAAGTATTTTTCACATTAATTAATTTTCATAGGGATTTAAAAAAATTCTTCATCATTCCTCCATCAACGAGGTTAATCTCAACATTACATGGTTTGATTTAAAGCAAGTAGTTGAAAATCAGATGAAAAGACAAATATATACAACCTAGTCTCACTGAATAAATGTTACTATATGTTTGCAAACTGACTTTTACGTTCCCCGTTCTACCTTTTGCCACAGTTTCCAGGTGAAATTAACAACACACAACTTAAAGAGTACAACGGTTGATTAAGACTTTAGAAACATTTATTTTTTACTCTATTACTCACACACTGCTATGATATTGAAACTTACTAAAACACATCATTTGAAAAATTACACATTTTACAGCTTGTATTACTAACCCATCTACATTTACACAGTTAATAAAAGATGATCAGCTTCCGCGCTTGCTCACCTGATAAATTGTTGGATTTTGGACTTGGGAGATCGAGGCTCAAACCCAGCCATGCATGCGAGTTGACACATGAGATGAAAGTGTTATAGAAGCGACACTAAATTACATGGTTGCATCAGAAAATTAGCTTTTAATGTCACATTTCCTTCTAGGACACTATCGGTTAGGTTTAGGTGTTGGTTAAGGGTAATGATGTCTGTTTTGTTCACCTCTTGTTTGCTTTTAGGACACTATCAGTAAGGTGTAGGTGATGGTTTAGGGTAAAGATGTCTGTTTTATTCACCTCTTGTTTGCTTTTAGGACACTACCGGTTAGGTTTAGGCGTTGGTTTAGGGTAATGATGTTTGTTTTGTTCACCTCTCATTTACTTTTAGGACACTATCAGTTAGGTTTAGGTGTTGGTTTAGGTTAAGGATGTCTGTTTTGTTCACCTATCATTTGCTTTTAGGACTCTATCGGTTAGGTTTAGGTGTTGGTTTAGGTAATAATGTTTGTTTTGTTCACCTCTCATTTGCTTTTATGACACTATCAGTTAGGTTTAGGTGTTGGCTAAAGGTAAGGATGTTTGTTTTGTTCACATCTCATTTGCTTTTAGGACACTATCGGTTAGGTTTAGGTGTTGGTTTAGGTAATAATGTTTGCTTTGTTCACCTCTCATTTGCTTTTATGACGCTATCGGTTAGATTTAGGTGTTGGTTTAGGGTAAGGAAGTCTGTTGTTCTCTTGTTTGCTTTAGGACACTATCGTTAGGATTTGCTTAAATCTTTTTAAATTTGATTTAGATCCTTATTGGTTAGGCTTACGTTAAAGTTTTAGGTTAGGCAGGTCATTTTACTCATTAAAATCACACTGAAACAATATATTTTAGGTTTATTGATAAATATTTCCATATTTACAAATATATTAGTGTGAGAGTGTAGGGAGGTCGACTTGATTAGGCTATTCGCAGTGCTTCTTGGGAGAGGACGTCACTGCAGATCTATTATGCCACACTTTGTTAGAGGCGATTCTCTGATACATGGATCATTTTCCTACAGGATCCTGGGGTAGTGTAGTTCTTCACCAGGAATTCTGATATTTACAGAATAATATTTAAAATAAATGTATTTTAAATAACACAAACTGATCGATTTAACAGAAGCATATACCACAGGGCTCCAGACTAAAAAAAATACTTAGGAAGCCACTGGCTGTTTTTAGTCGCCAAATCATATAATTGCTCGATTTAAATTGTTGTTCAGTAACAAGATAGAAAGCAGACGTAAAAGAAAGACAGCTGATAACACATTAATTGAAGGTTTAATTTACCTATATTTTAGTAAAGACACATAAGTTTGCATTCCCCATTTGTCTCATCAATGTTCACACCCCTTTCATAATTTATACAAATATAAGAGATAAAAAAAGTACTGCCCTTCAGAACCTACATAAGCAGAAGTGATGCAGGACTTTTAACTAGAAAGACGCCCGAAATACACATAGGACTCCTTTTTTGAAATGTGTGAACATACTGACGGATGGTTTGCTGAGAAAATGACTCTGATTCAAACTGCTAACCTGAGCTCCTGAGTTCACTTCACACCCTCAGTTCTTTTGGGTATGAAATAGACACAGTTCAAAAGAGTCATTTGGTCACGACTCTCTCATGCTTTCATGGCTGTGATGGGCTCGTAGCATACGGAGGGTTTACACATCCTTCGTGAGCGAGGTGTGAGAGGCTAGTGTGCGGGTTGGTCGCGTTGAACGTTCAAATTGGCCGCATCTCTTCCGCAAGAAACAGCAGCACTTCTGCACAGAAAATAAAGTTACCTATGGGGTTCTATGCCAATTTTTTTCTTTAATAAGGTCATTGCATTTGCTTTCATGAGGTTATTGCTCCTTTAAAGACAACAGCGGGCAGTAACAAGCACTTCATCTTCATCAGCACAGTTGGTTGTAATTGGTTTATTTTTTTGTCCATACTGTACACCAATATACACAGAATGGAAAAGATCAGGAATTTTATTCATTCTTGCCTTTATTAAGTTATATTTAAGTTTACTTGCATGCAAACATTTACACTGTAGTGTACCATAGGTTTGGTTTGAATAACTTTGATTTGCTTTTGTGTCTTTCCTATAATCTCCTGATTATTTTAGTGTTGTACAGCACCCAGAGCCGCTGAGCTCAGCATGAGCCGCGCAGCAAAAATAGGCTAAACGCCAAAACTATCCACTCACTGCTGCGTCTGGGACGTGTCACCTCACAACTCACGCTTGCTGTGAGAACAGTGTAATCTGTTAATATGGGCACTGAAACGAAAACAAGCTGCTCTCGCCCCGCTCACGGAGGATGTGTGAACCCGGCGTGCTGGAGGAGCTGAACATGCAGCGCCAGCGGAGGCTTGAGCCCTGATAGATCCAAGGGGAGGAGGGTTCAAAGAGAGATCGTCTCTGATCCATGCTTACAGTATATGGCATTCATTTCACTATTTTAGCTTGCGAAATGCCATTAAAAAAGACTCTCTCACGCTGGGTTTGTTGTTGCGTGTGGTGCATCGAGCTCATCTCTACAGAATGGGTATAAAGTGGCTTGAGACACATTGGTGGTGCATGCTCTAAAGATGCATTCAATAAGTCACAAAATGATATCTGACGAAACCGCATATGTACACACACAGCCCGACTATCAACTAGATTTTAAATTATTGACGCAATCAATTATTTCTGGTCGCGTTTGTGACCATTTTAGTCGCAGTATGAAGAAAAAAGAGAAGAGGCCACGGCTGGGGCAGCCTGTCCCCATTTTAGGCAGTTGACATGTCCCAGTAGGTGCATTGTGGGAGGTTACATGACGGCAGGATGCACTGGCTACGAGGTACGCAACAGCTTGCCAGTCTCGGAACGCCAGTCCACGTAACACAGTTCAGCTAGTAAAGGGACCCCTAGTGTCACTACATTGACATAACGTCGAGTGAGTGACAGATAGGAACATCTTGGTTACTTTCGTAACCTCCGTTCCCTGATGGAGGGAATTAAACATTGTGTCCCTCCTGCCACAACACTGAACTACCCTCTGAAATGACCGGAACCTTGTCTCGGCTCCTCAGCACAAAACCTGAATGAGCGGTTTTGAGCCAGCTCCTTTTATATCCATATGTCCGGGGAAGTGGAATGCAAATTCCAGTCACCAATACCCATTGGCCTCTTCTCAAAGATCAGAGGTGTTTGGGGCTCCCAAGGGAGACCGCTAGTGTCACTACATTGGCACAACGTCGAAGGTTACGAAAGTAACCAAGATGCTTCCACTCTCAGCCTGGTAAACCTACTCAAATTGGGTTAGATTTGTGAATGCAAAAGCTTGCCTGTGGTCAGAGGGACGTCATGAGGAGCCCTTGTGCCAGCTCTTCTGTATTGTATTCCGGCAGGAGCATGCATGTCTTTTGAGCCAAGCGGAAGGGGGATACAGATTGACAGAGACAAAGAGTGTGAGGGGGGACCACAATGCCCACTCCAAACTGTGTATTCGTTCTGTTAATTGGACCCTGCATTAGAGAGAGGCCGGTGGCCCTTAATTGCTTTGCAGACATCTATTACTGCACAGCAAAGAGTATTATTTCAAAAGGCCTGGGCTGTGAGTGAAGTTACTTTCTCATGTCTTCACTACTAATTATAATGACATCTTGTTTTAACGGGTGAACCAGTAACCCTTTTCTTTGAGTGAACCCACTGCAGTGACTGATCACCACTAACCAATGAACGAGGAGCAGCACACCTGCAGCATTCGCATGAGTTCAGTTTCCATACTGCTGACACTGCACACCTGCATGCCCCAGGAGACACAAGAGTTGAGGCAGGAGAAGAGAAGCGAAGGATGGAGAGCCTCTTTATATAAGCATTTCCCATCTAATTAAAAACTAGGCTACTGCAGAGAGACGAAGAGACGCTATGATGGCTGAAAAAAGACACTGTCCCTCTGACTTAAATCAAATATAGTGTAGGCTAATGATAGAGCTACAGTAGAAGGGCTTAGTTGCAGCTTCTGTGCCCATGCTGGCACACACTGTCCCTGCCTGTGTGCTCAGGTTGAGAACTGGCAAAATTTTAAAGAGCATTTTCTAGTATCTGAGAATGGAGGTGACACATTGTCTTCAAGGAGAGAATGATCACGAAAGAGCAACAACCTGAAACTCAGATGTTATACAGTGATGCAAAATACAGTATATTGGTGACCATATCAGTATATACAAAAATTAGGATTTTGTTTTTTGTTGTTATCTGAATTGGCTAATTTTAGAAGATAATGGCTCTATTTCAAACCTTATGAGATGCCTTGCTGTCTACTGCCAACAGAGAGTTATCTTTTAAAGCAGCATCCTAACCGAAATGGAATAAAGTGCACTGTAAGGCATTTTTGTGATTTTAACCAAAAATGTGTTTTTAAATATCCTACAGTAAAAAACTGGTATCACCTGTATGGCACCTTACAATGTATACGTTAAAAATATAATATATATAATAAAATATAATATATACTATTATAATATATAAATATATTTTATATATTTATATTTTTATTTTTTTATTTTTCACAATGCTTCTCACTATGCATTGACATATTCATGAAGAAAACATGCAATGCTGTCTTAATTATGCTGCCAACGTTTAGAACAGCCTATGTGGCTGGAAATTCTTAGCAATAACATCAAAGTTTATTTTTTGCAATTAAAATGTTAACTTCTAATTTGAATATTTAATGAAATTTGTATGCTGTCAAAATGTTGACTATTTAAAAAAATGCTATTTTCTAAGCCTAACTACAAACATATTAAACAGTTATCTAATGAACATTACAATGTTTTGATGCTTGATTTCACTTAAAGGAACATACACAAAACATATTTGTGTATTAAACATACACAAAACATATTTGTGTATTAAACATACACAAAACAGTAATGATTTACAATATCTGCCATCATATCAGTTATTAGGCATAACATAAATTAATTACCATTTAACCACATAATTCAGACTCATATCATTGATTTTAAATGAAGTACAATTAGAGCATGTTAACATGATTGAATGAAGTACTGTATTTAGCTTCACTGGAAAACCCTCTGGTTCCTTGTAGCTTCACTTCACTGCACTTCTCACGGTCAAGTAAACAATGCAATATGACATATGCAATGCAATGTAATGCAATATCATTTGGTATAAATTTGATAAAAACTTGCCAGCTGTTTTAAGTCTACAACAAACTAAGTGTACACGTTCTGAAAACTAAGACTGGTAGCATCATCGTGACAACCATGCCACCGCCATGGCACAGTGTCACCTGCGGTTATGTATGGGTAACTTACATAAAAGACCTTATGAAAACTAGAAATACATTTCTGAAATAATGTAATTGAGTATAATAAAGAATTAGATCTTTTGTAATTGTTCATTTTCAGTTTTTTAAAGACTTCTTGATTTTGCTCTACAGAGCACATTGTTCTTTTAAAGGTGTGTTCACAAGATACTCATATAGTGTGCACCTTAAACCAAAAGTATCAACTACACATCCATTCGTCCCTGACTGAATTTACAATTTATATTTATATACATGCAAAGAATTATACATATATATCCATCCATCCATCGTCAACCGCTTATCCTGTACAGGGTCGCAGGGGGCTGGAGACTATCCCAGCTAACATTGGGCGAAAGGTGGGGTACACCCTGGACAGGTCGCCAGTCCATCGCAGGGCCACACATATACAGACAACCACTCACACCTAGGGCAATTTTTTGGGAGACATCAATTAACCTACCCTGCATGTCTTTAGATGGTGGGAGGAAGCCGGAGCACCCAGAGAGAACCCACGCAGACACGGGGAGAACATGCAAACTCCACACAGAAAGGCCAGGGCAACCGGGGTTTGAACCCACGACCTTCTTGCTGTGAGGCGACAGTGCTAACCGCTGCACCACCGTATATATATAAAGTGTTTGAGCGGCCATATTGGTATGCCCAAACTCTCAATGAGCATCAATATCCAACAGTCGAAAACACTGCCATTTCACCGTCTCCAACCTTCAGATATCACAGTCACATTTCCCCACTATTAACAATAATATTTAATGTTAAATTTGCATGTCGTGGATAATATTCATTATGATGGAGAGGATATATGTGGTTCGCGATGTCAGAGCATCCACCTGCCCCGGTGTTCATCCTATCAGTGCTGAACAACAATCACCAAAAGAAGCAGCAAAACTGTCCACAAGTTGTAATGTAAATAGGAAAAGCTGTAATATTTACTTGTTTTGGAGTGACAACACATCCTTTCCCCCGGTGGAGGGTCCTTAAAAAGTCTTAGATTTTAGATTTAGATTTTAGATTTAAGTCTTTAGATTTTCTCGATTCAATACAGGCACAGCGGTTCCTCTCAAACAGTTCCAGAGGCTCCTGGGGCATATGGCATCCTTGGCCGCGGTCGCGCCGCTCGGGTTGATGCCTATGATTTAAGATTGCCCCAGCCGCTTTAAACTCTATGGCGAGAAACATAGAGAGAGAAAAGGCCGCGGATGGCAGGCTTGCTCCCATGTCAAGTCATGTTGCCTGTTCCCCTGCGGGTACTGGGAACCTAAGAGCGGTATATGACACCTTTTATTGGGGGCGTTGGGGAGGGTTACATGCGGCCGACATAGCTGCTTCTAGCATGCAACAGCCTGCTTGCACCCATCTCAGCAGTTCACATAACACGGTTTAGTGCATACCGTTTTTAAATGCTACCCCTTGTGTCACTACAATCGACACAATGTCGAGTGAGTGACAGAAGAGGAAGGTCATGGTTACTGTTTTAACCATGATGGAGGGAACTAGACGTTGTATCCCCCTTGCCACGGCACTATCCATACCACTGTAAAGCTCCATACCTTTTTCTCGGCTCCTCAGTGCAAAAACCTGACTAACAGATGCACGTCCACTTCCCTTTATACACGTATGTCTGGGGGTGGGACATGCAAATTCTGTCTGCCAATTTCACATTGGCCTATTCTCAAGTTCAGAGGTATGCGAGGCTCCCAAGGAAGACCACTTGTGTCACTACAATCGACACAATGTCTTGTTCCCTCCATCAGGGAACGGCGGTTACAACAGTAACCATGACAATACTGTTTGTATAAGACACGTTTGAAAATAGTTTATTAAAAAGCTCTTTAGTTTACCGGGGCTCACACATGGGCAATCTTCAAAACTCTCTCTACAAGTTCAGCTGTTCAAGCTCTGTTGTGTGTTTGCTTCATTGCAGATGCAAGTTGTAATGTCATATTTATTATACTTGTTTATCTCATTAAATTGCGTGCACTCCCTCCCCTGCCCTTCAAATACCATATAATGCCATGAACCATGTATTTACGAGTCCTTTATGTCGAGTCCAGTCAAGTCTGAAGACATTTGAGGTCGAATCTGGAGTCAAGTCTGAAGACTATTAAAATGACACTCGTGTCTGAGCCTCTAACTCGAGTACCCATCTCTGGCTTGATCCGAAACCAAGTTTGATGCCTCAACCATTGCAACATTTGGCTCTGAATTACAGTATGATTGCATTTTCAATGTGAGCACCTCCGTGAGTAGCGGCGGCTGTTTACCACTCTACCTAGATAAGACTCACAAATGGAAAATGTTGGTCACATCAAACACTTGCATCTGTCTGCCATACATGCATTGCATGAAAAACAATAAATGAAAGCTCCTTGACAAGCAACAATAAAAATATAATTTTTCTTTGCAAATTGTACCTAATCACTTTACTTCCACAAGCTAAACAGGATTGCTTTAATACTAATTGCTAACTCTAATGGAGTTCACATGAACCGTGCCCCAGGCATGTGTCCCAGACCCAAACAAACCCCAAAAAGGCACTGCCTGAGTCCAAATTCACTCTCATGAGTGTATGATGACAAATTTTCAATTTTGGGTGAGCTATTCCTTTAAAATACATCACTAACCCATCTTTAAACAAGCAGCAGTCAGTACAGGCATGATAAGGACTCCATACTTAACAGAAATAAACCACTAATGGATGACTGCTCTCTGGAAGGATTCCCCTGCAATATGTGGGCACTCCCTGTTGAGCATGTTTATAACGCTGGGCCATACATCAACATATACCCTGTTCCCTATCTCTCTGCTGATGGTAAAAAAACCATGCCACTCTATCTGTACTTACATACTACACCCTGTAAAAAAAAAGAAAAAGAAAAACAAATCTGAAGGGAGGCGAGGCTGCCACACTTCCTGAGAGAGAATTCACTAGAGGCATATCACAACCCCACCAAAAACCTTCACAAACACACAATGCCACCAAAACATGAATGAGAGGACTATAAATAAAGTCCCAATGAGAACACAGAGTGTAAAGGCACAACTAAAGCCTGTGAGCTAGACAAACACATATACATGGAACAGTGTGTACAATAATCTCTCAATAATTACTCACCCTTATGCCATCCCCGATGTGTATGACTTTCTTCTGCAGAACACAAATTAAGATTTTTAGAGGAATATTTAATTATAAGCTCTGTTGGTCCAAACAATGCAAGTGAATGGTGACCAAAACATTGAAGGACCAAAAATAACATCTAGGCAGAATAAAAGTAATCATTACCACTCAAGTCATTACCAATTAATGTCTTCATAAGTGATATGATAGGTGTGGATAAGAAACAAATCAATATTTAAGTCCTTTTTTTACTATAAATCTCCACCTTTGACCAGCCCCAACCAGTGGGTGGCTGAAAGTGAAAGTGGAGATTTATAGTAAAACGTAACTGAAAAATGTATCTGTTTCTCACCCACACCTATCATATCAATTCTGAAAACGTGGATTAAACCACTGGGGTCTTATAAAAGATGACATTTATGCTGCCTTTATGTTCTTTAAGTTTTGTTTACATTCACCTACAGAGCTAAAATGTTCTTTCTTTGTGTTCTGCAAATGAAAGAACGACATACAGATCTGGGATGGCATGAGAGTGAGTAAATGATGAGAGAATTTTCATTTTTAGGTGAACTATCCTTTTAATCTTAAGGCATCAGTCACGGGTTACAGGACCAAACATCTAAAGGAATTTGTTCCGCTTTATTAACCATAGTGTAATTAAAATATATTTACACAGAATCATAATTCACTATTTTAAGAGGGTATTTCATTCTCCATTAAATAGCCTCCTTAAACATTTTAAGCTGGTGATAATGGATAAAAAATTCAGTGATGCAACAAGAGCCATTGACCATCTCTAACACTGCATTACCTCTGCATAAGTCAATCAAGGTCATGAACATTTAGTGTATAAGTGGACACAGTGTGACTCTCAGCTGGTATAGGGCAATGTGACTCTGTACTTTTGATAGTACATGACAGGAACATACAAATCTATTTTCCAAACCAAACATCGGTCTGGCAGGCCCCCTTCCCAGCCCTGGAACATATTATTAATGAGTCAAGACACTGCTGTTTAGGAAACATGTTGTTCCTCATTACCGACAGAATACCACAGCGGGCCACTACCACCGTTCCCTGGACATTGCAGAGGAAAGGTGGGGAATACTAATGCTGGTCTTACGTACCAACACACACAGAATGTGATGCCCTGAGCAAAGCTGTAGCCAGGTTGGAAATGCCAGCCAGAGGCAACAAAAGAAAACCTAACTTCTGAAAATAATCTATTTGAAATAATGACCCACAACACATAATCTCCCAGCAAGGAGCTGCCCGATAGCAAAGCGCACCTTCTGGCCCTATGCAACGCCTCATGTATGACAAGCTGTTCTCATTGCCAGGTGGGGAGGGCATAGAATGTAACAAACAAAGCATGAGAAAGGTCAAGTGTTGCATACCCACTCCAGCATAAACAAGATAAATGTGGCGACTATGTTGGCGCAACCATGATGTACAACTTACCAAACATGAAGATTTTTTTTTTCCTTTAGAGAAACATCTCAAAGTCTCTAAATGATGCCACTACTGCTGGTTTTGCACAAACTTTTTTGCACAATCCACATAATTTTCCAAATAGTGGGCCATTTCATCTCATATGTTATAAATGCTCAATAAATACACTTATTCATACTTTTATTGATCAAAAATGTACAATGCCCTTATTCACACTTTACGTCACATGCAGCACAAATAGACTATTACAGTAAAATTAAAAGCAGAGATAGTGTCAGTCCACCTTGTGTTTATACTGATTACTGTGATGTCTTGATACACTTGTGTTGGCACTTCCCTTGTCACTTTGTTAGTAAGGAATAATGGTACAGTGGGTGGTGTCCAAACTTACATTGTACTAGTAAAGTCCTCTACAAAAACACTTTCAGGTCTTCATGCTGATTCACAACATATATCACGATAATGATGCACAATAGAACTTTAAGTACAATGCATAGGTTTCTAATGTTGGGAACTCCTTTATAAATGCTTCATATGTGTCCACATTACATATATTGGTGTTATTAAGCATTTAAAACGTGATGTAGAAAGGCTAACTATTTGGCAAATATTGCATGAAAGTTATACTTTTTATGCACGTTGCTATAAACGCATATCAGTGATTTATAATGCATTTGTAAATTAATTCTTAGTCATTAATGAACTCCTTTATAACCCTTAACAAAGGGAACATTAATGTTGTATTACCAAATAATTATTATTCAGAAACAGCTTTACATGTTAGAATTAACTCATGATTTGAAAACTTTTTGCAATCCACAACATATTGCATGCATTTTTCATGTTTTGCAAGCATGGAAATCTGAAGTAATGCTATCTGAAGCAGTGATGACCTTCTACCACTTCAGTGACATATCTTGCTGATGTACTCCACCCAACTCCTCCTTATTCCAGAGATCAGTGCCTGAAAAAACATTGCGCCTTTCTCATTTTCGCCTGAACCACATCCATCTGCATCGGCTGATACATTTCACACTCACACCTCTCATTCCAACCAGTGTGATCTGATACAGCAGGGAGGCATAAAGCTGCATTTGGTGGAAATACACCCGTGAGACGCTTGTGCAGGGGGTGTAGCATCAGTCCTGATATCAGTGCCATGAGGAACCTTTGAGGGGCATTGCAATGGAAGAACTACATCTGCAGTGAACCATTTACGCAATAGACGCGGATGGGAGATGCATGCATGGATTTATAATCATTCTTAATATTGCATGACTATGATAGTGCGTAACGCTATTTTAAGATCCATTGCGCAATCAGTTGACGCGCTTTTTGATGGCTCAGACCAACACTCGCGTAAAAAACATATGAATTTATATATGTATACAAACCAGTGAAACTTTGAATGGGAAAAATAATCCTGAACTCTATAACTGAATATGAAACCATTGCAGATAGGGGTGGTTTCCCATTCAAACGTTCACTGTTTTCTTAATATATAAATGCATGAATGCAAAATAAACTTTGTCACGCCGACAAATGATTACATTACAAGATCATAGCGCTCACCTGCCAACAGTCTGGTTGGCGAGCTGTCGCATCCGATTGAATTGCTTCTTCATTTTTGTATATTAGTCTGCCTTAACACCACAAGCGCAAAACAATCCGCATTTCTCTCAAAATAAAGGCCTGTATTCCGGTGTGAACATCCACATTATTCCCGTCACACGCCCTCATGGCAAACAGAAAAAGGATGGAAATGTCCCACTTCAATGCTGCGCTCGACTGCTCTCTGTAAAACTGATGGTACTGCTGCTGCTGGGCGATTCGCCAATCGAGAATGTGACAGCAGCGGCGGAACGACACGAGCGCAGTGCAGGATGGGAAATGTAGTTTTATACGACTCGTGTTCCAAGCGTGTTTTGAGCTGCGAAATTTCGTTTCACTCGGTCTGCAGAGCAACTAGGCAGAGAATAGTACTCTGTAGGCAAACAATTCACTGTAAATAATAAGTCATTAGAAACCATCACTAAATACAGTAAAATGTAATAATTAACAGTAAAGTCCTAACGGTTTCTTCTTCAAACAGCGTAAAACGATTCCAAAAACTTCCAGCTTTATTTATTTATTATGAATTTATATTTTTACATTTATAAAATTAAATCAATAAAGAAACAAGATACTGTTTACAAAATATGAACACGGAATTGTATTTTTCTAGGAATGTTATTTTCTTTGGGATCAGAACATGAGCGGAACACTGGGTCTTTATAAAGATAACACTGCCATCATGTGGCTGCATTAATATAGTCTAATCATACATGGACTAACCATCTCTTCACAGTATATAACTGGATAAAGCTCCAGCATCCCATCTGATTTTCCACAACTCAACTCTTGTTGTCTAGAGTTTTTTCTGTCTACTGAATGTTCTTAGAAAGATAGTTTTTTTCTTCTTCTTCTTCTTCTTCTTCCTCTCTAGGATTTGTCAGCAGAATGGTCCAAAAACACATTAAACTGCAGTAAGTGCCCAGGGGCAGATTTAACGATTTCTGAGTCCCCAAGCAACTGACCAGCATAAAATAATTCAAACAATGTTTACTTAAATTTTCTGAACAAGGCAGTGCTTTAATTATTAAGAATATACATGCATTACTAAATTTTACCAAATCAATTCACTATACACCAAATAAATAAATACAAATAGAAACATCTATGGATAAAAAATACCTGCATTAGTTAATTTAATTAACAATTTAGACCACAGCAGTAAAATAGAGGCACGCAAAAAGCGAATTGTTGAAATTTTGGATCTCATAAACTAGCTGCTGCAAAAACTCCCAGGCAGGGGCATATTGATTTGGGAAGTGGATGTCAAAGCAAAAATAGGACTTGAAACAAACCTCTACTGCCTTGAGGAGAGTCTGCTCTTCTAGGGCTTCCCAATTCACCACCACGAAAAACTGTCCACCAAATCCAAGTTCTAAGAAAAATGGGAAGGACTTCTCCTCCCTCTGTTTTAGTAGGAACTGCTCCATGTTGGTTCCAGACTAAATAAGAAAATAACTTCAAACATTAAAGTGCATGTAGTTGTTACAGGTGTAGTGCACTTGATGAACAGCTGTAATTTAAAGTAAATAAATAAGCCTGCTCTAGGGTTTTTTTCACATGATCTACTTACTGTTTGTACATCAGTGAAAGAGGTTCTGGCCTCCTCAAAAGCTGGCCGGAAGGTTTTCTTGCCAATCTTGTACACCGATGGCAGAATGATTTGAGGTCAAATTTCCATTGCCATGGTGCCTTTGGTATCTAAAAGGATATATAAGTTAATTTCAGTGATCCAATCACAAGTGATCAGCACTAAATACAGGTGTAACTGGGGTCCAAAATGTTTTGTAACTGGATCACAAAAAGCATATACTGTATGGATATTGTTTTGTGTGGCTTTAAAGGAATAGTTCACCAAAAAATCTAAATCTTTCACAATTTTCTCATCCTTATGTTGTCTGAAACTCATATGAACTCAGAACACAAACAAATATATTATTTTGAAGGAGATGTCTGTTTGTCCTTTTAATGCAAGTCAGTGGGGTCCGATACGTTCAAGTTCCAAAACTGACCTAAGACAACATGAAGGTAATCCATTCCAGAGTCCAGTGGTTCTTGTCTTCTGATTCGATAGCTTTTGGGTAAGAAACAGAACTTCTTTAGAATGCCTGATATCATCATGCAGGGACACAGATGAGAGAAGCACACAAATCTGCACAGTTAATACAGGAACTCCACAAAAACACCTTAACTGCTGAAAATGGCACATTTCTTCTTTGACTAAATTAAAGAATAATAGGGAGAATTGTAATATTTTGTTCAATTTATAATCATGTAGTAATACAGTACATCGACATGAAATCAGAGGACCTCCCACCAAGGTCTCGCCTGACCACTTGCGATCAAATCACCTGTAACGCATCTTTAATTATGCTAAACAGAATTTGTGTTATTAAAAAGTGAGAAAAGAGAAAATCAAGAAGGGGCAATTGCAACTGTTTCTTCTGCATTTGATTTTACATAATTACTAACCTGCAGACATGTTGTCTAAATTAAGGAAGTCCATTCATCATCCATCTCTTTTAGCAAAGGCCAGGATCTTGTCAGCAAAATCAGGCAACCAGGATGAGCACAATTTTTCAGCAGCATCAGGGTGAAGTACACTAATGTCTTGAGATATCTGTTGTTGGAAATTATAATTATGACAATTATGATTATAACGTCATAGAATTTTAGTGATAAATTCAATTTTTTTATTTTACTCTGTTTTTTAAAGTGATGAAAGTGAGGCTGACACTTTATCACATGATTCATGTTATTATAGTTATAATTAAATCCAAATTAAAATTCATCTGTTTCAATCTACTGGGCAATGGAGCGAAAAAGACATTGAGGTTATATTGCATTTACCATGCCTGGGTATCTATTAGACGAGGGAACTCTCAGAGATTGGTTTGGAGCTGTTCTGGTGAATCCAGTGAGCCATAAAATGAGCAGTTACTTTCGTATATCAACTTGGTCCTGGTCCTGTTTTTTTCAGCCATTCTTTTAGTTGAATTGCTCTCTCAGGAGACAAAGATCAGGTAGTGAACCTGCAAGCGATGCCCCCAGGAGGAGGCAGACCCAGCCTTAGCATTGTCCAGTGCGTGCTCTTCGCATCTACTTGGACCGCACGCATAGCTTTAGAAGCTCCGAGTAGCTCTTTGTTTGCTTCGGCGGACAGCGGAAGGGAAGCGATGTCTCCAAACAGAGGATCGCCCACTGGGTCGTCGATGCCATCACAATGGCATACCACGCCCAGCACGTGCCGCCCCCTGCTGGCCTACGAGCCCATTCTACCAGGGGCATTGAGGCTTCTTGGGCGTTGTCCCACAGCGCCTCTCTAGCAGACATATGTAGAGCCGCGGGTTGGGCAACACCTAACACCTTTGTGAGGTTCTATAACCTCAGGGTTGAGCCAGTTTCATCCTGTGTGTTATCAGGTGACACAAACAGGTAAGTTCGGGTCATCTGGCCAGGTGTATCTCTTGTGCATAGCACCTTTCCCCTCCCTTGAGGTGAAGACGTGCACTCTTTCCCCAGTTGCGTTCGCAAGAAGTGTGAACCCTGGATATACTTCCTCCCTAGCTACAGATTACATTTTCTATTACAGATAATAGAATACATGCTGTATAATGTCATTTGTAACATGTTTCATTAGATTACTCAAGGTCAGTAATGTTTTCTAAATACTTTGGATTACGTCTTCACTGATAAAAATACACATGTAAAAAATACATTCTCTGAAAAACCTAAATATCTTATGCAGCGTTGTTTCTAAAACAAGACTAATCAAATTGATCTTGTTTTAATTATTTTTTTAAATATTTTTACAGGAAAACAATACAAAAAATATTATCAAGAATATGATTTTTGCCCTAATATCAAAGGTTTTACTAGAAAAAAAGAAATTATGATCGAACGTGAACTTTCTTGATAAAAAATATGATTGTGTCTAGTAACATGCATGTAAAATGACTAGAAATAGCATTTTAGCTTAGCGTAAAGCTGACAATTTACAATTTTACAAGGTTTATTTCTATTTCTTCTGCTCCAACCTTACACATCATAAGAAAGTGTTTCACCGCTGTTCAAATGCACTTTGGATTTTTTTGGATTTTTTCATACACTTTGCACATTTATATGTATAAATGTTTTCCATCAGTAAGGACTAAATTAAACAAACGACAATAAATTGCAAAATAATCTGTTCAGTAATCGAAATACTTTTTGAATGTAACTGTAGTGGAATACAGTTACTTATATTTTGTATTTTAAATATGTAATACCGTTACATGTATTTGGTGACTCCCCAACCCTGCATATAAGTTAACTTAATACATTTAAAATGAACTGAGAAATTGATAAGGAAGATTGCACTTTTTGACACAACTGCCAAGCTTGAAATGTGCACAAATGTCAAAGGTCTGCTGGTCCTGACCCATCTCCATGGCTGGTTTGTGGGCATAGGCACCTCTGGTTTCACAGAACTCTATGCATGCTTGGAGATATAATAATGATGAAGCTTGCCTCCAACTAAAAATATCTTTCCTTACCTAGACTTTATTTGTTTGACAAAATGTAAACTGATTTTCAAATTTTTTTATTTTTTTTTTTGAAAAGCTTTAAATAACACTAAACACTAAGAAAAGCTTATTTGGATTAAACAAGATATGGTTAGATTACATGGAATTAAATGACATTATATTTGACCATTTTAAACTATAATCGATTTCAGTTTTATTCGGACCATTACAACACCCTGTATCAGAGAGACACATAAAAACTCTCATCTCGCTTTCTAAATGACTGAACTGTGAGAACAGGATGATGATCTGTCAGGTAAGTGACATCAATACATAAGATGGCATGAGTGTGTTGCACAGCAAAGGCAATGACTTTGTTGACTTTGTCAAGCTGACTTATGGCTCTTGGATAATACAAAATGAAGTGGTGTTTAGGTTTTGGATGTAAATGTGGGTGCAACTCAAGAAAGAGAGTATGGTGTTCCTCTATTTGCCACTGTAAATAGATTGTGCCCTCAACTGTGAGAGATGGAGAAAAAAATCAATTCCATGCAGGAAAGAAGGAGAAGCAGGAGCTCCCAGAACCTATTTGACTCTGGGACTAGATATCCAACCATTAGAGGAAGCAGTCTCCAAATGCCCCACATCTGTGCTGCTGTTGTTACGCAGGTAATGCTTTGTAATCAAAGACGGCTTGTTATGGACATCACTAAAGCCATAGTCAAAGCTTGTGATCCTGTAATTTAGTGTGTCTAGGGTGAAGTGTCCTTCCTCAATCAGTGAGTTTATGATCAACTTCATCTCATAACGTCCTAAGATATCAGGCATAATGTCTATTTTTTTCAGACATAAAAAGTTATGATGGGCACTTGAAAGTTTTAGGCCAGTGTCTGAGACTATCAAGACCAATGTCTCTTTCATTGGACTCAGCAGTTCGGAGAATGCCACGGTCTTCTTATACTTGTACCCTATGGACTTCTTTTGGAACACTGCACAGCCGGCAAGCATAATTGCTGGCAAAGCTTTCAAAGGATGATGTTCTGATATCAACACCCTATTTCTCTAATGATTTTATGTCCTCCAATATGGGCTTTAAAACAGCATAAATGCCATAGGTTTTTGGCATCATCGGTTTTGTAGACTGCCAGCAAAAAAAGGGACGAAAGGCTGGAAAGCCACTCTTTCTGTAAAAATTTGATAGCAAAATACATAAATCCTAATTTGTGGACAGATGTCTTTAAGCCAAGCGGATTCACAGTCTCTACATCATCAGTGTAAATAAGAGGAGGAATAGAGACTTCACGGGAGAACAGGGCATGGTTTTTGCAGAGCTCACATCACAAAAGTCTTGCTGAACACCACTGTATCTCTTCTGCCATGCAACAACCTTTGACATTATGCCTGACAGTTCAAGTATCTTTTTTTAGGAGAGGTCTAAGTGGAATACGCTGAAAAGTTTAATGCATTGAAATTTGCTTAACTGTACCACTGTTGGAATCTGTGTGCTGAACATACAGTAGGAAATGCCTAGGAAAGCCTCATCTACCTGCTGAATGAAGTTACCAGACTGCATATAATAATTAAATTGCCTATATTCAGTTTCCAGGACTTTTAAATGCTCATATGAACCTCGATGGTTCAACTGTTTTGTTTCTATCCTTTGTCTTACTAACTTGCTAATTTAATTTCTTGGAAATGTTTTAAAATTTTAGTCGGAGGCCAATTATTGGGATGAGTGCTGCAATGGTGTTCTCATCCAATAACAAGAAACTGTCATCATCTATCTGCTCAACTGGAAAATGACAAATAAAAACAAACAGTAAAAGCAGGCATTGATTACATAATATACATTCTATATTACTCTGACACGGTTTAAATGCTGGAGCTGGCACTGGCTATACCTGAGAAAATCATAATTATCAACAACAACAAAAAACCTTGAGAGAAATTGAACACGTTGTTTGTTCATGGTTACCAGCACATTTTTCAAGGATGCACTCAAGATTCTACTTGCTGAGAATTTGTTTCACAAAAATGTCCATTGCTGTACAAAAACACAATGAAACATCTTATTAGTAGTATCTTGACTAGGTTAGCTAGCTACAGCAAACTAAACCTAGCTAGCACAGTTGTGTGGCTTGCTAGCTATTTGTTGTCTTTTAGTCTATTTCAGCTATCCTCAAAGACATGAGGTTGTAGTATGCCTAACAATTCAACATTGTAAGGGATTTTTAGCCAGTTTTATAAATTTTGTTAATGAATAAAAAAAAAACACACACATTTGAAAAGTACCTAACAATAACTAACATAATATAGAATATGTCAATGACATCAGCTAGCTAGTTATCTACCTGTATATAAATGTAAATTATAAGCTTTGCGCAATTATATCGGCAGATGTGATTACCTGCGTCTTCCATAGCTCGTTCTCAGAAGCTGTTCAGACCTTATTCACACTAACACCATCTTTGATTTTTAATGGAAATAACAACAAAGCTGTGAAGGAAACTGTGGGGGTGAGTATGCATTATACGAGCCTGAAGCGATCATCTTTGTTCTGCAACAGCTTTCGGGTCCTTGAATAACTTACAACGTGCGAGTAATGGCAGCTGGTTGACTTTCTGGTGCCCTCCTGGGGTAAGATGGTGCCCCCCTTGGGAGTTGGTGCCCTACGCAGACTGCGTAGTCTGCTTATAGGGAGCGCCGTTACCGTTTGTGAATATAAAAACAGTGGTAAATGGAGTGCACAGACCTAAGCAGGGACAGGTGAAGGATAAAAAAGGGCACTGATATTATATTTAAGTAATATCACACAAGCAAGAGTGCTATATGGCCCTACATCAGCACTGTACTTGCTTATATACAACAGTTCGGATTAACGAATAACGAATCGCTACGGATTAAAACCTGCCATTGCTGGTTCAAAACAAAGGATGCATCCAAACCTCCGTTAGTAATTAAAAAAGTTCACTTCAGAAATAGTAGCACGGCTTGTGCTGTTTCTAACAAGTTATTGGATAAACAAGGATGGATTAATGGGTGTGTATGTGTCTATGTGTCTGTCTGTGTGTGTGTGTGTGTGTGTGTGTGTGTGTGTGTGTGTGTGTTAGAGAGAGAGAGAGAGAGAGAGAGAGAGAGAGAAAGCGTGTGCAATCACCTGTTGCCACTCCCAAGCAGAGATGCTGTCAGCGTTCTGAAGGTCAGCTTTCTCAGCGGAAAATAGCGTTCAAGCTGGGGTATTTCTCCCTATTTTGTGGTAGCCGCACAAGAGTCGATCACTATTAAAACAGCGATGTCTTCCGCCATTTTTTAAACAGTGTGCATCCAATGTGGAAACTCGGTAAGAGCCTCGAGTTAATCAAACAGTCCTTTGTGTCTCTCAGCTGAAATGAGCCTAATCCTGAAATTGTTCATTTAAAGCAGTTTAAAACAATGACCTAGCTTAAGTAATGTAGTGGTAATACAGCGATCACGGAGCGCTGTTCTATGTAAACAATGACTAACGGATTCACTTTATGTCACCAACTGGCTCATATTACATACAAAAATAATCTTTTGCCACCACCTGCTGGCTAACATATGTAATTTAAAAAATAATGATAGTAACTCCTAACAGATCAGCACTGCTCTTACACGTTAGTTTAGAACGGCACGAACACAAGCGGAGTGATACACACACAGTGAAGCGTCCGAGTGCTGATGCTGTCAGACCATCAGTGCTCATGGAACGTCTCTCGTCCAATCAGATTTGAGGACCGGAACTAACTGTTGTGTATATATATATATATATATATATATATATATATATATATATATATATATATATATACGCTGTCGTCCGTACGTGAAACTTTGAAAAATGCTAAGGAAAAACTTTTCCATTTTTGTACATCGTTGTCATGTAAACATACCCAAAGTCTTAGGAATGTCAGAAATGTTTCTATGATGTCGGAAAACCAATCAAGTTTAAATCTTTTGATGAATGTACACTACAATACATGGACTTATTATCTGACCTGTTACTCTTCTGAGGCAACAGAACTTTGATGTTCCAGGAAAATTCCAAACTGCATTTTTGATCCCTTGAAGGGCACTGCTGCGGGAAGGGGACACCCCTTGAAAGCATGATTCAAACGAATGTGGTAAAACAAGTCTTCTCGAAGGCACCCCTGCAGCACCATTTCTGTGCACGCTACATATAAACATATTGTGGAGGCGAGGGCATGGTCTAGCCTTCGTCTGGAAAGAGGGTAAGTGGTAAGGGTTCTCATCTGATATGAATTACTGGTAATTGCTTGTTTCTGTGTTAACAGTCAGAGATGGAGAAATAAAAGGGTCAGTCCTCAGAGTGTTAGAGAGAGCTCTGCTGACAAGCTGTTTGCGTGTGTTGGTCAATGCCGTTTTTGAAGGTTTAAGTAATTTGAAGCTATATCGTTGTGCATTGAAGCAAACTTATTATTTTTTTCAATAAAATATATATATATATATATATATATATATATATATATATATATATATATATATATTACACTGTTAGGAACTTATCTCACACCATTGTTTTGATCTATTTTTCATAGTTGCCTGCAATATTGCCCTGTTTATTAGCTTGTTTAATTCTCTGTTTTCTATTTGTGACTGACATGGCTGCTTGGGAGCTTAAAGGGTTAGTTCACCCAAAAATGAAAATGATCCTATAATTTACTCACCCTCAAACAATCCTAGTTGTATATGACTTTTTTCTTTCCGCCAAACACAATCGGAGTTATACAAAAACATATCCTGGCTCTTCAAACTTTATAATCGGAATGAATGGTACCTCATATGACGTAGGCGTAGCATAAGCTTACTTTTATGCTGCCTTTATGTGCTTTTTAGAATTTCAAAGGTTTGGTTACCATTCACTTGCATTGTATGGACCTACAGAGCTGAAATATTCTTCAAACAAATTTTATGTTCTGCAGAAGAAAGAAAGTCATACACATCTGGGATGTCATGAGGGTGAGTAAATGATGAGAGAATTTTCAGTTTTTGGTGAACAATACCTTTAACTACTAATAGACAATTATTCCCATTTTGTTGACAATGCTGTTCCCATCTCACAGTTTTAATCCCCAAAAAAGTAATCGATTAGTTGCGTTATCTACTAAATCATTGCGAACCGGTTCGAGCGAGTTGCAAGGAATTTATTCAAAAGAACGATTAATTCACGAATCAGACATTACAAATACTGAAAGAAAGCAATTCTTTTTAACCATTGCTGTGAACAACTTCATCCCAAATAAATTTTGTGAAATACTTCTACTATTACTGCAACTACTACTAATAGCTACTAATAGTAATACTACTACTACTACTACTACTAATGTTTTAATAAAATATATTATTATTATTCATATAATACAAATATTTTCCCTTTTTGATTTGTACTTGATAGGAGGATAGACCAGTTACCAAAGAATAAGCGTTTAACCCACTGGAGAAATGCCATGAAACACAATTATAGTTTTGAACATAATAATGTTAAGTAATGCTTTAACCTTAATTTGAATTGCAATGAAGGAACAATATTTTCACTTCACCGTATCTGAAGTCTGTTAATATGGATAGGATGTGCCTCTACATCTGGTGGCATTCTTTCCCATAGAATTGCTTTGACATCACATTAGGTTTGGAGAGAACAGTGATCCGTGATGCCGGGCGATGGCACTGGACCTCATCTCCTGGCAGACGGCAGCGGGCTCCTCCGCCCTCTGGTGAAATGATCCAGTACCACCAGACCATACCTCCTCAGCATCGCAACCCTCCATCAGCGGTGAGGACACTCCGAACGCACATCCCTCCTCCCTCCCGGGTATCATCACCAATGTATCACGTTCACATGATGGGAAAGGAGGATGTGGGAACCGGTTGAGCAGTCAACTTAAACTTTTAATGACACAAATTAACAAAACACAACATAAAACTGCGCACACACACACAAATTTGTGCGTCTCTCTCTCTCTCTCTCTTTCTCTCTCTCTCTCTCGCTCTCAAACTGGTGTCCCCGGCTCATGATTATACCTCTCCCGCTCTTTATCCGAATACAGAAACAGATATAGTTAATTTTAACATATGAACAGATACAAATACAGAGAATGGCTTTGCTGCACACCCCTACCCCCACACTGTCATAGACATTATAAGTAGTGTTACGAACATAATGACATAATGAGGGCACCCACACAAATTTTTACTTAGTGCCCCCCAAAAGGCTAGGACCGGCTCTGCATAGGTCACTATGCATCTCATGCATCTAAACATTTGGGGACAATTTACACAGAAGAGAAAGTCTGTAGTAAATGTGTCTGTTAAAAGTTTATTTTTTTACATTTTATGGTTATACTAGCCTGTACTGTTGGTAATCTCAAAGATAATGGATTCAAAGCCCCAAGACTCCACTTTTTGATTTCATGGAACCTTTTCCTAAAAGTGCCACACTTTATAAATCACAAATCACCTTAAAATCTTGCGCATGTGAACGTTGTAACTCTATTGATTCATTCACTCAGTCAGTCATTGACTAATTTGTAGTTGCATCACTAAAAGTATCAAAAAAATCTAATCAGTGCACACTGGTTTGTTAATTGTGTTTGACTTTCTTTCTTTTGTTGAACACAAACAAAGATTTTTAAAAGAATATTTCAGCTCTGTAGGTTCATACAATGCAAGTGAACATGGTACAAAACTTTAAAGCTCAAAAAGCACATAAAGGCGGCATAAAAGTAATCCATAACACTGCAGTGGTTAAATCCATTTCTTATAATAGGTGTGGGTGAGAAACAGATCGATAGGCATATTTTTACAATAAATCTCCACTTTTACTTTCACAGTATTCTTTTGTGTTTTGCACTTTGCATTCTTCGTGCATATTGCCACCTACTGAGCAGGGAGGAGAATTTATAGTAAAAAGGATTTCAGTATTTATCTGTTTCTCACCCACACTTATCATATTGCTTCTGAAGATATAGTTTTAATCACTATGGATTACTTTTACACTGCCTTTATCTGCTTTGTTGAGTTTCAAAGTTTTACCCACCATTCATTTGCATTGTACGGACCTCCAGAGCTGAGATATTCTTCTAAAAATCTTCACTTGTGTTCTGCAGAAGAAAGAAAGTCATACACATCTGATGGCATGAGGGGGAGTAAATTGTATTTTTTTTCGGGTGAACTATCCTTTCAACTGACCTATCATGCAAAAGCATAAAAAAGCCCCAAAAATGTATATGGGTTATTGACATGAAAAATAATGCTGTATCAGCAGTGTGACCTGCTATTCTAAGTTTATACATTCTACAACTTTTTTTTCTTAATCTTATGTAATTATTCTGCATACAGCTTCTTGATTTTATATTGACTGTGATACTACATGGTATATCTGTACTGTAAAAAAAAAAATAAAAAAATCACACCGCAGGCCTATTTAAGTGAACTGCAAAAAGCTAAAAATGTAATTAAAATGGTGACAAAAATCTAAATAAACTGTGATCAGTTTCATTACCTAAAATATACACTTTTTCTTATACATTTATTTGTATGTTAATTTTGATTTTGAATATGAGCCCATAGATATATCATCTTGAGACAATCAGTTTGACCAATATTTTTAAACCTATATTTACAATTTTCCATTTATTTAAAATCGAGTTTACCAATTAACTGTGAGTTAACTGTGCACAATGTTAGTGTTGTAAAGCAGTTCATCAGAGGATAGTACTAAATGATTACATTCTTAATGTGCACAACAGCAGAAATAAAAACTAAAAAACACAAATCGGTTATGCATGCCAGTTATCAGACACTTGAACACAAAAATAATCAGTATCTTATTACTAAAAACTACATCAGTCGATACATTGGACTCTCCTTATACATTGTATCTCCTTAAATTGTTTAAATGTATTCAAATAAACTTGCCTTGCCTTTACTTGCCATACTACAAGCAAACCTTTAAAAACTGCTTTCAAAAAGTGCTCTGCAGTCCATTAGTAGCTAATGGGGCAACAGGTGGGCAGTGCAGTAATACCTAAGGGTTCAGAGGCCTCATTGAGTAAGTGATACTGAAAAATAGCCTCTCATTGCTCTTATCACAGGGGCCCCATTAATCTCGATGGCTGGGAATTGAGAGGAGATCCTCTGAGCCTTGATCTCGACCTTCTAACCCCAGTGCTGTCATTTCTTTTTATTAGTCTGAAGTCAAATGTTAATCACGTTCCAGCATTGATGGATCTTTGTCGTCAGACCTGTGCAGGAATGGTACACCCGCAAACAAGCCATTTCAGAGGCTCTCCTGCTACTTTAAATCAATATGTGGATCCCAAGCATCTGCATTTCCCCAAAAGACGCCTGCCTCTGAATTTCCTCCCAAAAACCACTTCATCATGCTTGTGTCATTCCAAGAAGAGATAGGAATGTAAGAGGGGAACAGGTCAATAGGGCATACAGCATATCTACCACAATGAAAAGCATGATGCTCATCTCATGAGCTCAGTCGTACCATGATGCATCTGAATATGCGTGTATGTCAAATGTGTAGGATGTTTGTAAACTCAGTAGGCTATCATGATACTGTAGGCGAACAATACCCAAATGACCTACTGAGTGAGAAAGTTGTTCCTCGTGGTTGTTCCTCCACAAACCTGCATCCCAACAGAACAAACTTCATCAAAGACTCAGTTTCAGTTTCCTTTATAGTTTTCAAATTTCACAAAAATACTTACCTAATCATTAAAGTTATTGCTGAGACAGCAGCCAGATGGTGAGTAATTGTCTTAAAGGAGAACTGTCATTGAGCTAATAAAGCCATTTCCTCAAAGTTCATGGCATTTGGTCCCTGACCTTTGCTATTGCTAATATTAATCGTGTTAAAGCAGGACTTTGACAGTGGCTGTGTCTGAAATGTTTAAATTCCTAGCTTCTCGGGCACTATGGAGTTGGAAGGCATCAAAGCATGTCTGAATTCAGTGGCTACATCCGAAAGTGAAGGCAGCTTTGTGCCTCAGTGTCGTCAGCCAATGACTTCCTAGGAAGTGATTTAAATATTAAGACATCTCATAAGGACAATTATTTTGGACAAAATTATTTGACAAACTCATGTGTCACAATCTAAAACTATTTCAAGTAAGCTTTAGAAATACCCAAGCAAATATTTACAGTGTAGAAACTACAATGCTTATTTTTTTCACAAGAAATGGGGGTGAAAAGTCACTTTTAACGATTCCATCAGACACATTTTTTATGTATTTTTTCTATTAACAAGCAAACCGAATGCGCAGGATTTTGAGATATCAAAGTCAGCAAAGGCTGGATCAGTGCCTTCAAAAACTAACCATATGAAGGCATCTCAGAACACAGGATGTGACACAATTCTTGGATCCCTTGATGCTTTGTACCTCCATATACAGCCTCCAAATGCAGCAATTTTCAACAACATTTACCTTAAGTGGTTTCATAATACTTAAAATGACTGAATCGACTGGGTTAGGCCAATGAAAATACTTTTTAAGGTTCAGATTAGGTAGATATAGCTGCGAAGGTTAAATAAATATAGTTCACTCAAACAATTAAAATTCATAATTTACTCACCCTCACACTATCTCAGATGTGTTTGACTTTCTTTCTTCTGCAGAACTCAAATTAAGTTTTTTAGTACAATATTTCAGCTCTGTTGGTCCATGCAAGTGAATGGTGACCAACACTTTGAAGCTCCGAATTGCACATAAAGGTAGCATAAAAGTAATTAATATGACAAAACTGGTTAAATCCATGTCTTCACAAGTGATATGATAGGTGTGGTTGATAAACAGGACAACATTTAAGTCCTTTTTTAATATAAATCGCCACTTTCACAAGCCTATGCGTGTTCATGAGAGGACCGAAATCTAATTCTTTTGTTAATTAGAGATTCACATTTTTTGTGCATATAGCCACCTACTGGGCAGGAAAGGGAGAGACAAAAAAGTGTTAATAAATAAATCAATTATATTTGCACAACAGCCCAGCAGGTGGCGATATGCATGAAGAATGCGAAAACAGAAGAAATCTCATGAAAGTGCTTTGGAGGGCTGTTTTAAAGTAGATTTATAATAAAAAAAGGACTTAAATATTGATCTGTTTCTCACCCATATCTATAATATCACTTCTGAAGACACGGATTCAACCACTGGAGTCGAATGGATTACTTTCATGCTGCCCTTATGTGCTTTTTGGAGCTTTGAATTTCTGGTCACAATATACTTTCATTGAATAGAGCTGGAATATTCTTCTAAAAATCTTAATTTGTGCTCTGCTGGAGACAGAAAGTCATACACATCTGGAATGACATGAGGGTGTTAATGAGTTAATGATGAGACAATTTCATTTTTGGGTGAAATATCAGTTTTACAACTGCACATTTTCATGTCTTACTGTGTAAGATTTCACACAATCCTGTGTGAGCACTTTTCAATGGTTGCTTGAAATAAAAATGCTGTCTTATGAAGCAGTTGAGAAAAGTAAATAAATAATTGTTTTAAAGTAATTATTTTAAGTGCCTTGTTGTATGTATCACAGCAGTTTCCTGGTGAAATGAAGGTGCTATAACAACTATGAATTTAATTTTCTTTCACACAAATCACGAGTAAAACGTCAGATTATTGGTTCATAAACAGTTACTTTTCTCCTTGTTCCTCACACAAAGCTGCTCTGCCAGGCCTTTTCATTTCTGAAACCTCTCGTACTTACAAAATCAATGACTTTGTCACTGCATGATGTAGCTGATGCAAATGTTGTCAACCGATACCCTTTAAGTTTCTGTTCGTATTAGTAAAGAACAAAGTTAACTGAGGCTATTGAAGGTATCAAGTCCAGGTCGTGACCTGCAGTTGGACACTCCCCCCATCTGCAGGGCAGTTTCACAGAACATGTGTGATCAGCCAAAACCACAACTTATTCACAAAGAGTGTCGTTTTACATTCTATTGAGAGGGTGTCGTGTTTGAAGATGTGTCTCACCACCAATTAAGAATTTCATTATCAACGTGTTGTTTCACAGACCGACTTCTAAAGCTGCTAATGTTAGAGGCCATGGGCACTATTATTAGCAGCCTGTCTGTTCATGGCACATGACTTCAAAAAAGACTACTGGGATTAAAATGCTCTTCCAGACTGTTAGTAGAGACCTTAGAGGTCTTTAAAAGGTGCTGGAGCCATAAGTCTCCCTCACGCCACGGCTAATAAAAATGTTGTGACATTAGGAGTAAGAATTTGCAAGTCTAAACTGGAAATGTTGTTTTTAGAAGGATTGGGTGACAGAAAATGATGGCTATCTCCACAGCTTTGAGACACTAAATGCAGGGCAGGGTGATGGGCTTGATAAGCCAGAAGAGAGGCACCTCCTCGGTGCTGTTCTTGGTGTGACCACTCACACAAATGTATCACCTCTTTTTCTCCCAGTGAACACACTTTCTGCATGGGAATAAAATACAAAATAAAGCAATGAAAACATCTCATCTGACAAGGAAGACCTAAATGGACTGAAAACAAGGCCAGTCCCTCTCAATGGACCCATGTCCATGCTTATTAAAAGAAAAAGTACAACCAAAAATGGGTTTTATTTGATGAATAGACCAAAATGTAAGCTGTAATTTGCAGAAAAATTTCCCCTACGCAGCTTTCTTATCTCATTTGCACTTTCACATATTCAAACATGGCGCAACGAGATCAGTCACATTACATACCAATAGCTTTTGGCACCACTGACGTCAACATGTTTGCCTACAAATGAGATTTAAATATGTTCAACCACAAATGAGATCTTAGTGCTGTGTGGAGTGAAAGCTATCATGGCTTTCAAGGACTTGAAATATAATGCATTAGTAGTATGGACTACTTTTATGACACTTTCACTGCAGTTTATGTGTATGTGTGTATGTATGAGTGTGTTAGGTTTGAAATCAATGCTTTTTTCCAAAGGTATTACACCAAACTACAGAAGACCAACTGACAGTGAATGGGAAAGCACACAAATTAGGCTTCTAATTTAAATGTCAGCTAGTCTTAATATATTGATACCTAAAAAACAAAATTATAAAATAATGTGCTGATGAATTATCAATGTATGTGTGTGTGTGTGTGTGTGTGTGTGTGTGTGTGTGTTAACATTCTTTAAAACATCTTATGTGTTTCATGTATGAAAGAAAGCCATATTTAATGAGCTTTAAATGGCAGATGAGACAGAAATAGCTCAAATAAAGGAACAGTTGACCCAAAAATGAACATTATGTCATCATTTATTCACCCACACAACATGTGTGGAACACAAAAGGGTTGATTTTGACAGATATTTACAGTAAAATAACATTATTTTTTCCAGATTGGATGTCTTCAGAAGACTTTGATTATGATGCACCAGCCACATGGACTGATTTTACGATGTGTTTGAGAGCTTTAAATTCAGTCACTGTCAACTGTAAATGTGTTCAAACCAGCAAATGTCCT
The DNA here is from genome assembly GCA_032164185.1 of Moxostoma hubbsi. Classification (NCBI taxonomy): domain Eukaryota; kingdom Metazoa; phylum Chordata; class Actinopteri; order Cypriniformes; family Catostomidae; genus Moxostoma; species Moxostoma hubbsi. The sequence continues at coordinate 6,664,436 of JAVLUX010000024.1, forward strand.
TTAACCCTTGTGTTGTGTTCCGGACATTTTGACCCAAATGACAAATGTAATTTTTTTTACTTAATCCAGTTGGAATAAAATTCCTTGACTTTGTTAAAAAAAGGAAAATATTCTTTAATTTTTTTTTTTTTTGTTTAATTGTTATTGTTACACATATGTTATCGGCCATTGGAAATGAATAGATTAGACTACAAAATACATAAATATTAAGCATTCAGGAGCATCCCAATCCTTTAGATGTGGATGTGTGTTTGCACTGTTAGTGCGGCTATCCTTATGATGACTCTCCATAGAAGTAATGATTTTTATACTGTACAAACTATAGATTATATCCCCTAACCCTAAACCTAACCCTCACAAAACTTTCTGCATTTTTACATGTTTTAAAAAACATTGTTTAGTATGTTTTTAATCTATATTAAATATGGGGACACTAGAAATGTCCTCATAAACCACATCTATAGCATAATGCCCTTGTAATTAAGATAAAGAAAAAATCCTCGTAAACCACTTAAACCCGCCCCCACACACAATGTGTGTTGAGGATAGTTTTTCTATGTACACTCTTTAAGGATATAATATTTCAAGATCTACTTATCATATGTTTTAAAGAATTGGTATGGTCGAATATATGCATTGTAAAGTCCAGATTCTAAACTTTAAAATAACACCTATTTTTTCAGATCAAGCACGGGGTTATGAAATTATTATGTAATTATTATTATTTTAACTTATTTCTTTCCACATGCACGGAGTGCACCCCACTGACCTGGTATAAGGTCAGTTCAATGAATCCTTCTATCAATAAAATATGTATTTTTTTTTTTTTAAATATCTTCAAAAAGGGGCAAAAAACGGCAAGTTATAATTACTAAAAAAAAGTAGCTGATAAAAAGATCTAATGCAGTATCTTGTGATAATATATGCAATATGAGAGATTTATTAACAATCTTAGTGGGCCGGTTATTTTGACCCCGGAACACAAAATGTGTTAGCACAAAACAAACACAACACAAAAGTTGAAGTAAAGAAGTCATATGGATTTGAAACATAAATTTAAGTTTAATTTGAATTTTGTTGTACACTATTCCATTAAGGTTACAACGGCATGGTTTCATTTGTTACAGTTTATGAAATATACCAAAACACTATCAATCAGAATCAGCTTTAATGCCAGGTATGCTTACACGTACAAGGAATTTGTCTTGGTGACAGTAAATTAGTCACTATTTTATTGATTGCATAGATTAATTAACTACAGTCAAATGAATCCCTGAACTTGAATTCTCAGGCAAGTAGAGACATTATCATTACTTCAATATTTATCTATTTGAGAGGATTGACACCTTTGTCTCACAGATCTCCTTTGAAGCTATCTAAAACAGTCTATGGCTGTCAAAGTCAATTTTTAGGTGACAACTATTATCCTCAGGCGAGGCCCACCCATGCGGTTCAACATCTTCCTAAATTAGTAGTGTCTACCGCACACCTTAACACACACCTGAAGAGGAATGACCAACAGTGTGTCTGTATGTGTGTTACTGTGCAGTTTGCATACAGATAACTACGTGCAAAAGCAGTGACATGGAGCAGCTGCTCAGGAAAAGAAAACATTACAGTCATGTTGACACTGCAGGGAGCAAATGAAAAGCTAAGTAAAGCTCTCTTTGTTTGGCCGCTTAATGACAACATTGACTAAGGCTATTCATTAAACCACACAAGACCAGATTTACAGTGGTAACAGTGATGGGTGCCAGACATCTGCTGTGCTTTTGGTTTGACAGGTTAAAGAGGTGTTCAATTCATGTTTGATTAGATGATTGAAAGATAGATGAACTGATTCAGTACTTTTTCCAGTGGGTATGGATCCTTCTCAATTAGACTTGTGTTTTAAAGGAATAGTTCATCCAGATATGAAAGTTCGGTCATCATTCACTCACCCTCATGTCATCCTCTGGAACATCAAGTAGATATTCAGAAAAATGTTCACACTATTATTTTCCCTAAAATGAAATTGAGCTCCAAAAAGGCCTAAAGAAGCACCAAACAAAGTTGTCCATTTGACTCGATTTGTGAGCTGTATGTCTTATGAAGCCATACAATAGCTTTCTGAGAGAAACAGACATAAATGTAAATAGTTATCTGCTGCACATATTCCCCTCCGACATAGCATATTGCTAATGTCTTGCTAAGATTATCTTTTGAATTGTTGTAATGTACCATATTTCACTTCTGTTCTAGTGCTATTCCACTATAAACCAGTTTCTCATGATCATAAAGGGATAGCTCTGTGGGTCCATACAATGCAAGTGAATGGTGATCAGACCTTTGTAGCTCCAAAAATCACATAAAGGAAACATAAAAGTAATCCATCATTGATAAATCCATATATTCATAAGCGATATATAATAGGTGAGGGTGAGAAACAGATTTTTTACTCTAAATCTCCACTTTAACTTTGACTTTCAGATGTGAAAGTGAAACTAAACAGGCAACACAAGTGGCTCACAGAAAGGGAAAGTGAATATGGAGATTTATAATAAAAAAGGGCTTACATTTTGATCTGTTTTTCAACCACACTTATTATATCGCTTCTGAAGATATGGATTTAACTGCTGGAGTCTTATGAATTACTTTTATGTTTCCTTTATGTGATTTTAAGTTACAAAGGTCTAATCACCATTGACTTGCATTGTAAGGACCTACAGAGCTGAAATGTTCTTTTAAAAACCTTAATTTGTGTTCAGCAGAAGAAAGAAAGTCACACATCTGGGATGGCATGAGAGTGAGTAAATAATGAGAGAATTTTTATTTTTGGGTGAACTATCCTTTTAAAAACCCTTTTTAATCTTAAGGCTTATGCTTACATGCTTGAAATTAATTTTGTAGACAAATTTAAATTATGCCTACTTAAAATGATTTGGACTAGAATTGGACTAGATTGTGAAATAAAAGCAGCCTACAAATGCCCAGCATATGGGTGATTCTTACTAGCTCTCCTGCTGGAAGGCTCTTGAACACAAATAATAATCTGGCTTTATTCTTGCAGAAATGTATCATGAAAAACGCAGGCTGCAGCTTTAATTGCGTTGCTTTAATGGATGACCTTGTTTCCTTCAGCCTCTGGTTGAACTCCATTAAAATGTGACTGCAGTCTGTAATTTAAGAAAACCTCTAATCATTTCTCTGTCTTTCCAGCCCGAGGGAGCAGACGCTTCAACAACTGCGAGCAATCACAACATTCTCTTGAATGACTTTGGACTTGATATGTCAGCAGGGGTGCACACTATGGAGAACACTGCAAATTGAGTCTAGTATCATTTTAGCAATGGAAATCGATGGCAGATGTCATTAAACAGATGTCTTTATTTGTCAGAGTTGGAAAAAGATAGGTTTAATGCATATCTATATGTTTTTCCAGCCCTCCTCTCAGGATGTTTTGACTGGGGGATGGCTGAGTTTGCTCGAGGCTGTGAGACCTCACAGGTTTCTCCTCTCAGATCAAAGAGAACAATAGCACTGGCCTCTGGTGAAGTTAAGGGGTGGTCTTTGGCTTGAAGTAAATCTTCCCCCTTTTTCTCCCCTTTTTCTCAGAATTTGGAATGTCCAATTCCCAATTTTGCTCTTAGTCCTCACGGTATCATAGTGGCTCGTCTCAATCCGGGTGGCGGAGGACGAATCTCAGCTGCCTCGTTGAGGGCGTTACCACATTATAGCGATCACGAGGAGGTGACTCCATGTGACTCTACCCTCCCTAGCAACCGGGCCAATTTGTTTGCTTCGGAGACCTGGCTGGAGTCACTCAGCACGCCCTGGAATTCAAACTCACAAACTCCAGGGGTGGTAGCCAGTGTCTTTACCACTGAGCTACCCAGGCACCGACAGCATCCTTACCATCATGGAATCTCATAAGAGACCATACACTCTATGGCACAAATTCTATGTGTCACAAAAATAGTGTTTCAAATGGGATGGCACTTTTACATTTCTGGGTTTGGAACACAGAAGTAAACTATAGAGCCATCCAGGTTGTAGTCCAAAAATAGAATTTGCCATGGGATCCCTCTGGATTTCCCTGTGGGTTTTTATAATGGCAGTATTACTTCAAGTTATATTTACCACAGACCTTATTTTCCTCATAAGTTGAAAAACCCCTTTACAAAAATCCATATAGGAAAATCCAGAGGGAACCCATGGCAAATTATCCTTCCTGGTTTGCCTACAAATTGACATCATGGGTGAACAGTTCTATAGTGGAGTAAACTTCTATAGCGTTGAATGGGAGTTAATCAGTAGTATTCTGATGACGTCCTGACATGGCAGCATTATGTAGTGAAATAGAGATCAAAACTGTATGTATGGTATGTATTAGGTGAAAAAGTTTAGTGTGGTATTTAAATATTAGTATACCCTAAAAGGTTTATATGCTACATAAATGGGGCAGTTGTTTTGATTTTTAAATGATAACCAGTCATGCTCATTAGACCATCGGAAGAGAGCTAAAGAGAGACAGACTCCATCCCTCCTGGGAATGTGCTGCTCTCCTTTCTAGTATTTGTCTCATAGTCTTAATAGTGATAGTATTTGACTAACAAGGACATGTCCCAAGAAACTTTTAAATGGCAGTTATAAACGCTTATTAGGAAGCCACAGCTTGATCCTGGAGAACTGGCTAATTATAGACCGATTTCAAACCTCCCATTTATATAAAAAAAACTAGAAAAGGTAGAGTCCTCCCAACCAAGCTCATTTCTACAGAGGAATAGTATATATGAACAAATTTATATAGGATTTAGGCCCCATCACAGTACAAAGACAACACTAATCAGTTACACATTTCTTGCTCTTATCATCTGATCACGGCTGCATTTCCCTACTATTGCTTTTAGATTTTAGTGCTGCCTTCGACACAATAGATCACAACATTCTCTTGAATAGGCTTGAGAATTATGTTGGCATTAGTGGAAATTGCAATAGCATAGTTTAGTTATAGGGCCTCTGCTTTCCTCCTTGTATATGCTTCCCCTGGCAGATATTATCAAGAATTGTGGAAAAAGTTTCTACTTTAATGTCAAAGATACCCAACTTTATATCTCTTTGAAACCTGATTAAATTTCACAATTCTCCAAATTAACAGTGTACCAATGAAATCAAAGTTTGGATGGCCAGAAATTTCCTTCTACTCAATTCCGACAAAACAGTGGTTCTAATTATTGGACCAAAAACCTCTAAAAATAAGCAGCTAAAATATTATTTTGCTCTTGATGGATGTACTGTTACATTCTTTTCAACAGCGAAGAACTTAGGTGTTATATTTGATACCAATCTGTCTTTTAAAAATCAAATTTCCAGTATTTGTAGAACAGCATTTTTCCACCTCAGATAAATTGCTAAGTTACGACACATGCCCTCTGTTGCTGAAGCCAAAAAACGAATTAATGTGTTCATGACCTCAAGACCAGATTATTGTAATGTATTACTGGGAGGATGTCCTGGAAGTTCAATAAATAAACTTTAGCCTGTTCAAAATGCAGCAGCCAGAGTGCTGACTATAAACAAGAAATATGATCATATTAGCCCCATTTTATCATCGTTACATTGGCTACCTTTTAAATTTTGTATTAATTTAAAAATTTGGTTAACTACAGTACGTACAAAGCTTTGAATGGTCTAGCTCTGAAGTACTTAAGTGACCTTCTACAATGCTATTTTCCATCATGTTCATTACGATCACAAAATTAAATGATGTGTGTTGTGAAAAGCGCTATACAAATAAAAGTACTTTTTTAATGCCAAGGTAAGATAACACAAAGAATAATTGTATACATTTACATCAATAATAATAATAATAATAAAAACGCAAATCTACATTTTTTTGCCAAATTAACATAGCTATATAAGGAAGAAAACATTTTGTGAAAAGAGTTTTAAAGGAGCAATATGGATCAATGACATCAAGCATTTAAAATGGGTAGTGCAGTCCAAATTCAAAATCTTATAGAGAGTTGTCTCCCCTGCCCCCTCCTCCCCAGACTCGAAGCTCTCGCGGATTGCCAGGTTGAGGACGCGCAACAGGAACAAGAAAACTGACAATGGCAGTTTACACTGTATTTGCAAATTATAAACCAGCTCCTGTGTATTTTTTTTATAACTCTGTCAATGTTAGTAAGATGTATTGCTGGCTTCCATTGCTGCAGCATGCTGTGTTTGCCCGCTAGCTTGTTTCAAATCTGGCAACCTGGGGTGTCAAAATACAAAATACTAATGGGCAGTGGGCAGGATAACACAGGCCAAAACACAAACAGAAATTCCTTGCCAGAATAGACATTTCAAAGTAGAATATACTGGCTGTAGCACTGTTTTCGGAGAAGCCAGTATTTCAACTTTGCATATTTCCTAAATCTCTGATACCATATGATAATTTTATGCTTTAGTACAGTAAATATTTTACAAATTGCACCTTTAAATGAGCATGTTTCTATGCTAACACACTCCAATAACTCTTACAGTATTATGTTATTATGTTGTGTAATATTTGACCTGTTTAAGAGTTAAAAACAGTGAAAAACTAGACTTAATTTTAAGTTTGATCAAAAGCTTGCCCTGGGCCCAAAGGAGAATCTGCTGTGCCAGTCTGTTCAGCTGACGTGAACGTAGGCCTCCTTGATGGTTTATGTAAGAGACTACTGCTGTGTTGTCCACCCGCACCAAGACATGGCAGCCTCTGGAGGAAGTATTTCAGGGCCAGAAATACAGCCATCAACTCGACACAGTTAATGTGACAATCGAGCTGACGACACACCTAGAGTGGGACCCAAAGTAAGGAACCGGGGTCTGTACCACATAGAAAGGGTACGAAGTGCGTGGCGCGTAACCCTTATTAGCCTTAGGGGACTGGCCCTTGGATGTAATCCCCTGGCTTTGAGCCACAACTGAAATGGTCTCATGTGCAGAAGGCCCAAAGGGATCACCAAGGACGCAGATGCCATGAGACCTAGTATTTTTTGATACTGACAAACAGTGCAACCTTGACCTAGCCTGACTTTGCTCAGGGTGTTCTGAATGGACACGATACGAGTGGGAGACAATTGTGCCCACATCGTGATCAAATTCCATACAACACCCAGATAGGTAACTCCCTGAAGTGGGAGAGAAAACGTTCTTTTTGAAGTTGAGTCTCAGACCCAGAGAAACCAGATGAGCTAAGACTATATCCCTGTTCTGAACTGCCAGTTCTTGAGACTTTGCTAGTATCAGCCAGTCGTCTATGTAATTCAGAATGCAGATGCCCCGGATTCACAAAGGAGCCAGTGCTGCATCCATGCATTTCATGAAAGTGCGGGGTGATAGGGCTAGGCTGAATGGAAGAACCCGATATTGGAAGGCTTCGCCCCCGAAAGCGAACCTCAGGAACTTCCTGTGTTGTGGCAGAATTTCTATATGAAAGTATGCGTCCATGAGATTGATCGTGACCAACCAATCATGATGTTGGATTTGGGATACGACCATCTTGATAGTTAACATTATGAACTTGAATGTCCTGACTGAGCGATTCAAGCCTCAAAGATCTAAGATCGGACGCAACCCCCCACCCTTCTTGGGAATCAGGAAGTATCTGCTATAATAACCTGACTCTTTCTCTGGAAGGGGAACATATCCTATGGCCCCTTTGACCAAGAGATTTTGCAGTTCTTTCAACAGTAGACGTGCTTGCTCCGATTTCATGGTAGTGGACGGTGAACAAATTGAATTCTGTAGACTTTTTCTACTATTCTTAGGACCCACATAGAAATACCTGGCAGCAGTTTCCATGCTGTCAGGTTCTCTGAGATGGGTATTAATTTTGACACTTCCTGTTGAGAGGATGTCGAGTGTTTCGCGTCCTGGACTAAGGCAGGAAGCAACGGTACACCCAACATTTCGCTGGAAGCCTCTATCTCCCGAAACACCAGAGGCGGCGAAACACCAGAGGCGGCAGTTTTGTGGGGGTATCGGGAGGGTAGAAGTGGATGATACACGCGCCCCGTCCCGAGGGGGGCTACCCCCACATAGTTGGGCACAAGACCGTAAGGGTTTTTTCCTCCTAGAAATGACTGCCCTGAGCTCTTGCTTTGGGGGCTGCTGAGGGCGATGAGCCGGTACCCAGTCTCTACGAGGGAGAGCACGACTCGCCACGCTTTGTTTTTGAGCCTCCCTTCTAGAAGGACCAGGGTGGGGCTGGGTGGCTGATGGCCCCTCCCCCTGAGTACGGTGAGGAAGGAATTGCCCGAAGCCTTCCTCGTGACTTTTTGCCTCCTGGAACCTGGTGATAACTATATTCATAGCATCACCAAATAAGCCAGAAGGTGAAACCGGGGCATCGAGAAGGAAAAATTTGTCCTTGTCTCTGATGCCTGACATGTTGAGCCATAAGTGTCTCTCCATGCTGACTAAAACTGACCAATGGCATGGGCCGTCTGCTTGGTAGCGCAGACAGATCTGTGGCTCAATGAAGCTCAGAGAAAGCCTCTTCGTCGACCGTGGTGCCCGCACTCAGGTCCTTCAACAGATCAGCCTGGTACGCCTGCCCATAGTGTGCAGGGCAGCACCAGCCTGACCTGCTGCCTGATAAGCCTACCCCACAAGCGTGGAGGTTGTCCTGCACGGCTTTGTGGGGAGAATGGGTCTCTTTAGTGATGATGCCGAGCCAGGTGAGAGATAACCCGCAAGTGTCTCTTCTACCGGCGGCATCACTGAATACCCCCATGCCTCAGCACCCACGATAGTTGAATATGTCGACGTCGAGGGCACAAAGACACGGAAATAATAAGGTTTCCTCCATGAATGAGAGAGCTCATCATGGAGGTCATCAAAGAAAGGAAGGGACTGATACAGCGTTCCCTTCCCCTTTTTTTTTTTTTTTGGCCACCAGACAGAAATATGTCTTCTAGTTTGGAGCATTTGGGGGTCTCTTGTTCGTGTGGCCAGTCTACCTGTAGTCTGGCCACAGCCCAAATAACCACCTCAAGTAATTCCTCAGCCGCTTTATTATTGTGCGTAGAATGTTCAGAGGTTCAGCGTCCGCCTCGAGAACTGAAGAGGCACCGAAGCGCGCTTCAGGCTTATAAGAAGGATCAGCTGGATTTGGGGAGAGACCGAGCGATAGGGACGGATGGAAACACACAATGCTTGCTTTGTTTATCAGTCATTCTTTTCTTCTTTTTTTTTAAAGAAAAACAAGGTTTCTGACTCTTAACAGAGGAAAGTAGAAAGTTCTAACAGTCAAGAAGCACAACACACACAAAATGATCTGAAGACAAAAGATCTGATGATGCACCTGTGATGCATCTATTTATAGCCCTGCTACAGGTGCATCCAACATATTCACAGCTGGTCACACTTAAAGTTGTTCCCAAAGAGCTAAATCAGCGCAGCATCAAAATCAGCTTTTTGACAGGGAACAACTGTACAGACAAAGTAGGTAAGATGAAACTTAAGCTTAATCTATTTAGGAATCACTTTTAATTTATCAAACCACAATCATAGGATTTGGAAATGCACTGTATTACTGGTGACAGACATAAATGTAGATTATTTTGTAACAATATCATTCCACTCTAATGATTGTTGCCAGTGAGTCATTGGTGAAAGGGAACTCAGAACTCACTGTTTGCAGTGCTCTCTCCTTTCTTTTGCTCTTACTAAAGCCACCTATTGGTCTACATTTGACCAATTCACTATAAGATGAGGTGACTTAAATAACAGTCATCATTTAGGGTCCCCATGCCTCTTCCATTCCCCAATATCTCTCACTGAACTTCCTGGCAGGCAACTATTCCAGCCACGCTGCTCAACATCAAACATGGTGCTGTACATCCTGATCAGTTCCCAGTTTGGCAAAATTTCTCTCAAATCTATCCAAACATTTAAACGCATGCCAGGATTCATCTTAGTCTTTGCTACCTGAGGACTATTCTAAAACTACACAATGAGACCTAGATTTGTATGTCCTGAGGGAAACATCACAGCTAGCAATGTAGCACAAGAAGTGTTAAAAGTTTTAGGCAAGTTTAAGTTTTAGGTGTTGTTCTGTGTAAAGGAATTCAGCTTTAGAGCTGCAGTGCTTTGCTTTTATTGTGACACTATACTGTGCATGGAAAATCAACACAACACCATCTTTATGGTGTAAATGCAGCTAAATGGCTAAATACATGTAGATGCAAAACAGGAATGACATAGATAAATATAGATGCAAGAAAGATGAAAGTATTGACCAGTATGCAAGTATAACAATAACATCAATATTAACTTTCAACTTACAACTTGAGGACTTCACAGCGATATTGATTCCGGAGTTCATCCATTTCTGATGATCAGTATCTGTGTTTTAAACCACTAGTTCTATGGTGTGAACCATACCATTGACATCAGTTCCACTCTGCATCACAATGTTTTTCATATGACCACAGGACATTGATGAAATTAAAAGTTTTATGATATCACTGCTGTCTTCATAGAATGCATGTTATCTTGAATTTATTTTTTTAGGTTTCATGTTGCCATTAGCACATATAAAAATATACAGTTTTCTGTATAGTTTTGGAATGTTTCATTAACCATCATTAGTATAGTTTAGCAAAACACATTGTTTTAATCAAGGGATCATTATAGAAATACTGATGTTTAATATGAATCCAGCAGTTGGATTTACGCCTGATACTATGTTATGGTAATGTTTTCCCTTATTTTGAAAAATATGATGCTAGACACAATATTACACTATTGAGACATGTTCTTTAAAAACACATAACTGGAATAAAAAGTGTGTTTACTTGCAAATCTAAAGTGCATGAAAATGTAAGTTATGAGACGAGTGTCTGTATTTAGCCTGTGTTGCTAAATAAAGATTGGTTGGATGGATTACATATGATTTATTCACAGCGGTTATTATAACTGATGTTGGGCCATTGTAAACCCGCTGTTACGGTAAATTAATATTCCCTCTGATTTTGCTTGCACCGTTTTAAGACACGGCTAAAAGATTACAGATTATTATTTTGGTTTGAGAAGCCCTTAACTGTGATTGTACTGTGTTTGTACTTGGGTAAGGGATTTTTGAAAAGCCCTGTCATCCATTCATCCGTCCTTCCGATTCAGCGATAGGATGTAAGCATTGAAACACACTAACAAATCAAAGTTTGTCTTGATGAACTTTAATTTTCTAGTTGATAATTTAACTGGTTGCACTTCTAGAAAAGATGTACCCTACCACCAAACTTTCAGTAAAACTAGAACTGTCAATACTATTATTGTGCAGTGTCATTGTGCCATAGAGTTGATGGGAATCATCAGGGCAGATGGAGTCGTCCATGAGTCTCTGAGAATGTTAACCAGGGCAGAAGTCGCTGGTCAGAGACACTGAACACGCAGTCCTGCTGAAGAGTCTCTAAGCTTATATGATTAAGTGGCATTTCACTTTATAACATTTGCCAGAGGCAACAGAAGGACAGAATAGCTGGTTTAAGCTGTCTCTAAAGGATAATGCCGTGTAATCCAAGCAAACTTGGACCTCAGAGAAGGAGATAAGACAGAAGTTCAGAAGGCCTGTGGGAATTAATAAACATTTAAAACAGTCTCAGCCTGAGCAAATCACTTTGGAGCGTGACTTAAGGAGCCTGAGCAGTGCGTTGATCTGCTTTTTTGTATATTTAACGATTCTGTCATACACATCACTGAAATCTACTCTTCTTGTTGTGCTGTTTGTGCACCTGCTGGAGATGGCAACTAATGAGGGCACCTACTGATTTGTTGTTACGTCCTGAGGACGTATATTATATCATTGTGATAGTGATATTTAAATGTGGTTTATTGTGTGTTGTGTTTTCCTTGTCACTTTACCGATCTCCATTTAAGCAGGTAATGAGACCCACCTGTTGTTCATCACCCTTGATTGGCTCAGCCCAGGAATGGAGAGTCCAAGAGGTCCACAACTCTCTTGTGAGAGAGGCACACAGAGAATATTTTCTCTTGTATTAGTAGTTGATATTTTGGTCCCAGTGTTAAAATTGTTGTGTTAATGTGAGTAGGATAACAGTCTTGTTAGTTGTCTTTAAGTGTGAGTTGATTAACCAAATTTTCATTTGCAGTTGTTTACTGTTTACACAAGCTTATTACCCAAGTTTTACTTTACTTTGAAAAAGTTGTTTGTGTTGTGGGATCTTTTTAGTAGGGAGGTGGATGCCATTTACTTTTGAAAGATTCTGTTTTCTCTTGGTTATTTATAGAGTGGGAGTTAGGGAAGTGATTTTGTGTTTTTCTTTTCTTTTTGATGGGTAAGTCACTTTTCTAATGTCTTTTTGTTTGTTATTTTGGCTGTTTCAACTCCTGAAGTTTTCCAATTATCCCCCTGATTTCTTTAATAAATTTGTTATATTTTACTATATCATTTGTTGTGGTTACTCTGTGACTTGGAGGCAGGATCACTTTTGCAAGCTCTCCAAAACATTTGTTACCCACCTTCCCATACACCTAGACCAAGGAAGGTGTGCCGTAACAGTCGTCCTTGGTTATCAGTGTCTTGGTCACACAAAAAGGTGTACAAGATGTTGAATGAAAATTAATTTAGGTAACATTCCTGAAGTAATTTTCACAAAGGATTAAATTAATGCATTAAATTCCTTCAGATGTTGTCAGAACAAGTTTAGTGTGCTGAAAACATTTAAACAATGATACAGATTAAACCACAAAGAGGACGATATAATTTAGCTACTGAATATGTTCATGAGAGTTCAAGAGTTCAAAGGTCTGATCATTTGGGGGAAGAAGCTGTCATTGATGACGGCTGGTGTGGGTCCTGATGCTGCAATACTGCCTGCCTGATGGTAGCAGTGAGAGCAGCACATTGCTCGGGTAGCTGGAGTCTCTGATCCTCCGAACTTTTTTCACACACCGTCTGTTATGCATGTCATGGTGGGAGTGAAGCTCCCCTCCAATGATGTGTCTGGTAGTTCACACCACACTTTGCAGGGCTTTGCAGTTGAGGGCGGTGCTGTTGCTGCACCAGGCAGTGATGCAGCCAGTCAGGATGCTCTCTACAGTGCTGGTGTAGAATTACAGACTTCCTCAGCCATCACCGGAAGAAGAGGTGCTGGTGAGCCTTCACAATGGCCTCAGTGTGGATGGATCATGTGCATTCCTCAGTGATGTGGACACAGAGGAGCTTGAAGCTACTTACACTCCCCACCAGTGTTCCATTGATGGTGATGGGGCTGTGTTCTGTCTTTTCTCCTGAAGTCCATCACAAGCTCCATGGTCTTGCTGATTTTGGGGGATAGGTTGTGCTCCTGACAGGTAATGTGTGCGTATACGGAATACAGGAGTGGGCTGAGAACACAGCCCAGCAGGGCTCCAGTGTTGAGGGTCAGTGATATGTTGCTGCCCATTCTAACCTCCTACCATCTTCCTGACATGAAGTCCAGGATCCAGCTGCACAGCGAGCTGTTGAAGCCCAGAGCTCGGAGTTCAAGCTTGGAGGGATTTATGGTGTTGAATGCTGAGCTGTAGTCCACAAATATCATTCTCCTTTTTTCCAGGTGGAAGAGAGCAGTGTGTAGTGTAGATGCAATGGCATCATCAATGGAGCGGTTGTTGCAGTATGAAAACTGCAGAGAGTCCAGTGAGGCAGGCAGCACAGAGCAGATGTAATCTCTTCAGTTTTGATTAATTATTGATATGATTATGATAAGATTTTTGATATGAGGGACAATAATAAACTGTCCTTAACAGTAGAAGCATGTTTTCTGATGTTTAGGCAAAGCAATCCTATTATTGTAGTAATGAATTACTTGAGAAGGAGAAATTACTTGAAGTTCGACATTTTCCAGATGCAAATGATATTCCAGAGCTGGTGGGGGCAGAAGAGACAATCATGCTGATCCATGTCAATAGATGGCCGTAGATAATGCTAGCTAGAGAACTACTGAATGCCCCTTGAATTTTTTTGTCTACATTTTTAATTTGACAAAAATGTCATGTAAATGCTTCAGTCTGTCTGAAATCACACCAGACTGATTTTTGTGAAGTCGGACTAACAGACCTAGATAATGTGATCCTAGCTCGGCTTCGTCCAGCATGCATACATGTTAAATGGACCACAATAGAGCGCAACAGTGCCCGCCCACTTATTCGGCCGTCTGTGTTCCAGAAGCATTTTTCCCATTAATGTTGTTTAGATTTTTAATTAAAGCCTTCATAAGAGAGTTGTAAACCATGAACCAAACCAACCAGCTCCGAGGTAAATCACAACATCACCAACTTGGTTTTGAGGCAAAAAAGTATTTGAGAATCGGACAAAGGTGCGAAACTGTGTACTTCCCGCCCTTAATACAGGTATAGACTACAATCCCATGAAGCATTGCGAATGATGTCTCTGACTAATAAAACAACGGGAATATGGAAAACTATTTAAGGTTGATGATTAGAAGTATAAAAACTAGATATTTTAAGTTTATTGCAAAAAATTCAGATTTGTACAAAATAGATAAGTAGTTTAAGGGTGAAGAGTCACCGACTCAATTACGTTGTTCACAGTGTGTCATGCGAGCAGTGTTGCGGAGTAATGGGATTACATATTTAAAATACAAATGTATTTCACTACAGTTACAATTTAAATCGTTGGTAATTAGAAGTTACATTCAAAAAAGTATTTTGATTACTGAAAAGATTACTTTGCATTTTATTGTAATTTGTTTCATTTAATATTTAGACCTTTTCAGATGGAAAACATTTATACATATAAATGATGCGATCCAAAGTGCATTTGAACAGCAGTGAAACACTTTCTTATGATATGTTATATTCATAGGTGAAAACGGAGAGTCTGAAGTAAGTTTGGAGCAGAAGAAATAGAAATAAACCTTGTGTAAATTGTCAGCTTTACCCTAAGCTAAAATCCTATTTCTAGCCATTTTACACGCTTTACACGTTACCAGGCACAATCATATTTTTTTGTCAAGAAAATTCACGTTGGATCATGATTCATTTTTTTTATAGTAAGACCTTAGATATTAGGGCAAAGATTGTACTCTTGATGATGATTTTTGTATCGTTTTCCTGTAAAAATATCTAAAAATCCTTAAAACAAGATCAATTTATCTTATTTTAGAAGCAACTCTGCATAAGATATTTGGGTTTTTCAGAGAATGTATTTTTAAGATGTGTATTTTGTCTCTCTGTACTGGCAGAGTTTTTATAGTCAAAACAGGTGAAAAAAATCTACTAGAGTTGAAGTAATCCCAAAGTATTTAGAATACGTTACTGACCTTGATTAATCTAATGAAATGCATTACAGTATGTAATCTGTAGTTCGTTTCGGTCTTTGTTGGCCGCAGTTCTCTGATTGGTGAAGCTTTCTCTGCTGGACCATGGGTAATGAAGTTCTCAAGCTTCATTATTTCATCTTCCGCTATCAAGCATGACTTTTAAACAATGAAGTTGAAATAACGAAGATGGGTGGTTCAACAGAGGCATATACCATTGATGAACAAACTCTGAGCTGACGGTAGGTCTGTCTTTAAAGCTTTAAGTTATCTTTGAAAATCAATTAATCTATGGAGGCTGTTGAGCTCTCTTGGCCTCAGCGGTGTGCTCATCCTCCAAAAGAGTTGACACACAAGCACGCATTGCTGGCATTTTCTCAGCTGATGTCCTTCCTTCAAATATTTTAATTGACATAATGTCATGTACACATGTACAGACAGATGAAGACTGTAGCCCGACTATGCAAAAACTTAATGTAGCTTGATTATAACTGGGCACTCAGTACTGACAGTGCTCACAAAGGATTGGAAATTGTCATAGAAAAGTTATGGAAATATATTGGTCATAAAGTGCAAAGAACCCTGAAGTTTATTACTTTCATGTATGGTTAACTACCAGTTACCAGTTTTTTGCTGTTTTTGTTGTTTTTCTATAAATGAGATCAAAGCAGTGCAAATAAGTGAAGAAATGACTTTAGTATTTGATCTAATGGGGGATCAGAGGAACACATGTTAACATGGTACAGTTACAGATATTTGATTGAGTGAGATATACAAGACCATGAGTTCTTTGATGTTTTAACTGAACAGTTCATAAATCCTTTTGCAAACACAAAGTCAGGTTGAGTGTCTGTGCATCACGAAGCATAACTTGCTGAACTGATCTGCCCATATGGTCTTCCGGATGCTGGAGCGGTCTACATCACTGCACTCCCACCCCTCAGGTGTCTTTTGTTCCCAGCATGTCGTCTCCTCCCTTCTAGTCCCCAAGATACTTTGAAGTGCCAATCAAGTATAAATGAGCCGCTCACAAAGGACAAACTGCCAGCACAGAATAAATTACTTTTCGGCTTTTCTCTTTATCTATCTCTCTATGACTTTGTGTGCATTTTTTTTCACAGTGCAAAGGTATGTGTGACCATGTCTTAAGTCAGTTTTTCCTCAACTTGTTGGTAGTACCCCAAAAATGGGTTGCAGGTCTTTACTGAAAGGGTCACAGAAAGCAGGAAAACATTATGCTAAATGCAATTTAGTAAATTGCAACTAGTTGCAATTTAATAATTACATCTCCGTTGCAATTTAGTAAACGCATTTAGCATCATTTTTTTTTCCTGCTCTCTGTGACCCTTTCGGTAAAGACCTGCAACCCATTTTTGGGGTACTACCAAGTTAGTATAGCAAAATAAATAGGCTTAGTACACGGTGCTCTGGAGTACTCTACTCTGATTGGTCAATGGTGCCATCTAGAGGTCTCATATTTCTAAATAAAAACCGCACATCCACATGTCAGACCATTCATCCAGGTATTGCAAGTCATCTTTTCTACATCTCAGATCACTGTGCAATCTCTCACTGACTCTGAAGATAAGGGACAAAACATCTTTCATACAAAAGTTCTATATGTTAAAAATCAAGAAATTCGTACTTCCTAAAATACTGAAAAGGTTCATTCGAAAGGGAATGTGTATACTTAGGGTATTTATTACAACTGAACTTTTTTTTAATAATTTCATTCAAATTTTTTTAAATACATGCTCTATATTTGAATGCACAATCTTAAACTGTCAAACAAAGTGCTTAAAAATTCAATAAAGTCATGAATAAAAATACATAGTCAACTTTAAATTATATTTTTAATAAATAAACTATGCTATTTTTGGATGGATCAAATTAAATAGCATGCTTTTTAGTGTGTCTGAATGAGTTGAATCAAACCAAAGTAAGATTAATTTTCAGAAAAAAGCTTTTTATAAAAAATTAAAAAATTATATGGTTCATTAGCTGTTAACCTTTGTCTAATATATTCATTTCAAAATGATTTAATATGACAAAAATAATAAGATTTTAAACATGTTTTGTCTCATGAATCGGTGCTCTACAAGTAAGCTAATACAATTATTTTAACTCAATCTATGTTTCATGTGCATTTATTTATTTATTTGGCAAGTTGTCTTTTAATGAGGTGGATAATAAGCAGACAGACAGTCATTAATTACAAAATAAACCTCAACAGAACTCCAACGCACACCGAAGAAGCATTTCAGCTGTTTCTTTTTCTTCAATGTTTTTTTTTTAAGCAGTTAATTATTGGCTGAATATTAACCTCGATAATCTGAAGTATCTTTAAAGTGGAAATTTGAAATAGGAAATTATGTCTGAAACATGGTTTTATGTATTGGGATTAGATTAGATCATGAAAAGCAGACTATTACAATAGAAGAAAAGGCAATTTAATGACAGAGTTGTTTCACTTTAATAAACAACTATGAAAACTTTGTTTTTAGAATAATGTGCAATGTTGATGTACATATATCAAGAAAGCAAAAATATATTTTGATTTCATGTTAAAGACCTTAAAGTAAACTATAAACGACTTATTCATTAATCTTCTGGGTGAATTCACTAAGAAAACCGTGGTAGTGCCATGTGTTTTTGGAGATGTACCATGTTAATACCATGTGTCATGTATATGACAATGACTACAATGGTCATTCAATGACATGGCATTTAATTTTGAGTCTAACGGCTTCTTTAAATGTTTATTTTTTTTGTTGTTTTCGATCAACTGACTGCTAATATGAATATTAAAAGATCAAATATACTACAGTATAATACAAGTTTAGACCCAATGCTTTTTGTTAAGAGCCATAGCCACCTTTATCAGTTTTTCATTCTCCCACCTCTATAAACAACAATAACACAACATAGTAAGGAAAACCCTTTCAGATCTCTCTTCAAAAGTATGCTGAATAAAGATTTAGGAGAGCCGACAGATTTGACAAGGTGACAAGGATTGGCATGCCCAGGCAAGAAATCATAGAAACATTTGGAATTCTGCAAAGTAGGTCTGTTACGAATCATGTCTCCGATTTTCAGAGCAAGACAGAGGATCAGAAGAGTTTGAGAGAACAGCAGTGTCGACAGAACCACAGAATATAACATTCATGACCAGCCGCAGAGAAAAAATACTAGGGGATACATTCAGGGCTCGAGTTGAGTGGGAGGGGATGCCATCCCTCTTGTTGCAAGAAATACCAAAAAGCATACCCCTTGTAAAACCACCTTTACCATCCACTTTAGATCAATTGTGTTATGTATTACTTAAAACTAATCATACAAGTAAAATATAAAATTTTCTAAGTTTGATGAAAAACAGACTTTAAATAAGGGCAATTAGCCAATTAGAATTATATTTCGATGTGTGAGGTTACCAGATTTCTATAGGTGAAATCCTCCAATCAGATATGGACACTTGTATGGTTTGGATATATTCTGCCAGGGTGACACTTTATTCACGCAATCGGGCAACCTTGAGCGTACAAGCTCTCACTCCACTGCAAAAAGACACTGGTTTTCTGAAAACACTGGCAAACATGTATTTCAGAGTTTAGCGATGGGTTGACTTGTCCTTCCCAGTGTGTTTAAATGAAACTTATGCCACTAAAGGTAATGAAAATTTTCAAAAGTTCTTCACACTTTAAGAAAATATTTAGCATTTCTTTAAAAAGAAGAGAACAGATGGTGAGATATTGCTATGACGAGTGTAAAGTTACAACATGTAAGCCTACATGTTTTTAATTCAAACTATTTTCAAGGTTTTGGCCATAAAATGCTTTTTTGTGTAGAAAAATAATGTTACATCACTGTTTAAGTATCCTTCTTTACTAGTTCGCTTATTGGAGTAGAGAAAAAATGTGTCTGTGACAGTCGGCGAGCAATCTAGAAAAAAACTTTTTCCGTGATCATATTGTGGATTATTTTCACAAGATTCATTGTAAAATACAATAACAAAGGGTAACATGTGCATATTATGGTCATGTGTCCTAAGGGTCAATGAAGTGACTCATTTTTGTCCAGATCTATTAAATTAAAAATACATTAATAAAAATGCAATTCACACAAAACCTTGACTTGAATACACCTCTTCTACGATGAGCATATTTTACATTTCTGAGTCTAAAGTCATTTTGATATTTTTTCTGGGGCTTAAAGTAAAAAAAAAAAAAAAAAAAGAAAAAAAAATCATGTGGTGTCTCATTAAAGGCTGAAATATCAGAAAATCTAAATGTTGGCATGACTAGTGCAGAAGTTTTAAAATATGATTCATATTGAAAAGTTATTTTGTCCACCAAATCAAAGTCATTGGGTGTAACCAACATGTAGGTAGCCATTTTGTTGTTTATGTTGATCATAAAAACCATAAAACAGAGCGATCCTCAAGACTGAACATGAAGGTATAAAAAACACCTTATATTTATTTTGACATTTTTATGAAAAGGCGCATTTTGTTCAAGTCATGTGGTGTTACCCTGAGAAAATGACATTTTTGACTCATATTCATAGTATTTATAAAACATATTTTTTACCTTGATAAATGTGTTTGAAAACTTTTTTGGAAATTAATAATTAAGTTTAAACTCTCATGTACTAAAGGTGCAAAGAAAATATTATAATACTTTTTACTTGGTTACACCACATGACAATATTATTAAGGTTTTTGTATGAAATGTATGAAATCAAATTGGACATAAAGATTACATTTCTGAGAACACGACACAAGTGTGAACCTTACACTACACCATCCCCCTTTAATTTGATTTACAAATCAACCACAGTAAAAAGAGGTGACCTGCAATTATATCCTCAATGATCTATTTCTACTCGATCTAGCCCATAAAAATTACCCATATATCCCATGTTATATTATAGTAGATGTTTTACCATTTTTTTTTTATTATTGGCTCCAGAGTGATTTGTCACATGACATTTATGGTTCAAGTTATTGCCTCAAAAATAGTTTTGCCCAGAACTATGTGACCATGAGAGAAGATGGCAGCAACACAGCAATTGTATGGTGAAATGAACACTAGAGGCACAAAAACAGCAATTACTTGTATCCCTTTTCACTCAAATCATGAGTAAAATGGCAGATCATAAACACATACTTTTCACCCTGTTCCTCACACAATGCTCCACATAATGATGTGGTTGTGTTGTTCATGTCACATTTGCTTTTTATTATACTAGAGGTTAGGTTTAGGTTTAAGCTTTATTCAGCTGGGCAGTCACATACGGTCTAGGCACACAAATATTTCAATGGATCCAAAGCTCAAATCAGATTCCGCCCCTGCAGATGGTCAGAACTCCACAAAGCTGCAGTGCCACACTGTATTTGAAATGACTGGCCTCTGGTCTGTCATTTGTCATTTTATGCAGTGAAAAGGTGGCTAGTAAGACGAAAGAAAATGATCTGCAAAAATGTAATGAGTGCTTTTCAAGTTTAAATATTATTGTAAGGAGTAAAAAGTACTATTCATTTTCTTAGGAAGTGTAATTAAGTAAAAGTACAAGGATTCCATTTAAATTGCACTCGAGTAAAGTAGAAATCCCCAGAAATAATACTTGAGTATTTTTACTCAATTAATTTACACCCCTGTTTTTGCAATAATACTCCTGCAAACTGCATGGAATTTGAATGAAATACAATAACTACAGAATTACTACATTAACGGATTAAGTACAGTCCTCAGTGGCCTATCTGAGTCTTACTTGTCTAAAGTCAGCTATGAAAGTGAGTAGTTTTGATATATGATATTGAAAAAACTTTTAGTGGATAGGACATTTTGGGAAATCAGATGCTTTGTAATTTCTTTAATTCTGTTTAATCCCATGAGGACACAATTAAAGATCTAATTAATTACATTATCAGATTAAATCTAAGAAACTCTAGAAATGTCAAGAGCATCAGTCGATTCAAGCAAACACCCAACACCAGTTCAAGTCAACCACATCATTTCTCACCCTATAATATGGGGTTTTATTTAAACCTGGAAATAAACAGAAAGCTTTAAATGGATAGTTCACCCAAAAATATAAATTATCTCATCATTTACTCACTCTCATGCCATTCCAGATGTGTATGACTCTCTTTCTTCTGCAGAAAACAAATGAAGATTTGTGCTCCAAAAAGCTCCAAAATATGCATAAAGGCAACATAAAAGTAATCCATAAGATGCATGAATAATGCAAAAAGAATTTGAAAGTGAAAGTGGAGATTAGTACAAAAAATACTTAATATTAATCTGTTTCACACCTGCACATATGATCTTTTGGATCTATTATGCATATTTTGAATCATATCGCTTCTGAAGATATGGATTTAACCAGTGGAGTCGTGTGATTTACTTTTATGCAGCCTTTATGTGATTTTGGAGCTTAAAAATGTTGGTACCCATTCACTTGCATTGTATGGACCTACACAGCTGAAATATTCTTCAAAAATCTTAGTTTGTGTTCAGCAGAAGAAATAAAGTCATACACTCTTGGGTTGGTATGAGGGTAAGTAAATGTTGAGAGAATTTTCATTTTCAGGTGAACTTTCAATTTATCAAAAAGCAACTATCAAAGTTTTAACATTTTTTTTACAAAACAAACGTTATGGCCTTAAATTAAAATAAATTGTTTCTGCTCTTTTTCTAGGTCACAAATCAAATGTAAGCACATTTGTGACAATGAACATGTTTTCTTTACTTTCATTGAAGCACACAAAGAAGCTCTTTTGAATATTAGCTTCATGTTAGGAAAGCATGGATCATCTCGGGTACTTAAATGTAACCCTTGTTCCCTGAAAAAAGTGGAACGAGATGCTGCGCTGAGAAATGCGTTTTGGGAACATCTTATAGTTGTGACTAGCTGTGAATATTTGTGCAACACGTCAATGAACACTGACCGGAATTTATAGCCTCTGCCGGTGTTAATCATTGGATGCACCTGGGACAGGGCTAGGGCAGCACTTTTCTCAGCGCAGCATCTCGTTCCACTTTTTTCAGGGAACAAGGGTTACATATAAGTAACCCGAGATGTTCCCTTTACAAAAAGCTTCACTTATGATGCTGTGCTGAGAAAAGTGCTTTGGGAATGAGAATACCCACGCCGCTGCACTGTGGCTGCCCCCTATGGTTGTGCAGTGTGCTCACAAGAGCGTGAGAGGTCTCAGACATGAGCTTGAGATGTCGACTGAAGGACATAAGAGCCCGGAGTGGCAGGAACATCCAAATTCCTTCCAAACATCCAAGGCTTTAGAGGAGGCAAGCCCTCTGGTAGAGTGAGCCCTGACGCCTACTGGCGAAGCTTGACCGCACGCCTAGTAGGCTAGGGAAATAGCATCCCTCACCCAATGTGACATAGTCTGCTTGGTGCCCCCCTGTTGCGGCCCCCATGGCAAGCAAATAGTTGCCCTGATTTACGCCACTGGCTAGTGCAGAGGACATAAGTCTGAAGGGCACAGATTGGACAAAGTCTGTGAAGTCTTTCCTGCTCCAGTGTAGAGAACGGTGGGAAGCAGAAGGCTTCAAGAGTGACCGGGTGTAAGTTCGAGAAAGGCACCTCAGGCAGTTAGTCGGGAGGAGGGTGCAAAATTGCTTTGGTCATTCCTGGGGCAAACTCTAAACAGGCTGTCAAGACAGACAGAGCCTGTAGGTCCCCAATTCTCTTTAGAGAGGTAATTGCCATAAGAAAAACCATCTTGAGAGTCAGAAGTCTGTCAGATGCTGACTCTAGAGGTTCAAAGGGGGTCTCAACCAGACCCTCCAGGACTACTTCTAAGTCCCATGAAGGGGTCCTGGTCCTAGCAGGAGGCCTCAGTTACCTGGCTACATGAATGAAATGGGCGAGTAGAGGATGTCTCCCCAAAGGCACCCCATCCATCAGGGTGTGGCAAGCCAAAATGGCGGCCACATAATCCCTGAGAGTGACGGGGCATATGCCTGCTGACAGTTCTTCCTGCAAAAAGTCCAGAACTGAACCAATCTGGCAGTTAACTGGATCTGCATTATGTGTTCTGCACCATTTTACCCAATTTATTGGCGTAGATCCTTCTGGTAGAGGGAGCCCTAGCACTTAAAATGGTCTCGATAACCTCAGGTGAAAGTCCTGTGTCCCTCAGTTGGTACCCTTCAGGGGCCAAACGTGAAGGTTCCACAGCTTGGGCCGGGGATGAAATATTGTCCTCTGTACCTGAGACAGAAGGTCCTTCCTGTCTGGAATCACCCAAGGCGAACCATCGAGGAGAGACATTATCTCTGAGAACCATACCCTGTTCGGCCAGGGCGGCGCTATCAGTAAGGATCAAGATCCTTGCTGGCGAACTCTGGCCAAGACTCCCAGGATCAGAGAAACTGGGGGAAACGGATACAGACGCATTCTGGGCCATGTATGTGCCATCGCGTCCAGACCCAGGGGGGCTGGGTGACTCAGAGAGAAGTAGAGGGGACATTGCGCTGTCTGAGAAGAGAAAAGAGGTCCACTTCTGCCCTGTAAAATCTCACCCAGATTTTCTCTACTACCTCGGGTGGAGTTTCCACTCCCCCGTTGGTATTTTCTGTCTGGACAGTAAATCTGCTCCCACATTCAGGCATCCAGGGATATAAACTGCCCTGAGTGACAGGAATTTGCCCTGGGGCCCAAAGGAGAAATCCGACGTGCCAGGGAATTCAGCTGATGTGAACGTAGACCTCCTCGATGATTTATGTAGGAGACTGCTGTTGTGTTGTCCACCCGCACCACGACATGACATTCTCTGGAGGAAGTATTTCAGGGCCAGAAATACAGCCATCAACTCGAGACAGTTAATGTGACAATCGAGCTGACGACCCTCCCATTCCCCCTTAAGACCGCTACCCAGCCCGTCAGGGAGGCGTCTGTCGTTAGTAGCCTGCGACAACAAGACACACCTAGAGTGGAAACCAAGGTAAGAAACCGGGGTCTGAACCACATAGAAAGGGAACGAAGCCCGCGGCGTGTAACCCTTATTTGCTTTAGGGGACTGGCCCTTTGATGACTCTGGCTTTTAGCCTCAGCTGGAACGGTCTCATGTGCAGAAGGCCCAAAGGGATCACCGTGGACGCAGATGCCATGAGACCTAGTATTCGTTGATACTGACGAGCATGGCAACCTTGACCTAGCCTGACTTTGCTCAGGGTGTTCTGAATGGAAATGATTGGAGCGGGAGACAATTGTGCCCGCATCGTGATCGAATTCCATATAACTCCCAGATAGGTAATTCCCTGGGTGGGAGAAAGAACACTCTTTTGACATTGAGTCTCAGACCCAGAGAAACCAGATGAGCTAAGACGATATCCCTGTGCTGAGCTGCCAGTTCTTGGAACTGCGCTAATATCAGCCAGTCGTCTATGTAATTCAGAATGCGGATACCCCAGAGTTGCAAAGCTGCCAGTGCTGTATCCATGCATTTCGTGAATGTGCGGGGTAATAGGGCTAGGCAGAATTGAAGAACCCGATACTGGAAGGCTTCACCCCCGAAAGCGAACCTCAGTAACTTCCTGTGCTGTGGCAGAATTTCTATATGAAAATATGCGTCCATGAGATCAATCGTGACCAGCCAAAACATGATGTTAGGCTTGTGAAACGACCATATTGATAGTTAGCATCTTGAACTTGAACACCCTGACTGAGCAGTTCAAGCCTCAAGGATCTAAGATCGGACGCAACCCCCCCCACCCTACTTGGGGACCAGGAAGTATTTGCTGTGATAGCCTGACTCTTTCTCTGGAAGGGGAACATGTTCTATGGCCCCTTTGACAAAGAGATTTTGCAGTTCATTCCACAGTAGACATGCCTGCTCCGGTTTCACGGTAGTGGGGACCATGCCGTTGAAACACGGAGGGCGGCGAGCGAATTGAATTCTGTAGCCTTTTTCTTCTGTTCTTAGGACCCACATAGAAATACCGGGCAGAGGTTTCCACACTGCCAGGTTCTCTGAGATGGGTATTAATTTAGACACTTCCTGTTGAGGGGATGTTGAGTGTACCGCGTCCTGGAATAAGGCAGGAAGCAGCGGTACACCCAACTTTTTGCTGGAAGCCTCTGTCTCCCAAAACACCAGAGGCGGCGGGAAAGGAGAGGATTCGTGGGGGTACCGGTCTTGCTTTGGGTGCTGTCGAGGGCGATGAGCCTGTCTGCAGTCATTACGAGGGGGAGCACGACTCGCTGCTTCTGAGCCTCCCTTCTAGAAGGACTGAGGTGGGTCTGGGTGGCCGACGGGCCCGCCCCCTGAGTGCGGTGAGGAAAGAATTGCCCAAATGCTTCCTCATGGCTCTTCGACTCCTAGAACCTGCAGATAACCGTATTCATAGCATCTCCGAATAGGCCTGAAGGTGAAACCGGGGCATCAAGGAGGAAAACTTTATCCTTGTCCTTGATACCCGATAGGTTGAGCCATAGGTGTCTTTCCATGCTACCCAAGGCAGACATAGGCACGGGCTGTCTGCTTGGTCGCGAGATAGATC
Organism: Moxostoma hubbsi; assembly: GCA_032164185.1. Classification (NCBI taxonomy): domain Eukaryota; kingdom Metazoa; phylum Chordata; class Actinopteri; order Cypriniformes; family Catostomidae; genus Moxostoma; species Moxostoma hubbsi. Next base: position 6,690,258 of record JAVLUX010000024.1, read on the forward strand.
TGTGGCTCGACGAAGCTCAGAAAAATGTTTGTCGAGCGTGGTACCCGCACTCAGGTCCTTCAGCAGGTCAGCCTAGTACGCCTGTAACACTGCCATCGTGTGCAGAGCAGCACCAGCCTGACCCGCTGCTTGATAAGCCCTCCCCAGTAAGATGGAGGTAGTTCTGCAAGGCTTTGTTGGGAGAGAGGGTTTCTTAAGTGACGAGGCTGAACCCGGCGAGAGATAACCCGCAAGTGTCTCTTCGACCGTCGGCATCATCGAATACCCCCGTGTCTCAGCACCCACGATTAGTTGAATATTTCAATGTCGAGGGCATGAAGACATGGGAAGTATAAGGATTCCTCCATGGATGAGAATACTCGTTATGGAGGTCATAGAGGAAAGGTAGGGACTGATATAGTGTTCCCTTCCCCCTTTTTTTATTTATTTCAATTTTCTTTATTTATTTATTTTGTCTTAAAGTTTAAAGCGTTTGAGGGGGGGGGGGGGGGGGGGGGGGGTCTCTAAATTCCACAGCCGCTTTATTATTATGCGCAGGATTTACATAGGTTCAGTGCCCTCATGAACCGAAGAGGCGCCAAGGCGCAGGTGCATCCAATGATTAACACCGGCAGAGGCTATAAATTCCAGTCAATGTTCATTGACGTGTTGCACATATATTCACAGCTGGTCACAACTATAAGATGTTCCTAAAGTGCTTTTCTCAGTGCAGCATCATAAGTGAAGCTTTTTTGTAAAGGGAACTTCAGGTTTCACACAAACTTCCATACCAGCTCAAGTGCATGCTGTCATGAAAGCAAAAGGGGAATATACCAAATACAACAACAATACAATAATAATAATACAATTAACAAATGTTAATTACATTTTTCCCTCAAAGGTTTTTGCTGATATAATAATGTATAATTAGCAATGAAAAATGTTGTGTTCAATTGAAAAATTATGCAAAAACAGAAGGGTATATACTTTTGGATTTGGAGCTGGTGCAAATGTACCTCCATTCTCTAAGGAGATGACAAATATATAAAGGAATTGTGGGGGAAATATTCATCCTTATCTCTAGGTAGCAAGCTGGTTAACCCACTGTACCTCAGACAGGCAGTAAGCTCCTGGAGACGTTCCTTTACATTTAGAGCTTTCCTAATGGATAAAGGTTACACTGTCCTCGGGTCATATGGTATGGGATATAAGGACAGATGGCAGATAGGCCATTGTAATCCCATTGGGGGTCCTCTCACCCCTGTACTGTGATTATGAGGATGACAGTGGGTCAGGGTCACAATCCTACAGTGGAAATAGAGGGTCTCTTGCTCTTTTTGTCCTTTCGAGCTGAGATAAGGCTTATTTTAGGTCTGTTGCCAGCAGGGTATTACCATCTGCTACTAATGTAGGAACAGTGATTTGCCATATTGACAAATGAGGCTTTTTGCAGCTCTGTTAGAGGCACTCAGATATGCTTGATTTTTATTGGGCCATGGAATCTGAGGTTGGCATGCAGATTAGCATGATGTTAGTGGGGAATGCTTTCAGTTGTAAAAAGGCAGCATTTATGTCATGGTTAAGTCTCTTAAAAATATTTTTTACCTTTTTATGAATTGGCAAGGTTAGTTTAGATTTTCAAATGAAAAAAAGCCCCCCAAAACGTAATAATTGTAATGCAAAAATGCATGATAATGTGTATGTAAAATAATATGTATAGCAAAATGGTTTGCCTTGAAAAATATGTTGCAAAACTATGTACACTAATGTGTTCTCAGGGTGTATATATACAGTATATATATATATATATATATATATATAACTTTTTACATCAAGATTACAATTCATGATGTTTTTAGGGGTATTAAACCAAATAAATCTGATTTAAGGAGTACATTTTTTAGAACTTGACAGTAAAAAATAGGTTTTAAAAATATATACATTTTTCATTTTCATCATCACTCTTAAAGAGAAAAAGTTAAATAAGAACTGGAAATTGGAAATAGTGAAAGAATATCCCTCATGGGCTTTGAAAGGTCGTCTACAATATGTGATTTTCTTAAGACTCTTGCATCAAAGTATTATTCAAACCTATTACCACATTTACACGTGCTGCTGCATATCTAGATTAATTGTGAATAAAGTTTTTTCAAGGATAAGTAAAACTGAATTTATAAAAAGCTTATATAGTCAGCAATAAGGGCATTTTTATGACAGTGAAATCCAAGTGACTATCAAACTCGGATAAGGGACCATGTTGAGTACCATATGTAAAATTCAGTAATCTTATTTGGCAAAGCTTAAAGCTTACATTTCAGGCATGGCTGGTATTATGAAAGTCTAGTCCTTTACAAAGCATACAAGAGCTTAAACAGCTACTGAAACAAAAGGGATTTAACCTCTCTTCAGAATGTTGCTCCTAATACCATCATGTCTTGTGCTCTCCACCAGGCCTTATACTGTTAAGTTATAATTTGATTTAAAAAGTTTATAATGAGGTTTTATATGATAACACTAAACTAAAATAAAAAAAAGTTTACTAGTTCACTGGAGTTGTCCATTCCTGGAATCATCTGACTGGGTAAATTGTGAAAATAAATATATATATTTATAATAACAAGACTTCATTCGGGAGCCTCGGATACCTCTGATTATGAAAAAGGCCAATGCCAAATTGGGGAACAGAATTTGTATGTCCTGGAGGGTAGTCCTGACGAGTATAAAAGGCGGTGATCGTGCATCTGTTCAGTCAGATTCTTTCTTCGGAGCCGAGCGGTTGTGTGTGTTCAGCAAGCTGAAATCTCACTAAGTGCATTCCACTCCCCTGGGCGCTTCAACAGATTTTCTAAAGGAGCAGACATAAAGTATTATTTTCTCTAAAAGAGTTGACGCGTCTTTATCAATATGCCCTTCCGTCTTTGCGTTGTTCCTGGATGCGGCAGATATCTCTCAAGACGCTGCCTTGTGTGTCTGGGTCATGATCACACAGAGGCAGCGTTTGTGCATGGTTCATGTACTCATTGCCAGAACCTGTCCACGCAGTCCACGGATACACGGCAGTCCCCCAGGTGGACAAAGTGGTTGCGGTGCACCTGTGCCCACAAAGCGTAACCACTTGGTGGGATCATCCCGCACTCCCACCATACAGGCCGCCTCCGCCTTGCATGCCATGGCCCTCCTGTTCACCAGGCCAAGGCACTAAAAGATCTACACGTGGGTAGTCCTGATCATGAAGTGCTGCAGGAACAGCACTCAGCTACCGACCTCACCCTCCTTTCCCTGATGGAGGGAATGAGACGTTGTGTCCCCCTTGTCACAACACTGTACCAAGCCACTGTAATGGCTGAACCTTATTCTCGACTCCTCAGTGCAGAACCTGACTGAACAGATGCACGATCCCTGCCTTTTATACCCGTTTGTCCGGGGGCGGGACATGGAAATTCTGTTCACAAATTTGGCAATGGCCTTTTTCATATTCAGAGGTATCTGAGGTTCCCGAAAGAAGCCCTTTGTGTCACTACAATCGACGCAATGTCTCGTTCCCTCCATCAGGGAATGGGGGTTATTCTAGTAACATAGACAACTTCTAGGTTGAAAGCTCTACCTGTCAATCAACCGTTGTGCCAAAACAAGATTTTTTAATTTGCAGTATGCGGCTTTAAAACGCATTCACATGGACAAGACCTCACGGATCTTCTTCAAATGAGTTTTCCGCTAATGCAGCCCCTGGCCATGCCAGTCTTCTTTTTTATTTCTAAATCGCAAGCTACGAGAAATTAAATCAATGCCCTCCTCTGGATTTATGTTTTATAATGAATTCCTTCCGAGTGTCAGTACTCGCATCGTGTATGCCGGGCCTTTTAGTCAACCAAGGTGAACTTTATTTCAGTCTGTCAATAGGAACAGATGGTCGTCTCTGGAGTCATGTGATCTCTCTTAGAGGTAGAATATACCATTTCTAAGAACATCTCTGAGTCATTTCATGTACATGTCCTCGAGATTGACACACTTCCAAACATTTCCCCATTCTTGACATGAGAGTTGAGTCCTAGTTCCTAAACCAAAGGTAACATTACACAATAAATGCCATGGTTGTGTGACATGTTATGTGTGATATTTTATGCTCAATACTAAGGCTCAATATACAGTATGAGGCAATATACAGTACAAGGCAATTTTTCACAGTGTGGGGCAGACCTCACCAGATTTAAGGAAATATCTTTAAGAATGAACAATAAACCACACCCTGGTGTTTTCCAATTTTCAGAACACAGTGTTTTGGGGCCCCTTTGCTTTATTCTTCACTCTAATAGCAGCAGGGCTTGTCTGCTCACTCATGTTGTGGACTGTCAGGTGTCTATACTATGTTTTTCTCACCTGTCAAACAACAGCAGCTTAGCACATATCACCCTGTGGATATATGTGCAAACAACTTCCTCCAAGCTGGGGGAAAAAAAAAAAAACATTTACAATTCTACACCCTCTTGGTATAATTGAGGAGCGCTTCTTCACGAGTTCTGGCTGGCATCATACTATTGCCAGGGGCTTCTTTTGTGACCCGCTCACAGCTAAATGAGTGTGATTTGTAAGCAGTTAAAGATTGCCTGACAATAGATGAAGGTAATCATTTGCTTGTTGCTAACATACAATTGGTGGACTGGAGAGAAAAAAAACATTTTACAGGTAAAAATAGCATCCAGATTGGAGCTGTTCATAAAGAATGACTATAGTTATTAAATACTGACAGTCTGTTTACTCTTATCAATGGCAGATGGGGGAGCGTTCAAGAAAGTCATTATGTTGCAGTTTAGTTTGGTCTGCAGATATAGTTCAACTTTAAAAAACCCATTGTGAGACCATGTTTGTACCTCATGTTTTTAATGCAAGAGTGCGTCCTGTGTGAAGAGCCACAAGTAAGACTTTTCAATGCAAGTTGTAGAGAATAAACGTATTGTGGAAACTTTTTAAAAATGAAATACTTGTGTTGATTCCCAGAAACATGAGTATTTTACAGTTGTGTTCTTCAATTTGTTATTTAACGAATGGGTGGTACATGTAAAATGTGGGCACACGGAATTATTTCCAAGGCTCTAATTTCCCTTCGATCACCAAGGTAACGGTGGTCTAGATGTGTCAGTTAACAGCAGGTGCTGTTTCATAAGCCCAAGGGAAATGTATCCACCCTCAAAAATGTCTCTTATGACCTGACAGGCTACGCTGTCTCTTCTGAAGCTCCAGATAAAAGTAACCAGGTTGAAATACAGTGTGATTGAGTATAGACTGAGAGTACTAGAGTCTTACTGTTAGATAAGCATGCAAGGCGAAGGGAATTTGTAGAATTTTGTGAATGCCAGGCATTAAAATTCTGTGGATATTTGCAGAATTCTGTTTTGGCCTACACATTAGCAGACTAATCTTTGAAAGCATTTTAAAAGCATTGAACAAATTTATCACATCTAGGACAGATTTGCATGCTTCAACATCGTGCACTATAAAAAGAAAAGAAAAGAAAATGTTTGTTTGCAGAGCTATTTCTACCTCATGACCCTTAAAAATACTTCTGTTGGTGTAACCTAATGTAGTCAGGTTGATTCAGTCACATAAAATAATGTTTAATTGAATAAAACCCAGTTCATTTGGATGTTACCACATGAAGCACATTACTAGGTTTTACAGAGGTATTTTTTACTGATTTAATAACTAGGTTTGATTACCATTACTATTCACCATTTTGAGGTAAATTGAGTATAACTAAATATCACTTTTTAATAATTCCCATTAGTGTTTAAAAAAATATGATTAAAAACATTATTTCACGCTTACAGATCAGTTTATGTACATTAAAATATGACAATATAAGAAAATATATAAATATATAAAGGTTTCATGACTCTTCTAACTATTTGAATTAACGGTAACTACAGATCACTTAAGCATTATATAATGTAATGAGGCTGCGTAATGTTACTATTGAACCTAAGTGTAATCCACCCCTTATTATCAGTATGCTTAAGCATGGGCTACCAGACTTTAATGCATGCATGTACTGTACTATCATGCAAACAGTCAATTGGGTCAATAAAGCACACAATAGAAGAGAAGACATGCTACACTCCAGTAAAAATAGGGTTTATTTCTTCACGACACAGAAATACTCAGTGTTTTTCACCCCTGCCAGACTGTATGGTTTGAAGAAAAAAACAAATTGAATACAAAAATGTTTTACTCATTTTATCTAATTAATTATAAAAACAAGTGGCAGACAACATTTGAGCCTGATACAATAAGTCAATTTTGAAAGTACATAATAAGGGTTGAATAAAACTCAACCATTGATGTATGAAAGAAAAAAAAAAAGAAAAAAAATGTGACGAGAAGTTCCACTTTCCCTTTTCGCAATTCTTGCAAGTAAAGAAACAAGTAAACTGAACTTGTCCCTATTATATTAATTCTGAAAAGGCCCTTAGATTTTCAAATATTGAGGTTTTATGAAAGGTCTTACAGTCATATGAGGTCATAATTTAGACAGAGTTGTTTGTGCTTTTCTGTGTAACAGAAATTCAAAAGAACATATTACAGCATTGCCTCCATTTCTCTTCTTAATCATGTAACAAGAACTGCAATCACCCCTCAAAAATGCAAATACAGACTCAGAATATTGTGCACTAATGTAATACACAGTTTCTGGGGTGAAACCAGTTATTATATCCACTGGTATCGTGTTGCACCATGCGTATTTAAATAAAGTCAATACGGGCGACAAATTGCGGCATACAAATTGCTTTCAGCACATACTTTTTCGCTTCATACTTAGTGAATTCCCCTTTTGTGCTTAATGCTGATGTATATTTACGTAAATCATGTTAAACATACAACTGGTGTCCTAAAAACAGTGCCAGACAATAAATGTTTTTTTTTTTTTTTTTTTACATAATTACGAATAACTATATGCGTATTGATCCTTCAAAAGTGGCTTTGGAAAAACTGAAACGAAATACTTACCTTTAAACTCTAGGTCCGTAAAGAAAATAAATGATGGTATGTTCATATCCTTGTGTAACAGATCAAATAAAATGTTTCTTAAAGAAAAATTAGGCCCTATTACGCAACTGAATTAAGAATTGATCAGAATATTCTCTCTGTGCAGGACAAAGAGATTTATAATATACCCGTAATTAGTTACATTATGCTTTTTTCCTTTGTCAAACTATTTTTTACCATTTGAAAATACGAATAATCAAGCTTATTAAATATCATGCTTACAGATTCAACTGGAACGTATCAAGTAGAAACAACAACAATAGGCAGCAATAGGCAGCTAAGTGAGTATTTTACTCTCAAATAAATTATGATAAAATAGACTTCTATACTTTTTACAATTAATTATCTTCCAAAAAAAAATGTTCTAGGAAAATCTCAGTCCCAGCCAAAATCCTGGCCTGTCATATGGAAGAACTTTTTGTTAAATGGCTTGTAGAAGTCTCTCAATCTTTGAATCACATCCGGATCAATGTTTGGGTGTGTCCGGCCTTTTGTTTTGCCGAGGCAGTGCGGTTTGCTGTTGCTTTCGGGCCTTTTGAGGCAGGGGAAGCCCTTGGCGGGGTTAAAGTGGAAGTGTTTGTGTGAGACAACCCTTCTCAGTCCCAGGAAATGCTGTACATGGGCCATTTCTCCTGCGGGGTCGCTGATCAGTCGCTCCCCGCTCACAAACAACAACTGGCTCATGGGGAAGAACTGCAGCCATCGATCCAGATGTCTGGCATACATGCCGATCTGAACAGCGCTCCACGAGGTGTCTATTATATTTCCTGTGATGTTCTCAAAAGTCAAGCTCTCAAAGGAAGGGATGTCGGGTTTCTTTGAGCGGGTCTGCGTGTAGTCCGAAATCGCCCGGGTTACGGGGTCTCTGACCACAACTATCAGCTTGGTGTCCTTGGACATGGCATGGATCCGACCTGGAACCTCCTTGGTTACAAAGTAGCTCGGTGTCTTCTCCATGGTCAGCTGACCCTTCAAAGTCTTTGGCATTAGTTCCCTATGAGCATAGAGGCACAGAGAGGGTAAGTATTCATACTTAAAACACATTCTGATAGACACACTAATATGAAAAACAGCAGGAGAATCATGGTTCATCAACACACAGACTTTTTCTGTTGTCCTAACAAAGACCCCAAAGCGGTTCCCTGTCTCAAAGAGGATATACTCAGTCTCAGACTATGGCCTATGGATCACTCATAGACTGTCTGATTCATATTTCACATAAAAATATTAAACTTATATTTAGAATATTTACAAATTGCTACAGTAGAGCACAAAATCTGGTTCTGGAAGTAAAAATCGCATTGTTTTTTCTATATTGAAATTGATTTTTAATGATTACATATAGTCCCCTAAGTGTGAATATAAAAACCTTACTGTGAGCTCCTAGGTTGTTAATTGATGGTATATGCTACAAATTAAAGGCCATCTATAAGAGTTATTTCAAATTCATTTAAAAAACAAAAACAACAACATGTTTTATAGCATAATTCCAAGTGAATAACCACACTATCCAAGATTCCAAGGGGGAAAAATCCACTTATCAGAGAAAAGTGTCAAACAAAGCACTCCAAAAAGAGTTCTGCCTTGGCCGCCCTCTCCCATGATGCACTGTGAATAAAGCAATCTCGTCAGTCTCCCTACACTCTAAAAAAAATCTAAATATTTTGCAATAAACTTAGAATATTTTTTTATCTTATAATTAACAACCTAAAATCAGGAGTTTTATGTATCTCCATTATTTTAATTTGCAATGTTTCATGGAATTGTAGTTTATTCCCCATTAAAGACATTACATACCTTTGACATTTTGTGTGATTTTTTTTAAATATTTCAGAGCTTGTAATTTTAGGATTCACCTCTGAGCTGTTTAGTTTGGTTCATTGATTAGAACTTGAAAGCATTTTATGAAATCCTTATTGAACTTATGAATGGAGAAAACTTAACATACTTAAGCTAAAACATACTTCTGGAACCAAGAAGCTCTATTAGAGCTTCAGAGGAAGAGTTAGTCACTAAATTTCTAACTCTTTAAAAGATTATCAGAATTCAGTTTCTGCAATGTGATAGCAAGTACATTTGAAGTCAGAAGTTTACATACACCTTTGCCAAATAAATTTAAACTCAGTTTTTCATAATTCCTGACATTTATTAGTAGAAAACATTCCCTGTCTTAGATCACATGATCACTACTTTATATTAAGAATGTGAAAAGACAGAATAATAGTAGAGAATTATTTATTTCAGCCTTTATTTCTTTCATCACATACCCAGTGGGTCAGAAGTTTACTTACACTTTGTTAGTATTTGGTAGCATTGCTTTTAAATTGTTTAACTTGGGTCAAACGTTTTGGGTGGCCTTCCACAAGCTTCTCACCATAAGTTGTAGACATTTTTCCACAACTTTGGCGGTATGCTTGGGGTCATTGTCCATTTTGAAGACCCATTTGTGACCGAGCTTTATGGCTGATGTCTTGTGATGTTGCTTCAATATATACACACAATTTTCCTTCCTCATGATGCCAACCATTTTGTGATGTGCACAAGTCCCTCCTGCAGCAAAGCACCCCCACAACATGATGCTGCCACCCCCATGCTTCACGCTTGGGATGGTGTTCTTCGGCTTGCAAGCCTCACCATTTTTCCTCCAAATATAATGATGGTCATTATGGCCAAACAGCTAAAGTTTTGTTTCAGTTTCGGACCAGAGGACATTTATCCAAAATGTCAGATCTTTGTCCCCATGTGCACTTGCAAACTGTAGTCTGGCTTTTTTATGGTGATTTTGGAGAAATGGCTTCTTCCTTGCTGAGCAGCCTTTCCAGTTATGTAGATATAGGACTCTATAGGATTTTACTGTGATCCAGACTTATGGAGGCCCACAATATCTTGGATGATTTCTTTTTATTTTCCATGATCTCAAGCAAAGAGCCACTGAGTTTGAAGGTAGACCTTAAAATACATCCACAGGTACACCTCTAATTCAGTACACCTCCTATCAGAAGCTAATTGTCTAAAAGCTTGACATAATTTTCTGGAATTTTCCAAGCTGCTTAAAGGCACAGTTAACTCTGACCCACTGGAATTGTGATATAGTCAATCAAATGTGAAACAATCTGTCTGTAAACAATTGTTTGAAAAATTACTCATCATGCACAAAGTAGATGTCCTAAATGTCTTGCCAAAACAATAGTTTGCTAATATTAAATCTGTGGAATATTTACAAATTTTTATTTAATGACTTGTTTGCAAACTTCTGACTTCAACTGTAAATGCAGGTCTCCAGACAAAAAAATCAATTAAATAAAAATTACTACAGTCATTGGTTCCTAAAATAAAACAATTAGGAGCCAAAATTTAGTTTTTACTGTGGTTGCAAAATTGCTTGATTTAGATGGTTATACAGAAGCAAGATAGAAAGCCCAAGAAAAGAAAGAAAGCTGATAACCAATTAATCAGCAGATTTTTTTTAAATTGGTGTTAAAATATTCTTAGTTTTTTCTTACTGTGATGGGCGGCCCAGATAAAGAATCTAGTTCAAATTGCAATTTATTGTAATACCAAAATACCAATAATAACCAGAAAACAAAAGATTTGGTGCGTAATGTCGCATATTTAACTACACCCCAATTCCGATATATTCGGGACAGTATGGAAAATGCTAATAAAAACATCAAATAAAAATAAAGTTATTTGGAAATTCTATTCACCCTGTGCTATATTAAAAGCACTATAACAACACATTATTTAATGTTTTATCGTGTAAATGTAAATGCTTTTTTGAAAAACAGCATCTAAAAGGCATCTTATGCAGGCCTAATTATTTTATTTTTATTTTTTTTAATAATTATTTAATCATTTGTTCTCCAAGTAGGATTTCGCCTAGGGCCCTCATGTACTCAGAAACAGCCCTTTGTGCTATTCTGGTAAACCAGTATTTTTAAAACAAACTTTTTGCCTTTTCTCTAGTGACACGGTCAGTCAAAATCAAAATGATCCCATCAATCAATAAAGATTATTTAACAATCTCCCATGTTCTCCCTTCAAGTTATTATATTCATTATGCTCCACAATAATCAATAATGTTTATGCGACATATTGGAATGTTTTAGAAATTTATTAATTAATTTAAAGAAAACTCTGTTGTAAATTTGGATCTTAAATTTCAAATTGCCATACAAACAATTAATCAGTAATTAGGCTGATGTTAAGTTTAATGAACCTTAAGTATACATTCCAGTTACAATTCTCGGTTCTCAGTGCGTCTGAGATTTATTTCCTTTTATTTTTTTATAATGATGGTTACCTGCATTAGTGTGAAAATACTGCAAATTAAAAAACCTGACCTTCTTCGTTATCTTCTGACACCTCCATTGGACCGAATTAAGAACCTTTTCACAGTCTGACTCACAGTTCAGCGAGGTTGTCAGTTGTGAACTCACTGACCACTGATTTACTCTATGATTCGCTGATGATGTGACTCTGATTCAAACCATTAACTCGCTTCTGATTTCAAAACATGAATATTTTGGGGTAATTCATTAAAATGATCCTGTTCAAAAGAATCACGACTCAGACATCATGGCTTGTGTTGGGTTTGTATTGCGTGCAAAGAGTTCATCTCAAATGAAAGAGTGAAAGGCAAGTGGAAGACACACTGCTGCGCAATCAAAATATGTATTTCCATATTCGTGAGCAAACATGTATACTGTTACATCCAATTTCATATTTGCCCTCCTCTTAAACAACCTTAAAGTGAGTGGTTGTTGGACAGACTAAACAGCAAAGTGGACCAGACTTAATGCTAATAGTCAAAGTAGATTGAACCGGAAAGTCTAGGGCCAATGAAAGCTATATTTTCAGAACCATATCAACCCATCATTACATTTGAGAAATTACAAACTACAACATGGACACTGGAACCAACCTTTGGTTGAGTTTTAATGAGTTATATCAAAGTCTTTTTAGCAAGTCAGTCCACTCGATGGCCATCTTTAGAATGCTCCTGGGCAGCTAATATGTAAATAAGCAGCATACAATTGCAGCTCTTATCAACTTGAATGGGGAAAGACCTAAATCTCCAAAACAGTTATTCAGGATTACAATCAAAGAACATATTTTTAAATCAACAGTAAAATCTGACAACACTGGTGTCATAAATTGTGCTTCTTTACCTCAAATTATGCTAAAAAATGCTAATTTTCCCTGCTTGTCTAGCTAATGAGCATATGTGTTACTGAGTTGATTGGCAGGCAATGTCTGTATTTAAAAGGTGATTGACTCTTTTACCTTTAAAGTGGGACTTCGGCCCATCTATGCTAAATATTCTCTGGTTATAGCACAAGCTCAGGATCACTGCAGTCATTTGCCTAATACGTTACAAAGTTACTCTTCATCAATGAAGTTATATTTAGCTCACAGAAGAAAAGACATTCATCTCTTTACACTCCCTAATCCCTCTTACAGACTTGAAGTAATCCTTCTCTGCTAAATTAATGCTATCACTCTATAAACAACTCAAGCTGAAACTCTCAAAAGCTTGGAAATTTACATTTACGGCACTCTTCCTTTTGCCCAATATTTTGTTTCATGCTACTTTTGTGCATGCGTATGAAGATGAGATTTCTCTCCCATGATAACTGATTCAGCAGTTTCAGGCCAGCTGTTATAATTGGCAATTTAGCCTTTAGCTAGCAAGGGGTGAATTGCTAAAGTAGGTCAAATGGGGTTTACACAAGGCCAGACAGTTGCAATAAAGCACATAATGGTGGGAACAAACTTAGGGCCAATGCGGTGTCAGAAAAGGTAAACAGAGAGGTCATAAGAGAACAAGATACTCCATATACTTCAGTTTACTTCAGTGCAAATGCCATCAATGCAAACGTTTACAGTCAAACCTCCAATCACCAAGTAATTTCTTGAAGGGGTCATATCATCAGGAATTAAACTTCCCTTGATCTTTTGAGATATAAGAGTTCCTTGTACTAAGAAAACGTTATAGAATTCAATCTCCTCCCTATTGAGAAAAAGACCATTGACTGCCCATATTTACATGCCTGGATATATACTATTGCTGTAGTCCTAAATACCTGAGTTTGCCTTTTCAGTCTGATCTTAACCATTTGAAAGGCACGTTTATGCACAGATTGTGAATCTGTCACAATGCAAGGAAGGCTTTGCAAAGGGGCTATTATTAAAGGATGAGATAGTTACAAACAATATTTAACTTGACAAGAAACCACAGCTCGCAAACAAGTTCAGCGAAGCATTGATTCTCATTTCACAATTCACAAGTCTTGGAGGCACAGCAGCAAAAAGTCAAATTTAATTTTAAGAGTCAGAGAAAGGGTGGACAATGATCATTAAAAGCCAAATTGCACCTCTGCAATTACATTCACAGTCCCTTAGATAAACAAGCAGAACCTTGTAAGCAACAGTGGCCTGGAGGGAAAGGACAACACAACTGATCAAACTTTCTGCTTGGTCCCCAAGCAAAACAGACCTGTGTCAGAGCTGCATTCATTATACACCTACATGCTGTATTGTATTAAAAGAAAGAAATGCTGTCAGTAAAGGTGCGGCAAGCTCTCGCAATTTGTTCTTTGTGACCCGGAAGCAATAGAATGGCAATGGAAGCCCAGAATTAATGGCTGTTCAAGCATTCAAATCCATTAACAGACAGAACTCACAGCCATATGCTAGCCTAATGGTGTTGTGAGTGGTTGCTGATGTGTTCTGCGTGGTTGTTAGCATGTTGCTGTGTGGTTGCTAGAGTGTTCTGGGTGGTTGCTTACTGGCAAATATAGGCATAGGGACAACCAAAAATCTCTATGTCGAATGTATTATTTGTTTTATCCGTTTTATACAGTGAATCTGGAAACATTTTGTTATGTTACAGCCTTATTCCAAAATGGATTAAATTCATTATTTTCCTAAAAAATCTACAAGCAATATCCCATAATGACAATGTGAAAGAAGTTTATTTGAAATCTTTGCAAATTTATTAAAAAAAAAAAACGAAAAAAAAAAAACACATTTACATAAGTGTCCACAGCCTTTGCCATGACACTCAAAATTGAGCTCAGGTGCATCCTGTTTCCACTGATCATCCTTGAGATGTTTCTACAACTTGATTGGAGTCCATCTGTGGTCAATTCAGTTGATTGGACATGAATTAGAAAGGTACACACCTGTCTATATAAGGTCCCACAGTTAACAGTGCATGTCAGAGCACAAACCAAGCCATGAAGTCCAAGGAATTGTCTGTAGACCTCCGAGACAGGATTGTATTGAGGCACAGATCTGGGAAAGGGTACAGAAAAATTTCTGCAGCATTGAAAGTCCCAATGAGCACAGTGGCCTCCATCATCCGTAAATGGAAGAAGTTTGGAAGCAACAAACTCTTCCTAGACCTGGCTGCTCGGCCAATCTGAGCGATCGGGGGGAGAAGGGCCTTAGTCAGGGAGGTGACCAAGGACCTGATGGTCACTCTGACAGAGCTCCAGAATTTATCTGTGGAGAGAGGAGAACCTTCCAGAAGAACAACCATCTCTGCAGCACTCCACCAATCAGGCCTGTATGGTAAAGTGGCCAGACGGAAGCCACTCCTCAGTAAAAGGCATTTGACAGCCCGCCTGGAGTTTGCCAAAAGGCACCCGAAGGACTGTCAGACCATGAGAAACAAAATTCTCTGCTCTGATGAAACAAAGATTGATCTCTTTGGCCTGAATGGCAAACATAATGTCTGGAGGAAACCAGGCACCGCTCATCACCTGGCCAATACCATCCCTACAGTGAAGCATGGTTGTGGCAGCATCATGCTGTGGGGATGTTTTTCAGCGGCAGGAACTGGGAGACTAGTCAGGATCGAGGGTAAGATGGATGCAGCAATGTACAGAGACATCCTTGATGAAAACCTGCTCCAGAGCACTCTGGACCTCAGACTGGGGTGAAGGTTCATCTTCCAACAGGACAATGACCTAAGCACACAGCCAGGATAACAAAGGAGTGGCTATGGGACAACTCTGTGAATGTCCTTGAGTGGCTCAGCCAGAGCCCAGACTTGAACCCGATTGAACATCTCTTGAGAAATCTGAAAATGGATGTGCACCGACGCTCCCCATCCAACCTGATGGAGATTGAGAGGTCCTGCAAAGAAGAATGGGAGAAACTGCCCGAAAATAGGTGTGCCAAGCTTGAAGCATCATACACAAAAAGACTTGAGGCTGTAATTGGTGCCAAAGGTGCTTCAACAAAGTATTGAGCAAAGGCTGTGAATACTTTTTTTTTTTTTTTCTTTGTAATAAATTTGCAAAGATTTCAAACAAACTTCTTTCACATTGTCATTATGGGGTATTTTTTGTAGAATTTTGAGGAAAATAATGAATTTAATCAATTTTGGAATAAGGCTGTAACATAAAATGTGAGAAAAGTGAAGCGCTGTGAATACTTTCCGGATACACTGTATGTTTCTCTGTCATTTTATCATCTGCAAGGTGAAATCTTAAAAGAATAGTCCACCCAAAAATGAAAATGCTCTCATCACTTACTCAACCTCATGCCATCTCAGATGATTTTAAGAAAAATAGTTAAACTCTGTAGGTCCATACAATGCAACTGAATGGAGGCTACACCTTTGTAGCTCCAAATATCACATTTAGGAAACATAAAAGTAATCCATATGACTCCATTGGTTAAATCCATATCTTCATATGATATAATAGGTGTGCTTGAGAAATAGATAAATATTTTAGTCCTTTTTCTTACTCTAAATCTACACTTTCACTTTTACAACTGAAAGACATGTGGTGCCTGTTTAGTTGCACTTTCACATGTGAAAGTGGAGATTTAGAATAAAGAAAGGACTGCATTTGTATCTGTTTCAGACCCAAATCTATCATATCGCTTCATAACATATACTGTAGATTTAACCACTGGAGTCAAATGGATTACTTTTATGTTTTCTTGTAATTTTTGGAGCTACAAAGTTCTAATCACCATTCACTTGCATTGTAAAGACCAACAAAGCTGAGAAATTCTTCTAAAAATCTTTTTTGTGTTCAGCAGATGGCGTGAGTGTGAGTAAATTATGAGAAAATATAATTTTTGTGTGAACTATACATTTAAAGGGGTACTTGCCCTTCCAAAAAAATCTAGAGTTGCCAAAAACTTGCTGTAAAGTTGCCACAAATTCACCACTCATTAATTTTTGCATGCTAATGAGCTTTGCTGCAGTTTCACCACTACTGGTGAAGAGTTGCAAACTTCTGGCAAACATTTGCGGCATATAACAAGCTAATTGGCATGTGAAAGTAATGAGAGGTGAATTTGCGGCAAGTTTGCCAGAACTCTAAACTTTTTGTAAGGGTCACCCCCAAAACGTCTAGGTTACTGTTGTAACCTCCGTTCCCTGATGGAGGGAACGAGACATTGTGTCAAGTGAAGCAATACTAGGGTACTTTCTTGAAGGCCTCGGTTACCTCTGAACTTGAGAAAAGGTCAATTAAAATTTAGCAGACAGAATTTGATGTCCCTCCCCCGGACATACGGGTATAAAGGGAGGGAATCATGCCTCTGTACATTCAGGTTTTGCACTGAGGAGCCGAGAATAAGGTTCAACCATTGCAGTGTCTCGGTACAGCGTCATGGCCAGGGGGACACAACATCTCATTCCCTCTATCAGGGAATGGAGGTTACAATAGTAACCCAAATCTGTCGCTCACTTCAATGTTGTGTCGAGTAAAGCGACACTAGGGGTCCCTATTCAATCACGCCATGTGCTGAACCGTATACGTGCGCTGCTGATGCAGGTGCGGGCAGGCAGTTGCATGCCAAAGTATCAGGTTGCGTCAGACTACACGTACCGTTCCATAACGCCCCATAAAATCGTCAAAATTTTTAGGTTCCCGGCACCCACGAAGGGGAGAACAAAGCGACATGCCAAGCATGTTTTCTCCCTCTATGTTTCTCGCATAGTGTTAAAGCGGCTGGGGCCATCTTAATGTTCTTTTCCAACTCCTATTCTTTCAGGGGGAAAAGTTCCCCTGGAGACCACCACCTGCCCAGGCTGGGGGGAGGTAAAGAGTGGCGAAGACGATTGTCAACCCAAAAGACATCACATGGGTTTTCACACCACATGTGGAAATGGCGTAGTGGTAGATCCTACCTCCAGAGAGGGAGGAGTTGCTAATAAACATGGCAACAGGTGGGCAGAGGGGACTGCACAAAGGAGATGCGGGTCTGCCTGTAGGGGGACTGTACCGTTGAAAATACACACAGGGGGATTAATCCACAAGGGCCCATCCTGTGGAGCACTTATTCCAGTACACAGTCATTTTATTATCCGTAGTGGGTCTGGATGGGGAATTCCTCCACTGAATTTGCGGACCAGAGGGCTAGGGAGGAAGAACATCCAGGGAACGTGAATCTAGTGGACTCTCCTGGGGAAAAAGAGTACAAGTGATCACCTGGTCAGCCGGTCAGATGTTCCGCATTCCCAAGTTCTACCTGCTCGGACCTGAGAGAACACGAGACGAGACCGACTTAACCCTGAGATTGTAGAATCTCGTAAAGGTATTGGGTGTTGCCCAGCCCGCTGCTCTGCAGATGTCTGCTAGGGAGGTGCCATTGGCCAGTGCCCACGAGGATGCCACACTTCTTGTCAAGTGTGCTCAAACCCGCAAGGGGGCGGGCACAACCTGGATGTGATAGGCCAGTGCGATGGCATCAATGACCCAGTGGGAAAGTATCTGTTTGGAGACAGTGTTCCCTTTACGCTGTCCACCAGACTAGACAAAGAGCTGCTCAGAACATCTAAAGCTCTGTGTGCGGTTCACATAGGTACGCAAAGCATGCACTGGACACAGCTGGGTCTACCTCCTCCCGGGGCAGCTTTGCTTGCAGGTTCACAGCCTGGTCTCTGAAGGGAGTCGTTGGAACCTTGGGCGCTTAGCCCGGTATCGGTCTTAGGATGACATGGGTGTCTGCAGGACCGAAATCCAGGCAAGTGTCACTGACAGAGAACGCTTGCAGGTCCCCGACCCTCTTGATGGAAGGGAGTGCGATCAAGAGGGCCGTCTTCAAGGAGAAGGCTTTGAGCTCGACTGATTCTAGTGGCTCGAATGGGGGTCTCTCAAGGCCTGAAAGGACCATGGAGAGATCCCATGAGGAGAACAGGCATGGCCTGGGAGGGTTCAGCTTCCGGGTTCCTCTAAAAAACCTGATAATCAGATCATGCTTTCCTATGGACTTACCGTCCACTGCATCATGGTGAATCGATATGGCAGATACATAGACCTTCAAGGTGGAGGGGACAGCCTCCCCTCCAACCTCTCTTGCAGAAACATGAGCACTGACCCGACTGCGCATCTCTGCGTGTCTTCAGATCGGGAAGAACACCAATTTGCAAACAAGCGCCACTTTAGGCTGTAAAGTTACCTGGTAGAGGGAGCTCTGGCTTGGTTGATCGTGTATACGACAGCAGGTGGTAGACGTGGAAGTTCCAGAGGTCTGGGCGTGTATGCCAGAGGTTTCCCCGTGCCTGCGAAAGAAGGTCCTTCCTCAGGGGAATTGTCCAGATAGGGGCTGTCACGAGGAGCGTGAGATCCGAGAACTAAGTCCGTGTGGGCCAGTAGGGGGCCACCAGAATGACTTGTCCCTCGTCCTCCCTGACCTTGCACAGCACCCGTGCAAGTAGGCTTACTGGGGGAAATGCGTACTTGCGCATCCCCTAGAGCCAGCTGTGTGTCAGCGCATCTGTCCTGTGGAGAGCCTCCGATAGGGAGTACCAGAGCGGGGAGGTCTTTTGGGAAGCGAACAGGTGGATTTCCGAACAGGTCCCAAATCAGCTGGACCGCATGGGGGTGGAGCCTCCACTCTCCACTGAGTGCACCCTGTCACAACAGCATGTCTGCTTCCATGTTGAGGTTGCCTGGGATATGTGTGGCGTGCAATGACCTGAGTCACAGCTGGCTCCAAAGGAGGAGATGGCGGGCGAGTTGCCACATGTGACGAGAGCACAGGCTGCCTTGGCAATTTATGTACGCTATCGTGGTGGAGCTGTCTGAGCGAATCAAGACGTGCTTGTCCAGGAGCCGGCGGCTGCTTGCCTGTTGCTCACGACACCCCAACCCTGTTTGGAGGCGTCTGAGGTGACCAGGATGCATTGGTACACCTGCTATAGGGGGACTCCTTTCTGTAGAAAACAGAGATCTCTCTAAGGGTTGGATGTCTGGTGGCAGAAAGAGGTGATGAACATATGGTATGTGCCGTGGCGCCATGCCCATCTCAGGACCCGAGTCTGAAGCCAGTGCTGAAGTGGTCTCATAAGCATCAACCCGAGTGGCAAGGCCGCCACTGAGGATGTCATATGCCCCAGGAGCATCTGGAACCGCTGCAATGGAACAGCTGTGCCTTGTTAAGAGGTTTCCCTCCCGACCTTCCACTGGGGGATGGAGTGGCTCAGATACCAACTCAGTAGCGGCCATCTCGCTCCTTGGTTTTTCCGTCTTAGGAACGCTTGGGAGCCTTCTGGTGGTTCGTGAGATGGGGGCGTCAGCTTCCTGCGGGGAGCTCTATGCTGGGGCTGAGAGCTGGGCTCAGGTTGAAGCGGAGCTGCCTGTTGTTTAGAATCCACAGGGGGATGCCCTTGGCGAGCAGGTGGAGCACGGTTCGTGCTGGAATGGCAGCGAGGCATGATGAGGGAGATGGCCACCGTCTGCTTCCTCACTGCCAAAGACTGCTGGGCAGAGACTTCAACGGTGTCGCTGAATAAGCCTAACTGGGAGACGGGGGCGTTGAGAAAGCGGGCTTTGTCGGGGTTACGCATCTCAACCAAGTTCAGCCACAGATTTCGTTCCTAGACCACAAGTGTGGGCGTCGCCTGTCCGAGTGCCAACGTTGTGACCTTCGTGGCCCAGGGGGCGTGATCGGTCATCGAGCGCAGTTCCTGCAGCACATCAGGAACAGGACTACCTAAGTGCAGATCTTTAAGTGCCTTGGCCTGGTGGATTTGTAGGGGGCCATGGCATGCAGGGCAGAGACCGATTGGGGCCGCTCCAGCATCTAGGTAGTGAGAGCGGAGGAGCAAAGAAGCCAGTTTTGGGCAGTAAAAGGTGCCCTCTACGGCTTCGTCAACTTGTCACGCACCTCCGGAAAAAAAGGAAGCGTGGCTGTGAGTGGCGCCCTGACCCGAGGAACCAAACGTCTAGCCATGAGGGGTGAAGGGAGGACAGAGGGTTCCAGTATAGCCCCACGCTCATGGCGGCCCGGGCAAGCATAGCGGACATCTGCACGTCAGGCTCAGACCGGACGAGCAGACCTGAAGGTGGCAGCCCAGTCAAGTCATCAGCATCAGACGCCGCTATGACGCTCTCCGACAGAGCGGTGAAATCGTCATCCAGCTCGCGGGGTCTGAGGGAGTAAACAGACTGGTTATGAGGCGAGCCACTCTCACCTCGAGCTTGAACGGAACCAAACGAATGTGCTGGGGTGGGGCGGGCGGGCCTTTCGTGGGGATATACCTGGTCAAACCGAGCCCGCTGCACTCCACAAATCGCCTTCATTGCCGGCTGTGCCGCCCCAATCCCGTAGGAAGGAGGCACGGCAGGTGGCTGAAGTTGTTTTCTTTCGGAGGAAAGTAAGCCACAACCGCAACGTTGCCATGGTTATGTTCGCGCACTGAGAACATGAAACATTCATAAAACGCTGCCTGCGTGTGATTGCAGGCCGGACATGCGAGGCAGCTCTTATGACCGTCAGAAGTGGAGAGATATCTGCCGCATCCAGGAACTACACAAAGGTGGAAAGACATCTTTAAAAATATGCGTCTTTAAAAAGACGTTCAACGCCAATGTGTATACTCTTTTAGAGAAAATATACTCTTTTTACTCTTTAAGGAAACGCTGTCGAAGCGCCCAGGGGCAAAGCTGCACTTCCATGCAGAGAAGGAGAAAGCCACAGATATGCACCGTAGACCCAACAGCAATGCTCTACAGAGGTGAATGGAACAGTAGTGATCTCAGTTCACTGATCGCACAACTGCTCGGCTTCGAAGCAGAAATCTGAATGTACAGAGGCCTGATTCCCTCCCTTTATAGTAGTATGTCCGGGGGAGGGACATGCAAATTCTGTCTGCCAAATTTACATTGGCTTTTTCTCAAGTTTAGAGTTAACCGAGGCCTTTAAGAAAGTCTTTGAAAGTTTTTGAGGTATTAATCTCGAAACGTCTAAGGGTTCTTTTATTTTGTCAACGATTACAAGACAAGACAAAATACATGTACATGCATGTTATCTAAACATGAGGACTTCATGACAGAATTCAGTATAATCATTAATATGATATAATTTCAGGACAGATTTCTGCATGTTTTCATGAACTGAATGGTAGGATAAATAAAATGTTAAAATGTGATAAGACTGCAGTATTCCCAACAGACTCGTGCAGCATGTGCAAGCCATTCATACATCACGAGTTTGTATTCTGCCAATCTGTGCTCCCTGCTCAGGATGTGCTACCAGCAGTAAAAAAGGTGATATGTAAAGATCAGTTAGGACAACTCTCAGAGTAGTAAAACATACATATATATATATATATATATATATATATATATATATATATATAATTAACATAGTATGGGCTTGGTCTTGGTCTTTTACCAGACTAGATCTGCTCTACGTATGCTGCTGCTGCTACTTGACATGAGTAAATACGCTGCTGCTTTTGCATGGAACCCATGCGCTGCTGCTGCTGCTGACAGATAAATGTCTAGGGTTACTTAACCGTAACCCCTGTTCCCTGAAAAAGCGGAACAAGATGTTGCGATGATATAGCGCTTTGGGAACCTCTTTAGGAGTGACCAACTGTGAATATGTGTGCAACACGTCAATGAAATTGACTAGAATTTATAGACTCTGCCGGTGATATCATCATGATGCGCCTGTACAGGGGCTATAAATAGATGCGCCACAGGTGCATCATCAGGTATTTCATCTGAAGAGCAGTCCTGGGGCATCCTCAGTGCGGCAATGAAGCACAGAATCTCGTTTAGCTTTTTCAGGGAACAGGGGTTACAGGTAAGTAACCCGAGACATTCCCTGTCAAAAGCTACACTTTGATGCTGCGCTGATTTAGCGCTTTGGGAACAAAAATACCCACGCCGCCGCACTGCGGATGTCTGGACCCCTTACAGTTGTGTAGTTGTGCTCACAAGAGCACGTGAGTTCTCATACATGAGCTTGTTATGTTGACTCAAGTACATAAGAGCCCGGAGTGGCATAAACATCCAACTATAAAATCTTATGAATATGTGCAAAGAGGACCAGCCTGACACAATTACAAACATGCTGCAGAGGGACACCTCTAGCCAAGGCTTTAGAGGAGGCGGCCCCTCTGGTAGAGTGAGCCTTGATCCCTACTGGCGAAGCTTGTAAAATGAGACGTCAACACAAGTGCAGCATGCTCTTCCCCCAAACATACAAAACAAATCTGGTGTGTGTCCGTTTTAGCCATAGAGCGTAACCACGGGAACACACACTGCTTGCTTTGTTTATCAGTAATTTTTCTTTCTTTCTTTTTTTTTTGAAAGAGAAATGTTTCTGCGCACTGCCTTAAAACAAAGTCTAACTCCTAACAGAGGAAAAATAGAAAGTATTTGACAGGGTTGAGAAGCACAACACACAGAATGGCCTGAAGGCAAAAGACCTGACAATGCACATGTGGCGCATCTATTTATAGCCCCTGTACCGGCGCATCCTGATGATGTCACCGGCAGATGTATATAAATGATAAATTCTAGTCAATTTCATTGACGTGTTGCACACATATTCACAGCTGGTCACTCCTGAAGACGTTCCCAAAGCGCTAAATCAGAGCAGCATCAAAGTGTAGCTTTTGATAGGGAATGTGCTGCTTCTACTGAACAAACATAAAACCCCCATCCCCGTAGAACAGACCTAGACACATGGTACTGTGGAAGTGGAGGGAGAAATTCTGCATGTTACCATGCTGCTGCAGCCATGCCGCTACGATGCGTAGGCAGGTTATATATAATTTGATGACGACAAAAGGCGTCACGTCACATCATGTAATAAGGAAGATGCCACTATTTATCCTTGAGATTTCAAACCATGGTCAAACTCAAAATGACATTAAATGATTAAAAGAGAAAATATAAACCCACATCGTGCGGTTCAAAAATCAGTCTATTCAAATTATTGAAGGGGAAAAATTATAATCCCTATTTGCGCTTGAAAGTTATATCTCATAATTCATAATCCTCACTTGTTCTTATTATTTTAATCAATGTTCTGTTCTCTTTTCCTAAAATGTACAAGTAATATGTATGTAATCTGGGGGGTGACTGAGGGTCAGGTCCTTGCCAGGAGTGAAGTAACAGTGATTATTAATTTAGCCTGGCTTCCAGAGAATGTGCATTTTATGTTGTATTGCATTTATTCCATTACTATTTTTTATTACAAAAGAAATCATATGCCCTATTTAACCATTTGATTATACTGAGGATTGATTAATCACAAGTAGTAATGTAAGAGAGAGATCATAGTTATGATTTTCTGTTATCTTTGTTTTATGGTTCAGAAAATAACCATGGCTTGACAACACATGATATACCTCATGTCATCAATTAATTGAAACATGAATTTACTTCCTGACTTTACTATAATAGTAGGCAACTAGATGCAGCAATGGTGTGCTCTCTTGTGCTCTTTTGTTCCTCTCTGTGCTCTGTCCTAATATTCCACAGATGGTGAGGCCTGGCATTCCATCAAGGTTGGGGAGAAGGCCTCTATTCCTGAAAAGAAGATAACACCTGCACATTGCATGTCTAAATAACTCATGTCTCTGAATTATTTACGGTTATTGTGCCCTCTCAAATGTGACATTGTCATAGTCGAAAACAACTTCCAAAGATTTAATTGCTTTCCTTTGTACCCCTTTGACATAAAAAAATAAGGAGTAGCCATAACTGATAGCTAACCTCTGACATCTGACCATAAGTTTGTTTCAACCAAGGATGTGAGTATGATTCATGTTGTGGCTAACGATTATTTTTTGCACAAAGATGGAAACAGTCCATATTTGTAATATGCTTAAATGTTTGAAGTAATTGACCGACCTTAATTACAGAAAATGTGGTACGATGACACCTTTAAATGTAATTTGCATCTGACTATAATTGCTTTGGAATGTTTGTAAAACTTCACTTCAACTTCCTGTATTTCTATCTTTTGTATCTCATCGACTTGTGTTGCCTATTGAACCTACAGAGAACAATCAGTAATCCCTCTCATTTGGTTATTGCAAAACCTGTCTCTGAGATTTATTCTTCAACATCCATATTGAGGACCCAACTGTCGACCCTTACAATATAAATTAAACCTGTAAAATAAAGTATTAGGATTTTGCAGATGCGTTTCACCGAAAAGGGCTAAATAGTTGATTGGCTTGTGATGTGCGAATTGCCTGCTTGCGTCTCGAGTCTCGTCTTGAGTCTCGTCACGTTTTAACTTTTTTTAGCCTCCCATTCAGCTGATGAAAACACATTATAAGGAAGGATTACATAAAGATGCAGATTGGAATGCAGGAGCGGGAAACTTTATATCAATAAAATAGCCTGCTCCTCTCTCACTGTTGTTTATGTGCTAGTAATTACCCCTCTTTGTGATTTTGAATGTATGGCATAATATAAAAATATTTAAGATCCCACATACTTTCGTTATCAGTATCAAATAAGCAAATTTGTGACTAACTGTGTTAAATAATTTTGTGCAAAAGGACAGGTTTTCTTTCATTAAAGCTCTCACAAGATGCTTTGTGAAAATTCACACGTAGGATCATGATTATATCGTGTTTTACACAAATTTTTCACTCAAACTATTATGCTGATAATATCATTTATAATGAAAAATTGGGTTGGGTTGGCACAGCCAATGACCAGGGAAATAAAAAAAGGCACTCCATGTCTAAAAGTTTTCCGACCACTGATGTAGATGGTATGGCATAATAAAGTATTTCACCAGCCAAAGTTTGAGATGAAGCATCCCTCTTGGACTGGTAGAGATATTCAGGTAAAGTGTTATATCACT
The DNA here is from genome assembly GCA_032164185.1 of Moxostoma hubbsi. Lineage (NCBI taxonomy): Eukaryota > Metazoa > Chordata > Actinopteri > Cypriniformes > Catostomidae > Moxostoma > Moxostoma hubbsi. Next base: position 6,715,377 of record JAVLUX010000024.1, read on the forward strand.
GGGTTAAATTAGAGAGCCTGCTGTGTTAGATGGCTGTTATTAACTTGTGTTTTGTCTAGAGGGAATTGAGCTGTGTCTACACTCAAGCATGTTTTTGAAGAGCTCTCTGTAAGCCTATGTTTACGTTATCTGCTGTCAGATAGCACCAAAGGCGTATGTGTATGCATTTAAAGTCTGTGTGAGTCTCACTGTTTGAAGTTCCCCCAGGACAGTTTATGATGCTGAGAAGGTTGTCATAGAAAAGCACTTTGCAGCAGGGTTACTGTTTGTTTACGAAAATGTAGTTATTGCTCAGTGAATGTTCTCTCTGTGTTCCTTTTTTAATTGCAGCCCTTGTAAGAACAACCTTCAGCAAATGTTTTTGACATTGATTATCTAGAATACATGTAAATCCACCCTTTTTAAGACATTTATGAGATGTTAGTACACAAATTATACTTTCCAAAAAGTGTGTTCTTTAATAAATTACCAGCAGCTGTGGTTGTCAGAGATTTACCATGAAAAATGTAGTAACCATGTTTCAGGCTTGAAACATGCCTGTATAATTTATGGTGCATTACCGCTTATATTATTAAATGATATTATTGTTACATTAACCTTCTGAAACTGCTTTATACTTTATAATGTATTGTTAACCACCGTGGTAATTACAAAAGGGCACATGATGACATGAAGTTCATCAATTATGACCCTTCTAAGTGCAAGGACTAATAAACATGTAAACATGCTCAGTGTCACTCACACAAACACTAAACACTATCAGGGAAACACATGTGAAATTAAAATTAAGCAATAAACATAAACTAAACTATATCAGATATAAAACAGAACACCCCAATGTATAAAACTGATATAAAAAATTAATATAATAAAATGTATTGGGTCATGCAGAGAGTTCTGGGAACACCCGATTATTGTTTTTTTACTGTAATTTTAACAATCATTTACCATAAAAAGTACATGTACGCTCTTGTTAAAACTAATTTTTAATTTATATACCATTAATTATACAGGAATCAATTATACAGAAATACTCAAACCAGCCTATATGGCTCCAACAATCATTCATGCGATTATCTAATCATCCGATCGTGTGGCAGAAGTACACATTTTCCACACACTTTTCAGGCAAAACAAGTCTTGAGACTGCATAGCATTGGCGAGTGCTAAATTATTACAGATATACACTCACCGAGTACTTTATTAGGAACACCTGTACACCTACTTATATGGGTCAGGAGTTATGGGTTAATATGGGTTAATGTTCACATCAGCCATCACAATTGTGATAAAATGTGTTCTCAATCATTTGGACTGTTGCTTGATTGTTGGTGTCAGATGGGCTGGTTTGAATATTTTCTGTAACTGTTGATCTCCTGATATTTTCACACACAACAGTCTCTAGAATTTACTCAGAATGGTGCCAAAAACAAAAAGCATCTAGTGAGCTGTGGATGGAAATATCTTGTTGATGAGAGAGGTCAACAGTGAATGGCCAGACTAGTTTGAACTGACAAAGTCTACAGTAACTCAGATAACCACTCTGTACAATTGTGGTGAGAAGAATATAATCTCAGAATGTTATACTGAGATGCCGCTTGGTGCTGTTTTGGCGACACAAGAGGGACCTACACAATATTAGGCAGGTGGTTTTAATGTTGTGGCTGATCAGTGTAGAACATAGACAGCATATAGTGCATCAAATGCATGCTCTTTACACAATGACCATGTTAGAAACCCTTATAGCACACGCACATCACACAGATATTTGATGTTTGTGCATATCTGCAATATGTTACATTTATATGATCAGATGTATTTGAGATGATTATGATATAGAATGTTTGTAAATCTGATCTTTTTAAGATATGTAGCAGATGTTATTTAGTCGTGATGCTTTCCAGATGAGACACTCTAAAAAAGACATCTCTGAGATGTACTGTATGTGTGCAATCTGGGATCTTTCTTTTGGCTGAATTCTAAGGCAGCATCACATGTATCCTTTGTGGAGAAAACAATAGCAAAATGCTTTGAGACACAATCCAAAATTCTATCCAAGATGGTGAACGTAGTAAATGATATGTTGATAGGCTTCTTATTATTCATTTAATTGTCAATTATGTATTGATAAACTATGCAAACGTTTTAAAAATAGATTATTTTGCCCAATTATTGTGTGTGCTATGTATTTTTTATGCTTATTAATGTATCGCTTTGTTAGATTAGCAACATGCCAACACGAAAACACATTGAAATCAATTGCAATTCAAGTCATTTTTATTTGTAAAGTGCTTTTCACAACAGACGTCGTTTCAATGCAGCTATGCAGGAAATTATGCTAGAACAGAAAATAAGTGGTTGGGAAAGTGGGTGGGATTATAAACTGAACGTCACAGTCGCGCCGCCTCTACTGCCGTGACATCATCTTAACACAACACAAACTGACCAAAACAATAACACAACCGCTAGCTGTTAGTTACTAGCTCATTGTGCTGCATATAGCAGTTGTTGCATGGTGTTTTTGTTTTACACAAGTGTAACAGTTATATTGGCCTGGTTGTTTAGAAGCAAGCTTCCAGTAACTGGTCAACTAAATAAATTGAAGCTTTCAAGCAGAGTATAGAGTTAACATAACAAAACATACCATCCTCCATTGTGGATCAACGCCAATCAAGGCTGAGTCCAGGGCACTCTCCCTCCCATTGCTTGCCAGTTTAGATAGCGTCCATTTGGTTGAACCACTTCCACTTTTCCTTGATGGTTCTGTAGTCACTTAAGTATTTTTTTACTTTTCCCTACACTGTTGGTAGGTCCAATGGTAGCCGTGTGCAGCCAACAGCTGAGACACTTCCTGAGAAACTTTTTCGTTTCGCTCATTGCTAACGGGTGGACCATCTGCACCTCGTTATTGACTATGGCGTGGTTTGGCGCACAGCCATTACTTTTTTCACAATCCGAAAGTCACGTGAACAAATGATACTGTTATCGCTGTTGCTATAACTTTAAAACTAGCGGGTTGATGTCGCGTGTCAGAAATCCAATGATGCTGGTAGTGACGATTCTGCCTGACCAATCAGTGATCTGCAGGATTTTGACGTCACATTTAGTATCAGCTCGGCTTGCTTGGAACCTCGACCGAGGTGGTACTAAAAGAAGTATCAGGTACCATCCACAGTGGAAAACACCAAAAAAGCAAGCAGAGTTGAGTTGAGTTGTACTGTGCAGTGGAAAAACTCCATAAAAGAAGAGAAATTAAGCTACCATTCAGGTTAATGTTCCAGTGAAGAGATACGCCAGTGGTTTATAAGTAATTAAAAGTAAGGCTTTGTGCATTTTCACATAAAATACATCTATCATTCTTTTCAATTAACTTGTGTCTTACAATACTACACAAAGTCTAGCAGCAAATTTATCACCAAACATAACAGCAAAATCTGTCCTTCCACACAGAAGAAAAGTTACGAGCTTGTTTTTAAGAATACCATCTCTTTTTTTCCTCCCAGGGCTTTTTTGAGAGAGATCCTGCTGTGTTTTTTAAAAAGCACTTTCACACTCTGAGCACATTTGCATACAAAGTGAAGAAAGAAACAACACAATTCACTCTAATCGCCTGCTCTTTCTCACTGGTGTTAATGCACAACCTCAGGGGTTCCACAAATCCCCTTGTGAAACATTCACTGTTTTAGCATTGCACTCAATAGACTCACTTTCAATTGACTGCCAGCATCTGCCATCCACAAACAAGCTACTGCCTGTAACTCTAACACACTACCAGAATATTTAGTTCCGAGTCAGTGAAAGATGCAATATGATTGCTGCAGATGACTTTTCACCATGCAGGTCCTTTTCTCAAAATATATCTGATTTAGTGTTCTTTCAAAGGGATAGCTGTGTTGCAGTTGTTTTTCATTATTAAAGGAGTAGATCACCCCAAAATGAACATTTTCTCATCATTTACTCACCCTTATGCCACCCCAGATATCTGTGACGTTCTTTCTCCATCAGAACACAAATTACAATATTGAAAGAATTTATTAGCTCTTTTGGTCCATACAATGCAAGCTAATGGTGACCAAAATTTTAAAGCTCCAAAAATCACACAAGTCAGCATAAAAGTACAACCCCAATTCCAAAAAAGTTGGGACAGTATGAAAACTGCTAATAAAAACAAAAGTAGTGATTTGTAAATTATATTAAACCTTTGCTATTTTGAAAGCACTACGACTACATATTATATAATGTTTCACCTTGTGAATTCATTGTTTTCTTTTTTCTTTTTTTAAATGTAATGTAATTTCAAATCAGTTGATTGCAACACGCTCCAAAAAAGTTGAGAATAACAAGGCGATGTGAAGGTCATAGTGCTGTATACTGTATAAGGAGCCTCCAAAAACAGCCTAGACCTTCAAGAGCAAGGATCATTCAAGACTTGTCAATTTGCCAAGAGATGCTTCACCAAATAATCCAGCACTTTGAGAGCAATGTTCCCCAAAGGAAATTGAAAGGATTTTGGGCATTTCACCCTCTACCAGGGGTGGAAAGAGTATTGAAAAATCATAATAGAGTAGAAGTAATGTTACTTCCCAAAAAATGTAGTCTGAGTAGAGTAAAAGTAGCTATCCTCAAAACTACTCAAGTAAGAATAAAAGAGTAGCTCGTTTTAAAGTACTCATGAGTACGTATTGAGTACTGAGTTGCAAAACATATGCCCCATTATAATGAACACTGTATGCCAACTTTTAAAATACATCACTTATCTATGATAAACACTACATGAATCTGATTCCAAAAAATAAACGGGAGACATGATAACAGAAATTAAAAGACTAAAAAGTTATTTTCAATACACTGATCACCGTCTTAAATCATAATGTATGAAACAATTCAATTAAAATCAGTTTATATGTAGAGGAGGTAGAGCAGGCATGGGAACATTTGTTATTGTACAGGGGCTACATCATGCTTAAAAAGGAATAATTCACCCAAAAATTCTCTCATCATTTTCTCCTCATGCCATCCCGGATGTGTATGACTTTCTTTCTTCTGCAGAACACAAATTAAGATTTTTAGAAGAATATCTCAGCTCTTTTGGTCCATACATTGAAAGTGAATCAGTGCTAAAATATTGAAGCTCCACAAATCACATAAATCAGCATAAAAGTAGTCTAAACTATGTGCCTCCAGTGGTTTAATCCATGTCTTCAGAACAAAATTATAGATGTGGTGAAAAAATATTAATATTAAATTAATATTAATAATACATTTACTATAATTTCTCCTCCCTGCTCAGTCAATCTCCACTTTAACTTTCATATTGTTGTTGTTGTGTTTTTGGTAATTCATATTCTTCATGCATATACCCACCTACTGGGCAGAAAGAATTTCTAGCCTTAAATAATGATCTGTTTCTCACCCACACCTGGCATATCAATTCTGAAGTCATGGATTAAACCACTGGAGTTGTATTACTTTTATGCTGTTTTTATTTGCTTTTTGGAGCGTCAACATTTTGGCACCCCTTCACTTACATTGAATGGACCTACAGAGCTGAAATATTCTTCTAAAAATCTTAATTTGTGTTCTTCTGAAGAAATAAAGTCATACACATCTGGGATGGTGAGTAAATGATAAGAGAATTTTAATTTTTAAGTTAACTATTTCTTTAATCTTGAACAAAATACCAATAATTTGAATATTGACTATATTACTGTACATTATAGGCCTATATAGGTCACATTTTGATTTCAAGTTGTCTTTTAAGACCTTATGAAGTATATTTCTTTTACTCTTCGATTACTGAAACTTATAGGAGTATTCACTAAAAAAACGTACCATGCACTTCTATATTTCAAAATGGCAAACTAAATCTTAATGATCAACAAATGAATGGCCAATATAGCATTGCTCAATTAAATCACTATGCCTTCTTGTTATTTCAAACGCTTTGTGTGTAAAGTCACTCTGGATGTACAGTTATGAAGCCCTGCTGTGCTCAGTCACCCTTCTGAACACCACCAAAGGGAGAACATGGACGCCACCTCAGTGTTGGGCTAACAGAGCAGCAGAGCTCAGTACCTCAGCCACCTGGCTTACATGCTCTCTCTCCATGTTTCTGCATCACAATTAGTCTGCTGTGAAAGGGGCTCATCCTGCTATTTGCCACTTTATTGTATTGTCACTGTGATGGTGAAGGAACTGGGTCCTCAAATTCCTCCATAGAAAATTCTATACCAGCTAGAACAATGGCAAACCTAAACTTTGGGATGCATCTTCCTCTGCTAATTGGTCCATCAGAATGGGGAGATATTTTGAGTACATGCAACACTGTGATTGTTGTTTACATGGTACAGATTTCATATAGTTTTATTTGAATTTGTCACTTTGGGACAAATGGATACAACTGGTAGTAGAGCACAATAAAATCTGTTACGTTTGTGCTACCTTAAAGTCTTAGTATGTTTTCTAAAAGCTGCATTTAATGATCAAACTTTAACACACGACCCAATTTAGGCTCCATACTGGTACTTTATCATTATATCTGGGTACACATGATTGAACAACCTTCAACGGATCTACTTACATTTTTTAAACCTACCCTTTTAATATTGCCACGCTGACATAATGCAAGTAAACTTGCAACTGGCATAAGCCCAAAGTATACTTCAGTCCGACGCGGACGCTCATCAGCAGAGTGCACAAGCACCGAATGAGTGCAGACAGATTTTTGAATCTGCGTGCAGAACGTGCAGAATGCGCATGTGCCTTGAAATATTTGCACTGATTAGTGGGTCCACAAGGGGGCAGCACTCACAGTTGTGCAGTTATTTTCACAAAGAAGTGCAATAAGATGTAATCACACTAAACAACAGGAGACGAAGTTGGAAACAACAACAGTGGATGTGCACATCAAGAGCGTGTGAGTGAGGAGGTCAGGAGCTAACTGCCTTTGTAGAACTCAAAGGAATATAAAGACATCTTTATGGGTCTAAACTCCAGAAGAGAAATGTGCCAACCGCCTGTGTATGCGTGCACAGTCAATTGGAGTATAATTTGAAAGGCTAATTAAAGCTTAGACTGTATGCATACACTAAATATTCACATCAAAACCAACGTATAATTTGTGTTTAAATCTCAGCCTCAGATAGCAACTACAGAAGGCCCACAGTCTGTTCGCTAACTATCTGATGAATAGTGCACCGAAACATAGAAAGACTTGACAAAAGCACATGCAGAAATCAGATCACTTGAATTAATATGCAACATCTAGGAGGTTTTTATAAGTCTGACATATTGTGCCATTATTTGAATATTTATCCAGACCAGTATATCATCTAGTTGTAAATGAACTGTGGTTGGTAGCTTCACATGTTGAACTAATGGTCTTTTCCTGTCAAAGTTCATAGCCAAAATGAATTCAACGTGGATCAGACTTCATGCTGATGGTCAACGTCTGGCTAAGCGAGACTACAACTTGCCAAACCAACTCTTGACTATCACATGTAATCCACATAATGGAAAGGCATGTATAGCTAATTTCAGGCAATATATAATTATTCACGATATTGCTATTTGGTGAAAGAATAAAAATAACAGGAATCAAGGGTTAGGGTCAAACTAACTCCCAATGATTGATAAAGTTGTGCAAGTTCACCTGACTATGAGGGGTGTTACACAAGCAGAGAGCATAATGTTTATTTAGGCTGTTTGTTTTGAGCACATTTTATCTAAGTCTAGTTCACCATTCCTAAACTTCCCAGACTGACTGAAAATATTTTATTCCCACAAGAACTGCATAACTGTGGATGACTGCATGTTCTCACTCAACAAATTGCCATTTCTCTATAGTTTTGTGATTTCTTTTAAATTATATTTCTAAATGTTTTTAGGTCTTTCTTTGCGATATCTCCAGAATAGATTGCACTTTTGTACATTTCTAGGAAGTTTCTTCTCACCTTTGCCAACTTTAGCTTGCTCATTGGGGTTTGTAAAGCTATATTCTCAGTAAAAATTATTTGGAACAAAATATTATTGTGAAAAGTGCTATACAGATAAACCTGAATTTACCTGAAAATATATCTCCTCAGGTTTATATACACCTAAAATGACTCTAATCGTGAACAGGAAAAAAGATATACAGTCAGCTTCATAAAATATATGTTTTATTGGAAAATATTAACTCTGTCTTTAGGATTTAGTACAATGAAAATAGTGAAGCAAATTATTTACATTATGCAAACATGTTGTCTCTAAAATATCACGTAGTTAATGGGTCTTTATACTTGAAAATATATAGCTGTCTTTATATTTTGGGATCATAAATCATCAAAAAGTTTGAAGACCCCTGGTCTAAAATTCCCTCATACAAAATATTATTAACATGGAAACCATTTGGATCAATTTTCTGCCAGCCAAACTGACTAAAAGACAACCAGCAGAAATCACAACTTTTTAATTGATCATCATTAATACTAGACAATTATCTTAATATTCTTTCTTACAGTACATGCAACTGAAACCAACAAGACAAAGATTCCTCAGTTTATTCATTATAAACTTCATTAGCAAATGTCAACTTACTGTTAGAAAAAAATAGGCCTCTTTTAGTAGCCTATTATTTGTACTATATATTGTACAGTTTGTGTGTGTGTGTGTGTGTGTGTGTGTGTGTGTGTGTGTGTGTATATATATATATATATATATATATATATATATATATATATATATATATATATAAAAAATATTATTATTATTATTATTATTATTATTATTATTATTTTATTTTTTTCATATATTATTTTCTGTCACTTTTTGTGTATTGATACTTAGGCAATATTGAACATTGGAAAATAACTAACAAAAATGAAATGTATAATTAAAGACTATTGATTGGTTTTCTGTTTTCTCAAGGTATCCTATAAATTAAATCTGCATAGGTGACCAAATTCCCCGATCATTACGAAATAATTCTTAATCCACTTCTACGCTAATGGGGCGAAAACCCGTATCAATAACAGCTCTCATTAAACTGTTTGCTCTGATTCCGCCCGAGGTTTTTAGGGTTAATCCCGGTGTGGATAAACTCACCTGTACCACTCGAGTCCTTTCTCATAGTTGCGATCAAAAAAGTGCGGCTCCGCTCCCACCGCGCGGATATCCGGATGGAGGCGCAGAAACTCCAGCAGTGCGCGCGTTCCTCCCTTCTTTACCCCAATAATTATTGCTTGGGGCAACCTTTTGGTCTCGGACCCGTTCGGGGCACCTGTCACTCTAGAGTCATCGTCATAAATCACATCGACCTTATTTTCCTCCCAGCCATCTCCTCTGCTATCAGCATCACTCTCGTTGTTTAGTAAGTCCCTGGATTGGCTTTTGCGGATCCCCTCCGGATCTTCAGGTTGGTTCTGGGGAGCTCTGGGTGGCGGCATCCTCCTGCTCCGTTTATCCAGCATAAAAGTCGGTGTGGTGGAGCAGTAACCCACGCAGCAGTAGAGCATGTACACCCACAGTGACAGCATTATGCACAACACAAAAAGTTTATTTTTCACCGGCGGAGAAGTGTGGCAAAGCGCATTATATTCCATAGGACTCTCCGGTGTATACTACCAATGTCCAATAAGGCATATTGGCAAAGTTAAATGCTCCTCCGCATAAATCCCTGTAACGTGCAGGCATCTCCGCAGTAGAGGGAAAAGAAGAGGATGAATGCCCGGCAGATGCTGAATTCATTTCATTTTGGTGTCACTGACAGAGCTGGAGATGTAGAAAGTCATAGCTGTTACACTGGCACGAGCGCGTGTTTGCGCATCACTACACCGCCTCCCGCTGGTAACTGTGTCATCTGGATGAACAAGCGGCCTGCACAGTATTTAAATGAGAGGGGCGTGTGATTGGCAGCAGGATTGACAAATCAGAGCACATCTATCATACTCGAAATGCCCAAGCCTTTCAGCAAAAAACGATTGAAACCTTGACTTTATTCGGGACATTTTCATTTACACAAATGCAAATATGGCATCTAATCGATGTTTCAAAATGTTTCTAATTTAATTTACTTTAATACTAAATAATGAAAAATCTACACTGTATATATGTTTTTTCAGTTAACCTAAAATCTGATTTAAATACAAAAAAAAAAAGAAATCTGTCTATTTTCAAGATTTCTGCATTTCAGCTGTATGACAAATTTACATTACATTTGAGTAATCGTTAAATAGTGTACATAAGCTAATAATTTAATTACAATTAATTAGGAATATTAACTTTTTTATAAGTTTTAAGCAATACAGTTTAGTTAGTGTAAAGCATAAATTTAATTTTAATAATTCAATTAAATTATAATTAAAAATAATAATTATAAAACACACTTTTAACACACATTTTAATTAATTTAATATTAAAAAGTAATATTATTAACATTGAAAAAATACATATTTTATATAGTATTCATATTTATATAATTTTTATATTATATTTATATGATAACAAAATATTTCAAATAATTTATTCAATTAATTTAATTAAACCATTTGCTTAAATATTATATTTATCCGGCCTGGGTAGCTCAGCGACTACTGACTCTTGACTACCACCCCTGGAGTTGCGAGTACAAATCCAGGGTGTGCTGAGTGACTCCAGCCAGGTCTCCTAAGCAACCAAATTGGCCCGGTTGCTAGGGAGGGTAGAGTCACATGGAGTAACCTCCTTGTGATCGCAGTTAGGGGTACTCGCTCTCAGTGGGGCATGTGGTAAGTTGCATGTGGATTGGGGAGAGTAGCATAAGTCTCCACATGCTGTGAGTCTCAGCGGTGTCATGCACAGTGAGCCACGTGATGAGATGCGTGGATTGACAGTCTCAGAAGCGGAGGTAACTTGTACTCCGCCACCCAGATTGAGATGAGTAACTGCACCACCATGAGAACCTAGTAAGTATTGGGAAGTGGGCATTCCAAACTGGGAGAAAAGGGGGTAAAATAAATAACAAATCTTATATTTGTCTGGAATCATTTTTTAGTGATGATAAAATTTAAATGAACTAGCTCGAGTAAATAAATAAATAAATAAATTTAAAAAAAAAAAAAAAACATTTTATATGACTGACACTACCTGACTATATTAGGTTATACCAACAAACAATTTAGGGCTAAAATAATATTGTTTTTCTGATCAATAATATAACTCCTTGATGGAACAACAAAGTTGCTCCTTGATGGAACAATTAAAATTTTTTTACATTTTATGTTTTCACTTTTCACAGATGTGCTATACATAAAGGAATTCATTTTGGTTGTTGATTACGACATTGTGTGACAAGTATTGTCTCATTTTATCTTTATTTTTCACATTAATAACAGAAAATTGAACAAAATGTAATTAAATTTGTGATCATTATAGGATAAAATCATAAAAGATAATTATAAGAATCATGAGCTCGGACTGCTGTTCCTCTGTCTTTAACAACATTTAACAAGGATGTAAAGATAAACATGTCATTCTTGCCATTATTGCTTTGAAAACTACACTGGTAAATGCATCTCTAAAGGAAGGGAGAATATCCAGCTTTGCGCATATCTGTTTTCAAGGAAGTTCTCGAGGTAGACTTTAAGGATGATTTAAAGCAACATAAACCAATCATCCATGCCACGAGTTCTGCCATTTAATGAACAACAGTTGTTTTCACTGTCGTCTCATGGCATATTCACGATGCAGAATTGTGTAGGCACAAATCCAGCAGATGTTTGTAAAACTCCCGCTGCTTGTCTCTTGCTCGTGGCTGTAAACATGTCACAGTGGCACCAAATACTTAACATGAAAAAGATGCTGGGTGTAGATGATGTTATTCTAAGACATGTTGAGTGGGGAGGCAAAGTTAAAAGAGACACATTTGAACTTGAGAACTGTGTGTGTGTGTGTGTGTGTGTGTGTGTGTGTTGGCCTCAGGTCAGGGGCCCTGAACCTCTATCACCTTTAGCATTCTACCAGATTATCAGGATTACACCAGAGCTGCCATGTCAATCAGATCTTGAGCAGCACACAGCCACTGCCCATTAATCCCTTTATCTCATCTACCACACTGTGTATGTGTAGCCTATATCTACACTTCTATACTTCCTGCATGCACTAGTATCAGTAGTGAGACACATTTGCTTCCTGTCAGAGCATGCTCTCCACAAACAAAAAGCAACCAGACAAACAATTGCATGTGTTCTAAGCAATGAAGTTTGCCTCTTTAAAGCTAGATTTATATTATGTTCACCTACAATAAGTTATGGAAGACAAGGTTGGTGCATTAGGTGACTTTGTTGATATCTTATCTTATCTTTTTCACCCTCTGAGTAAGATCAAGACAATTTTACAGTAAAATACTTATTTGTTGCATGATCTACTAAATCTACAGGAAATGCAACTTTTGGCTTAATGAAATATAATTTTATGCATTCAACAAAGACCAGAGCATGGTTCTTAATTGGTTTTGCTTCAAGGCCCAGATTGCAGTAACTGAGCATTAAGTGGCGACCCAACACAGTATCACAATTGTATTTAAATATTTAAAAAAACATGCCATTAAAATGTATTAATTTTACAATGAATTGCATAGGCCCAAAAATATGCAAAATTATTAACATAGTATACACTGAATAGGAAAATGGTTTGGTTTCCAAATGTCTCTTGTCATATTTGCATTGCTTTAACCCCTCTTTGTAAGTCCCGCCTTCTCGCACACCAATTGGTCGAGTATAAGAGGTGTGTCGCAACTATTGGCCAAATTCCTGCCTGTCAATCTCTCTGCGAACGCGCGAAGAACTTTTGTGTTCGGCATCAAACAGTTGCTTGACAGTAGCAACAAATGACAGCTGAGAGGAAACAATGACCAAACGAAAGTGCAAATTTACAGAAGATTTGAAAAAAATTCCCATGCTTTCGTCCAGGTCGAGATCCGTGGAAAGCAGAATGTATATATGAAAATATATGTAAAGAATGTAAATGTAAAGCTGCGCTTATATGTCAGTTGCTAATAAAGGTGCAAGTGATTTAGAAACACACAAATAGAAGCATAAAGGGTCAGCAAAAAAAGTTCAGTGAATTTTCCAGGTAAAATTGTTATCACATTGCTTCATTTTCCATGGCCATTCAAAATAATAGTAATAGTAAATGAAGGTACACTCATGGCATCAAATGTTTTATTTTAGTTCATGGACATTCAAAAGAATGTTGGACATTTGTATTTATATATATTTATGTTATGCTAATAGTGTCTTTTTCACTGAATTAAAGTTTGCATTCATGGTAACACTGTTTTGAACCCTATATTAACCCTATTATGCCCCCATGTCTCAACAACAACTACATAAAGGATCATCAGCAGTGAGAATGTAAGGATAGTTTGACATACAGTACCTCATTAACATATGTACACAAACACCAGTTTTATGTATAGTATGTATTTTGTTTTCCTTTATTCTCTGGATAATGTTGGTGTAACCCAGATGTAAAATGCATTTATGTTGTAAGCTTAAAGCTAACTAAAAAGTGCATATTTAACTAAAATATGTGAAGAAACTAAAGACAACTAGAAACAGAATGAAAACCAAACTTTCAGAAAAATATGCAAAATTATATATTTAATATTAATACTTGTAAATATATGTAAAACATTTTGCAGATAAACTTGACCTATAAGAGTCTGGATCAGCGCTGCAAATGTGATTTATCAATCAGCCAATCTTGCTGTAGCCGCTGACTCCACCCTAGAGTTAACGCAGACAGACACAGCACAGACGAAGAAGCGAAGAGCAACGAGATGCCGATCAACATAAGTAATAAGTAAGTAATTTATAGCAGCAAAAGTCTAAAAAATAGAAAAGATTTGTTTAATCTTAAACTAAAGCTCTACAAAAAGAGAAAAATACTTACCCGAGGAGTGAATCTTGATGGCCAATGCTGATTATTTCTCTTTTCATCCGGATAAAACCTGGAAAAAAGAAGAAGTTTAGTTAATTAGCGAGGAAATCGATAAGATGAATCTTTTATTCTAAATATAAATGAGAATCAGAAACGTAAGCTTGTTTATTAAGTGAACTTATTTGAGAAACTGTGTTGTGTAAATGCTACCACGAGGTATAGCATTTAGAGCTAAAGCTAATTAATGTATTAAGAGTTAAGAAAGTAAAATAATTGTCTGAAATGTTAGGAAAATGTTTCTGAGAATGTTTTCCTGCTTTGTGCAGGCCAGTTTTTGTATGTTTTTTGTTCGGGTTGGACCACATTTTCAACAAGGATAGTGGACTTTGCATCGTGGATGTTTCTGCACTAACTTTCTGTAAAGTTTGATTGCGAGCCAAAAACCCAAGAGTCTTATCTGAACTGCGAATATCTTCTGTTAGTGAATTTCCGAATAATCTTCAATTCATCTATACTTTGAATTCCTTCGACAATGAAAAGGTCAAGGTATTTGTGAATCTGGACATTTATTGAATGTTTATTCTTGAAGAACTCTGAATTTAGTACATTTGGTAATTCAGCTGATTGATTCTTGTTTGTTTAATTGTAGAATTGTTTATTTGAATTGTATAGGTAATTAATAGGTAACTGTAATTTTATTTGTTTTGTTTTAATTGCATTTCATTGAGTTTAATTGGGAAAAAGGGTTACAAATGTGTTACATTTGATAATAGATTAGTGTTAGGAATATTTTGGATCTAGTCACTATCCCCAATTCCCCGGTCCCGTCTTTCTATGTCTGTGCCCAGTGAGATGCAGTCGTGAGTCTAAGTCTCTGTAGATTTCGCGAAGGAAGTAGAAAGAACAACAACACACAGTTGGTCTGTATTCAATCTACTCAACGTTTATTACAGCAAGCATGTTATTTATATTCTTCATGAGACAATGAACAGCCAATAGTAAAGCGACAAGGCTTATGATCAAGGGGGAGAAATTGGGTATTCTGGAGTAATACAGGAACAAGGCCATATACAGATGTCCTAGACGTTCTGCCACGTGCCTGACCCTGTTCACCTCACGAGGACAAGTGAACCTATTCAACTTACAGAAATAAGCATGCTGCGTGAAATGTGGAACATCATAAAGAGGAAGAGAGAATTAACTCTCACACATCTAAGGCATGCAACTGACATCTGGGGTCAACTGAGCACACATACAGAGAAGGCGAGAAACATACACACACATATAGAGCAGAATAGCATGTACATTTCATGTTTCTCACAATTAGGAATTAATATCATTAAACAATTTATTAGATTCCACTAAACTAAATAGGCATAATTAGATCAAATTAAAATAATTTGAAGAGAAAGAATATTGAATTTAAATATCTAATTGTGTTTACTGTATTTTATTTAAGATTTATTTGTTGTATTGTCTATTGTTTTATCTGGGAAGTTTGTCATTCAAGGCATTCAATACAAATCTGTTATTTCACTAAAGTTAGTTGTTGAGTGTGTATGTGTACCCTTTGCCTCCTTCAAGTACACTAGATATCTTCTGATTGGCCCAGCTCTTTGCCGCCCGGGTGCCATCACACAGGCATCCCACACGCTACATTTGTCCTTTGTGCCAGCATTGCATCTCACGCTGCTTTGATGTTCCTGGCATGTCAGTGACAGGTGAAGCAAAAATAATCAGCAGACAGATAGAATATTTCTTGTCCTTTCATGGAGGAGTGGAATCAATCTTCAAAGTACAAAAGCTCAGGTGTGAAATGCATCCTGCTTCACAAGCATGTTGTTGTTTAAAGAAAAAAGGAAACATGAAATCTAGATGAACAACACTGCATGGTCCTGGTCTTGTTTTCCACAATTTATCAAAGCAATAATTTCAAATCAAAAGTTGCTTGTTTTTCGTAATCTTTAATAAATTCTGCTCTGCCTCTGAAATAACTTTTATTTTCAGCTAATATCATGAATCTCTTTTACTTTTCAAACTCACTCCTCCAACCACCTTTCTCCATTCTGGTAACACTCACTTTTCAGTATACAATTAAATTCCGAAGGATAAAATTTTATCTTGCCTTAAGTTTTTTCTCATTTAACCCTAACCCCCATGAGGAGACCCTCTCCGTGTAGACTAAAACAGCTTTTATAAGGTTACTGATATGACTTGATTCTTCATCTCATGTTAGTACTCATGATTTTATACATAAAATCGAACACCATTGATCAATCACTTCTATGTGCCAGGATTTACCTTTCCTCCCTCTTTGCTATGCCTTTTGTGGCACCTCCCTTTTTAACAAACTAAATTTTCTTCCTCTGAGTATTATGTCCTTTGTTGGCCTTTATTTTACACACCTCTAGGATCTCTGCCAGCTTTCGCAGAACCTGATCATGCCACCACCTATACTGTCCTTATGCCAAGGTGGTCTTGCACCCAGCTGACATGTGCTGCAGATTGGCACTTTGGGCCTCACAGAGGGGACAACTCTCCTCTTTACCATACTACAAAGAGTGTCATAAGTGGATCTTATTAGAAAAACTGACCTGGCCTGGGTTATCCTCCACAGGTCTGCCCATCCTAAAACCCTATTAGATGCACCTTCCCATACTGTCCGGCTCCCGTTTTGCTGCTGACTGGCTGCTCAAATCATATGCCCTTCTTCTTACATCCCAGTTGCCTCTGTCACTACAATCACTTTCTTCTGTGTTTTTTTAGAGGCTGCTGACCACAGTTTGGGTGCCATCCCTCATCTAAGATTAGATTAGATTAGATTAGATTCAACTTTATTGTCATTGTGCAAAATACAATACAGAGCCAATGAAATGCAGTTAGCATCTAACCAGAAGTGCAAATAGCAATATGTATATAGTATGTATATATAAAAATATGTAAGTATATACAATATGGGTTTTTGAGAGCAAAGTTATGATGTAGAGAAGCAGAGACCAGTTCATGCAAATGTTTATAATACAGTACAGGGTGCAAATGAAGAAGCATAAACTGAAGGTCCATTGTACAGAATGAGGTATAAACATGTAAATGTGTAAATATATGTATATAGCCGGTGGCCATAACAGTGCTAGCAGCATCAGGAGGTAGAAGTTATGTGCAAGTAATGTGCAAGGGAATGTGTGAAAAAAAATAAAAATAATAATAAATATATATATATACATTAATAAAAGAAAAATACAAATATGAATTTTGGGTGGGATGTAGTGTTCAGTGCCTGAGTTTAGAGTTCAGTAGGCTGACAGCTGAGGGAAAGAAACTGTTCCTGAGTCTGCTGGTGCGACAGCCAAGACTCCTATAGCGTCTCCCAGATGGGAGAGGAGTAAACAGACCATGGTTGGGGTGAGAGGTGTCTTTGATAATGCTTCTCACCCTCCTTAGGCAGCGTTTATTGTGAACGTCATTGATGGAGGGTAGCTGGACACCAGTGGTGTATTGGGCAGTTTTCACTACCTGCTGGAGTGCCTTCTGATCTGAGACATACCACACTGTTATGCAGTTTGTTAAGACACTTTCAATAGTGCAGTAAAAGTTCTGCAGGATGTGGGGGGACAGGTGAGCTTTCCTTAGCGTCCTAAGGAAGTAAAGGCGCTGTTGCGCCTTTTTAATCAGAGTGGAGGTGTTGTATGTCCAGGAAAGATCCTCAGAGATATGGACACCTAGGAACTTGAAGCTTGTCACACGCTCCACTTCGTCCCCATCAATGTAGATGGGAGTGTGTGTGTGTGTCGTTTCCTAGTCCGCTGGTAGTCCACAATCAGTCCCTTGGTCTTCTGGGTGTTGAGTGTGAGATTGTTGTTGGCACACCACACAACCAGGTGCTGTACCTCTTCCCTGTAGGCCGTCTCATCTTCACCGCTGATCAGACCTACCACCGTGGTGTCATCTGCAAACTTGATGCAGTTGAGGGTGAAGAGGGAGTAGAGGATTGGACTCAGCACACAGCCTTGTGGTGCACCAGTATTCAAAGTGAGGGTGGAGGATTTGTGGTTGCTTATCCTAACAGACTGTGGTCTGTTAGTGAGGAAGTCCAGGGTCCAGTTGCAGAGGGATGGGCTAATGCCAAGATCAGTGAGCTTGGAGATCAGCTTGGATGGGATCACAGAATTGAAGGCAGAACTGAAATCAATGAATAGCATCCTGACATACGTGTTATTTCTGGATTTAACTAAGAGATATTGGCAGATCCCCTAAACATTATATCTCCTTTTCCAGACTGTTCGGATTACACCAATTCGTCACTCTTCCGTTCGGGGCTCCAGCCACATTCCAGCACCTAATGGATAAGATCCTCCAGCCACATGCTGCATATGCCACTGCCTACCTGGATAACATTACATATACAGTAATGATTGGCAGAGGCATATGCAGCAACTAAGGGCCATGCTGAGGCCACTGAGGGGGCAGGACTCACGGCAAACCCGAAAAAGAGTGCAATTGTGCGGGTGAAAGTATGGTATCTGGGTTCCACTTGGGTCATGGGCAGGTACAACCCCAAATTGATCAAACCGCAGCAATATCAGCCTACCCACGTGCCAAGTCCATAAAGGAGGTGAGACAGTTTATGGGGTTGGTTGGCTATTACAAAAGGTTTGTGCCTCATTTTTCTGATGTCACCAGCCCCTTGACTGATCACACTAAAAAGCGGGTGCCAGATCCGATCCAGTGGACAGAGGCGTGCCAACGTGCTTTCACGAGAGCGAAATCTGCACTCTGTGGCGGATCGCTCCTACATGCTCCTAAATTCTCTCTCCCCTTCATTTTATAGACAGATGGATCAGGGAGGGAGTTATGGGCCGTGCTCTCATAGGAGGTGGAGGAAGTGGAGCGCCCCGTTCTGTACATTAGTCGTAAGCTCTTTTTGAAAGAGAATAAGCACAGCACGATTGTCTTTGACACGATTGAAGAGTGTCTTGCCATCAAGTGGATGGTCCGAATCCTCCACTATTACCTGCTAGAGCGGGCCTTTATCCTCCACTCAGATCACACCCCGCTTCAGTGGCTGCACCGCATGATGGATACCAATGCATGGATCATTCGTTGGTACCTGGCAATTCAGCCCTTTCAAATTCAAGGTGGTCCACAGGTCGGGGCTGCAGATGGTTGTGGCTGATTTCTTCTCAAGGAATGTTGCCTGGGCCTGGGTCAGGCGGTGGGGGTATGTGGAGCCGGACGTGGTTATGTGTCTGTCACTGGGGAGAGAGGAAGCGGTAAGGGCGATCACCTGGTGATTAATGATACATAACACCTCTGTCTTGTTACAGTGATGAGAAAGCCAGTGAGAGAGGGAGAGTCCAGTCACACAGACCTGACATTCCGTGAAGCTAAATGCTGCAAAGATGCTGAACTTACATATTTAGGATTTTATGTTGTCTCTTATGACTGAAGCTAAAGTAGATACCTTGTTGTGAAGCTGAAGAGTTAATGCCCTGCTGTGAATCTGAAAAGCAGAAGACTGTTTGTTAGACTGGAAAAAACCATTAAAGCCTGGACTGCCATCCCGCTTATAACTTCCTTATTGTTGAATCTTCTACACTGAGCAGCAGCAGCTAACAGAACAGCTTTCCACTGGTCAGCATTAGAATGCAGAAGAGCTGATTCATCTGCGGGTGGAGGTCAGCATCTCTTGACCAAGCTTATGGAGCAGGATGATGTTGAGCCTTACTTGCACACATTCAAGGTGGTTGCTGGCCATGACGGATGGAACACTGCTGAATGGGTTCCTATTATTGTCCCCTTTTTAATGGAGGAAGCCCAGCAGGTGTATAACTTGCTGCCGGCCACCTCTTTGAGTGAATACACTGTTTTAAAATGAGACATTCTTGCCAGGGATGTGTTCTTGCTGGTATGCGCTGCCAAAAAATTTCATTATTGGAATTTTCAGCCCCACATTCCGGTGAAGGTGCAGGCAGCTCATCTCTCTTGGCTGGCAAATGTGTGGCTCCTTGCTGGAGACCCCACAGCAGCAGAAGTATCAGAATGTGTGGTGGCTAATCAAATGCTATGGGCTCTACCTCAGCCCCACTGCAGGAATGTTGGGATGAAGAATTCCATATCCTTAAATGAGCTTGTAGTGCAGTGGAGCTATCAAAAGCAGCTCAAGTGCGAGACACTGGGAAGAGAGCTATACCATACCACCGGAGGGCTCCATGGGAACGATGTCTGCCAGAGGGTGCCCACAAACCTGTAAACCTGCCGTCAGCAGGAGGAGCTCAACCCTCCAGAGGCACAAACCTGGATGGCAGGCTGTATTGTTCATCACCAGTGACTGCCTATGTGAGTCCCAGATCGAGAAGTGCATCTGAATGGATGCAAAGTAAAGGCAGTGCTGGACACCGGGAGCTCTGTCAGCCTCATGCAGCCCCACCTTAAGGATGGGAAATCCCAGTCGGAGCCCTGTCGGATACTAGGTATGTTCCTGCCCAATCTATCACCATCTCTGCTGAACCTTGTTATTGGACTCTGGAAGTGGGTGTGGTCAAGGATCTCCCTGATCCACTGCTGCTGGGAAGGGATTGGCCAGGGATGGATAGGCTCCTGAAAACCAAGATGCATCCCGCTGTCTGAAGACACCCAAAGACCCTTCGGAAGTTCCGTGCCCAGATGGCATACCTGGCCACAGAGAGCAAATGAGAAGGTCACAGAATGAACATCCCAATGTTTTTGCAGATGCTGCATCAGGTGGGAGCAGAAGATGGGAAAGACTGAAACCTCAGGCTGCCATACATTCCATTTGGGATCCGGGAAGTGCCCCAGGCCTCTACGGGTTCTACAACCTTTGAACTCCTATTTGGGCGACTGCTACGGGGACTGCTAGATGCAGCCAAAGAAGCTTGGAAACCGTAATCTTCTCTCCATTGCTACATACAGCCATGTCATAATTATTCAACCCCTATTGCATCTAGCTGTTTCTTAAATAAGTAAGGCTACACAAGTAATTGTTTTAAAACAAAATGCAATGGCACTTATATACATTTTCAAATATAACTTTAACGCTGTAAGCAAAAATGTATTTCTAAGCAAAAAAATGTTTTATTAAAAATAAGCTGCCTTAAAAGCTAATAGAGGAGATTATGTAATTACACATGAAAGGTCATGGGTAAAAGTACATTTCCTAGGCACATCAATTTCCAATAGACAAAGTTGGGAGCACCATTTATGCATTTTTTAAATATGGTATAACAGCAACCTTCTTGGGGTGTGGAAGAAAGCAAAACTTCACCAAGGGAAATGTTGACTGAAAATTCATGAAGTAATTAGGAAAGAACTGTGGAGTCCTGGAAGAACGTTTTATAGACATATTACACTAAACTGAAAATGAGATTTAGACCCATGGGTCAGCAGTACATCTGGAGTAAGATGGCAAGGTGATGACAGGTTTTAGTTTATGTGTTTTAATTCACATTACCAGAATGTATTGCTGGTCAGGGGGGTTGAATAATTTCGATTGCAACTGTAAGGTGATATTGCTCTTGAACTGAAAACCTCAATTCAAACTCGCTGAACAACTTCCTTAAGTGGCAGCTCTCCGTCTCTGGCCTATAGTGAGCTGCTTATAGCAGATTTCTACCACTTCATTGAACATGTACCGTGAGGGGCTGTTCACAACCAATTTTGCACATCTGCATTGTTTTTCATTTGTTGTCTGCATGCTGGATGGATGTCTTTGACCATTGCACTGTGGCTCGTGCATGTGTCACAAAAATTTGACAATCTAAAGAATTTCAGGCTGCAAAGAGAACTTCATATGACTGTAACACATGATTCCAGATTGTTCTGCACCAAGCAAAGTTTCAGCACTTTATAAATGGTAAGGCAATGTTTTTTCCGGTCTTTTCTGGTGTACTGAGGGACTGCTGTGACATGTTATGTTTACTCTCTGTGGATGTTTACTGGTACTATACTGTTATGAAATTTGTCTACAATGCTTACATACAGTACATCCTATTATTATGAGAAGAAATTATAAAGTGAATTCTATCAGAAAGACTTGCAGGCTTGGTAAAGTTGTTGTGACATTTATTTGATGAAATAATATTGTACCAAAGAATATAGATTCTCTTTTCTCATAAGCCCCATCTGGCAGTCCAATGAGATTGCTACTCAAACCATTAGATCCTGTTGGAGATAGGAGGATGGGGCTGAAGATCCTACCCCAGTGCAGGAAGGGACTCGTCTGGTGGCGGAGGGGAGGTGGAGGTTGCCGTGTTGACAATCTGAATCACAAAGAGCACAAAGCATGCTTTTAAAGCAGATGCTGATGTATGATTGGCTAGAAGCTAACTAGATAATGGCGTGATGATTTACAGCTGTGAGTCTCCCACCATGCAGCCCTCTAGTGCATGTACATACAAGCTAGAAAAAGTGTTTTGAAATTACTATCTATTTATATACTATATCAACATTAGAAGTAGATTTGTATTAAACCCACGTGATATCTTCTATGGAGGGATTACATTTTTGAAAACAGAAGTCATAGGGCTTTAATTTTGTGAGATTTGTGCATTGTCTTTCCAATTTTCACGAGAGTGCTAATTGTAATCACAATTTTCGTGTAATCAGTGCAACGTGCAAGTGGGCATGGTGAGAATGTTTGTGCTATTGTGGGTGTATTCACACAGACTATGGTGTATAGTATATGTTAATATAGTGGCGCAAAGCAATATTTTCCTGAGAAAAAGGTCATTGCACTAAGATGTTTGAAAACCACATCTTAGAACTCACAAATTTAAACTGAGTTCCTGAATTTGCAATTTGGAGATTCCACCGACAGGTGGTAATAAAGTTCATGTCCAACCACTGAAAATATAGTGGAACTAGGTATGCCACTATATATATATATTAATTTACACATGGCAAAATATTACATACAAATTTTAAATTATATATATATATATATATATACACTCACCTAAAGGATTATTAGGAACACCATACTAATACTGTGTTTGACCCCCTTTCGCCTTCAGAACTGCCTTAATTCTACGTGGCATTGATTCAACAAGGTGCTGAAAGCATTCTTTAGAAATGTTGGCCCATATTGATAGGATAGCATCTTGCAGTTGATGGAGATTTGTGGGATGCACATCCAGGGCACGAAGCTCCCGTTCCACCACATCCCAAAGATGCTCTATTGGGTTGAGATCTGGTGACTGTGGGGGCCATTTTAGTACAGTGAACTCATTGTCATGTTCAAGAAACCAATTTGAAATGATTCGAGCTTTGTGACATGGTGCATTATCCTGCTGGAAGTAGCCATCAGAGGATGGGTACATGGTGGCCATAAAGGGATGGACATGGTCAGAAACAATGCTCAGGTAGGCCGTGGCATTTAAACGATGCCCAATTGGCACTAAGGGGCCTAAAGTGTGCCAAGAAAACATCCCCCACACCATTACACCACCCCCACCAGCCTGCACAGTGGTAACAAGGCATGATGGATCCATGTTCTCATTCTGTTTACGCCAAATTCTGACTCTACCATCTGAATGTCTCAACAGAAATCGAGACTCATCAGACCAGGCAACATTTTTCCAGTCTTCAACTGTCCAATTTTGGTGAGCTCTTGCAAATTGTAGCCTCTTTTTCCTATTTGTAGTGGAGATGAGTGGTACCCGGTGGGGTCTTCTGCTGTTGTAGCCCATCCGCCTCAAGTTTGTGCGTGTTGTGGCTTCACAAATGCTTTGCTGCATACCTCGGTTGTAACGAGTGGTTATTTCAGTCAAAGTTGCTCTTCTATCAGCTTGAATCAGTCGGCCCATTCTCCTCTGACCTCTAGCATCAACAAGGCATTTTCGCCCACAGGACTGCCGCATTCTGGATGTTTTTCCCTTTTCACACCATTCTTTGTAAACCCTAGAAATGGTTGTGCGTGAAAATCCCAGTAACTGAGCAGATTGTGAAATACTCAGACCAGCCCGTCTGGCACCAACAACCATGCCATGCTCAAAATTGCTTAAATCACCTTTCTTTCCCATTCTGACATTCAGTTTGGAGTTCAGGAGATTGTCTTGACCAGGACCACACCCCTAAATGCATTGAAGCAACTGCCATGTGATTGGTTGATTAGATAATTGCATTAATGAGAAATTGAACAGGTGTTCCTAATAATCCTTTAGGTGAGTGTATATATATATATATATATATATATATATATATATATAGATAGATAGATATATAGATATATATATATATATAATATAAAATTGTTTTTTGTAAGATTTTGTAACTCTGAAAGTGTGAAAAAATTATTGTGCCTGTGTGGGTACTGGAGCTGTATGGTTACGGACAGTGTCTGCGTGGAACTTTGCAACATGTCGCCGACTGAACATGAACTTTCAATTCACGTGAAACTGGAGCTACACACAAACTCTAAAATATAACTGAGGATTTCGATCTACCAGACTCATATCCACCAACAAAAGCTACTTAAATTAGCTGTTTTTGAGTATTTAAATGACTGACTGAAGATAACAGATGTGAAACATGCAGACTGAAAGATACACATCCTACAAATGATACAGGATTCTCCACTGGTCGTCCAACAACAAACCAGTAAGTTTAATATTTTAACTGGTGATTTTAAAGTGATGAATTAAAAAATGCAACTTTTTACATTTTTATTCGTGCTGACAGCGCAGTGCATTTGCATGCAGATACTATCAGCGAGTAAACTTTGAAAAGTTGCATCTTAAATCTTTGTCATTATTTAAAGCATTGCCTGTGTACAAATTCACAGCATTTAACAATAAATGTAAATTTGAGTCATTATAGGACTTTAAATTGCCTGCTGTAAGTAATGTTCACGTTATTATACATAGTCCAAAGGTTTATTTGTGAGGTGTTGTGGACAGTATTTTTATGAAGTCTTTTGCTGATTCGTTATGTTGGGGTGTCTGACAGACAATGGATTGCTTTAGTAAACTGTTGCAGAAGAAAAAACCTTAATTGCCATGAACTACATGTTGAAAGCACTAATTGTAAATTAAATTATTACAGATCATAGTTTGTATGCACTCTTTTTGACTGCAACCTGGCTAAAACTGGATAAATATATTAGTTTAAATGAATCTACTCTCCCAGGTTATAGTTATAAACATGAGCCTTGCCTGAAGGGTTGAGGAGGTGTTGATGCAATTTACAGTGAAGTTTTTGGTGTTAATCAGATGACAGGATATAAGTTTAAGTCTTTTGAGCTAATAATGCTTAATCTGACCATCAGATACAAATAAAAAAAATCTCTGCCACAGTGTATAGATCACCCAGTCCGTGTTCTGATTTCCTTGGTGAATTTGCTCATTTTCTATCAGATCTAGTAGTTACTGTGGATAGAGTTTTAATTGTTGGTGACTTGAGCATTCACATAGATAATAAAAATGACACATTGGGATCGGCATTTATTGATATTCTCAACTCTCTTGGAGTCAGACAAAATGTAAATACAGTCTTCTCTAGCACTCTTAATAGTGTCGCCTCGATCAAAGAAAATTAAAGGAAAAAGCCCCGCACCATTGTTAAATGATCACACTCATGTGTGGTCTTTTGTAGTGCATGGAATAATTTGTCTGTAGCTACAGACAGGCAACAAAAGCTGCCAAGTCAGCATATTTTAGCAAACTCATAGAAAATAACCTCAACAATCTTGAAAAAAAAGATTGAAAAAAAGTTGTTAATTCAGTAATGTGGCTAAATTGGTTAGGAATAAACCACAACTGAACCAGACATTCCATCCGAGCACAAGAGTAATGACTTCATGAGTTTCTTTACTGATAAAATTTAATTTAATTTAAAATTTAATTTAATTTGGAATTATGCAATCATCTGTCACAGTACCAGAGAAAACACTGTCTCATAATTTTCTTCACGAGCAACTTCAATCCTTCGCTGTCATAGGTCATGAAGAGCTAACAAAAATTATTGAAACATCAAAAGTCACAATATGTATGTTAGATCCAATACCAACTAAAATATTAAAAGAAATATTCCCTGTAATCTCAGAACCTTTTCTTAATATTATCAACTCCTTGCTATCCTTAGAACATGTCCCAAGAAACTTTAAAATGGCATTTATAGCTGACTACCACCCCTGGAGTCACGAGTTGAATGCTGAGTGACTCCAGCCAGGTCTCCTAATCAACCAAATTGAAAATTTAAATATTGTAAAATGCCTTTCAGACTGATGCAACATTCTTGAAATAGCTAAACTATTGAGGTCGTGACCACCGGAAAATCAAACATTTTGTTGCGAATAGTCAACTGGAGCACAAAAAAACCCATGAAAAACAGCAAGAAAAGGTGCAAATTAACTGCAAAAGACTTAAGAATTAAATGTGAAGCTACCAGGAACCCGTTATCCTCTAATGCTACCATATTCCAGAACTGCAACCTACCTGGAGTGTCCAGAAGTACAAGTGCTCAGAGACATGGCCAAGGTAAAGAAGGCTGAACCACGACTACTACTGAATATATTCACAAACTGAAGTGTCAAGATTGGGCAAAGAAAAAGATGAAGACAGATTTTTCAAAGGTTTT
This sequence comes from Moxostoma hubbsi, assembly GCA_032164185.1. Taxonomy (NCBI): domain Eukaryota; kingdom Metazoa; phylum Chordata; class Actinopteri; order Cypriniformes; family Catostomidae; genus Moxostoma; species Moxostoma hubbsi. The sequence goes on from JAVLUX010000024.1 coordinate 6,741,867, forward strand.
ATGGACAGATGAAATGAGAGTGACTCTTGATGGACCAGATGGATGGGCCTGTGGCTGGACCACTAATGGACACAGGGCATCACTTCGAGTCAGGTGCCAGCAAGGTAGAGGGCCAACTTGAAAAGGTCCAACTACCTCATCCTTAATGATAGCTGCTATCATTAAGGATGAGGTAGTTGGACCTTTTCGAGTTGAAGATGGACTGAAACTAAACTCTCAAACCTACTGGTAGTTTCTGGAAAGTAATGGTACAGGAAGAAGTCCTCAGCATTCAAGAAGGCCATGATCTTTGACCAGGACAATGCATCTTTTGAAGCACTCTGGCTACACTGAAGCACATCACTGAGCTCAGGATGCACATAGGGCAGTGTCGTGCCCTAGATTGTAGTGTCTCTATATACCTATTAATTTTTTGTGTATTTATCAGACTTCCTATTTTAGGGCTGCCCTTTGTGTCCATATATCCCTCAGAAGTATGTCCAATAACATGTTTAATTGTAAAATTATATGCATTTTTTTGCCTCAGTGCTATTGCATAATAAGGAAATTTGCAAATAATCGTAAAACCAGTTAACGCTATGGTTACTGTCGTAACCTCTGTTCCCTGATGGAGGGAATGAGACGTTGTGTCGATGTAGAGACAATAGGGGTCGCTCTTGAGAGACCCGAACACCTCTCATTCTTTGAGAAAAGGTCAATGAGAAATGGCGAGTGGAATTTGCATGCCTCTCCCCTGGACATATGGGTATAAAAGTAGCTGGAATGCCCACACCATTCAGGTTACTGTTTGTGCTGAGGAGCCAAGACAAGGTCTGGACATTTCAGCGGCTAGTATAGTGTTGTAGCAAGTGGGACACAACGTCTCATTCCCTCCATTAGGGAACGGAGGTTACGACAGTAACCATGACGTTCCCCTTCTGTCACTCATTTGATGTTGTGTTGATGTATTGACACTAGGGGTCCCTATATAAAAGTGCCACAATAGCTGAATTGTGTTAAATGAACTGGTATATGACATTCATCAAGGACACAGTTTTTTTCAATTTCAACGTAATTTTCAATTCATCCATTCATTCATTAATTCATTGCATACAGTCCATTTACACTACCAATCTCTTATGAATGTGCAGTCTTTGTTTATATCATTGGTGCTTGAGGGAATGGACTATATAATAGGATGCAGCCAGTGGAATGAGTAGAGAAAACATTAATTAAATTGCACTTGATCCAGCCCATTTGCACATTTTGCAGTAATTTCTCAAAAACCCACTTGCGCCTAGCGTATACTTGTACGCATACTGCACTAAGTGCTAATGCTCTTAAAATAGGGTCCACACTGTAGATTAGCCTTCTCTAGTTAAATGCTGGTCTAATGTGATTCAGTGCTATACATCTTGTTGCTTTTAAGCATTACATTTTTAAATAATCAAAAGTTGTAAAGCAGAGAAGGCAGTTATCTGTCTTGTGCGGGCAGTTTATGCATACTCATTTGAACAAAAGCTACGCTTTTTACAAATTTTAGACCTCACCACAGCAAACCATTGATCTCAGAGTTCAGAGTTGATCTCAAGGTTGGATTAGAAGTAGGGCTGGGGGATATATTGAATCAAAATTTTGATTATTATGCTGGCGATATAAAACAAAGCAACATCGTGAATATCTAAATGTGCTGTTTATTTGGCCATATTTTTCATAAAGAGCCTAATTTCACTCTTATACTCACAAATTCATTTAAAATTGATGTTCTTCAGAGTGCACTTCAGAATACTTCAGATTACTTCAGAGTTTCCGATCATTAATTTCACAAGATCCAGTGATGAAAAAATATCCTCTCGCAGATTTTGCATGGTGTTCAAGTTTGGTCATATTTGACCAGTAGAAAGATGCTTGGTTCGGCTTCATACATAGTCACACAACTGAAAAAATCTGCTTTTCATTGCTGTCTCAGCCTCTCTGAGATGAGGGTCTCAGTGATGTGCGCTTCTGCTCAAGATCGATTACTAAATTGAGCTGAGAAGGAGGAAGTCGGAATCCACAGGAAGGCTGCTGCAAGATTGAACATTAATCAAAGACTAAATGCAAAAACCGCAAGATCAAAACAATGCCAGATTTTCACGCATGCAGTGGATGAAGAGAAGAAAATTAGATTAATTTAGTCAAGACAACGGTTTCTTCCCAGACTAAAACTCTTTTCAAAGGACTGATTTCAGTTCGGCCATACTGCTAAATCAGTGACCTAAAATTTACTGGTGTTCTCTGCATTATGTGAATCCAGTCTGCAACAATTTAGCTTTCAAAAAGCCTCTTCAAATCAGAGCGTGTGCTTGAGTTTCTATACTTTGAGTTGCAGGCAATGTCTGTAGCTAACCTGCAAAATATCCTTTTTATTACTCAGAAGAAATAATAGTGTGCAATTTTGGAGTGACTTGAAGGTATGACAGAATTTTAATTTCTGGGATAATAGCTGAACTATTCCTTTAATCGGAAGGATCTGAGTGAGGATTTGAGTATTGTACAGATTCCTAACATCAGCACAAGTTTTTGAGTGAACTATTCCTTTTACTTTACACTGACAATGATGTGATAGATTGTAAGCTTGGGAAGATATTTTGAAATGGAAGACTGTTTATATGGGCTGGTTTGTTGAAGCATTCCTTAAGAGTCTTCAATTTGATATTCCAAAGTAATACAGTATATGCTAGCCAATACTCCTGGAATGTGGGTATGGCTCTTTAAATTTGAATCCAAACTTGGATCAACCAGTTTTAATTGGACATTCACTGACTATGAATATACATATTAAGTGAAGTCTTAAGATCAGGTTCCATAAGCCATATGGGCTGAGAAGTATGCTTCTCAGACCATCAAATGACAAGTTGTGTAAACAAAGCAAATGAAAGTTGAATGACCACAAAAGCTTCAGAACATTTTATTTATTTACATTCATCAACACTTAGGGATAGGGATACCATCACTTTTGCTGCAAAAAATATCAATATTTTTGTACTTTTTAAATTATAAACCATTGCTTCTGTTAAGTTTGATGAGAGGGTGGAGTTCAAGTTGTCTCTCGTGTGATGTATTCGCGTTGCAAAGATACAGATTAATTTTTGATGAAACATGCAAATCAATCCCAGAACAACAGCAAAGGACACTGAGAAGATGCTGTAGGAAACAGATAGACAAGTGTCTATATCCACAGTTAAATGAGTCCTATATCGACATAACCTGAATGGCTGCTCCGCCAGGAAGAGGCCACTGCTCCAAAACTACCATAAAAAAGACTACAGTTTGCAAGTGCACTTGGGGACAAAGATCTTACTTTTTGGAGAAATTTTCTCTGGTCTGATGAAACAAAATTTTAACTAATTGGCCATAATGCCCATCATTATGTTTGAAGGAAAAAGGGTGAGGCTTGCAAGCTGAAGAAGCATGGGGGTGGCAGCATCATGTTGTGGGGGTGCTTTGCAGCAAAAGAGACTGGTACACTTCACAAAATAGATGGCATCATGAGGAAGGACAATTATGTGGATATATTGAAGCAACATCTCAAGACCCCAGCCAGGAAATTAAAGCTTGGTCGCAAATGTGTCTTCCAAATGAACAATGATCCCAAGCATGCCTCCAAAGTTTTGGCAATATTGCTTAAGGACAACAAAGTCAAGGTATTGGAGTGGCCATCACAAAGCCCTAACCTCAAAATGATAGAAGATTTGTGTGCAGAACTGAAAAAGCATGTGCGAGCAAGAAGGCCTATAAATCTGACTCAGTTACACCAGTTATGTCTGGAGGAATGGGCCAAAATTCCAGCAATTTATTGTGAGAAGCTTGTGGAAGGCTGAAGCACAATCATAGCTGTGATTTTAGAGAACAGTCTCTCATTCCACAGGCCTACTGTCTGCCAGCCACTGAAATCCAGGAATCCTTAGGCGTAAGTCAATCAACTTGATGATGGCCATCTTGATAACACCCCCAGACAGCTATTTTCTATGTGAGTGCTAGTCATACAAGTACAGTGGAAAAAAGAAAAAGAAAAAAACACTGCATTACTTCTGTAAAACACAAAACAAATATGCCATGTAATGATTAATGAATTGACTCAAGCTTGGAAAAAGTATTAAAAAAACACCATAAAACCACCGTAAAAGTAATAATTATTTATGGAACTATATTAAAAGACTTCTAAAGCCAAAAGTGATAAAAAATATTTAAAAAATTAGGGGTAGGAAACTGAGATTTGTCCTCCACCCCCCTCCACCATCCAAACAGCCCCCACATTCTAAATGGCACTGACAAAGAAAACAGGAGAAAACATTATGGTTACTGTTGTAACCTCTGTTCCCTGATGGAGGGAACTAGACATTGTGTCGAATGTAGTGACACAAGGGGTCTTTCTTGAGAGCCTCGTGTACCTCTGAACTTGAGAAAAGGCCAATGAGAAATTGGCAGACAGAATTTGCATGTCCCTCCCCCGGACATACGGGTATAAAGGGAAGCGGGCATGCGTTTGTCAGTCAGGTTTTTGCACTGAGGAGCCGAGAATAAGGTACAGCCATTTACAGTGGTAGGTCTAGTGTCGTGGCAAGGGGGACACAACGTCTCGTTCCCTCCATTCTCGTTCCATCTCGACGTTGTGTCGAATGTAGTGACATAAGGGGTCCCATTTAAAAGCGCCTTGAACCAGACCGTGTTACGTGGCTGGGGCTATCTAAACACTATGAAATGGGTCTAGGAAGGCGATCTTTCCTGATCCTATTCTTTCAGGGGGAAAAGACCCTGCGGAGACCACCTCTTGTACAGGCTAGGGGGAGACATGTGGGAGTGGCGGCTACCTGATGAGGGAGGAGCTCTACAAACACAGCAACTGGGGCAGAGTGACTGCCCAAGGGAGAAGCGGGTCTGCTGTCAGGGGGACCGTAGCGTGGAAAATGCATCACAGGGAATTGCCTGAAGAGGTAATTAGGCCTGTGGAGCCCTACACCAGTACAGAGCATTTGCGGCTCGTAGTAGGTCTGGTCGCAAATTCCTCTACTGAATTCACAGGCCAGAGGCTAGGGAGAAAGAACACCAAGAAAAGAGAGCTTAGTGGCTAACCTGGGAGAGAGAGCATACATTGATCAGTTTGGTGAAGGGCGCTAGGTGCAAGCAGAACACCCAGTCGGCTGTTCTGTATTAACGAGTTCTACATGCTCGGACCTGACAAAACACAGGACGAGACCGACTCAACCCTGAGAATGTAGAATCTTGCAAAGGTATTGGGTGTTGCCCAGCACGCTGCTCTGCAGATGTCTGCTAGGGAGGTGCTGTTGGCCAGTGCCCACGAGGATGCCACACTTCTCGTCGAGTGTGCTCAAACCTGCAAGGGGGCGGGCATCGCCTGGATCTGGTAGGCCAGAGAGATAGTGTCAATGACCAAGTGAGCTAACCTCTGTTTGGAGACGGAGTTCCCTTTCCTCCGTCCACCGAATCAGAAAAAGAGCTGCTGGACCGAACTCCAGGCAAGTGTCGCTGACAGAGAACGCTTGCAGGTCCCCAACCCTCTTGATGGAAGCTAGTGCAATCAGGAGGGCCTCCTTCAAGGAGTGGGCCTTTAGCTTAACTGAGTCAAGTGGCTCGAAGGGGGGTCTCTGAAGGCCCGAGAGGGCCACTGACAGATCCCAGAAGGCTTGGCCGGGGAGGGTTCAGCCTCCGGGCGCCACTAAGGAACTTGATAATCAAATCGTGCTTACCCAAGAACTTGACGTCCACTGTGTCATGGTGGGCCACGATAGCGGCTACATACACCTTCAATGTGGAGGGGGACAGCCTCCCCTCCAACCTCTCTTGCAGAAATGAAAGCACTGACTGAACTGCGCATCTCTGCGGGTCTTCAGACCAGGAAGAACACCAATTTGTGAACAAGCGTCACTTTAGGGTGTAAAGTTGCCTGGTAGAGGGAGCTCTGGCTTGGTTGATCATGTCTACGACCGCAGATGGTAAGTCCCTCAGATCTTCCGCGTCCCATCCAGGGGCCAGACATGGAGGTTCCAGTGGTCTGGGCATGGATGCCAGAGGGTGCCCCGTCCCTGGGAAAGAAGGTCCTTCCTCAGGGGAATTTGTCAGGGATGTGCTACAGCGAGGAGCGTGAGATCCGAGAACCAAGTCCGAGTGGGCCATTAAGGAGCCACTAAGGTGACTTGTTCCTCATCCTCTTTGATTTTGCACAGCACCAGTGCAAGAAGGCTCACTGGGGGAAATGTGTACTTGCGCAGCCCCCGGGGCCAGTTGTGAGGGGCCTCTGTCAGGCAGGACCAGAACAGGCAGTGGTAATTGTCTTGGGAGGCAAAGATATCCATCTATGAATCGCGTAGCCGAGTCGGATGGTCCTGGCCAGCCAAAGTGACAGGTTGGATAGCGAAAGCCATTCATCCAAGCTCCGTGTGAGGGGCACTAGAGGGACGATCGTTTTTGATGTACCGGGTGGGGCATCGCAGTTGGGGGGGCAGATAATAATGCGTTGGGAGGCAAAAGCATGTCCCGAGGCCTGGGTGCTGAGAAAAGCATCAAAGCACTTACCTTGCTCCGCGCAACCGGCAGGGGGCGGGTTAGAGACTGGAGAGGCGACAATGTGGGTACCGCAGCCTGAAGGAGGTGCGGCAAAAGAAAATAAGGAAAATAAAGATTTTCCTCCCGACCCTCCACCAGGGGACTGAGTGGTCCTGATACCAGCTCCGGAGAAAACATCTGACTGCCCGGGTCTTCCATCTCAAGAGCACTTAGGAGCTTTCCGGGTCCTAGAAGGGGTCCTGGATACAGGGGCGTACGCCACCTACAGGGCGCACGAAGCTGGGGCTGAAAGCTGGGCCCGAGTTGAGGAGGAGCTGCCTGTTGTTTGGATGCAGTTGGACGTCCTCGGCGGGCAGATGGGGTGCGGGCTACTCTGGGGCGCACCACGGCATGATGTGAGAGCCTCCGTCTGCCTCTTTGTTGCCGAAAACTGCTGAGCAAAATCATCGATGGTGTCACCGAAGAGGCCAAGCTGGGAGACGGGGGGCGTTGAGAAAGCAGGCCTTGTCCACATTGCGCATCTCGATCATGTTCAGCCAAAGGTGGCTTTCCTTGACCACAAGGGTGGCCATCGCCCACCCATGTGCCTGCGCTGTGACCTTCGTGGCTCTGAGAGTGAGGTCGGTGGCAGAGCGCAGTTCCTGCAGTGTTGGGAATTCCCAGGTGCAGTTCTTTAAGTGCCTTGGCTTGGTGGACCTGCAGGAGAGCCTTGGCATGCAGGGCGGAGGCTTGTCCGGTGGCTCTGTAGGCTTTCGAGGACAGTGACAACATCATCCTACAGGCCTTGGAGGGGTGTACCGGGCGATCCCTCCCACCCGGCTGCGTTCTCGGGCACCGGTGGATCACAACCGCTCTGTCCACCTGGGGGACCACCGTGTACTCGTGGGCCGCCCCACTGTCAAGGGTAGTGAGAGCAGACGAGTGAGGAGTCCGGTTCTGGGCAGTAAAAGGTGCCCTCAGCGACCTTGTCAACGCGTCATGCACATCCAGGAAAAGCTGGGAGCGACGCCCTGACCCGAGGTACCAATTGTCAAGCCGTGAAGACTGCAGGGAGGACAGAGGGTTCCAGTCCAAGCCCACGCTCCAAGCGGCCCAGGCAAGCATGTCGGCCATCTGTGCATCGACCCGAAGGTGGCAGCCCAGTCGAGTCCTCTGCATCAGATGCCTGAACGCTCTCCGATGCAGCGGCGACTTCATCATCCAATTCTGTGGGCTCAAGGGAGAACGTGGGCTGGCCGTGAGTCGAGCCGCACTCACCTCAAGCCCAGACGGAAGCAAGCGAGCATGCCGGGAGAGGGTGGTTCGTGGGGATTTTCCCGGCGAAACCGGGGCTGATACCATCCCCAAATCGCCTCCACCGCCAGCCGGGTCGTCCTCAAACCTGTGGGAAGACGGAGTGACGTGGGGGATGGCTGCAGTGGCATTCACTTTGAGAAACGAAAGCCGCGATCGCAACGCTGCCATGATAATATTCTTGCAGTGAGTACATGAACCATCCACAAACGTTGCCTCAGTGTGTTCGCTACCCAGGCACACAAGGCAGTGTCTATGACTGTCAGTCTTGGAGAGATATCGACCGCATCCAGGAACTACACAGAGGCGTAATGGCATATTTAAAAAGACGCGTCCTGAAAATGATGTTCAACGCCTGCTGTGTATTGTTCGTTTGTGAGTGAAAATAAACTCTTTTAGAGGGAAAATACTCTTTTAGGAGAGAACACTCAGACAGAAGCGCTGTCAAAGCACCCAGGGGCTTGGACTCACAGCATGCAGAGAGAAAGCCTTTGGTAATGTGCCACAGATCCAACAGCAGTGCTTTGCCAACAGAGGTGAGTGGAACAGTAGTGAACTTCAGCTTGCTGCTGCACAACCACTCTGCTCCGAAGAAAAAATCTGACTGACAGACGCACACTCGCTTCCCTTTATACTCATATGTCCAGGGCGGGACATGCAAATTCTGTCTGCCAATTTCTCATTGGCCTTTTCTCAAGTTCAGAGAAGTTCACAAGGCTCTCAAGAAAGACATCTTGTGTCACTGTATACATTCTACGCAACGTTGAGTGAGTGGCAGAAGGGGAAAATAAATTATTTCAATCCTCATGTTACAACACTTACAAAAATGTATCATGGATTTACTGTAGTAACACTAACTGTACTGTATAACCTATGGTAGTTGTGGCAGAAAAACTTTCTAAATGTATTTAGACTGCTGATTTTTCATTACAAAAATGCCACAGTACTTTATATAGAAACCATAGTTACTAACCATGGTAGTGAGGAGCCATGCATGGTTTTACCTATGGTTACCATGAACTATTACAAATATCCTTGTTAAAACTATGTATACTATGGAAGGTCTATGGTGCATTTTCATAATTATGGACCAAGCTATCAGTTTCCCATCTGTGTAAAATCTGTACTCTTGTAATGCTCTCTAAATGTAGGAAAATGTAAGTTGCTTTATTTGCATTCAGAATTTCCAAGACATGACTGTGAAAGGAATCTGTAAAGAAAATCCAACTTAGTCATACTGTCAGAATATTTCAATTTAGCCTTCTAAAAATTAGGTGCTTATTTTTTCCACAGATGTTACTGTTGTTAATATCATAATTTTCATCTGCACCCCAACCTGAAAATCAATGCTGTACTGTCAAATGTGCATTTCAATGCACATAACATGTCATATTATTTGCACAAGTGCTACCAAAGCAGGTGCTGATGTCACATTTTCAATGGGCCCTTTGAGGGCACAAATAAACCCTGAAGTGGCCCAAGCTGAAATTGAGTTTGACACCCCTGTTTTTAATCTTGCTGAAAGAAATCAGGGAAACACTGCTATCCATTCTACCCTAAAAATCCAAAATACAGTAACTAAGCCAACACTGAAAATGAGAAAAATGTCTTCAAGGTTTTTGGATCGTCCAGCTAAATGAGGATTATGCATTTCAGTATTTTCTCTGAATCTGGGATTGTTGAGCCAAACCCATCTATCATTGTAAAGATCTGATTTCGGTCACAACTCCATTTGACAATGTATAGTTACTGGTTTTTGGCTTTGTAGCTTATTGGCTGATGCTGATAATCTGAAAATGGTCAAATATCAGACAATTCATTGCTCTGGCCAATACATCTGCCTTTCATTTGTCTGGTCCACATTGTAGCATATTCTGGGCAATAACTGCTTCATTACACAGTAGATCCACCACAAGTAAAGTGATCAACCACAGTTTGAATTGTTCTAATGTTCCGTTTAATCCTGAAGAGCCACCTCGATCATTAAAATCTTTTTTTAAAACAATAATTGTAATAAGATTTCTCATCTCTGCAAACTCTTGTGCTGTGAAGAAAATTTCTCTCAGACACATGTTCAGCTTCAGCGGCCACTCAGAGGCCACTGTTAGATGAAGTCAAGGGGCAAATGAGTCATTAGCACATACTTGCACCGATGGTGACACGGATGGCCACTGCAACAGAGCACACAAGCTTTTGAAGATCTCACTCACAATAAGGACAAAAGATCCTCAATTGACAATATAAAGAGACTGATAGAGTGCTTTTAACAGATCCAAGCAATAACAACACTAGAGGTTTCAAGTTAAAAGCTCTTTGATGATTGTTATGATGATTATGATGTTGGCCTTAAAAGACTTTACAGTATGTATTAATAAATACACAGAACATCAATAAGCTGCACAACAAAAGCCTTCATTAGCCAACTAACAAAGGACAATTGCTTCTATGTGAACTTCTGCAGTTAATCCAGGATGAAATTCAAAGACATTAGTCATTAATCTTACAGTTCATACAAAATCTTTGCTCAAACACTGGCCCTTAACACTTACTTAGTTTACTCATTTTAAACCTTGACTTGCACCTCACATAAATAACTAATATTGGCATTATATTCATGTTGCTTAGCCAGAGGGGAACTGCCCCCCACAGTGAATCTGATTTCTCCCAAGGTTATTTTTCTCCTAAATTTTATGGAGTTTTGTATTCCTTGCCAAAGGCAACTTCAGCTTGCTCACTGGGTTTCTAAATACAATTATTATTTAATTATTTATTTTTATACACACTTCTTAATGATATTTAATCAAACTACACAATGATGACTCTAAGACTTTATAGATATTACAGTTTTATTTTCTGTTAAAGCATGATTTTCTGTAAAGATGCTTTGAAACTATGTTTGTTGTGAAAGGCGCTATACAAATAAAAATGACTTGACCTAGGTGAATACTCTCTCATATCAGTCCTTGAATGGTTTCTTCAATTAAATACTTTCATAGTGCTTATAAATACATACAGAGGTAGTCAGAAATGCATATAACCACATAGCATTTGAGGTTAGTTACTTCATGAAATTTTGTGTCCACTTGTGACCAAATCACCCAGAATGGATGCTAATTCCAGGTGTAAACAGAGCCTGCTTGTTCTCTGACATTTTTTATTTTATTTTTTTTTTTTTGCCATTGCACAACTCTGCAAAATCCGCCATCAAACAGCCACCCACCTCTGGAGTGGCATACGTTTATTATTATCTTGTGTGACTGTTTTTTCTAACAGACTCTGTTTTTAGCCAGAGGTAAGACTGATAGTCCTGAATTACATGCTAGATTGCTCTGAAACTGGGCTAAGCTTTGGTTTTCACCTTTTTTGTAACATTCGGATGAGGCATGTTTTGTCTTAAGTTGATGGTGATTAAGGACCAGTGTGTTTTCTCAGTAAACCAACATTCACATAAACGTTGACTTGGCAAAACACAATTGTGCCGTCTTGCTCAGGCCTGGACAATTCTGCTGTCATGAAGGGTGAGAGCCCGACTGAACAAGAAGATCCTAATGACGCAGAACTGGAATGGCCATAAACTTAATTAGCCATTACCTTGACATGCACTTTGCTGAATCTTTGAACTCAGTTGTTAAGAGATGTTCAGGCACTATTAAGTGTCATTTAGTGATTATTCGCAGCTGAACCCTAGCCTTGAATGTTTCATTCTCCTGTAGAGACTTTGAACAGGGAAACACTAAGCAAAATGTGTTTTAGATTACACCATTAAATGCAAGAGTATTAATATTGAACTTTAAGACACTAGTTACCCTCAATATAACACTCATTAGTAATTGTGTTAAAGGAATAGTTCGCCCAAACAGTATGCTGTTAGTTTTTTTATGGAACACAGGAGAATTTTTGAAGAATCATTATGCAACTTTTTTCCACACAGTGAAAATTCATGGTGACCAAGCTGCAAAAAGGAAAAAACATTGTAAAAGTACAATAAAGCAGTGCATACAACATATGCTAAATATGGAGTCATCTGAAGCCATATGATAGATCTGAGTGAGGACCATACTGAAATGTAAAAAAAACAAAAAAACAATTGCGTTTTTGCATAAAGATTCTTCAAAAGTTCTCCTTTTGTTTTCTGTGGAAAAAAAATAAAAACAGAATATGGGTTTCAAATGACACGAGAGTGAGATGATAATGAGAGAATTGTAATTTTTTGGGTAAACTCTCAGTATTTCTTTTACTCATTTAAAAAGTTGTACTCCTTACGAAGTGAAGGGTAATTTTTAAATATTTCATTTGTTATTGTATTTACTGCCCTGTTACTGGACACTTTTACTCATGGATTAAATTGATCATGCCTGAAAGTGAATAGTGAATTCCTACAATAGCATGTGAAACGTAAAACTATTGCATTTAAATGGTTCTGCATCCAGGCCCCTAGGTGTCAGTGTGAGTACAAAACAAAATGCATAACAAATGACTGAGTGCACCTTTAAGTACACTGTACTGAAAATGAGGAAACCTTCCATTCGTCATTTGACAACATTTTGCAAAATATAGTGCGAACAGAAGGAATCTCAAACCTTGCAAAAATCACACAAGTAGCACAGCTACTTGGCTGAAAAACATTTTACATAAAAGTTTATGAGACCAAATTCATGAAGCTCTATGTGTAAATTATTAACCAAATGAACACAATGGAAAATAAGCTTGATAAAAAAAATTGCAAGCCAGACTACAGAAAACAGTATTCATAACAACATTGTTAGTGTATTAGTGCAATACTCAATAATGTGTCATCATTAACAGCTTGAGAATTGCATCATAAAGAGTTTGTATTCCATTAATCTCAGGGGTTTCTCCTTGAGGGAGGCAGACACAGAATAATACTGAGACTGTCTTAAGATGCTTCACAAACCTCGAAATGAGGTGAAAGTAAACATTGATAGTGTAAATGTTGAAATTAACAATGCTATCATCTACACACAGACTTCTCTACTCTCTAAACACTGTCACGTAGAGTGAGGTATTAGTTTGAATTTGAAGGCTTTTCAGGTTTTAGAATGGCTGACAAAGTTCAAATGGACCTGTCTGATACATAAGAGGACTATGGGAATATGTGTCTCAAGCATTTCACTTTTTACATTTGTCTATATGTGCCTATATGTCTTCATTTTACCTTATAATGGAACTTTTTATTTCTAGTTACGTGATTCATGAACTACACTGGATTTTATAGGGATGGTTCACCCAAAAATTACATTTCTGCTATTATTTACTTATCCTCATGTGATTCTAAAGCTGTATGCTGTTATATGGACTACTTTTAGGGTAATTTTTCATATAGATTGACAACTATGGTCATGGTAAACTGTGGTTGAATGGCAAAGAGCTGCATATAGATTATTTAAATTGTTTAATATCAATTTACAACCACAACCCCTTCAAGCAATTAGAAACTGACAGTTATCTTGTAAGCTTAGGGTAACTGTGGGAGGCATGTGCAGATCTGATCTCAGCAGATGCTGGTTGTGCACGCTCCTTTCATAACTGAGGAAAAAGCTCTTCTAAGGAGACTGTCTAAGCAGAGGTGACACTAATGGGACTTTTCCACTGCATGGTACAACTCGATTCAACTCGACTCTGCTCACTTTTTGGGGGTTTTCCACAGTGGATAGTACCTGGTACCTGATACTTTTTTTAGTACCACCTCGGTCGAGGTTCCAAGCGAGCCGATACTAAATGTGACGTCAAAATCCTGCAGATCACTGATTGGTCAGGGAGAATTGTCACTACCAGCTTCACTGGATTTCCGACACGCGACATCAACTCGCTAGTTTTAAAGTTAGCAACAGCGATAACAGCATAATTTGATCATGGGACTTTCGAAATGATAAAAAAGAAATGGCTGTGTGCAAAACCACACCATGGTCAATAAACAAAGTGCAGACTTTCCACTCGTTAGTGATGAGCGAAACAAAAAGTCTCTCAGTAAGTGTCTCAGCTTTTGGCCGCAAACGGCTATGTGGAGTCCACGATGGAGGATGGTACGTTAACTCTATATTCTGCTTGAAAGCTTCACTTTATTTAGTTGACCAGCTACTGGAAAGCTTGCTTCTAAAACAACCAGGCCAATTTAACTGTTACACTTGTGTAAAATCACCATGCAATGACTGCTATATGCAGCACAATAAGCTAGTAGCTAACAGCTAGTGGTCGTGTTATTGTTTTGGTCAGTTTGTGTCATGTTTAAGATGATGTCACGGCAGTAGAGGCGGTGCAACTATGACGACCAGCCTATAATCCCACCCACATTGAGATATCACTAAACTGCAGTGGAACTGCAAGATTGGAAATGTAAAGCGAGTAGAGTTGAGGTGAGTCGAACCATAACGTGCAGTGTAAAAGTGCCTTTATAGCCAGTGGGCCCTAAAGGTGATGAAGGTAAACCTAGAATTGATTTGGTTTGGCAGTGGATGTTCAAGTGTCTGCAACTGTCTACATTCTCTGGTGAAGTCTTTGGTCAGGCGATTAATCTGTCTGTGCCACTCTCATCAAAGTCTCATTTGGGCTAAAATGTTTACTCAAGGAGTAATGCATGCTCTCATTAATCGAATGCCTGGACTAGGTCCACCGGGCCCCTGATCATTACTCATGGAGGTAGAGAGTTTGAAGGGGCCAAGCAAACAAACCCATTTAAGCAACACCTCTTGAATGCAAACCTGGAGCACTTTGACACTAACAAACTCAGGGCTGTAGGTAAGGAGGTCAGAGGGGTTAAACTAACTCAGAGAGGTCACTCCAAATCATGCTGTTACCTATACAGGATTTCACTGCAAAACAATCAAATTGAGACATTTGCTATGTCCCAAACAACACACTATACACTCTGCACTTACAAAATATACTATGCACTAGGGGTGTCCATGGTTAACCGATTAACCGATTAACCGTTAAAAATTGCGTAACCGAGTGAAACATTTTGCTCGGTTAAGTGGCGTCAATGGCGTGCATTGAATTTAGTTGTAATACATTTTTGCACCACCAGAGACTGCCAGAGCGCTCCCAGACATTTGTAATGTCCACAAGTAGTAGTCTTGACCAGTTTTCTAATATGAAATCAAATCCTTAACAAAAAAACAGGGCTATTCTGGTGGGTGCGGTGACGCGCTCATGTAAGGGTGGCGGCGTGGCGCTGCCAATAAAGCTCCTAAAATCTGTCACAAAGAACCGGCAAAAGTAATGATTATGAATATGTAAAATATAGCAAGGAGATATTTTAATTATTTATTAATAAACAAGTCTTTTCTTTGTCCGTGTCATTTGCAAAGATGAAGTTGACGATGCTGACTTGCGGTCTTCGCAGTAACGCACCAGAGAGAAATGCACATGTCTTACGGATTACATAAGCAGAGAGCAGTCTGTGTCTGTTTTCTTTAGTTTTGAATTATTTGTGAGGCAAGGCTACCTTATACACTGAGTTTCGGTTCATTTATGAGACGAGCTCCAGTTCACGCGCTGGCGCCTCCGCTTCGTGATTATATCGTCTGCTATATTTAATTCTTATTTATTAAATCCAGGCAATTGGTTGATGAAACATTGATTAAAATTAAGACACAATTAATACAAAACGAAATTCACTTTAAAGAAAGGTTTTGTGCTTTCTGTTTGATGTCTCTGTGGAAGTTTTAAAGCATCTTTCAGTGCCGCTTTCAGAGCGCTCACGTCCGTAACATTGTGTTTTCCTCGTATGCGAACTGAAATGAATATCAGTTCATGGATTGTGTGTGTAGGCTATAAGAGAGAAAGAGAAAATGCCAGTATTTCATTGAGACTTGAGATTAAATAAACGGCTTAAGTATTGTAGATCTTGTAGTATTAATTTTCACATGCAGTTACACATTGTCGGTTAAAAACAAGAAAGTGGCTGGTAAAAACATTGAGTGGCTGGTAGATTTTGAAATCCACAGTGGCCGGTGGACAAAAAAGTTAATTTCCATCCCTGGCGCACACTATGGTTAACCGAGTATTAACCGTTAAGGGCCTCGGTTAACGGTTAATGAAAAACTTGAAAACGTGCAGCCCTACTATGCACTCAGCCATTTAGTGTATGAATTGTCAAAGTGTAGTATTGTCTGAAAAGGGACACAACGTTTTTTTAATACACGGAAGTGTTCGCTGTTTAACAGTTGGCGGAATGTCGTTTCAAGACCATGTGATCTGTTGCCGCTAGTTTTAGCACACAATCCAACCTCAATTCAACACTTGTATCTTAAACAACGTACATATTCACTCAGCTTCAGGTGATGGTAAAGCATTCAACTCACATTTGTAAGGTGCTGTATCCACTGAAGTTTTGCTTGCTGCTACATTCTTCATTATTTACAATAGTTTTGTTAGACCAGCAGTGCAGCCAGGTAACTCCGCCCCTTCCGCTATGTATGGCAAACTGCGTGTGCTGGGTGCATGAAGTCTCCAACATTTTACATTCCAGATGCATCATCCGAATGCTTACACTTCTTTTTTTGCTGCAATTTCAGCGTTAATATACTACTCGCACTACAAAATGACATAGAAGAGTGCAGAAGTAAGGAATGATCCCAATCACATGTTGCAAGCATCACTTTTGCTATTGCTCATACTTTAATATAGGGATTTGAACAAACCCCTCACCATTATATACAGTATTAAACTTGATGCACAACTAATTTTTTGCTACATACATGAATGATAGCTCAGATTAACATGTTTTATTTTTGTTTTGTTTTTTGAAGAAAGATGTGTAACTACTTTTCTCAGCAAACAGATTTACGATATAGAAATCCCATAGATCTACATTGAAGAAGGGACCTGAGCAATATTTTAAAACCGCAATATTTTAGAGCATGTGCACATCCAGAACACCTTAGCAACTGCATTGCAACAAACCAAAATACCCCAGTAAAAACACAGGAATAAAGTAAAAACACTCATAAAACCTTAGCAACTGCATAGAAACCACCCAAAGTACCCTAGCAACAAAATACAGTTGAAGTCAGAAGTTTGCATACACTTAGGTTGAAATCATTAAAACTAATTTTTAAACTTAAATTCTTAATTAGCTATCAATAGTTTTGGCAAGTAATTTGGGACATCTAGTTTGTGTATTACACAAGTAATTTTTCCAACAATTGTTTACAGACAGATTGTTTCACTTTTAATTTACAATATCACAATTCTAGTGGGTCAGAAATTTACATACACTAAGTTAACTGTGACTTTAAGCAGTTTGTAAATTCCAGAAAATAATGTCAATCCTTTAGACAATGAGCCAAATAGCTTCTGATAGGAGGATGGACTGAATTGGAGGTGTACCTGTTGATGTATTTTAAGGCCTACCTTCAAATTCAATGCCTCTTTGCTTGACATCATGGGAAAATAAAAATAAAAATCAGCCAAGACCTCAGAAAAACAAAATGGTGGACCTCCACAAGTCTGGTTTATCCTTGGGAGCAATTTCCAAATGCCTGAAAGTACCATGTTCATCTGTACAAACAATAGTATGCAAGTATAAACACCATGGGACCGCACAGCCATCATACCGCTCAGGAAGGAGATACATTCTGTCTCCTAGAGATGAACATAGTTTGGTGTGAAAAGTGCAAATCAATCATAGAACAACAACAAAGGACCTTGTGAATTTACTGGAGGAAAAAGGTAGACAAGTATCTATCTCAGTATCTCAGTAAAACGAGTCCAATATCGACATAACTTGAAAGTTTTCTCAGCAAGGAAGAAGCCACTGCTCCAAAACCACCATAAAAAAGCCAGACTACAGTTTGAAAGAGCATATGGAGTCAAAGATCGTACTTTTTGGAGAAATTTTTTTGGAGGGACTGGTGCACTTCACAAAATAGATGGCATCATGAGGAAGGAAAATTATGTGTATATATAGAAGCAACATCTCAAGACGTCAGCCAGGAAGTTAAAGCTTGGTCGCAAATGGGTCTTCCAAATGGACAATGACCCCAAGCATACCTACAGAGCTGTGGCAAAATGGCTTAAGGACAACAAAGTCAAGGTATTGGAGTGGCCCTGATCACAAGCTGATAACAAATCTGTGGGCATAACTGAAAAAGCATCAAGGAGGCCTACAAACCTGACTCAGTTATACCAGTTCTGTCTGGAGGACAATTGGGCCAAAATTCTTATTATAAAACTTATTGTGAGAATCTCGTGGAAGGTTACCCAAAATGTTTGACCCAAGTTAAACAATTTAAAGGCAATGATAATAAATTCTAACAAAGTGTATGTAAACGTCTGACCCACTTGGAATGTGATGAAAGAAATAAAAGCTGAAATAAATAATTATCTCTACTATTATTCTGACTTTTCACATTCTTAAAATAAAGTAGTGATCCTAACTGACCTAAGACAGGGAATGTTTTCTATGATTAAATGTCAGGAATTGTGAAAAAATGTGTTTAAATATATTTGGCTAAGAGGTATGTAAACTTCTGACTTCAACTGTAGTAACACAGTAAAAAAACACTCAGGAAACCTTAGCAACCACCCTGGCAGCCACCCAAAACATGCTAGCAACCACCCACCCTTACAACCACATCATAGCACAGTAAAATAAAAAACACAAAAACTAAGAACACCTTAGTCACCACATAGCAACACCCTGGCAATCAGCCAGAAGACAAAAGCAACTGCATAGCAACCCCCAGAACACCCTAGCAACAAGGATGGCGTTTGCATATGGCAGAGTATGCCAGTTGCCATACCCAAGCATGCAGGTTAATCCAGGCAAATATACACCTCATTAAGATGCTCACTGAAGATAATTATTTATACAACTTAAATCTGAACATGATATCAGCAGATAGGGTCTGTCTATAGCAATGTTTTATGGTAATGGGAGGTTACTGATGAGTTTAAATCCGTATAATCAAGTCAGGCTGCAGAAATTGCAATCAGCAGCTTTAAAAATTATATTTTAAATAGCCTCCTCCAAAATCCCAGTTTAGCCCCTGGCCATATCCATTTTTTTTTTTTTTTTTTTGTGAAACACTGCCACTGCCTAGCAACCACCCAGAACACCCTGGCAGCCACATAGGAACCACCCAGAATACCTTAGCAACCAAATAGTAACACAGTAGGTAGTACACTCATAACCACTTAGCCATCACATAGCAACACCCTGGCAACCACCCAGAAGACAAAAACAACTTTATAGCAACCCCCCAGAACAGCCTAGCAACAAGGATGGTATTTACGTATGGCAGATTAACTTAAAAGAAATCAATTATCGCTGTCAGCTGTTGAACATGATGCTGTATTTTAGAAAGGGACCCAGTAACAGAACCTCCTAAAACATGCACACAAAAGTGCTAAAATTCTGCTAAAAAACTACTTTTATTAAATACATTAACATAATGTGAATTAAGGCGGCATCTCAGATTCGTCCTCTGCCACCTGGATTGAGGCGAGTCACTATGCCACCATGAGGATTTAGAGTGCACTGGGATTTGGGCATTCCAAAATGGGGAGAAAAGGGGAGCAAAAAAAAACCCCTTGGCAGGGTGGGTTAACGATATAATTGGATATCGCAATATTTTTAAGGCGATTATCCTTAAAATGTTGTTTTACATATCGCCCAGCCCAAAAGGGGTGTGAACGTTTTCATGAAACAAATGTAAAATTAAATAATTTTATGGAGACCCGCACAAACACATGTACTCAATTCCAAATTACAACATATTACCTATTGTTGCATATTTGTTTTCTTTTTGTTTTTTGAAAATAGTAAATTATTTGTTTGTGCTATGGCTCTTTCGAAAAAATTGTCTCCTTGGTGAAATTTTTTTCCAGTCCACTGTTCTAAAATATGCAAAATAGCAATAATAAAGAATGAGAAGGTGTGCCCAACTTTGACTGGTCATGTACAGTACATTGAGTTGGTATTTTGGACAGTAGTCCTAAGCATTTCTTTGGGGCTCAAAAACAGCAGTTAATTAGGTCATTATTTTCAAAGACAAGTTTGTGGTGGCACCTGTAGAACAGAAAGCTTCTCTAAGCTTTTGAAAATCATAAAGCCAAAGAATACGGTTGCAAGAAAAATTCCCCAGATCCCTCAATTTAGCTGACTGCAGAGGAATGCTTTGTCCCCATTCAGCTCGGCCTATCATACAAACTGAATCGGAAGGTGAAGAGGTCACAGAGAAGAAAAGAATGTGAGGGTCTGCAAGATGGGTTATTTAGTGGCTTTAGAAAAGCCTCTTCTCCACGCTCTCAATGAAATGCATTCCTCTCTGGTAGCAGTGTTATCGTCCCACTGTTGGTACCAACGTGTGGGCTCTTAAAAGGGTTATAGCTTCCATTTTTTTGCAATGGTCTAGAAAGAAGACACAAAATTCTGCTTGCAATAAGTTTTGCATCCCTTTTCTTTCCTCACCATCTTTAGACATTCATGTCTCAATGCCCTCTGGAGGCTGAAAGTCAATCAGAGAGATTCCTGGGTGTTCATGAGTTCCTCGGCTCATACCAGTGGTGGGGTTAGAGTTCAAAGGCGTCTCCGGGGTGTGCATCTGCAGTGCCGCGCGACTCTTGTTGCAGCAGCCGTCAAAGCGACTAGCCAGCCGCATCCTAATGTGTATTATCAAGACAAAGCGTGAGAGGAGGGTCTGGATGGGGACTGGGCTTTGATTTGTCTGAGATTATGGGCGTGATGAAATCAGGCCTGAATATACTCAGTTTCACATTTTCTATATCATTTACCAAGCTCTAAATGGAGTGCTTTTGTTCCAGGAGACTGACGCCTGGGATGAAAAGGCGATACACTGAAAGAGGGGTGTCGAGGGGTGGGCTACCCGGCTGACCGGAGATGCTCTTTTCAGGTTCTCTTCAGCTGATGTGGGCCAATGTGGATCAAAGAGGTGGATCCTTCAGGGCCCCATTCCTCTTCAAATCTGTGTCAAGATGATGAAAAGTGCATGTGACTTCAAGTAGTTAAACAAAAATGTATGTCATCGTTTAATAACCCTCAAGTTGTTCCAAAACTGTTATGACTTACTTTCTTCCATGGAACACGAGAGAACATTTTAAGAATGATGCTGCTCTTTTCCATACTTTGAAAGTGAATGCTGACTGAGGCTGTCAGTACATAACTTTCTGGATAAAATCTCCTTTTTTTTTTAATGCTGCGTTGTAACCAGGAAGTATGAATCAGTGACAATCATGATTCGGAGGTTGCATTATTCCCTCTAACATTAAATTCTTACTCCACTAATGGTTAGGTTTAGGTTTGGGTTGGGCTTAGAGTTTATAAAATATGCATTCCTCTTCATTGTATTACAGCCTGTACAGCTGAAAACATCAAGCTTCACAGCTCGCTTTTAGCGCCCCTCCCTGGACATTACACCTGGAAAATGGAGCTCACACATGCCCATACGCCCAGAAACAGTCACTACTTTGGCCACTGGGGGCAATATTTCTAATTTTGGTAAGCACGGGTCAATTTCGGTTAAAGAAAAGTCAGCCTTTGTCTCCGATTTCACTGTTAAATCAGTCTGTATATGAATGTGGAAAATCTGCTTACATACTGATACATACTTCAGATCTAGTAAGAATAGCATGTTAGTATTCTATTTTGAACAAAAGTAAAGTCCTCTTCATTTTTAACCCCTCAAATACACCCAACTGATTCCGTGATGAAAATCGAATTGTCCTGTAGTAAATATTGTTCAACTCTCATGACCCAGTAGGTGATAAATAACCTCACAGGTTAACCACGTTTGAAATGCAGCAGAGTTTTCCTGACATTACCATTATGTTATCAGCATTCTCTGCCTTGGTTAAGAACTTCTGATGGTACTTGTTTTGTAAAGGAATAGCCAAGCGTATATAACTATACTGTTAGAACCTATTGAATCAAGTCTGAGAGGTGTTTGAATAGTGGAGGTTTGATGTAAACATGAACACTTGTGGAAGATTATGTCACGCAGGCAGGGTTTTGTGTGGGCCGATACATGTTTAAATGATAATCATTAGGACTGACAAGAAAAAACAGGTTCACCTACTCATGTTTATTTAAGTAATTAAGGGATTTTTAAAGAAATACAGTGGTGGCCAAATGTTTCAGGCAATTACAAGGCAACTGAAGCCCAATCAATTTGTCAGCTAAAATTTAAACTGGTTCAGACTGTGTGAATTCCAGCTGTTGAGATGATATCAGTGTTAAACTACAACTGTTGACGTTCTTCAAAAATATTTACAAAATTTCCAGATGTTTAGTTGAGTGAATGCAAATCACATTTAGACACTGCTGTAGTTTCCAGTACATCATATCATGATGGATTTGAGATAATCCAATAAATCAAAGGCAAAGACAGGCCACTTCAAATTATCCAGCAGGCACATGATGTTGACTTTTGTACATGGTAATTCTGAAAGAGGATTGGTGTCTCATTCAAAAATTCCTTAATGTTTAAAGAACTTAAGATTTGTTAAACTAAAATGAATATTTCATTTTTAATTATTCTTAATAAATGTAATTATTACTTGATGACAACATTTACTAAGTGACGAGACAACTGAATTTATGATCTAATGTTGTGATATGCTGTAGGTTTAACACTTGGACATCGATCAGGCTTTCAAGCGAGTGTCTGGCGCTATCTAGTGGTGAAAAACAGCTGAGCATGTGAAGGATGTGGTCTGCGTTTCATTTAAGGATGTTTAACTTTAGCCACTTTTAACACCGTGGACATAGAAAGTAAAGTCTCGTTAAAACATTGTTCAGCCTCTCGCTGTCTACTAACAATGTCCAACAATGTATGAACATGCTTGCATCACAAGAGCATTAACCTATGACATTTTTGTCATTTTGTTTCCTTCTAAAAGTCAAAGAAATTCCCACAACAGTGTCATTTCCAGCACATCACAAATTATTTTATGGAATCCCGTGTTGGAAATGACGCTGAGGAAAATTACATTAACGTTTTGAAAATGCCCGACTCCTTTGTTGACTCTTGGCTAAGGCTAATTTAATTGCTAACCTTTTGATATAACAAAAATACACACAATTAAAACAATTTACACGTTTTGCATAATTATAGTTTAGTTGTAAATTACGCCTAAATATTCTGTTTACAAGTGATACTTGCATTGACTATAATTTGTTGTTATCTCGCAAACACACACTTCACTGCTACATTGGTCAAACTGCTCTGGTTAATAGGCCTACACTAATTTATGAAATAAAATAATGATAACACTGTAACAATAACCTGTTTTTTTATTTTCATAACAAAATTTAATCTAATTGAAATGATAATTAATTATTATTAAATTAATTAAACAATTTTATTTATTAAAATATTTAGGTTATATATTTAATTTTATTAAAGATTACTCAATTCAGTTTGATGGAATTTTGTTATTAAATTGGAACGTGTAAATTTGAGTGTGGTGGAAATTATGCCACACATGGGACAGCCATAATTTGTTTTAACATTTATAGAATTCATTGAAAAACCAGGTCTGGGATAAGGCTAAAACAAAAATGTAGAATAAAGTAGCCTATGTAGCAGTAGTAAATACAGTACCAAAAATAAATTATAAAGGCATGGTAAAAAGTTTCCAAGTCAATGTATGTGACCATCATTGGATTTGATTAAAAAAATAAATAATAATCCAACCCCTGGAACATGATAGCACCCAGTGTTGAAGAAAAACTCTAAAATAAGCAATAGTGGCATTAAACTGACTTAGAACTATGCAACATTTTCTGTTTTATTATATTATTACTAATGTATTTATACTCGTTCTATATGGCTGCTTTCTTTTTAACCCCATTTTATTAATGTACCTTTAATTTCTCCTCATGCACTGTTCTTCAGACAGATATTCATCTTAAATCATTTTATCATAAGGTTTAAATGTTAACAGAATATTATGTTAATCTTATACTCACTGTTAGAATGTCATTTGTGCTTTTTGAATGTTATTGTGTGGAAGCTGTAGTTTTTACATGAAAATGAATCTGGAAAGTAATAAAAAAAAAAAAAAAAGGAATGAAAGCCAGATTAGTAATAGGAGTGGACCACCATTACTTTAACAATGGTTAAAATGAATCATTAATCACAACACACATCATTTCAGAGTTATTTCAAGTTCAGTGAGTCCTGGATGCATGTTTTTCCCCACCATGAAAATTAAGCTTATAGACTTTTCGAGTATTCAACAGGGTTTCTTGCAAATTATTTCTACTGACATTTTTAGATTTCACAATGTAGTTTAGATTTTCTTTATTGTTACAAATAATTATATATTCTAGTTTTTTTAGGCATTTTGGTTTAAAAACCTTTAGGCAGAGAGCTTATACTTATACCCACTGACTCGTCATTACTTTTTAGCTTTCTTTTTGACTTTTCTGATTTGTATTGCTCTAAGGATCCTCTGAGATGACTTGCTGGTCATGCATGAAAAGTCATCTCTTTGTCACATCTGTTTTTCTCCTCCACTCACAGAAAGCCAGTAAAATGACTTCACTCCCCATTTCTTTTGGGAGGGGTTTGCTTAACTTTTTAGATCATCTCTGAATGGAAACCAAAATAAGAATTATTTTGAATTATACCACTGCAAAATAACAGAAAAGTCTGAAGTACAAAGTGACAACTTACTAGTAATTCTGTGCACACTGCATAATAGCTTTAGTGTTCCTATTAAGTATTGCAAATTGACACAACGAAAAAAAATTAGATATTTAGTTTTTCTTCAAACAAACAATAATACAGAAAAAAAAATATGTCCCATAAAGTAATATAATCACAGGTAAAATACACACTGTAAAATGTTTTTACACAGAATTTGAGCCTATATGTATTTCTAGCAATGAAATTCAGTGATGGTAAATACATAGCACCATTTACATGAATTCAAAGGCAACACAACAAAACACTTTGTTTAATTATATGGCTATAAGAAAACATTTCAAGTCAACATCAACATCCCTTTGAGAATACACTATATTATGACATTTTTAAAAATATGATAATTGAAAAGGGTTATGATAAAATACAAAAAAAAAAAAAGATTGATGTTTCCTATTTCTCTCCACCTTCAGTAAAATCTTAAAAAGTCAGGGCCTGTATTGACATGTCATAGCATTAATATTTACAAAAAAAAAAAAAGCTATGTAAAAGTGATATAAATAGGCTCACCAGCCAAAGACACCCATTAGCGTCATGCACACTGTCTTCGCTGTATTGAGTCTTCATGAATTCTCAAATTCTTTGATCACATTGGTCTAAATAGTCAGCCCTGGAGGAGATGGCCATTTGGTCTGAGTCTGTAGGCTGAGTAACGTTCTCAATTCCAGAAAAATCCCTGAAGGATATACTCTTATTCTTTCTTCCTCAGGATAATGTAAATGAAACCGCTGATGAGTGTCAGAGGAAAGGCCAGCCAAGCCAGCACGAAGGCGTATCCATAACTTTCACTTTCATTTTTCCACTCTGGACTCATCACCGTGTAGATGATGGCCCCGCTCATCACAAACAGACCTGCAGGAGAAAGAGAGAGAGAGAGAGAGAGAGAGAGAGAGAGAGAGAGAGAGAGAGAGAGAGAGAGAATTAATTCAAACATGTAGCCTTTTTCAGAAGAAACCGTTGAGATGGGATCTAATGGATCAGCCAAAGCAACACTCACTGGCGAGGACCTGGAAGGCAGCCGTGAAAAAGAAGCGACCTCCCTTTACAAGGGTGAAGAGTTGGCATAGGAAGAAGATGAAGGAGATGAGGCAGAAGATGGTGGCAAGGATCATGAGAGCCTGAACTGCTTGCAGCCAATCTGACAAACACAGAGACAGATAAACATCTGACATCTTATAATTAAATTCTAATACTTTTGTTACTATTGCTCCTTTTCTACCTATTTACAGCTACTTTTATGTAATTTATTGCAATATAAAACACTTGTGATTGTGTTGTCAGTTTTTATGAAAATTAAACAAAAATAGTCTTGTTTTTATCACTGTCTAGTAGGCGATCAATTAGCATGATTGACATGTGTCAGAGCTGAAGCATGTAGCTAACAATTTCATCATGGCAGATAGGGTGGGTCAACTTCAAAAGTGTTACAACCAACCCATTCATGTGTTAAAATCTGCAAAGAGATTCCATAAATTGTCCATTTTAGTTAAAGTTATTCTAAATAAATGCTGCTTAAGCCTTGCTATTAGAGGTCGACCGAAATATCAGTTTCACTGATTAATCAGTGCCAATAATTGCTTTTTGGAACTAAAATCTGTTATCTGCTAAAATGATGCCTGTGGTTACAGTTTGTTTGTTTTTTTTAATCGAAAAACCCTTCATCTGGTAAATAAATAGACTTCAAAAGGCTTAATTTGGTGAATATTTACATATAGAGCATTGTTATAGAGCCAAGACTCACCATCACTCTTTATGGACTAATTCATGACTATTAATGCTAAATGTTTTAAAGTCAATTGACACAAAAAGACAACTGACTTTAGATGATGAATGATGATCTACTGTATATTAAATACTGCTCATGCAGTATTTATTGGCCCATTTGGCAAATTTTACTTTATAGTGTTTCTACTGTAATGCATTGTAGATGGTTGGTACAGTAAATGTTTTGTTTCCCTTGTCTGTTTATGTGTGCTGAAAGCACATACATTTCAAAATAAGAGTCCCCAGTGTAATTTGGGCTAGTTTATAATTGAAAGTCTCATGCTATACATTTTTTCTGGTTATTATTGGGATTTTGTTTGCAAAGAGGCATATGATATTATACTCATTTTGTCAAACTGTGTTAACATTTCATAAATTATTTTTTAATAAATATTATTATAACTTTTTCTCCCTATTTGGAATGCCCAATTCCCAATGCTCTCTAAGTCCTCGTGGTTGTATGTATATATATATATATATATATATATATATATATATATATATATACAGAGCGGTTATCTGATTCACCGTAGACTTTGTCAGTTCGATCCAGTCTGGCCATTCTCTGTTGACCTCTCTCATCAACAAGACCATTCTGATGGTTGATCTGAACATTAACTGAAGCTCCTGACCCGCATCTACTGCTGCCACATGATTGGCTGATTAGATAATTGCATGGATTGGTGCCAGATGGGCTGGTTTCAGTATTTCTGTAACTGCTGATTCTGAGTTTACTCAGAATGGTGCCAAAAACAAAAAACATCCAGTGAGCAGCAGTTCTGTGGACAGAAATGTCTTGTTGATGAGAGAGGTCAGTGGAGAATGGCCAGACTGGTTTGAACTGACAAAGTCTACAGTAACTCAGATAACCGCTCTGTACAATTGTGGTGAGAAGAATATCATCTCAGGATGCTATTCTAATACAATTATATTTTGATATAATATGAATCCTACACAATATTAGGCAGGTGGTTTTAATGTTATGACTTATTATTGTGTGTGTATATATATATATATATATATATATATATTTTTTTTTTTTTTTTTTTTTCTTCCAGAATTGGCTATTCTGGATTGTGTTCAATGTGAGCAACTGTGAGCAGTGTTGATGCGGCAAACAATGGGCACACAGAGGATACACTAATGGCAGTGCAATGTATATATGTCACAAAAAATTTATTGAATCATTAAACCGTTATACTCTCTCCATTTTATGTTGTTTTCATTTTGGCCACAGCAATTCATTCCTATTCTCAGCAATTGTTTAATCTCTTGTTTATCTGATGCTTACAGGTTTTTTTTCATGAAATTCATGCAAAAAATAATTTTTAACATTTCTCTTGCTTCCTTTTATTTAGAATACCTTTAGATATTTACATCATGGAAATATTTATTTAACAGACAAATGTACCTCTTTTGTGCCAGAAAATTGAAAAATATTACAACCCTGGTCTCCCTTACTGCTGCAAATTTGACAGATACACTTTAATGAAGTACACCCAGTCAGTTTGATATGCTGATTTTACAGTCAAAGTGCTATTATTATTTTTTTTCTCCCAAAAATGAAAATAATAATAAATGTCCAAATATTCCTGACACTGATAATAAAAAACTAAATACAAATAATTAACAGTAATAGAATATTACGCATTAAAATTACATTTTCATAGAGTTTGATTTATCTTACCAGCATTAGAAGTCCCATTGCATTTATAGCCTCCATTGGTATGTGTGCAGTCGTACCAGAGCTCATAACTTGTGTCTCCGTGTGTTCTCCAGGCCTGTTTTTTTTTTTTTTTTTTTTTTTCAGACACACCCATATGATTACAATTTCACATGAAACAAACTCCAGCTCAAACACAGTCACCAACAGACTCTAATTAAAAAATTCAGAAAACAGGAGCCCCCAAAATGATACTTACATTTGCACATGTTGAAATGAAGAGAATAATAAGATCGGTCAGATGCAAGACTACCGTTCCAAACAGAATGGCCAGCATGGTGGGGTCCGCCTGAAACAAAAGAGAAAGTAATCACGACTCCTCCTGTGCCCATTCATACACCTGGTGGCTTCACAAAGACCAGTGTTTGCCATTCACAATCTGACCGCGAGATGTCGCTGCGCACAACGTTATCTCAATTCACACAACTCCAGTTATCCTCGCTTTCACGGTTTCTTATTTCGGCAAAATGTTCCATTTTAATTTAAATAATCAGTTTGTGAACACATTACAAGTTGCACTAAGACGATCTAAAAGCATTCGGAGTTTATCAAAGCAACATAAGCTATAACCCAATATCGAGTCAGTTGTCCTAAGCAGAAAAAAGAAAAGGAGGGAAGAACTTTCCTGCGCAGCAGTTGTTTTGATTCAGATTATTGCGCTGAACTCTGCCAGCGACTCACAGCAAAGAAAATTGAAAACGCGCGAAAATCTTATATAAACAACATAATATTTCAAACAAGAATATCAAAGCTATTTTAAAACTAGTCATTTTAGCAATAACATCTTAATAAACGACGTAATAAACTTTATATAGAATAATAATAACAAAAGAAAAACTTCAAATTTCGGGAACAAATTGTGGAAAAAGCAGCAAACGATGTGCAAAAAGACGATCATTATCCATGTGGAAAATTATAGTAAACTGAAGTGTGGCTCTGAATCTCCTGAAATGACGTACACATAATCCATCAATGAACCCAAGTAAAAACAAAACTTTAGTAGTGCTCCAACTTACAGGCAGGAGAGACTGAGAAAAATCTTTGATAAAGAAAGAGAGCAGAAAGAAAACACTGGGTTACTTTACTATTGGATCCCACTATAGATTCTCAAAGCACGAGTCTGTATTCCAGATGTAGGACCACAGCACTATTTGCGTTTTTTCTTTTCCCTTTCTTTTTTCAGAAACGTGAGAACACCGCCCTGGAGCGTCACTACGTCACACTTTTCTCTCTCTTCTACCACATCGAGTTTAACTTATGACTTTGGGAGGTTAGTTAGAAAATGAAAAATAGTTTTTAATACGCAACGATGTCAGATGCATTTATACACGTGCTTTACACAAGATTTTAACGTTTTTCAGCTTGTAAGACTTGAGGGAAAGTTTGACCCACAGGCATGCACATTGGTTATATCAGGGTAAACATGCACGTATTCACAAAATTATGCCGTTTGTTTTCAATATCCATGCTATACAAAGCTGTTGAGCTTTGCACACTTGCAGCGAGGTCAGCTGTGTCCTCCATTTTGACACACTGCTAGCCTATTTAGTGGCACTGTGTGCGTGTGTGTGTGTCAGAATGTTTGGTTGGTTTATGAGGACATTTTTATTTTACAAACTGATAATTATAAAATTGCAAGGGTATTATGCTATAAATGTGGTTTATGAGGACATTTCTAGTGTCCCCATAATTCATATCATATAAAAAAAAAAATACTAAACAATGTTTTTTTTTTGAACATGTAAAAATGACGAAAGTTTTTTTAGTGGTAGGGGATATAATCTATAGTTCGTACAGTATAAATATCATTATGTCTATGGAGAGTCCTCATAAGGATAGCCGCACCAACGTGTGTGTGTGTGTGTGTGTGTGTGTGTGTGTGTGTGTGTGTGTGTGTGTGTGTGTGTGTGTGTGTGTGTGTGTGTGTGTGTGTGTGTGCAGAGCTCCACAGGCCCCTCCGAGTGGCCCCACGGTATGCCCAGAATGTTGGCATGTGTCTATTTACCCCTGCATCTGGAGTACATTGCAAATAAATGTTAAACACCCCCAAACCCATCACAGTTGCTCTGAAGTCTACTCAAAATGAAAACACAACTTTTATTCCAATAATCTTTTCACACCATCTGCATTTCTGCTCATAACTCTTCACAAATGCTTGACCCTCTCAACACTGGACTTTTAAGCACTGTTTTCGTGCAGTCGGCGTGACCATAAGTGTTCCTTTCTCTGGCCACACCCTCCTCAGGAGTCCCATGACAGCAGCTGTGTTTGTAAATACAGTGAGGGAGGCGTTCCCTGTGCCAGCCCTGTTTTGCTGCACTCTACAGTGGGTTTGAGGTCTGGGCAGCATTTCTTTGGGTTGGCTCAGTTTTAGGGCTCTGTGTTTTGTGAAATGGATTATGGGTCAAAGTAACTGGCTAGCAGTGGCAGGGTGATATGTTTACCCTGATCTCTCTGATGGATGTCATAGGGAGGGCCATAAATACACATCCTTGAGATACTTGCAGTCCATTTACTCTACTGTCTGACATGATGCTGGCAGTGGACTATTAAGAATGTTCTCTATACTCTGTAGCTTTTGAGACTTGGTGCTTAGTGATGGATCTAATTATCTAATTCGAGTTTTAAAAGCTTCAAGAGAGCAATCATACATCATGTACATCATTTTTGTTGTTTCTTTAATTCTTTCTTGTTATTCCCATGTTTACAGGTATTTAGTAATTTTTTTATATTTATTTTATATATTACATTTTCAATACTTATTACTTTTCTTTTTTTTATGTTGTTTCTTACTCTTGCTACACATTGATATTTCTGATTGATATATCTTATGTTGTGTGCTGTATTGTCTTCACAATTTAGAGATAAGGAGCTGTCTCAATTTTAAGGTCTCCAATGTCACTGGGGGATGTTATGAAACAGTACATTTGGATATCTTCCGACAGAAAAAGGTCTAGTAAAGAGACTGGATCTTACATTTCTGGCATTGCTTGCAGGATAAATGTAGGTCTGAAATTAGTGATGTTTTCATTGACCATTAAAGGAATTGTTCAACCAAAAAATTATAATTCTCTCATAATTATTCACCCTCATGCCATTTCAAACTTGTATGACTTTTTTTGCGGAACAAATTAAGATAATTTCATAGAATATTATGTCCATACAATATGTAGATGATTACTCATTCCTATCAAAGATGGAAAAGACTTGCATCCATGATTAGTCAATCAATACACAAGTACCAAGACACAATGAACAAATAACTTGATAGATCAGGCATATAAATAGTTGGGTTTCTTTCCTGGGAAGTTTAATCATGTCCCATATTTGCTCCCATTACACACAGAATTAACACTGAATGATGCAACAGCAATTTAATGGGACTGTTTGTTATATAGCTTGACAGAAAGAGCTACAGGCCAAATGACTTCATCGTATTAAAAACATCTATTTACTGTAAGAAAATTCAATATTCTAGCTTAAACATTTCCTTGTGTTGATGCAGTTAATGATGCCAAAGTGGCTTACGATTGAAATGAGAGAGTATGGTTTAAATCAACAGGCTATGTTTGAGTCAGAGAACACTTAGTCTGTCTTCAATTAGTCTCTTGACCACTAATGAATAAGAATAGATCATCACAGTGTCATGGTGTGTATTTAATGGACAATCAGCTGTTTATCAATATCCCAACAAAGTACCACATGGTTAAAATGAATGTATGAGAAATAAACTTTGAATAGCCACTGTCAATTGAAGTGATACCAAGCAAGCATGGTATCCGAGTGTACTTTTTGTTTGTTTGCTGGAAACCACTTGACTTGAGTGTTAGATTACATCCAAGTTCTGCACCACATCAATCAGCCCAATAATGACGGACAAGTTTTTGTGTTCATATTCCTTTACTCTCAAATGTGTTTTGCAGTGTTTACATTTTATCACATGCCAAAAGCATGTTGAACACTTTGATGTCTCAAACCATATGGCTCTTTCAACAAAACAGGGCCTGAATCTTTTTTTTTCTTTTCTTTTATAATTTTTTTTCTTTTCTTTTTCAACAAATAGTTAAGGAAAGACGTTCTTAACCTTCAGAAAATGTTGAACATAAACCTTAGGAGGTCAGACTAAATGCTGTATATTTTCTATTAAGTTAAAACAGTAACCCTGTTACTAAAATGTGGGATATTAAATGTGGGTCTTAATATACTGTAGTTTAAAATCTTGATTTCTGTATTTCTGCAATTAAGAATAAATTGAAATTAAACATATTTAGGCAATAAACCTTAAATAAACATCAAAATTACATAGAATTTATATACACTCACCTAAAGGATTATTAGGAACACCATACTAATACTGTGTTTGACGCCTTCAGAACTGCCTTAATTCTACGTGGCATTGATTCAACAAGGTGCTGAAAGCATTCTTTAGAAATGTTGGCCCATATTGATAGGATAGCATCTTGCAGTTGATGGAGATTTGTGGGATGCACATCCAGGGCACGAAGCTCCCGTTCCACCACATCCCAAAGATACTCTATTCGGTTGAGATCTGGTGACTGTGGGGGTCATTTTAGTACAGTGAACTCATTGTCATGTTCAAGAAACCAATTTGAAATGATTCGAGCTTTGTGACATGGTGCATTATCCTGCATTATCCTTTTTTAAAATACTTTTAAAAAGTTAGATTACAGCAACTAATTACTTTGTAATCAGTTACACCCAACACAGGACACCAAAGTGTAACGTAAGCGTCGAATGTGTCAAATGTTGAATGAGTGAATTATTTCCTAAGTAGTTTTGCTATTTGTGGCTGGCATTCCTCATGCGTGAGCTGTCCTGGTGAGTCAGCACCTAGGGCTCTCTGAGATTGGTCTGGCTCGAGAGGGCACTTCAAAGCACGCCACATAGGAAAAGTTTGACAGAAATCAGTGAGGTTTCATTATTAATTTTGGATGCAAATCGACCTTGGGAATTTCTCATGTGTCTGGCGAGAGGGCCGAGCCACCATCCTTCTGGAGTGAAGCCTGTGGAATATGGAGCAAATGGAAGTCATTGACTCCTGACAAAGGAAGAAAAATAAAGCTTCTCGGGTGTGGATCAAATTGAGTATTATGTCACCAGAGTACTCTGCTTCAAATCTGAGGGAGTAGAGCCTGAACAGATGAGGCTAACATATTGAAATGCAAAGGGTGGAGGAGAGGATCATTAATTCACATATGTCACTAAGTTGAAATTAACAGATGTGGGTTGTGGGTTTGTCGAGAACTTTGGCCGCTGAAGAGAAGAAGGTGCTGTAAAATCTGTCAGCATCTTCCCTTTTCCCCTTAATTTCCCATGCAACAAGATACAAATATGAAAATGTTGTTGGTCCTCCACCAGGCATTTTCAGAACATGTCCCTTTTGGCTACTTTTAGCTTAGACAAAAGTTCACAACTGTATTGAGGCATAATGAAAGATAAGGCTTTGTTTTTTGTGGGAGGGCTGCAATTATGGTTGCTGCATTTACTTTCCCATTCTCTCAGACCGCCGTTCAAGATTTTCATGGTTCCTACACAAGTTGCTCTCTTGTGAGGGGCTCAACTCTGAGAACTGGGCTGAATGTTTATGTTTTGCTCAATGACTATCATATATCAGGCTATAGGGGCCATGAGTCAGCCTGAATGAAAGCAATGGCACCCTTACCATGGCAGTGCCTAAACACCCATGCTAGTGTCATATCTAGATCCAGCAATGCACATTTCACTGAGGCCAGATGTTGTTTCAGAAAAATATGATCTCTAAAGCCTGAGGCTAGTGTGAGCCAATACACAAAGAGTGCTTCCAGAGGCAAATTTTATTGTTTAGAAGTTGCCTTTTCATAGCTTGGGAGACATAATAGATTTCTCAGCTATGCTTCACTAAAGTATCAACTTTGTCTCAGATTTTTTTTTTTTCAAATTCCCCTAGGACATTGCCCATGCTGCTGGGGCTGGCGTTTAGATGAGCATTTATATATGAGACACACGCTGACAACACTTCATGTAAAACTAATGTGACATTATCTATGACAATATGCCTCATTCTAAGAATAAAATCCACACGAGAGCTAGATCATTGCTGCACAACAATAAAGGATGCATATCACTCTGTCCCTTGAGCAGATTTGGGACTCTCTGATCACTGTCTGGTTCAGCTTCCTATCTACAGGCAGAAAATCAGCTAAACCTGTAGTAAAGACTGTAAAATTATGGACCAATGAAGCTGAGCTGGAACTACAAGCCTGCTTTGTAGTGATGGGTCGTTAGAGAATGAGTCGGTTATAAGAGCCGGCTCTTGTAGGTGAACGTTGGGAGCCGGCTCGCATATCAGAAGAGCCGAATCTATTTATAAAAATATAAACAAATGAAGATATGAATAATCAAAAGATTTAAATGAATAGAATTAACTAATTCAAAGAACAAAAAAATTTATAAAATAATATGGGCCTACATTCATTCTGACTGTCTGCTCAGACTAACAGCCTCACATGTTGTTCCCTGTCAAAAAGCTACACTTTGATGCTGCGCTGATTTAGCGCTTCGGGAACAACTTTAGGTGTGACCAGCTGTGAATATGTATGCAACACGTCAATTAAATTGACCAGAATTTACTGCCTCTGCTGGTGACATCATTGGATGCACCTGTAGCAGGGCTATAAATAGATGCATCACAGGTGCATCGTCAGATCTTTTATCTTCAGATCACTCTGTGTGTGTTGTGCTTCATGAGCCTGTCAGATACTTTCTACTTTCCTCTGTTAGGAGTTAGATTTATTTAGGCAGTGCGCAGAAACCTTTCTCTTTCTCTTTTCTTTAAAAAGCTGGTCACTCCTAAAGTTGTTCCTAAAGCGCTAAATCAGCGCAGCATCTCGTTCCGCTTTTATCAGGGAATGGGGGTTACAGTTAAGTAACCTGAGACGTTCCTGTCAATCAGACATCCAATGTCTACCAATGAACCAAAGATGCGCGAGGGAGGGTGGAGCCAGCTTATTATGTTGTTCAGATTGCATTTGTTTTGAATTGTTACATTTATATGCACTTTGTTTATATACATTTAAAAAGTTATACTTTAAATGCACATGTGAAATAGCATCCTTCTTTTTACATTTATTTCAATTTTTGGGATGCTGCAGTTTTGCAAATTGTTAATTATTTTCTTTGATATGGTGCAATATTCTATTACCGCCACCCTACATGCATACTACACAGTCTACGTAGTGCACCAACTCCCTAGGGGGACACCATCTTACCCTAAGAGGGCACCAGAAAATCCACCGGCTGCCCTTAATCGCACGTTATACGTTATTTAAGGACCCGAAAGCAGTTGCAGCATCAATTTGGTCAGCGGTGTCCCTGTCTATTATACTGTTCAGACTGTATTAATTTTGAATGGTTAGATTTATATGCACGTTGTTTATATACAATAAAAAGTTATAGTTTAAATGCAAACGTTTAATAGCATTCTTTTTCATAACAAACCAATGCATTTTTATATACATTGTGGTTAAGGTGGAGTATGATTTAATTTAATTTGAATTGCTTTAACACCAATTATAATCAAACTATCGCAAACGGTTTGACTTAAAAAAATACAAAACATATATTTTTTAAAGAGTCGTTTGGGAGCCAAAAGGAGCCTCTTTTTGGTGAGCTGAGCCAAGTGCCCATCACTACTTCTTTGACTGCACTAATTGTTGTGTTTTTGAATTTGCAGCCACATACCTGGATGAGTTCACAGATACTGTCATCACATATCAGTTTCTGTGCATTCCTACTAGGACTTAATTAACATACAACAAAGACAAACAATGGTTTACAGCAAAAATCAGGCAGCTTCGTCAGGGCAAAGAGGGTGCTTACAGAAGTGGGGATAAAATCTTGTACAATCAGGCCAAATACAGACTGGCAAAGGAGATTAGAGGCTATTCTGAAAAGCTGAAAAAAACTCTTTCAGCTAAAGACCCTGCATCAGTGTGGAGAGGCCTGAAAGACTTTACCAACTACAAAACACCATCCAATCTAACGAACTGAATGTGTTTTACTGTAGATTTGAGAAGTATACCCCACACCCACTCCAACTTTCACAGCACACAAACATTTACACATCCTGCCACCACCCTCTTCCCCTCTACTGCTACTCAACAAGCACTTAAGATCTGTGAAGATGAAGTGTTCCGGGTCTTCTGGAAACAAAAGACAGGAAAAACACAGGGCCCAGATGCTGTTTCACCGACTTTTGCTTAAATCTCTGCCCTCTTAAAGGCACCTCTGCTTAAAAGGGCACCTTCACATTTGTGAACGAATGGGGCTGAGAACTTCGTTCAATACTGCTGATTGTTTTGACTTTTGAGTGAACTAAAACCTAAATACTATTACTAAATGTAAGAGTAAGCTGACTTGCACAGCTTTATTCATTATAATGGGAGTGGTCACTTTTAGTGCTCTACTTCTCAAATTAATCATTTGTTGGCATACATTGTGTTCACCTACCAGAGGTAAGACATGTGCTACAGCTTTTTAATGCTGCACAAACCTGAGAAGCAGGAGATTTTAGCAAAACACTCAATTTGATCTCCATGCACGCACCTTTCTGTATAGGGGCAACGAATGTGTGTTCCCCTGCCTGTGCGCTTAGTACGCACACTGCGTACCCTGACATTGCCAGGATATATGAATTCCATGTTACATCATTTCGAAATGAAAGGTGATGTGTGTATTTTTCTGTTAAAATACATTGGGAAAAATAACCACACTAGAATAGCACATTTATGTTACACACTAATAAAATACATCAGAAAAAAAATACAAAATGAATAAAATGTGGTCAGATGTTTCAAACAAATAGCAAAAGTGTAATTATTTTTGAAAGAATGTGATTGGTGGGATGCTCTACATATTTGGTTGTTTATCTGGAGCTGATATGGAGAATCGTGACATCCTATTGTTTAACAATAGCTAGGCTTCCATCGAAACGTTTAGCAGTTTTAAGTACATTTTTTAAAAATACGACTAAGGAAAATATAAATCCTTGCACTTTTCCATCCAAAATCTTGATCTATCCATCGCATTATCTTGAGGGAGCTGCCTTGTCTTGATGGAACAGCTGAATAACTTTCTTCGGGGGAGAGTTTTATTTGCAAGATTGGAGCAATTGTTCCTTGTTTTATTAAATGCTGCCAGGAGATACTGTAAAATAAGTGTAATATCTGATATAATGAGGGCTGAAATGGGCTGCAAAGCCCACACGGCACAAGCCTCCACATACCTGAGAATGCCCCTGCTCAAAACTGTTCTGTTGGATTGTGAGGACCCACTTTGGGTTAAACATTTCCTAATGTCAAAGGGCTTTGTTCAAAGAGATGTGTGCCAAGGCCTTACCTGTCATTGGGCCAGTCATCAAGCTATAGCACACTCATACAACCACACAAATGGTTAAAACACTTTTTTTTGCGATTACACTGTTTCCATCACCTTAATGCGCATTTTTAACTAATGCAAAACTCTAGAAAATCCACCTCTGCCCTGCACAGTAAATTTAAAGTGAATTTTGACAGTTTATTTGCAAATCAAGCAGTTCCATTCAGGATTTCTTATGCACAATTTCAAAATGAATTAAACTAGTGTTTAAACAAATAATAAAAGCAAACAGAGAACAATTTCAGAACTTTTTTGCACACACAAATCCAACATATTTAAGGAACTGCAAGACAGAGACCTGCATCACAGACTTGGCACTAATGAACATTCAGAAAGACTTTGGAATAAACAGAGCAAGTACTGAATTAATTTGACATGTCAGGGACCAGGGGGGTTAAACTTTTCACTTTAAGGTAGGCATTGTTTTTTTAAATCAGAAATGTAAGACTATTGGTTTGTTAATGTATTCATTATTGTGATGACAGGACAACTGACAGATCTCGCACATACAAACTGTTGTGCAAATGAACAATTTAAGAGGTTTATTTGCAAGTTTATCATAAAATTATTTAAATTAAGATTAAATTATAATATTTAAATTAAAGTTAAATTAAAACATTTGAACTAAGAAAGCATAATGTAAACGAATATCTGCTGGGGTTCAAATACGAGTAATTTCTGAATCAGAATCCTGCAGGCGCCCCTGCCCATTCATCCCTAAACTCATCCCCTTCTGCTATGGCCCCTTCCAGATTAACACGCGTATAAACCACAAACACGCACCATGATGAATCCCAGGCGTCAGAGCTCCATCCATCCCAACCATCTGCGAATCATTAGCCCTGGCTTCCTGTTTGAGATTATGTCTTCAGCACACACAAACCTATCACTGCTTCAGACTGTCATACAGCTGGAGGAATTGGTCTTATAGTGGCCTTAGGAGGTAACAGTGAACCAGTGAAAGGTTTGAAAGGGGTCAGATTTTTCCAGAATCATCTGGAAACAGTGAAAAGCTGGCTCAATTGGTTTCTGAGCTGAAGTTCACTGGGATTACAGCAATTGTTCCCTACCAAACCCCCAAATTTTCCTGCTGGTTTGATAGTCCTATAAACATTGCTATCTCTTTCTAGATATCCTATGGAACTTATTTCATCTAATTTTAAGAAGGTGATGAGAATGTTTAACCATCACATTGAATATGTTGCAATCACTCATCGATCATGCTTACATACACGATCTAACACTGATTATGCTTAATAAGCTGTCAACATGTAAGGTCATGTAAACACCTTAGGCAGCTACCCTTTATTGGGGTAAGATCATAAATAGTTTAAGCAAAAACTGATTGGCACACATACTGTAGATTTTTGCCCATTACCTCAAAATTGATCTGCATGGAGACCTTACTGGCTTAAACAGTGTGAAAGAGTGCTGTGCGCATGACTGTTGACATTTTTATGTCAAAAGCAGGGAATAATTAAATGATTTCAAGTCTCATGCAAATGTGGCTTTCTTGCGTTATCAGAGTTTTTGAATAGCTGTTAGGTAGTTCTCAGCGTATCGGTGTGCATGTAAACACACTCAATATTGCCTCGTGAAGTGGATTTCACAGGGTATTCGGCCACCTTTAAGGAACAGTTCACCCCAAAATGAAAACTTTATGCATCAGTCAATGTGAATCACCTCCGTACTTCACAAAGTTTGGCTCAACTGAAAACTCTGGCATGATTTCTCACCTTAATTCAACTCAGTAGAGGTTTCTAGGCATGCAAGTATACAGAGTGCCAGATACAGTGCATCCGGAAAGTATTCACAGCGGTTCACTTTTTCCACATTTTTTTATGTTACAGCCTTATTCCAAAATTGATTAAACTCATTATTTTCCTCAATACAATACCCATAATGACAACGTGAAAAAAGTTTGTTTGAAATCTTTGCAAAATTATTAAAAATAAAAAAACTAAACAAAAATCACATGTACATAAGTATTCACAGCCTTTGCTCAATACTTTGTTGAAGCACCTTTGGCACCAATTACAGCCTCAAGTCTTTTTGTGTATGAAGCTACAAGCTTGGCACACCTATTTTTGGGAAGTTTCTCCTATTCTTCTTTGTAGGACCTCTCAAGCTCCATCAGGTTGGTGGTGAGCTTCGATGCGCAGCCATTTTCAGATCTCTCCAGAGATGTGTCAATCGTGTTCAAATCTGGGCTCTGGCTGGGCCACTCAAGGACATTCACGGAGTTGTCCCATAGACACTTATTTGTTATCCTGGCTGTGTGCTTAGGGTCATTGTCCTGTTGGAAGATGAACTTTCGCCCCCAGTCTGAGGTCCAGAGCGCCTTGGAGCAGGTTTTCATCAAGGATGTCCCTGTACATTGCTGTATTCATCTTTCCCTCGATCCTGACCAGTCTCCCAGTTCCTGCCGCTGAAAAGCATCCCCACATCACGATGCTGCCACCACCATGCTTCACTGTAGGGATGGTATTGCCCAGGTGATGAGCAGTGCCTGGATTCCTTCAGACATGATGCTTGCCATTCAGGCCAAAGTGTTCAATCTTTGTTTCATCAGACCAGAGAATTTTGTTTCTCATGGTCTGTGAGTCCTTCAGGTGCATTTTGGCAAACTCCAGGAGGGCTGTCATGTCCTCTCTCCACAGAGAAATTCTGGAGTGACCATCGGGTTCTTGGTCACCTCCCTGACTAAGGCCCTTCTCCCCCGATTGCTCAGTTTGGCCAGCTTTAGGAAGAGTCCTGGTGGTTCCAAACTTATTCCATTTATGGATGATGGAGGCTACTGTGCTCATTGGGACCTGCAATGCTGCAGACATTTTTCTGTAACTTTCCCCAGATCTGTGCCTCAATACAATCCTGTCTCAGAGGTCTACAGACAATTCCTTGGATTTCATGGCTCGGTTTGTGCTCTGACATGCACTGTTAACTCTGGGACCTTATATAGACAGGTGTGTGCCTTTCAAAATCATGTCCAATCAACTGAATTCAATCAAGTTGTAGAAACATCTCAAGGATGATCAGTGGAAACAGGATGCACCTGAGCTCTATTTTGAGTATCATGGCAAAGAAAAAATTAGATTTTTTTTTTTTTTCATTTTTTATTTTTAATAAATTTGCAAAGATTTCAAACAAACTTCTTTCACATTGTCATTATGGGGTATTGTTTGTAGAATTTTGAGGAAAATAATTAATTTAATTCTTTTTGGAATAAGGCTGTGCTGTATTTTCCGTTATAACAACATGATCACACAGGATATCAATATGTTGCTACTGAATGTTCAGGACAGGTTCCCTGACATTGACCCCATTATGCTGACCCCCTTAAGCACCATCTCTCATTAGACATCTTTTAATCAACTGTAATGTGCTTACCTTTTCTTGTCAAACTACTAATGCTACATCAGCAGCTTTAGAGACACAAGTTCTTGTTCTGTGTTGAAAACAGGAAGTCGTCTAGAAAATGTGCTCACCTAATCAATCATGAGTGAGACTCAGAGGTTGCATTCTCGCTCTAGGATTAATTTTTTACTCCACTGACAGTTAGGTTTAGGGTTGATAGTTAATTACATTTGCCTTCCTAATGACTGTATTACACCATTTACATTTAAACTGAAACTCGCACATGTCCATATATTCAACAAAACTTCCCACTTTGGCCACTGGGGGGAAGTAGTTTGAATTTCGGTAGACACGTACGATTTCAGCTTAAGAACTTTCGATCTACTGTTGCCAAATTTACAGTGAGATCAGTCTGATTGCAATGCCAATATCATGATCAGATAATGGGTTGCATAATAGTTAAGAAGACACATGTAAATTTATCAAATCACATGTAATTTCATATTAAACATAATAATTTATCAATAAATATGGGGTTTTCCAAAATGGACAATTATACTCTATATTCATTCAAATCTATATAAAAATACTCTATATTTTTATATGATAAATAGACTAGCTGGTATTATATACATGCATACAGTATATTAGAGTATGGTACTTTATATGGTATTTACTTTCAATGTAAACAAGTATATTTTGTCATCACACACAAAAACCCAAATCTGTGTGACTCAAGTCTTGTTTTTGTTTGATGACATTGCAGGGCATTCCAAATGAATTAATTTTTTCTAGTAAAGTGAACTTCTACAGATATCCTTGGCTTAGTGTGTAGGGAGCAGTGGACTGCCTTAAAAATTCAACCATGTTGCACAGAGCCAACTCCACCTAGGACTTGAGAGCCCGGGTATGAACAGCCATTACAGGAGGCTATGGCAGTTGTTAGTGTTAACACTCTCAGGGGTTAAGAGGGATAGGGTAGGTAAGGACAGGTCATACGATAGACCTCTGTGGGAAGCATTTCCTGCATATCTAGTATGAGTTGTCTCTGAACACCAAGAGGACAGGGTGTGGAATTACCTCATCCCAGGGTGTTCCCTTGGTATGGTTAATGCATTGAGCCCAAATGCTTCTTGCCCTTAGAACAGCAACAGAATGACAGAGGAAAATATCGACCATTACTTTCAGCCAAATTCACAGGTGTGATTCCCAGGGAAAGCACATACTGATAAAATGTATAGCTTGAAAGTAATGTGACTCTCTTTGTATAAAAATTAGGTCTTCATTGTTTTAATTTATTAATCAAATTAATTACATGATATGCCGATTAATAAATCAAATTAATTGCAATTAATCACATATATAAATCATTGCTTAAAAATAATAATTATTTTGCCTTTATCTTTTTTGTGGCAGATGATTAAACCATAGCTAAGCCAATACAAAGTGACTTCAGAAGACAATATATTGTTTATTTCCATTTCATTGAACAAGCTTTCATTGACCTACAATCAACAGCAATCCATTCTTCTTCAATCTGTCCAAGATATTTATTATTAGGGCTTGTCTAAGAATGTGTGACTGTATGCCTGCATCAGACATACACATTTGGAGGGTCTTATTAGCGTTATAAACAGCATTTTTAGGTCGCTGTGTCAAGTCAAATGTATTTTAAAACTTAGAAATACACATTTCGAGATCCCTGCATTAAGAATTGTGCTCCATCCAGCTGTTTTTCAAAGTAAAAATGCTTTTTCATCTTGTGCAGGAGTGTTCTAGTCTATCCTGCTGCTTGCCGACACAGCTGGAGTTCTGCTTACTGCCCCCTGCTGAAAACAGGTGGTACTTCAAGCTTGAATTGCTGGCCTTTTCTGCATATCTTGTTTTGTGGTCCATTCTGCATAACGTGTTGGCACATTTTAGCTTATCGCGGCCCATTCGGTCCGTTTCGCGGTTCTCCCGATGGCCAGTCATGAATGCATGCATTTGTTTTTCAGCATTAGAAACAGAGAGCATGTGTAGTAACTTAACAATATTTCTTAGGTGGAAGAATGCTGTTCTACAAACATTGGTAATTTGATTTTCAAAGGACAGATTGGTATCAAATACAACACCTAATTTCTTCGCTGTAGAAGATAATGAAACAGTACATTCATTGAGAGTCAAAATATATATTAGTGGCTTTTTGGTACCTCTGTTTTGTCAGAATTAAGTAGAAGGAAATTTCTGGACATCCAATCTTTGATTTCATTGACACACTCTGCTAAATTTAGCAAATTTAAAATTTCTAAAATTAGCAAGGGCAAAAGACGACAGAGTTGCTTTTATTTATATCTGACAGTGTCACTTTAAGCATTATTAGTTCAAAAGACTTAAACTTATATCCTGTCCTCTGAGTAACACAAAAATATTAGATATTGTCGTACCCCTTCGATTAAAGAAAATTAAAGAAAAAAACCTCTGCACCATGGTACAATGATCACACTCATGCTCTCAAGAAAGCAGCTAGGAAAATGGAGCGCAAGTGGAAGAATACAAAATTAGAGGTATTTCGCTGTGCATGGAAGGATAGTGTCTGTAGCTACAGAAAGGCACAAAAAGCTGTCAGGTCCACATATTTTAGTATACTCATAGAAAATAATCACAACAATCCTAGGTGTTTATTCAGTACTGTGGCTAAATTGGTTAGGAATAAAGCCTGAACTGAACCAGATATGATGCCGCAACACAAGAGTAATGACTTCATGAATTTCTTTACTGATTAAATTGAAATAATCAGAAATAAAATTGGAACTATGCAATCATCTGTCATAGCACCTCAGAAAAGAGTGTCTCATTTCCTCATGTGAAACTTCAATCCTTCGCTGTCATAGGTCATGAAGAGCTAACAAAACTTATCGAATCATCAAAAGCCACAACATGGCTGTTAGATCCAGTACCAACCAAGCTCTTAAAAGAGGTTTTCTCTGTAATCTCAGAACCTCTTCTTAATATTATTAACTCCTCGCTATCCTTAGAACATGTCCCAAGAAACTTTAAAATGGCAGTTATCAAACCGCTTATTAAGAAGCCACAACTTGATCCTGAGTAACTGGCTAATTATAGACTGATTTCAAATCTCCCGTTTATGTCGAAGATACTAGAAAAGGTTGTATCCTCCCAAATGTGTTCATTTCTACAGAGAAATTGTATATATGAACAATTTCAGTCAGGATATAGGCCTCATCACAGTACAAAGACTGTACTTCTCAAAGTTACAAACAACTTATCATCTGATAGCAGCTGCAATTCACTTTTAGTGCTTTTAGATCTTAGTGCTGCATTTGACACAATAGATGACGACATTCTCTTGAATAGGCAAGATAATTATCTTGGCATTTGTGCAGTTGCATAAGCATGGTTCAGGACCTATTTAGCTACCACTCTGTACTATGTAAATGAGGAATTGTCAAACCAAACAAAAGTAAAATATGGAGAGTCACAGGGTTCAGTTTTAGAGCCTCTGCTTTTCACCCTGTATATGCTTCCCCTGGGAGATATTATCAGGAATCATTAAATAAGTTTCCACTGTTATGCCAATTATAACCAACTTTATATTTCTTGAAAACCTGATGAGATTTCACAATTCTCCACATTAGCAGAGTGTATCAATGAGATTATTGGATGGCC
Source organism: Moxostoma hubbsi (assembly GCA_032164185.1). Taxonomy (NCBI): domain Eukaryota; kingdom Metazoa; phylum Chordata; class Actinopteri; order Cypriniformes; family Catostomidae; genus Moxostoma; species Moxostoma hubbsi. The sequence goes on from JAVLUX010000024.1 coordinate 6,786,345, forward strand.
AGAAATTTCCTTCAACTCAATTATGACAAAACAGAGGTACTAATTATTGGGCCAAAAACCACTAAAAATAAGCCACTAAAATATAATTTGACTCTTGATGGATGTACTGTTACATCATCTTCAACAGCAAAGAACTTAGGTGTTATATTTGATACCAATCTGTCCTTTCAAATTACCAATGTTTGTAGAACAGCATTTTCCACCTAAGAAATAGCTCAATTAAGACACATGCTCTCTGTTGCTGATGCTGAAATTCTAATTAATGCATTCATGACCTCAAGACTAGATTATTGTAATGCATTACTTGGAGGATGTCCAGCAAGATCAATAAATAAACTTCAAGTGGTTCAAAATTCAGCAGCCAGAGCGCTGACAAGAACCAAGAAATATGATCATATTAGCCACATTTTATCATCGTTACATTGGCTACCTGTTAAATTTTTAATTAATTCTAAAATTATGTTAACTATGTGCAAAGCTTTGAATGGTCTAGCTCCACAGTACTTAAGTGACCTTCTACCATGCTATATTCCTTCACATTCGTTATGATCACAAAATTCTGGCCTGTTAATTATTCCTATAATATCAAAATCCAGAATAGGAGGTAGATCCTTTTCATATTTGGCTCCTAAACTATGGAATAATCTCCCTAATACTGTTCGAGATGCTGACACACTCACTCAGTTTAAATCTAGACTAAAGACTCTGATTGTCTTTTATCTATTTAGCCAGGCATACACCTAATTTATGCGTCAACTCACAATTAGGCTGCTTTAGTTAGGTCTGCCGGAGCCAGAAACAGTGATCATGATCTATAAATCTGCAATAAATTGAATGGCATCTATGCTACTATTATTCTATCCATGTCTCAACATCGGGATTCCTATCCTGAGGTCAGCAGAACCGTATGGATCCAGCTCCATTCCTGCTACGCGTCGCTGTATGATGATGACTAATAGCAGCCAGTGCCAGCCAAACATCACTTCATTCTATTACGATGGACTTCAGAGGATGAACTGATGCCAACTCCAACCATAAGACATGGAATACTTCATATGCCACTGCCTGAACCTTGGACTTAAAACAGACCCCACCACAAATGCTGTCCAGGTCGAACTGCGATGCACCTCACTGATCTCCGTCTGCAACACCTCGGTCTATTGATGGACTACGTTCTTGAAATGGAATACATAGACAATCAATTATTTGCCAACAATACCTTTCATCAGACAACCAACAAGGACAATTGCATCTATGTGAACTTCTGCAGTTATTCTAGGATGGACTTCAATGACATTAGTTATTAATCTTACAGTTCATACAAAATATTTGTTTAAACACTGACCCTAAACACTTACTTAGTTTAATAATTTGAATTGCACTATAAAAAGTATAATATTGCATTATATTCATGATGTTAGTCAGAGGGGAACTGGCCCCCACAGTGAGTCTGTTTTCTCCCAAGGTTATATTTCTCCATTAACCAACATCTTATGGAGTTTTGTGTTCCTTGCCACAGTCGCCTTCGGCTTGCTCATTGGGGTTATAAAAACAATTATTATTTAATTACTTATTTTTAAATGCAATTCGCAATTGTATTTGATCAAACTACACAATGATGACTCTTAAGACATAATAGATATTACATTTTTATCTTCTGTTAATGCATGATCTTCTGTAAAGCTGCTTTGAAACAATATGTGTTGTGAAAGGTGCTATACAAATAAAAATGACTTGACTTGACAAAAAAATTCACTGTAAATTGTAGCAACAACTCCTCATCGACCCTTCAGACGAGGCTCATGTTTATAACAATAAAATGGGGAGTAGATTCATTTAAACTAATATATTCATCCGGTTTAAGCCATGTTTCAGTCAAACAGACTGTATCCAAACTATGATCTATAATAATTTAATTTATAATTAGTGCTTCGATTGAAAGAGATCGTCTATGTTACTATTGTAACCTCCATTCCCTGATGGAGGGAAAGAGACATTGTGTCGAAGAAGCGACACTAGGGGTCTCTCTTGAGAGCCTTGCGCATATCTGAAATTGAGAAAAGGCCAATGAGAAATTGACAGACAGAATTTGCATGTCCCGCCCCTGGATATATGGGTATAAAGGGAGGGATATATGGGTATAAAGGGTTTTTGCCCTGAGGAGCCAAAAATGAGGTTCGGCCATGACAGCGGCTTGGTTCAGCATCTCATTCCCTCCATCATGGAATGGAGGTTACAATAGTAACCTAGATGTTGAAGAACCGACACTAGGGGTCCATATTTAATCACGCCATGCACTGAACTGTGTATGTGCGCTGCTGACGCTGGTGTGGGCAGGCAGTTATGAGCCAAAGTGACAGGCCACGTCAGACTGCATGTACCCTTCCCCAAAGCCCCATAAATTCGTCATAACCTTCTGGTTCCTGGCATTCTGAAGGGGGGAACAAGGCAATGTGCCAAGCATGGGAGCAAGCCACACCGACTGTGCCTTTTCTCTCTATATGATTCTCACATAGAGTTAAAGTGGCTGGGGCCATCTTAACACTATCACATGCATCGGGGAAGGCATTCTTTTCCAACTCCTATTCTTTCAGGGGGAAAAGACCCTACAGAGACCACACCTGCCCAGGCTAGGGGAGGTAAAGTGTGGTGAAATACATCACATGTGTTTTCAGGCCACATGTAGAAATTGGCGCTGTGGTAGATCCTACCTGCTGAGAGGGAGGAGTTGCTGCACATGGTGGGAGACGCGGGTCCACTCATAAGGGGACTATACCACGGAAAATACACACAGGGGGATTAATCCACACAGGGGCCCATCCTGTTGAGCACCTATTCCAGTACAGAGTAGTTTCAGTACCCATAGTGGGTCTGGTCGGGGAATTCCTCTGCTGAATTCGCTGACCAGAGGGCTAGGGAGGAGTCATCCAGGGAGCCGAATTAGAGGGATCTCATGGGATAAGAGCGCAAGTGAATGCCTCAGTGGAGGGGAAAGGCGCTTGGTGCAAGCAGTACACCCGGTCAGTTGTTCCGCATTACCGAATTCTATCAGCTCGGACCTGAGAAAACACGGGACAAGACCGACTCAGCCCTGAGATTGTAATATCTCGTAAAGGTATTGGGTGTTGCCCAGCCCGCTGCTCTGCATATGTCTACTAGGGAGGTGCAATTGTCCAGTGCCCACAAGGATGCCACACTTCCCGTAGAGTGTGCTCGAACTCGTAAGGTGGTGGGCAAGGCCTGGGTGTGATAGTCCAAAGCAATGGCATCAATGACCCATTGGAAAAGCCTCTGTTTGGAGACAGCATTCCCTTTCCGCTGTCCACCAAAACAGACAAAGAGCTGCTCAGAACATTTAAAGCTCTGTGTGCGGTTCACATAAGTACGCAAAGCACGTACCAGACACAGCGACGAAAAGGCTGGTTCTGCCCCCTCCTGGGGCAGCTTCGTTTGCAGGTTCACTACTTGGTCCTTGAAGGGGGTCATAGGAACCTTGGGCACGTAGCCCAGTCACAGTCTTAGGACGACATGGGTGTCTGCCGCACCGAACTCCAGGCAGGTGTCGCTGACAGTGAACGCTTGCAGGTCCCCAATACTCTTGATGGAGGTGAGCGCGATCAGGAGGGCCATCTTCAAGGAGAGGGGTCTCTGAAGGCCCAAGAGGACCACTGAGAGATCCCAGGAGGGTAACAGGCTTGGCCGGGGAGGATTCAACCTCTGGGCGCAAACCTGATAATTAAGTCGTGCTTACCCAAGGACTTTCCCCCCACTGCATCGTGGTGAGAGCACTGACCGTCCAGCTGTGCGCCAGTGCATCTGTCCTGAGGGGGGCTCCCGTTAGGGAATACTAGAGCAGGCAATGGGAGGTCACTGGGAGTGGGTGTGATAGTCCAATGTCCAGCCTTTTCGTCGCTGTGTCTGGTACATGCTTTGCGTACTTATGTGAACCGCACACAGAGCTTTAAATGTTCTGAGCAGCTCTTTGTCTGCTTTGGTGGACAGCGGAAAGGGAATGCTGTCTCCAAACAGAGGCTTTCCCAATGGGTCAATGGGACCCATTCAGTGGTCAATGGGAACCTCCACTCTCCGCTGAACATACCTTGTCACTACAGCGCATCTGCTGCCATGTTGAGGCGCGCAGAAATCTGAGTAGCTGCTGGCTCCAAAGGAGGAGATAGCGGGGCGAGTTGTGGCATATGACGGGAGCGCACGCCGCCTTGGCAATTTATGTACACTACTGCTATGGTGCTGTCTGAATGGGTCAAGACATGCTTGCCCCGAATTAGCGGGAGGAACCTCCATAGGGCAAGAAATACAGCCAGCAACTCAGTTGATGTGCCAATGCAGCGGGGGCCCTTTCCAGGATCCGGCAGCCGTGTGCCAGTTGCACACGGTGCCCCAACCCTGTTTGGAGTCTGTGGTGACCAGAACGCGTCAGGACACCTGCTGTAAGGGGACTCCTGTCCGCAGAAAACAGAGGTCTGTCCAGGGGTTGAAAGTCTGGCAGCAGGCGGGGGTGATGAACACACGGTGCATGCTGCGGCGACAAGCCCATCTCGGGACTCGAGTCTGGAGCCAGTGCTGAAGTGGTCTCATATGCATTAACCCCAGACCCGGGGAACCAATCGTGAGCGGCGTCCAGACCCAGGGAACCAATCGTGTAGCTGTGAGGGGTGAGGGAGGGGATGGAGGGTTCCAGTGACGCCCGTGCTCATGGCAGTCCGGACAAGCATAGCGAACATCTGCGCGTCAGGCTCAGACTGGACGAGCAGTCCTGGAGGTGGCAGCCCAGTTGAGTCATCAGCACCAGATGCCACTGTGATGCTCATCATCCAGCTCAAGGGGTCTAAGGGAGTAAACAGACTGGCCGTGAGGTGATCCGCTCTTACCTCGAACCCGAACGGAAGCAAACGAGCGTGCTGGGGGGCGGGTGGTTGTTGGGGATTTACCCGGCGAAACTGAGCCCGCTGTATGTCCCAAATCGCCTTCATCGGGGACAGCTGAAGTGGCTTTCTCTCGTGAAGAAAGAAAGCCGCGACTGCAACGTTGCCATGGCTATGTTCTCGCACTGAGAATATTAACCATTCATAAAACGCTGCCTGCTTGTGAAAGCAGCCCAGGCACGCGAGGCAGCTCTTATGACTGTCAGAAGTGGAGAGAAATTCGACTGCATCCAGGAACTACACGGGTCGGAAAGACATCTTTAAAAAGAGGCATCCTGAAAAGGACATTTAATGCCAGCTGTGTATTGCTCTTATAGAGAAAATAAATCCTTTTTAGGAAAATAATCTCTTTTAGAAGTACCTTCGAAGCGCCCAGGGCCAAAGCTGCACTGTTGTGCAGAGAAGGAGAAAGCCGCTGATATGCACCATAGATCCAACAGCATACGCTCTGTAGAGATGAAGTGAACAGTCAGTGAATACAGCTGATCACACAACTGCTCGGCTCTGAAGGATGGAATAGACAGAGAATGAATGGACAGACTCCCTCCATTTATATCCGTATGTCCGGGGTTGGGACATGCAAATTCTGTCTGCCCCTATTGTGGTCTATAAGAGAGCGACAGATGGGGAACTAATGTTTAGTAGCCCTGCCCTTATATGATGTTTATCTTAAAACATTTTAAGCTGTCTGACTTGTAAAATTATATTGCTTGATGAAGAGCCACAATGTGTTCCTCTTATTGTGCAAGCCGATTGTTTGACATTTTCATCTGTCTGCATCTTCTGAGATGGAATGTGTGAGTCATTCTTTGTGAATAACAGGATGATCCAGATCTTGCTTTCAGTAGAGTACTAACAGGACATTTTACTTAATTTATTTAGCCAGCCATTTACCAGCACACATGCAAAGATGGCTCACCCTCAGCCTGGGTTTCTTGGACTTTAAATACAGTGGCGGCCAAACGTTTAGAATAATGTTCAGATTTTGTTCTTATGGAAATAAATTGGTACTTTTATTCACCAAAGTGGCATTCAACTAATCATACTGCAGGACATTAATAACATGAAAAATTAATATTACAATTCTTTTTAAACTACTTCAAAGAGTTCTCATCAAAAAATCCTCCATGTGCAGCAATGTCAGCTTTGCAGATCTTGTTATTCTAGCTGTCAGTTTGTCCAGATACACAGGTGGCATTTAACCCCACACTTCCTGTACCACTTGCCATAGTTGTGTCTGTCATGTTGGGCACTTCTCACACACCTTACTGTCTAGTTGATCCCACAAAAGCTCAATGGTGTTAAGATTCATACACTCTTATAGTCTTCATTTCTTTTCGTTTCTTTTTTGCCTTTTTTGACCTAATATTGACCTTAAGACATGCCAGTATATTGCATACTGTGGCAAAGACAAATACATTGTTAAGCTGCATTTAATGAACAAAATAGCTTTCTGCTGTGTTTGATATAATGCAAGTGATTTTCTGAATCAAATTAGCAAATTACCATGATTACTTAAGGATAAGTTATTGGAGTGATGACTGCTGGAAATTGGGCCTTTTCAGATTTTATCAAAAAATTACTTTTTAAAATATTGATGGTGCTGTTTTTTACATCAGTAATGTCCTGACTATACTTTGTGATCAGTTAAATGCCACTTTGGTGAAATAAAGTACTAATTTCCTTCCGAAACAGCAAAATCTGTACAGTATTCTAATTTTTTGTCCCCAGTGTATGTTTTAACAAACACTTATTAGAGCACAAGATGCAAGGCAAAAGAGAAAGAAAAAAGGGCATTGTCACATGATTGAGTATTTCTTTAGTAGCTGTCAACTGCTAACACTGCAAACAGCTTAGAATGAATTTCTGTGCTAGCCCAGGCTGGTTTTTGGTAGTTAACGCTTGTCTAGCTGGTGGACCAGTAGAGCCATGTTGTTTACTCTCAAAAATTTACTGATTAAGCTGATTTACCATAATGTTTATTCTGGTGAAAAACCCCTCTGTCTGTATCTCAGCCTCCTAAAAAAATATGTGATGGACTGAGCTGTCTGCACTTAAACCTGCAATTGCCTCAGCCCCCATTAAAATCTACAACTGTGCTCTCTCTCTAACAGCAATTTCATCACACATTGAGTGGACTGCTTGCGGTCTCACAGAAGTTAAATTGGGATGGAAGTTCCACAACCTTCGATTAAATAAAGAAAACAAGATTGGCAGTTGCTTTACAAACAAGAAACACATGCAAACATTTATAACTGAAAAATTATTTTTTACTTAATATTTTTGTCTTGTTTTCCAATAAAAATATCTAATCATTCTAAAAAATAAATACAAATAAATAAATAAAGATTTATGCTTAAAACAAGAAAAAAGGTATTTATTCAGAGGGAAAAAATAATAATATTTTTATACCATATTGGCATATTGGTTTAATTATAAACCCCACCAAATTTTGTTTAATGTCTTTGAAAACAAGACTTAATGTCTGATGCCATTCTACTTCCTTCTCAAGTATTAGTTGTTTGTAGTTTTTAGATTGTTTAGATATTTTTACCAGAAAATAAGACAATTACTCAAGAACAAAATGCAACAACAAACAAGCAAATTAAATAACTTCTTAAAAATAGCAAAAATAGTGACAAAAGAAACCAAAGCATCAAGCCCAACTCTGCTCTCTGCATTGTGGTGTTTTGTTTGAAAATTAATTAGTGTATTTGAGTAAAAACACATTTTCTGAATAAAACCCTTTTAAATTGATTAGGAATACAAAATGCGCATCAATGAAAGTCATGTGACTGAATAACTCATTCACATCTGGATTCATAACTCTGAATTCCAGGTAGGCCCCTTGCCAACCAGCTTCCACAAAACCTTCATGTACTTTAAAGTAGCATTGTAGTTTCTGAAAGTAGCAGATTTGGACTTCTTATGAGGAGAACACTTGCAACTGCGGGCAAGGGAACAATCTGAAAAGTGAGGTGAAATATTATACACTGCATTCCAATTATTAGGAAAGTGAGTACTCTGATCTTATTATTTCCATGCACATTTTGTGTGTGTGTATTAATGTGTGAAAAATGTAAAAAAAACAAAAAACAAAAAAAAAAACAATGGTTGTAGATTTTATCCAACAGTTTGAAATACTAAAATATGGAAAGCAAATAATTAACTGAATTTACATTTATGTCTTCATTTGCCTGAATCTGTAAAGAATTGGGGACATTTGTAAGCATATTGGGAAAATATTTTTGAGACATATAATGCTGTATGTAAACCCATGTGTTAACTAATGAATGAGAAATTATTTGAGTGTTTCAATAAAGCTAATACATGTAGAAATGTAGTAAAGTTTTTGTCTTGTTATTGCTATATACAGTGAGGAAAATAAGTATTTGAACACCCTGCTATTTTGCAAGTTCTCCCACTTGGAAATCATGGAGGGGTCTGAAATTGTCATCGTAGGTGCATGTCCACTGTGAGAGACATAATCTAAAAAAAAAAATCCAGAAATCACAATATATGATTTTTTAACTATTTATTTGTATGATACAGCTGCAAATAAGTATTTGAACACATGTCTATCAGCTAGAATTCTGACCCTCAAAGACCTGTTAGTCTGCCTTTAAAATGTCCACCTCCACTCCATTTATTATCCTAAATTAGATGTACCTGTTTGAGGTCGTTAGCTGCATAAAGACACCTGTCCACCCCATACAATCAGTAAGAATCCAACTACTAACATGGCCAAGACCAAAGAGCTGTCCAAAGACACTAGAGACAAAATTGTACACCTCCACAAGGCTGGAAAGGGCTGCGGGGAAATTGCCAAGCAGCTTGGTGAAAAAAGGTCCACTGTTGGAGCAATCATTAGAAAATGGAAGAAGCTAAACATGACTGTCAATCTCCCTCGGACTGGGGCTCCATGCAAGATCTCACCTCGTGGGGTCTCAATGATCCTAAGAAAGGTGAGAAATCAGCCCAGAACTACACGGGAGGAGCTGGTCAATGACCTGAAAAGAGCTGGGACCACCGTTTCCAAGGTTACTGTTGGTAATACACTAAGGCGTCATGGTTTGAAATCATGCATGGCACGGAAGGTTCCCCTGCTTAAACCAGCACATGTCAAGGCCCGCCTTAAGTTTGCCAATGACCATTTGAATGATCCAGAGGAGTCATGGGAGAAAGTCAGATGGGTCAGATGAGACCAAAATAGAACTTTTTGGTCATAATTCCACTAACCGTGTTTGGAGGAAGAAGAATGATGAGTACCATCCCAAGAACACCATCCCTACAGTGAAGCATGGGGGTGGTAGCATCATGCTTTGGGGGGTGTTTTTCTGCACATGGGACAGGGCGACTGCACTGTATTAAGGAGAGGATGACCGGGGCCATGTATTGTGAGATTTTGGGGAACAACCTCCTTCCCTCAGTTAGAGCATTGAAGATGGGTCGAGGCTGGGTCTTCCAACATGACAATGACCCAAAGCACACAGCCAGGATAACCAAGGAGTGGCTCTGTAAGAAGCATATCAAGGTTCTGGCGTGGCCTAGCCAGTCTCCAGACCTAAACCCAATAGAGAATCTTTGGAGGGAGCTCAAACTCCGTGTTTCTCAGCGACAGCCCAGAAACCTGACTGATCTAGAGAAGATCTGTGTGGAGGAGTGGGCCAAAATCCCTCCTGCAGTGTGTGCAAACCTGGTGAAAAACTACAGGAAACGTTTGACCTCTGTAATTGCAAACAAAGGCTACTGTACCAAATATTAACATTGATTTTCTCAGGTGTTCAAATACTTATTTGCAGCTGTATCATACAAATAAATAGTTAAAAAAATCATACATTGTGATTTCTGGATTTTTTTTTTTAGATTATGTCTCTCACAGTGGACATGCACCTGCGATGACAATTTCAGACCCCTCCATGATTTCTAAGTGGGAGAACTTGCAAAATAGCAGGGTGTTCAAATACTTATTTTCCTCACTGTATATATATATATATGTGTGTGTGTGTGTGTGTAACAATATATAGCCATACATGGTTCATGCATATATTGCAGAATATTGAAAAATATATGAAAATGTATTATTCAATATATCACATTATATTTTCCAATATATTCACATGTATTTTTGTTTTGTAAGGGTTAACTTTTTATAACTTGAGTGATCTGTGCATTTAAGAAGAAGCAAAAGTTACCTCTTTGCAAATTATTATTTTTCTCTCTTTTCTCTTTTCCCGCAAGTCTTTGTGTGAATCTTAATAACAACATGTGCAATATCATAATCACATCTACAGACAAAGAAACACACACAAACAGATGTACAACAAAAATAAGTGATTAAGGTGACTATCAGGCCAGTTTGAACATGCCGTCCACAAAATACTTTGGTAAGATGAATGGACAGATAAGCGCCTCACATGTATAAATATATAAATGATTTGATAAGTAGAAAGCACTCACTCTTAGACCTACTCGTGGAGTCAGATGATCACAGCTGCTGCATTGTCACATACAATGACCGACATGACTAAATGTAGGCATCTGAGAAACAGACACTGTGAAAAATGTTACGGACCCGCATTAATTTTCATGGTTAAAGTCAACATTAAACACTTTTCGAAACCCATTGGACAGGGTTTATTTATTCAACACGAATGTTAAACAAGAAAAACTGTAAGGCGGGACTTGATTTTAACCATCTGGAATTGATTGTTTCAAGTAATACCAGATTTAACAGAGAAATATATATATATATATATATATATATATATATATATATATATATATATACACACACACACACTGGCAGCCATAAGTTTACAGATTTTGCTGTTTCGGAAAGAAATTGGTACTTTAATTCACCAAAGTGGCATTCAACTGATCACAAAGTATAGTCAGGACATTACTGATCAAATCTAGACAGGCCCAATTTCCAGCAGCCATCACTCCAACACCTTATCCTTCATGATAAATAGCTAAAAATCACTTGCCATTATATCAAACACAGTTGAAAGCAATTTGGTTCATTAAATAAAGCTTATCATTGTCTTTGTGTTTGTTTTTCAGTTGCCACAGTGTGCAATAGACTGGCATGTCTTAAGGTCAATATTAGGTCAAAAACTTTCTCTAGAAACTCATCAGTCAGTCATTGTTTTGAGGAATGAAGGCTATACTATGCTTGAAATTGCCAAAAAACTGAAGATTTCATACAAAGGTGTACACTACAGTCTTCAAAGACAAAGGAAAACTGGCTCTAACAAGGACAGAAAGAGATGTGGAAGGCCAGATGTACAACTAAACAAGAGGATAAGTTCATCAGAGACTCTAGTTTGAGAAATAGATGCCTCACATGTCCTCAGCTGACAGCTTCATTGAATTCTACACCAGTTTCATGTACAACAGTAAAGAGAAGACTCAGGGGTGCAGGTCTTATGGGAAGAATTGCAAAGAAAAAGCCACTTTTGAAATGGAAAAACAAAAAGAAAATGTTAGAGTGGGCAAAGAAACACAGACATTGGACAACAGATCATTGGAAAAGAGTGTTATGGATCTTAACCCCATTGAGCTTTTGTGGGATCAGCTAGACTGTAAGCTGTTTGAGAAGTGCCCGACAAGACATCTATGGCAAGAGCTACAGGAAATGTGAGGTGAAATGTCACCTGAGTAATTGGACAAACTGACAGCTAGAATAACAAGATCTTCAAAACTGTCATTGCTGCTCGTGGAATCTTTGAAGTAGTTTAAGAAGTTCTAAACTTATAATAGTAATTTTTCACCTTCATAATGTCCTTGAATGCCACTTTGGTGAATAAAAGTACCAATTTTTTTCAGTAAGAGTTAAATCTGTACATTATTCCAAACTTTTGGCTGCCAGTGTATATATTTGAAATTTGAATTATATATTGAATTTAAACTAGTTTAGAGAGAGGAGACAAATTTCACATTTAGGAAAATGTTTTAAAGGGATAGTTCACCAAAAAATACAAATTATGTGATAATTACTCAGCCTGATGATGTCCCAGGTGTGTTTGCCTTTCTTTCATCAGCAGAAAACATTTGAAGAAAATTTGAAAAATATCTTAGATCAGTAGTTCCTTAAAATGCGAGTGAATGGAGATTTCTCTTTTGAAGGTCCAAATATCACAGACAGTCAGTATAAACGTCATCGATACGACTCTAGCAGTTAAATTAATGTCTTCTAAAGTGACATGATACTTTTGATGAGAAAAATATAAATATTTAATTACTTTCTAACTATAATCCAAAGCTTCATGAGAGGGTGGATGTAAAAGGATTAATGGAGAGGAGGCGAGAACTGGCATGAGATATATAATATTTTAATTATGAACTTAAACAAAAAGACAAACACACAAAGGTGTCGGACAGCTGCCAGTAAATCTCTCTCTCTGACCCACTGCAGTCTCCAGTCGGCCTTTATCCCTCTCTGAGGCTTGATTAGCCTGATTAGGGGCCAGGTGTTTACCATCACGAACCAGCCCTGCCCTCCGCCCTGCCACATTCCTCCCTCGTTCTCTCAGGCCGGGGAGCCCCCGGCATGACTTATAACCCCCCCCCCCCCCCCCTTTCCCTGGGGAGGGGTGTGCCTAACGCTACGTCTGCCGGCAGGTCAAGGGACAAGGGGAGGGAAACTGTGGGAAAATGTGGCACGCGATCTTGCCAAATTAACAAAAACATTTAAAAAAAGAGAGGGAAAGGCCAACATGGAGTGGCAGTGGAAGAGAGAGGAGAGAGAGAGAGAGAGAGAGAGAAAAAAAATACACTTACTCGCCGGTTTTCCGATATGCCGTAGCTTGGTCACCGGCCACTCCACCCTCTAATGGATGACAGCAGCAACTCCCTGGATGGATTGGAGACAGACTTCCTGCCCCTGGCAGACGGAATGCCCCTGGCAGACGGAATGCCCCAGGCGGTAACCGCTCCAGGCGGTTGATTGGGAGCCCCTCCTCCCCTTGTGGTCGGTGGTGGATGGTAGTGGCGAGGACTGTACTACGGTGCATCCGTCCTCCTTCACGGATTTCGGCACCAGTGTAAAGGGATTAATGAACAAGGAGGAGGCAAGAACCGGCTTGATGATATAAATAATAGTTTAATGAAGAACTAAACAAAAAGACAAACACAGAAATGTGTGGGACAGTTGCCCGTAACTCTATCTCTCTGTCCCACTGCAGTCTCCAGTCGGCCTTTATCTCTCTCTGAGGCTTGGTTGGCCTGATTAGGGGCTGGGTGTGTAGCATCACAACCCAGCCCCACCCTCCACCCTGTCGCAGTGGATACCATGCGGTTTCTCATGTGACATGTTCATGTTGCCATGGATACTGAGGTAATCTCATGTTCTCCACTCAGTTGTGACATCCAGGATAAGCAAACAAACACACCATTGTGAATAAAGACATAGATAATAACAGATATAAACAAAAACCAACCAAGCTTCTGTACAGAGGTCCTCCTTCTCTCTTGTAAACAGCGCTGCTCTTCCGTCTGTAACACACGTGTCAGTTCTCGCATGTTTCAAATGCCAATGCGATTATTCCACACGCATGTAAAACTTATGATCAGAAGCATGATTTAGAGTTTAAAAAATCATGTTGCTTTAGATGACATTAATTGAACAGCTGGTGTCATATGGATGACGTTTATGTTGACTATCTGTGATTTTGGGACCTTCAAATGAGAAATTGCCACTCACTGGCATTTTAAATACCTATATAGCTAAGATATCTTTCATGTTCTGGTAAAGAAAGAAAGTCAGAAACACCAGGGATATCATGAGGGTGAGTAAATAATGAGTGAGTTAAATAGAGTTTTCTATCCCTTTAAGCTTTTGTCTCTGCAATAGCATTTTCCTCAAGTGGTGCTACAAAAGTGTTTTTATGTTGATTTCATTTAGCATTTCTGTTCTATTGTGGTAAAATATAGGGAAAGAATGTATTGGAGGTCAGATTTTACATCACCACATATTTGTCGAGTTCAAAAAGAGGTGAACTGTTTGGGGAGTAATCCTGTCACACACCCAAGAACAGCCTCCCCGTATGAAAATAAATATGCCTGTTGTAACTTTTTTCCCCTCTGCTTTGTATTTATACTAAAGGAAGGTTTAGTGATTCAACTTGCATCTCTTCATGGCAGAATTAAGTTGCAAGCAGATGAACTGACAGATGATTCACATCACACGGGAGATAATCAAGTGTCAAAAATGTTGTATTTCAGAAAGCTCTTCATCACTGATGCATGAAAATATACAGTATTCACACCAAAAACGTTTAGGAGGCCATGCTCTACACTTTTTTGTCATTATATCCTCTCCTGAAGACCACTAATAATGTTAGTTTTTTACCTGACTATTTTCCAAACTCTCCCTTGCCCTTTTGTAAACACACTGTTCCCCTTCTGTCACTCACTCGACGTTGTGTCGATTGTAGTGACACAAGGGGTCTTTCTTGAGAGCCTTGCATACCTCTGGATTTGAGAAAAGGCCAATGAGAAATTGGCAGACAGAATTTGCATGTCCCGCCCCTGGACATACGGGTATAAAGGGAAGCAGACGTGCATCTGTCAGTCAGATTTTTTCTTCAGAGCCAAGCGGTTGTGCAGCAGCAAGCTGAGTTTCACTACTGCTCCGATAACATCAACTAGAGCATTGCTGTTGGATTTATGGTGTGTTTCCTGTGGCTTTCTCCTTCTCTGCGCGCTGTGCAGTCCACGCCCCTGGGTGCTTCGACAGCGCTTCTGTAAAGGGCATACATGCCGCATGCATGCACCTTTGCCTCCCGATGCATTATTACCTGCTCTCCCCCCCACCCCCCCCCCCCCCCGCTGCGAAGCCCCACCCGGTACATCAAAAATTATCGCCCCCCCTAGTGCCCCTCACACGGAGCTTGGATGCATGGCTTTTGCTGCCCAACCCATCATGTTGGTTGGCCGGGACCATCTGACTTGGCTATGCGATTCAATTTGCCAGGCTCCTGCCTCGTTTCAGCGGTATTCGCTCCACTTTGATGCGCGGTGAAAATGCCAGCACACTACGTGCAGAGATTAGAACTCTGCTACTAAAGGATGCGATAGAGCCTGTCCCTCCTGCTGAGATGAAGAAGGGTTTCTACAGCCCTTACATCATACCCAAAAAAGGTTGTGGGCCAATCTTGGACTTGCAAGTTCTCAACCGAGCTTTACACAAACTCCCGTTCAAAATGCTCACGCAGAAACAGATTCTAACCTGCTTTCGGCTTCAAGATTAGTTCGCAGCGGTAGACTTGAAGGACGCATACTTCCTTGTCTCCATTTTACCTTGACATCAACCGCACCCAGTCGGTGTTAAAGTGCCTTGCTCTCTTCGAGCCCAGCACAGCGGTGCCTCTAAAATATTTCCAGAGGCTCCTGGGGCATATGGCATCCTCAGCCGCGGTTGCGTCGCTCGGGTTGATGGACAGAACCTCCCTAGCAAATTCCCCTGACGAAGGACCTTCTTTGCATGGGACGGGGCTCCCTCTGGCATCTGTGCCCAGACCTCTGGAACCTCCATGTCTGGCACTTGGATGGGATGCGGAAGATCCGAGTGACCTACCACTGGTGGTTGTAGACACGATCAACCAAGCCAGAGCTCCTTCTACCAGGGAGCTTTATGCCCTAAAGTGGCGCTTGTTCGCAAATTGGTGTTCTTCCCGGTCTGAAGACCCACAAAGATGCGCAGTTTGGTCAGTGCTTTCATTCCTGCAAGAGAGATTGGAGGGGAGGCTGTCCCCCTACACGTTGAAGGTGTATGTAGCCGCTATTTTAGCCCACCACAACGCAGTGAACGGTAAGTCCTTGGGTAAGCACGACCTGATTATTAGGTTCCATAGAGGTACCCGGAGACTGAATCCTCCCAGTGCCAAGCCTGTTCCCCTCCTTGGATCTCTCAGTGGTCCTCTTGGGCCTTCAGAGAACCCCCTTCGAGCCGCTTGACTCATTAGAGCTAAAGGCCCTCTCCTTGAAGATGGCCCTTCTGATAGCGCTAGTTTCCATCAAGAGGTTTGGGGATCTGCACGCATTCTCTGTCAGCAACAATTGTCTGGATGTATACAGCAGATACATGTGATCCTGTCATCCTAAGACTGGGCTACGTGCCCAAGGTTCCCACAACCCATTTCAGGGTCCAGGTTGTGAACCCAGCCTTTTCGTTGCTGTGTCCGGCACGTGCTTTGCGTAACTATTTGGACTACACGCAGAGCTTTAGATGATCTGAGCAGCTCTTTGTCTGCTTAGGCGGACGGCGGAAAGGGAACGCTGTCTCCAAACAGAGGTTAGCCCACTGGGTCATCGACGTCATCTCCCTGGCCTACCAGACCCAGGCCGTGTCTGCCCCCTTGTGGGTTCGAGCACACTCAACGAGAAGTGTGGCATCCTCGTGGGCACTGGCCGACAGCACCTCCCTAGCAGACATCTGCAGAACAGCGGGCTGGGCAACACCCAATACCTTTATGAGATTCTATAATCTCAGGGTTGAGTCAGTCTCGTCCTGTGTTTTATCAGGTCCGAGCCAGTAGAACTTGGTAACACGGAACAACTGACAGGGTGTTCCGCTTGCACTCAGCAACTTTCCCCTCCACTGAGGCGAACATATGCACTCTTATCCCAGGAGATCCCACTAACTCGGATCCCTGGATGACTCCTCCCTAGCCCTCTGGCCTGCAAATTCAGCATAGGAATTTGCGACCAGAACCACTACAAGCTTCAAGTGCTCTGTACTTGGGTAGGGCCCCACAGGCCTAATTCCCTTTTCAGGCAACTACCTGTGATGTATTTTCCGTGGTACGATCCCCCTGTTGGCGGACCCGCGTCTCCCTTGGGCAGTCTCTCTGCCCCGGTCGCTGTGTTTTTAGAGCTCCTCCCTTACTAGTTAGGACCTACCACCACGCCTCTTCGACGTGTGGCTTGACAACCCATGTGACGTATTGGCCACATGTTACCTCCCGACAGCCTGGGCAGTATGTGGTCTCCGCAGAGTCTTTCCCTTTTCTCCTTGACCTTTTCTCAAATCCAGAGGTACACAAGGCTCTCAAGAAAGACCCCTTGTGTCACTACAATCGACAAAACGTCTCGTTCCCTCCATTAGGGAATGGAGGTTATAACCGTAACCATGACGTTTTTGATACTGCATGTGACGACACTGAAACTTCTCGTGATTCTGTTGGAGCAGAGTGTGTGTGTGTGTGTGTGTGTGTGGGGGGGGGGTTATATGATTGGCTCTCCCCATGCTAATTATAAGTATAAGAATGTTGTGGGTTATTTGGGGAACAGGCTCGCTGGGATAGTTTTATTTCTTAGGAGTGGCTGGTTCCAGTATGTAAGACCTCATTGACTCTTCTTGTTTTTCTTTTCTTATAACGTGTAGCATAAAGATTTTGTTATAGTTATATTATTTGCTAACTCTTTGTGTTTTCCTTCACTATCCCTAGACTCGTATTTATTATTTATTGGTTGTGGTGGTATTTGTTAAATTACAATAAAAAATGTTTTTAATTGATTAGACCTGTTGTCTGATCCCTCTTTTATGTTACGGCTTGAAATGAGCTAGGCGTGACACTGCACCTTTAAGAATTTTGTATGTATTTGAACTTGTCTAACCTCTTTGCATCTAAAATGAGTAACAATATCCCCCATAGTTGTTGAATACTCCTGATGCTTGAATTCAATATTTCATTACATAATACGTTTATATGTTTAATATTGAAAACAATGGTGGAGTGGGTTTATTTTCAGCAAATGGTGAGGGGGGGGGTTGTCTTGGAATATAGTGCTTATAGTCATATGGTATTTTGTGGGGGAAATTTTTTGGATTACATTCCTGTGATTGTACATTTTATATGCTTGGTATGTGTTTTATGAACCCTTGAACCCTTGAGCATACTGCTTCCCGGCTATGGGAAGACGTTAGCCTATGGAACAGGACTGACAGAAAGGATGTTGGTTATTTTGCATCAGGGGATTAAACTGATGGAATAAGGAATCTAAAAGACAATCCTTCTTGTTGTGCAATATGTTGGAGTGAGGACGTGGAAAACACAATGAAAAAACGGATTTGTGTAGTTATGGAAAAGCCAATACTGTTCAGGGCTGTGAGCAAGAGTTGATATTAAAGAAATAGTTCACCCAAAAATTACAATTCTCTCATCATTTAATTAAACTCTTATTGCACCAAACTCCTACAACTTTCTTCCTTTTGTGGAACACAAAAAAGAGATGTTAGGCAGAATGAAAGTCTCAGTCATCATTCGCTTTCATAATATGGAAGAAAAGAAGCAATAAAAGTGAATGGTGACTGAAGCTTTCTATTGTGAACTATCCCTTTAATTACACTGTAAGATTGTTACATTTATGCATATGTCAAATATGTACCTTTGAAAAGCACTGAAGGAATGCTCGCTGGGTTCAGAGCCCAGCCCTGCCTGGTTCAGGGCCTCTCACGCTTTTGCATGCAGGAGAAGTCTCAGATATAAAAACAACATCCTTTGATTTGCCCTATGGGAGGAGAGTTATGGAAAGTGTAAATATAAGCTAGCCATGCACCCATTCACAAGCCTGTGAAATGTCACGTGGAAGACAGAGTTAGGCAGGGATTCTTCTGTTAGAAGAGAAATATAAAGTAGATTTACCCAATGAAAAGTGGAGGAGGGGTCTTGTATGTCCCTGAAGGGTTTATTTTGTATAGGATTTAATATAGTATTTTGTAAGAAGTATTTAAAAAGTCTCTGTCAATGCTTTGACCAGTTATATTCCAGCAATCGTCGTCACATGAATGGCTAGCTGCTCACAACGTATGGCTTGACACAGTAGAAGAAATTATTTAAAGTGGTGTTCAACCATATTTGATGCATTTTATGCCTGGTCCACAACTGCTTCTATACCCAAGAAGAGATAAAACAGATGGTGCTAGGGGTTGAAAGCCTGCAGGGGTTAGAGTTTAATACATTCCAAAATCAAATGACCCCCTGTGATCCCCCACATCCTGGCCAGATCTGACCCCATCATCACCTTGCATGCTTTCTCTATGTTGGAGTACATACCACAAGTCCAATGCTGAACAAAGCAGCATTATTTGGGTTTTGAAAATAGGCAAGCATGCATGTATTGGGGTGTTGTCATTTTATTGGTGGAAACTTGAAGTTCATGAGGGAAATCCCACAAATCATAAAGTAGGCCCTAGAAAATAATAATAAAAACTGTGAAAATTATAGAAGTGGAACAGACAGACAGACAGACAGACAGACAGACAGACAGATAGATAGATAGATAGATAGATAGATAGATAGATAGATAGATAGATAGATAGGTTCTTTTCAGGACGTGTCTTTATAAAGATGCCCTTCTGCCCCTGTGTAGTTCCTGGATGCGGTAGAGTGCTCTCTGCCCCTGATGGCCACAGGCACTGTCTCGTGTGTCTGGGCAGCGATTACACCGAGGCAGTGTTTGTGGATGGCTCACGTTCTCACTGCGAGAACATGACCATGGCAAAGTTGCGGTCGCAGCTTTCCTTCTTCAGAAGGTTTGGGCTGCGGTACCCACATTCTCAATAAAAGAGCTATTTCCTTTGTCTCTGGGTCACCTGGCCAGCAAATATCATGCTCACAGCACTCTACCACCACACCTCAACAGTCCCGGCATGCTGGACGCAGACCTCTCGTCTTCAGCCCCAAGACTGTTCCCCAGCCGGCCGGGACCTCCTCCTCAGTCACTAACCCGCCCCCTGCTGGGTGTGTGGAGCACGGTAAGTGCTTCGAGTCTTCTCTCAGCACCACAGCCTCGAGACGCACCCTTGCCTCCCGACGCCACATTACCTGCTTCACCCCGCTGCGAAGCCTCGCCGGGTACGTCAAAAATAACCGCCCCCTTAGTACCCCTAGCTCGGAGTTTGGACGTGTGGCTCTCACTTCCCAATCCGTCATGCTGGCTGGCCAGGACCATTCGACTCGGTTATGCAATTCATTTGACAGGCCCCCCCCAACACTTTCAGGGTGTCCGCTTTACCGCAGTACACGGCGAACATGCCAAATCCCTGCGAGCGGAAATCACGACTCACTTACTCAAAGATGCAATAGAGCCTGTCCCTCCAACCGAGATGAAGAAGGGTTTCTACAGCTCTTCATCGTACCCTAGAAAGGCGGCGGCTTACGACTGATCTTGGACTTGCAAGTTTTCAACCGGGCCTAACACAAACTCCCGTTCAAAATGCTCACGCAAAAACACATTTTAACTTGTGTCTGGCATCTAGATTGGTTTGCAGCAGTAGATCTGAAGGACGCGTACTTCCACGTCTCAATATTGCCTCGACTTCTTTCGATTGCCTTCCTACGGTTTGCGTTCGACGGCAAGGCGTATCAGTACAAGGTCCTCCCCTTTGGCATGTCCCTGTCCCCTTGCTTCTTTACGAAGGTCGCAGAGGCAGCCCTTGCCCGTATACTCAACTACCTCGACGACTGGCTCATCCTGGCCCACTCCCGAGAGTTACTATGCGCCCACAGGGACCAGGTGCTCAGGCACCTCAGCCTTTAGGGCTTCAGGTCAACTGGGAAAAGAACAAGCTCGCCCCGGATCAGAACATCTCTTTTCTCGGCATGGAGTTAGACTCAGTCTCAATGTCAGTGCGCCTCACCAACGAGCGTGCGCAGTCAGTGCTGAAATGCCTCGCCACCTTCAGGCTGGGGACAGCGGTCCCTTTCCAAAGGCTCCTGGGGCATATGGCGTCCTCCGCGGTGGTCGCGCCACTGGGGTTGATGTATATGAGACCGCTTCAGCACTGGCTCCAGACTCGAGTCCCGAGACGAGCATGGCGCCGCGGCACGCACCGTGTGATCATCACCCCCGCCTGCCGCCAAATGTTCAAACCCTAGACAGACCGCTGCTTTCTGCGGACAGGAGTCCCCTTGCAACAGGTGTCCCAATGCGTCCTGGTCACTACCGACGCCTCCAAATTGGGTTGGGGTGCCGTGTGCAACTGCCTAGAGTTGTTGGCTGTACTTTTTGCCCTGTTGAGGTTTCTCCCACTAATTCAGGGCAAACACGTCTTGATCCGATCAGACAGCACCACCATGGTAGCATACATAAATGGCCAAAACTGCCCACTCTGGTATGCCCAAACAGAGGCTCCCCTCGGGGCAGACTCACTGGCACACAGCTGGCCTACGGGGCCACGCAAGTACGCATTTCCCCCAGTGAGCCTTCTTGCACAGGTGCAAGGTCAGGGAGGGCTAGGAACAAGTCACTCTAGTGGCCCCCTATTGGCAAACTCAGACTTGGTTCTCGGATCTCGTACTCCTCGCGACAGCCCCTCCCTGGCGAATTCCCCAGAGGAATTCTTTCTCAGGGATGGAGCACGCTCTGGCATCCGCACCCAGACCTCTGGAACCTACACGTCTAGCCCCTGGATGGGATTTGGAAGATCTAGCTGATCTACCACCTGCCGTCGTAGACACAATCAACCAAGCCAGTGTTAGATAATTTTGTCATCCAATGTATTTAATTTATTTCTTGATCTGCAATCCCCGTCTCGATACGGCTCAGCTGAGGGAAGAAAGACATAACACAGACACCCAATGCTATCAGATCCTTCTTCAACGTTTATTGTTCAGCACTTTGTTATATGGTCCAGAAAACCACATTCCACTGGACCCCCACCAATGAAATGGCTCATTACCTTATTTGGGGTTAATATACATTTGAGAGAGATAAGAGACACATTCCTATAGAACATCCTTTGAACAGGGAACAGCTGCAGCAGCACCAACAAAAGGAGTTTAAAGGTGGCCTTCATTATTCCACATTGCCCACTTTGATCCTGAAAGGATCATGCAGCCTTCTCAACAACCTCAGTATTAGGTATACGTACATAATGAAGCATAGCAATATTATGTCTGTTTATCATCATGTTCAACTTCTGCATTAGTAATTGTAACAAACATGGGCCAAATAATAACATGAGTACGATGTATACAGCAACCGATATAATCGAGGACATCCAAGGTGCGAACCACCCAAACATATTGAAAAAATTCCCCCATATTCCCTGATGACCAGCGTTATCAGCTAATTCTTTATTCAATCTATCCATTTCCTCCAATACTTTCGTGAATTCTCCATCATCATCAGTGTGACCCGGGATATATGTACAGCATTTGTCACCAAACATTTTACATACTCCCCCGTCCTTAGCCAAGAGGTAATCCAAAGCTATACGATTTTGTTTAGTCATTTCACTTGTGGCATGTAATTGTTCTTTCACCAAATCGAAGGCCTGTTTAGTTTTATTAAAGAAACGTTGCTGATTATAATATAAGTAATTGATCCATTCAGTGTTTTTATTTGGGGTTATCCACACAAAGATGGATTCAAAACCACTGGCAATTTCGTTTCGAGCTTTAAACTGGTTTGGAATACCTCTAGGCTGTCCAACACTGTCTAGATATACTTCAGGGTCACTTGAGGCATCACCTTCTAAGTACCTTCGTGTTCGGGTGTTTACCCGTACCTTCATAACAGAAACATCTTCCTGTAACATTACCATAAAACATAAACCATCAAATGGGGTGGGGGGTGCGACAAGAAGTTTCAAATCATTACCAGAACATACCCACCACATATCTGCAACCCCCCTCATGTTGTGGAATATTCGTGTGGGTACACCGATGCCTTGATATGAATAAGTTTCTTCAGCCTTGATCCACTTCACCTGAGAACAGTATTTGATCCGAAACAATTTTTTATGTAACGAAGTTCTGTTACCCGTATCTGAGAATTTATAACATTCAGTCTTCTTAAACTTAACCCAAGAAACTAGCTTGGGTGGACTGGCACCTGGCACTGGCCAATTTGTACATTGAGAACTGTCCAGCGTAGTTTCGTTGACATGTCCACTGGCCCTGTAGAGTAAACAGTTAAAAGGGCACATTGACTCATTCTGAAGCGCTGTTATGGCATCACGGTCAGTGCAAGTTCGAGTTGTTTTGTTAGTTCCGGTTAGCGGAAGATTGATTGTATAGTTTAAACATGGAGGCCTCCTCCTAATCAGCTTATTCTGATGAGTTAAACATGTTGATGTATTCATTGGTATAGGGATGACATAAGAAATTGATGCTGGTGATCTGGAACACACTATACATTGTTTACCACCAGCGGTGTAGTTCATCCACAACCACCATACATTATTTCTAGGAATTGGAATTACACGTGTGGCTCCTTGCAGTTGTATTGATACTGAACGGGCATAGGCAAGCACGACCACCTGCCATATGCAGAGTGTCAATAGGAATGTCTTCATGTTAACTGTTCCGGGTCCCTCCTCAGGTCCTCCTAATTCGCAGATTCCCGGTTGGGCACTGGCGCTGCGTGTTCAGCTCCTCCAGTGCTTTCACCGTTCACCTTGAATCAGTAAGGCCCTCCTCTGGAGCAAGCTTCACGCGGCTTGCGTGGATCCACTGTGGTTGAAGGTCAGTTAGCACCCCCGTCCTAGTCACAGCCAGTACAGTACTTGGGCCCAAATACTTCGGTTCTCCTAACTGCGTTGGTTTCAGACACTTCACCAGAACCTGCTGATTTGGAACAAATGGATGAGTAGGACTTTCTGCAGGCAGAGGGAGAGAGAGAGAGACATCACCATTTATGCCATTTAATGTCTTAATGAGGGAATCCACATATTCTGCAATCACCACCTCTGTGTCACCTGTGGAGAGAAAGCCAGCGCGGCCTTTGACCCAAGGGGTCGGGAAAGGCCTACCCATTAGTATTTCAAATGGAGAGAATTTAACAACAGAGGATGGTGACATTCTGAGTTCGGTCAACACAGCCGGTAGAACATCAACCCATGTTCTTCCGGTTTCGGTGCAGGCTTTGTTCAATCGTTCCTTTAATGTTCGATTTGTCCTTTCCACAACGCCTGCCGACTGTGGGTGGTAAGGTATGTTAAAATGCCAATTTACGTTCAATTCCTTTGCGAGTAGTTGCGTAACTTTGGACGTGAATGGAGTGCCATTATCACTCTCAATAACGGTTGGAATGCCAAATCTTGGTATTATTTCTTTTGCCAGAATTTTTACCACTGTTTTAGCATTTTCCCTCACACACGGAAAAGCTTCTGTCCATTTAGAAAAACGATCCACTATTACGAGTAATAATTTGTTGTTCTTGCATGGCGGCATATGTGTAAAATCTATTTGCAGGTGTTGGAACGGCAATTCCGGGTGTGGTAATGAGTCATGCTTTGTAGATTTGTGTCTGTTATTCTGTGCGCACGTTAGACATGAGTCTAGGATTAATTTTACTGCACTTCGTACCCCACTGATGCAATATGTTTGATTTATTGACTGTATAACCTTTTCTTTTGAAATGTGAGAGATACCGTGATAATGTCGACATAGTATTACTATTGCGGTTTTGGGCAGAGCCAGACGTCCTTGTTCATCCCTTAACAAATTATTCCGGTCTGGTTTCACTTCATTTGAGGCCCAATGTTGAATATCAGATTCAGATGGATTTGCCTGCAACAGTTTTATGTCCATGTCTCTTATCAGAGTTGATTGCATCATGGAAACTCTCTCTTCAGCTCGATTCAGATCTGGGCTTACTACAACTTCCTTCGCAGCCCACTTTGCTACCTCATCAGCTAATTTATTTCCTTTCGCCTCTTCCAGTTCCCCTGTCATGTGCCCCGCAACTTTTATTACGGCCAATTTGGCAGGCAACTGTGCTGCTCTCAATAATTCTGAAACCAGGTTATGATGTGATATAGGTTTGCCTTCAGCTGTCTTAAAATCTCTTTCCTCCCACATTCGAGCAAAATCATGTATCACCCCATAAGCATACTTCGAGTCTGTGTATATATTGATTGATTTACCTTTAGCCAATTGGCATGCTCTGATCAACGCAAACAACTCAGCAGCTTGTGCAGATTTATATGGGAGCGAATAAGCTTCAATAATTCGATTCGGAAGTTCTGTTACAGCATAACCACACCAGTATACAGAATCAATTGGCTTGGAACAGGACCCATCAACATACCAATGGTCCCCCTCCTCCAGGGCGGATGATGAAACATCCGGCCTGCAGGAAGTACATGTTTTCAGGCGATCAAAGCAATCATGTGTATCGTTGGAAAATTCACCTTGAGTCAGCAATTTGTGTAATGATAATGTCGGGCCGTGTACAGTGGAAGTTGGTTTAATGGTCAAATTATCAGTAGCCAATAAAATAGCTTCATACCCCGATCGACGTTGGGCCGTCATGTGTTGTGTTGTAATGTTGTGCATTATAGTTCCTACCTGGTGGGAGGTGTGGACAACTAATGGATGTGAGAGTACAATACGTTCTGCATGTTGTACCATCAACGCTGCAGCAGCCACTGCTCGCAAACATGCAGGGAGGCCTCTGGCGACTGCGTCTAAAGTTTTTGACAAGTACGCCACTGGTCTATATGTTCCGCCATGGGACTGTGCAAGGATCGCTGCTGCTGTGCCAGACGCCTCATGCACGTACAGATGAAAGGGTTCATCATAATTTGGTAAGCCTAGCGCAGGTGGAGAGCTGAGGCTGTTTCGTAGATGTTTGAAAGCCATGTCCATTTCAGCAGTCCACTCTATAGGTTCTTCAGCGTTTGAGAGTGTTGCTTCTCTCAGTATTTTATCATATAACGAGCAGTTTGGCACCCATGCTCGACAATAGTTCACTAAACCCAAGAAGCTTTGCATTTGAGTTTTTGTTTTAGGGCATTTGAAGGTAGTAATTGTTTTCACTCTGTCCTTGGAGAGACGTACTGTTCCTTTTTGTAACTCATGACCCAGATAGTTGACATTCGGTTTCACCCATTGTAGCTTTTCTTTCGATGCCTTGAAGCCAGCCTTCGCTAATACATTGCACACAATAGTTGAAGCGGCTGTGCATGACTCAATGTCAGGTCCAGAAACCAGGATGTCGTCAGCATATTGCAGCAGACAAGTCTGTGGTGGCAGCTTGGTACCTTGGAGAGTAGCGTGCACTACAGCGGAGAACACAGCAGGCGAGTCTCGAAATCCTTGAGGCATTCGGGTCCAAGTGTACTGTTGGCCTCCATAGGTGAATGCGAACAGTGGCTGCGTAATTGTTGCAACTGGCACACTGAAGAAGGCAGAACATAAATCAATAACAGTAAAATGGGTGTGATCTGCCGGAATTGAGTTAATGATAGTGTGGACATCGGGTACCACAGGTGACAATGGAATAATTAAATCATTAATTTTCCTCAAATCTTGTGTTAAACGCCATGTACCATTAGCTTTCTTTACCGGATTAATTGGCGTGTTGTATGGTGAGTGTGTAGGTTTTAAAATACCTTGTGACAGGCATTGCTGTATTATTGGGCCAATGCCTTGTTCTTTTTCTTTAGAAAGTGGATACTGTTTGCAGTATACTGGTAGGTTAGAGCAGAGTTTGGCAACGTAGGGTCTTACGTCAATAAGGCCCGCCTCATCTTTGTGGGCGGCCCATAGCGCTGGGTCTACATTGAGCATTTCCTGTTTCGCAGCAGAAGTGCTGACAGACGTTGAGCTGCAAACTTCTCCGCAATGACCTGTATACACAGACTGACAGTATACTGAGGGAAACAGTAATTGTAGTGAGTTAGAATCAAAAGTTAATTTTGCCCCAATTTTATGCATCAGATCACGACCCAGTAGGCAGAATGGAGAGTCAGGCAAAATCACAAAATCATGCATTTTAAACAAGTTTGGGTTATCAGGAGATGTTACGGGTAATTTTGGTGTCATCTGACACTTAACGGGAACGCCATTAATTCCCACAGAGTTTATAGTGCGTCCCGTAATAGAGCCCTCATAGCAATGTGCTGTTAATGAACTTTTAGATGCGCCAGTATCAACCAGAAATGTATACGGTTTGTGGTCAATATTTAACGATATAAAAGGCAGCGCTGAGTTATCGAAACGCAGCGTTGATGCTAATGCGTATGCGGAGGACTCAGTGCTCTGTGGGCTTCCCTAGCGGGGTGTCCATTCTGTGGGGTATCGCGGTGTGGAGCGGTTTTGTGGGCCAAATTCTCGTTGCGGTTCAGATCGCGGCGGTTCAGATCGCGCTAAATGTTGACTCTCATTTCGGTTACACCAATATGGTTGTCCCATATCTTTCATCATTTTACGACAATCTCGCTTGAGATGTCCCTGTTTTCCGCAATAATGGCATATGCGAGATTCATTCATACGGGCCGTATACTGCACCATTGCGGATGCTGATTTCGAGGAAGAACGCTGACAGCGCTCAAAAGCCCCGGCGGTGGACAGCTCACGAAGACGTCGTCCGAATTCGGGAATTGTCATTGCGGTCAAACCAGCAGTCGTGATACGAATTAATCGAGCAGTTTCAGGGTCCATGTTATTCAAGAACGTGTTTATAAATAGAATCGCTTGATCATCATCAGTCGAAAGGGACGATTCGTCTGTCCATGAAGCTTTAAACCGGGCAAAGAATGCCACTGGACCTTCGTCCCTTTTTTGTTTCGTATTAGCCGCATGTGTAATATCTTGTCTGGATGCGGCCATGCCCTGCAGGAATTTGAGGAGGTCTCTAAAAAATATTGGCAAGGCGTCATTGTCTCCCCATGCCCAGTCTATGGTTGTTCCTTTAAAGTATCTTCCTGACCTGGTTCTTCCGTCCTCCACTCGTGGTTGA
Organism: Moxostoma hubbsi; assembly: GCA_032164185.1. NCBI lineage: Eukaryota > Metazoa > Chordata > Actinopteri > Cypriniformes > Catostomidae > Moxostoma > Moxostoma hubbsi. The sequence continues at coordinate 6,813,989 of JAVLUX010000024.1, forward strand.
TCGAATTTAAAATCCAGCAAAGGCACTTTTTCAACTAATATTGTTTCAGTTACGTCCGGAGGTAATGTTTTGGACAATATGAATCTATAATCGCGTCCGGTTAGTTGACTGTACGTTGTAAGTTTCTTTAAAATATCCACATATTGCAGTGGAGATCTAACTGGGTCGGGTAATTCCTTACATATTGCCAGCGCCTCTGACATTGTTAGTGGAATGATTTTATATCCATCTGGGCACTGGACAAAAGGAAATGCAGCTGTTGTATCTTCACTTGTACCTTTCTTTGAATCGGAATCATATACATCCGCGGCTGCAGCGAATGAGTTACCATTTACTGTGGTCAAATCGGGATACAACAGTGCGCATGGTGTCTTTGGGATGTTAGGGGTTAAAGCTTTGTTCACTACAATATCATATTTAGGCGGTTGTTCCGACACAGCGACAGCTGCGTGCATTTGATTAGCTTCTTTCCATTCAGGACCTTTGTCCCAGAATGGTTTCATTTTCTTCCATACCTCGTATGATTCCTTCATGTATTTATAATCCCATTGAGGATCCCCCCACCCTTTTTTAACCATAGATTTTGATTCGCTCATGAATCGATCAATGAATGAGCCATCTTTAGGATATGGATCTAATTGTGTTTTCCCTTCTGACCATCCGGCCAGATTACTAATATAAGGTTCAGTATTGAAACCCTGACTATTACGAATCATCCACTGTTTTGGAGTTTCATTCGATAACGGGCGACTTATTTCCTGTCCCATAATGCCACCCTCTTAATAATAATAATAATAATAATAATACAAACAATTTCCCGATCGACACGGTTCATGCAGAACAATAATGCAGATCAAATTCTCTCCGTCTTTTATAGGACAATTCCCGTCCTCTTCCTATTCATACCAGAATAAGGATATCCTTAAAACTACTGCTGCGGTTGTGGGGTTTTTTCTATATTATAATAGAGCAAAACCCTCCTTCCTATTCATAATAGGGCAAAATCATCCCTTCGACAGAGGCCCCCGAGCAGAGTTATTAACGGAGTTAATATCGAGCCAAATTAAACTACGTTAAACTACGTTTTGTTCAATCTCTCATCAGACAGGAAAACTTGATACTTAAATCAGTCTTACCTTGTCTGGAGAAATCCCGGACGAGCCCCCAAATTGTTAGATAATTTTGTCATCCAATGTATTTAATTTATTTCTTGATCTGCAATCCCCGTCTCGATACGGCTCAGCTGAGGGAAGAAAGACATGACACAGACACCCAATGCTATCAGATCCTTCTTCAACGTTTATTGTTCAGCACTTTGTTATATGGTCCAGAAAACCACATTCCACTGGACCCCCACCAATGAAATGGCTCATTACCTTATTTGGGGTTAATATACATTTGAGAGAGATAAGAGACACATTCCTATAGAACATCCTTTGAACAGGGAACAGCTGCAGCAGCACCAACAAAAGGAGTTTAAAGGTGGCCTTCATTATTCCAGCCAGAGTCCCTCTACCAGGCAACATTACACCCTGAAGTGGCACTTGTTCGCAAATTGGTGTTCTTTCCGGACTGAAGACCCAAAGAGGTGCGCAGTTAGGTCAGTGCTCTCATTCCTCCAGGAGAGGTTGGAGGGGAGGCTGTCCCCCTCCACCTTGAAGGTGTATGTAGCCGCTATCGTGGCCCACCATGACACAGAATACGGCAAGTCTTTGGGTAAGCACAACTTAATAATCAGGTTCCTAAGAGGTGCCCAGAGGTAAAATCTCTCTCGGCCAAGCCTGTTCCCCTCCTGGGATCTCTCAGTGGTCCTCTCGGGCCTTCAGAAACCCCCCTTTGAGCTACTAGAATCAGTCAGACTCAGGGCCCTCTCCCTGAAGACAGCCATCCTGATCGCGCTCGCCTCCATCAAGAGGGTCAGGGACCGCGACCGAGCTATGTGCCCGAGGTTCCTACCACTCCCTTCAGGGACCAGGTAGTGAACCTGCTAGCGCTGCCCCAGGAGGAGGCAGGCCCAGCCCCTTCATTGCTGTGTTTGGTACGTGCTTTGCATGTCTACTTGGACCGCACGCAGAGCTTTAGATATGCTAAGCAGCTCTTTGTCTGCTTTGGCTGACAGCGGAAAGGGAACGCTGTCTCCAAACAGAGGCTTTCCCACTGGGTAGTGGACGTCATTACATTGACCTATCACACCCAGGCCATGCCCCCCCCTTGCGGGTCCGAGCACACTCAACAAGAATTGTTGCGTTCTCATGGGCACTGGCCAGGGGCACCTCCCTAGCAAACATATGCAGAGCAGCGGGTTGGGCAACACCCAATATCTTTGTGAGATTTTACAATCTCAGGGTTGATTCGGTTTCGTCCCGTGTTTTCTCAGGTCCGAGCCGGTAGAACTCGGTAACACACTGACAAACTGACCGGGTGGATCACTTGCACCTAGCGCCCTTTCCCTCTGCTGAGGTAAAATCGTACGCTCTTATCCCAGGAGATCCCACTAACTCGGCTCCCTGGATGACTCCTCCCTAGCCCTCTGGTCCGCGATTTCAGCCGAGGAATTCGCTGACCAAATCCAATGCGGGTACTCAATCTACCCTGTACTGGAATAGTGCTCCACAGGTCGGGCTCCTACGTAGACTTCACCCCGTGTGTATTTTCTGGGGTACGGTCCCCTTGCAAGCGGACCGGCATCTCCCTTGGGCAGTTCCCACTGGCCCTTGGTCGCCGTGTCTGTAGCAACTCCTCCCTCCCAATGAGGTAGGATCTACCACCGCACCACTTTCCACATGTGACCTAAAAGCCCATGTGATGTCTTTCACCACTCTTTACCTCCCACAGTCTGGGCAGGTGTGGTCTCCGCAGGGTCTTTTCCCCCTGAAAGAATAGGAATTGGGAAAGATTGCAATCCTCAATGCATATAATACCGTTAAGATGGCCCCAGCCGCTTTAACTCTATGCAAGAAACATAGAGAGAGAAAAGGCACGGCTGGCGCGGCATACTCCCATGCTTGGCACGTCGCCTTGTTACCCCTGTTCGGGGTAAAGAACCAGAAGGCTCTGACGATTTTATGGGGCGTTGGGGAAGGGTACGTGCAGCCTGACACAGCCGGTCACTTGTAAAATACCTGCCCGCTCCTGTGTCAGCAGTACAAGTACATGGCTCAGTGCATGGCGTAATTTAAATTGGACCCCTAGTGTCGCTTTTTCGACACAACGACGAAGTGAGCAACAGACGGGGAATGTCTAGGTTACGGATGTAACCTCCGTTCCCTAATGGAGGGGACGAGACGTTGTGTCCTCCCGGCCATGTCACTGAACCGAGCAACTGTTGCGGCCGAACCTTTGTCAGCTCCTCAGAAAAATCCTGAATGAAAATTTCCCTCCCTTTATACCCGTATGTCCGGAGGCGGGACATGCAAATTCATTTAGATCAAAGATGCAAAAGGCACTCAAGAGAGACCCCTAGTGTTGCTTCTTCGACACAACGTCTCGTTCCCTCCATCAGGAAATGGAGGTTACATCCGTAACCTGGACGTTTTCGATAAACAGTGCACATAGAGCACCAGGTAAATAGAATATGCTTTATGCAAGCTATCTGTCACGTAATGATGCTGTTTGCTGACTAAGAGTGTCCGCAAGGCAGTTATATATGAATATATATCTTTTAATTTAATAATTTTAGCAGTTTACAGTGGCGCTAAAGTGGCAAATTATCCAGTAGGGGTAAAATCATTCGTTGGCAGGGAGAGCCGCCACAGACAACTGCCACCACCAGAAGCAACTCTCACTCAACCTCCCACTGCCACAGACAGCTCTCACATGACCTGCCAGCACAAAGGCAGCTGTCACTCAACTCGACACCGTTCTTTGCATCTCCCTGTCGATGCATCACTGCTCTTTGCCTCTCCCTCTCAGTGCGTCACAGTCAGATATGTCTCCATCTTGATGCGTCACAGTAAGTTGTGTCTCCCTTTCAATGCATCAACGTTCTTTGCATCTCCATCTCGATGTGTCTCCCTCTCGACGTGGCACAGTTAGTTGCATCTCCCTCTCGATGCATCACAGTTAGTTGCGTCTCCATCTCATTGCGTCACCTTTCTTTGCATCTCCTTCTCGATGCGTCACCGTTCTTTGCATATCCTTCTTGATACATCTCAGTTTGTTGCATCTCCCTCTCGATGTGTCACAGTTAGTTGTGTCTCCCTCTCGATGCGTCACAGTAAGTTGCGTCTCCCTCTCGATGCGTCACAGTAAATTACGTCTCCCTCTCGATGTGTCACCATTCTTTGCATCTCCCTCTCGATGTGTCACAATCAGTTGAGTCTCCCTCTCGATGCGTCACCATTCTTTGCGTCTCCCTCTCGATGTGTCACAGTTAGTTGCGTCTCCATCTCGATGCGTCACAGTTAGTTGCATCTCCCTCTTGATGCGTCACAGTTATTTGTGTGTCCCTCTCGATGCGTCGCAGTTAGTTGTGTCTCCCTCTAAATGCATCACAGTTAGTTGCTTCTCCCTGTCGATCTATCACTGTTCTTTGAATCTCCCTATCGATGCGCCACAGTTAGATGCATCTCCGTCTCGATACGTTACAGTAAGTTGCATCTCACTCTCGATGCATCATTATTTGCATCTCCATCTTGATCCGTCACAGTAAGTTGTGTCTCCCTTTCGATGCGTCATTGTTCTTTGCATCTCCATCTCGATGCGTCACCATTCTTTGTGTCTCCCTCTCGATGCGGCACAGTTAGTTGCATCTCCCTCTTGATACATCACAGTTAGTTGTGTCTCCCTCTCGATGCGTCACAGTAAGTTGCGTCTCCCTCTCGATGTGTCACAGTAAATTACGTCTCCCTCTCGATGTGTCACCATTCTTTGCATCTCCCTCTCGATGTGTCACAATCAGTTGAGTCTCCCTCTCGATGCGTCACCATTCTTTGCGTCTCCCTCTCGATGTGTCACAGTTAGTTGCGTCTCCATCTCGATGCGTCACAGTTAGTTGCATCTCCCTCTTGATGCGTCACAGTTAGTTGCGTCTACTTCTCGATCCGTCACCATTCTTTGTGTCTCCCTCTTGATCCGTCACAGTTATTTGTGTATCCCTCTCGATGCGTCGCAGTTAGTTGTGTCTCCCTCTAAATGCATCACAGTTAGTTGCTTCTTCCTGTCGATCTATCACTGTTCTTTGAATCTCCCTCTCGATGTGTCACAGTCAGTTCAAGTCAAGTCAAGTGTTTTTTATTGTCGTTCAACCATATACAGTTAGTACAGTACACAGTGAAACGAGACAACGTTCCTCCAGGACCATGGTGTTACATAAAACAGCATAGGACAAACACAGAACCACATGAGACTACACAGACTAAATAACATACCTATATAAAGTGCACGTGCAAACATGTATAAAAAAGTATGGGACATTACAATAAATTACTAAAAATTAACAGGACAATAGGCACAGTGAGAGACAGTGCAGCACCGACCAGTACACAGTAGTGCAAAAAGATGACAGTTTCTAAAAATGCCAAATGTAAACATAACATACTATGAGATAGTGATCTATGCACTTAGCAGTTCTTGAGGTAGCAGCCAGGTATAAAGTGACAATAATTAAAGTGCAACTAAGGACATGTGTGTGTGTCAGTTCAGTCTCTGAGTATTGAGGAGTCTGATGGCTTGGGGGAAGAAGATGTTACACAGTCTGGCCGTGAGGGCCCGAATACTTCGGTACCTCTTGCCAGATGGCAGGAGGGTGAAGAGTTTGTGTGAGTCTGGTTGCTTTGCAGATGCAGTGTTTTTTGTAAATGTCTTTGATGGAGGGAAGAGAGACCCCGATGATCTTCTCAGCTATCCTCACTATCCTCTGCAGGGCTTTGCGGTCCGAAACTGTGCAAGTCCCAAACCAGGCAGTGATGCAGCTGCTCAGGATGCTCACAATAGTCTCTCTATAGAATGTAGTGAGGATGGGGGATGGGAGATGTGCTTTCCTCAGCCTTCTAAGAAAGTAGAGATGCTGCTGGGCTTTCTTGGTAATAGAGCTGATGTTGAGGGACCAGGTAAGGTTCTCCGCCAGGTAAACACCAAGGAATTTGGTGCTCTTGACAATCTCCACAGAGGAGCCGTCGATGTTCAGTGGAGAGCGGTCACTCTGTGCTATCCTAAAGTCAGCAACCATCTCTTTTGTTTTGTCCACATTCAGAGGCAGGTTGTTGGCTCTACACCAGACCGTTAGCCACTGCACCTCCTCTCTATATGCTGACTTGTCATTCTTGCTGATGAGACCCACCACGGTCGTGTTATCGGCGAACTTAATGATGTGGTTCAAGCTGTGCATTGCTGCACAGTCGTGAGTCAGCAGAGTGAACAGCAGTGGACTGAGCACACAGCCCTGGGGGGCCCCAGTGCTCAGTGTTGTGGTGGTGGAGATGCTGTTCCCGATCCGGACTGACTGAGGTCTCCCAGTCAGGAGTCCAGGATCCAGTTGCAGAGGGAGGTGTCCAGCTGGTTCAGCTTTCCAATCAGGTGCTGAGGAATTATTGTGTTAAATGCTGAGCTGAAGTGTGCACGCTCTGCCTCTCTGATGGCCTGGGACAGTTTGACCCTTGCTGTTCTTAGGGCAGTCTTGTCGTCTGCTCTGAAGGCAGAGTCTCGGGTCCTCAGCAGCGCATGCACCTCCGCAGTCATCCAAGGCTTCTGGTTGGAGCGTGTGGTGATGGTCTTGAAGAAGGTGACATCATCAATGCACTTGCTGATGTTGCTGGCCACTGATGCTGTGTATAACTCCAAGTTGGTAGAGCCGCCATATGTTGCAGCCTCCCTGAACATGTGCCAGTGAGTATACTCAAAATAGTCCTGAAGAGCAGAGATGGTTCCTGCTGGCCAGGTTTTCACCTGCTTCTGGAGCGTTTTTGTGCTAGTTGTGTGTAGTTGTGTGTCCCTCTCGATGCATCACAGTTAGTTGTGTCTCCATCTCGATGCGTCACAGTAAGTTGCATCTCCCTCTTGATGCGTCACCGTTCTTTCCATATCCTTCTCGATGCATCACAGTTTTATGCATCTCCCTCTCAATGTGTCACAGTTAGTTGTGTCTCCCTCTCGATGCGTCAGAGTAAGTTGCGTCTCCCTCTCGATACTTCACAGATAGTTGCATCTCTCTCTCAATGTGTCACAGTAAACTACGTCTCCCTCTCGATGTGTCACCATTCTTTGCATCTCCCTCTCGATGCGTCACAGTAAGTTGATTCTCCCTCTCCATATGTCACAGTTAGTTGCATCTCCCTCTCGATACTTTGCAGTTAGTTGCGTCTCCCCCTCAATGTGTCACAGTAAGTTGCATCTCCCTTTCGATGCTACACAGTTGGTTGAATCTCCCTCTTGATGTGTCACCATTCTTTGTGTCTCCCTATTGATCTGTCACAGTTATTTGTGTGTTCCTCTCGATGCATCCTAGTTTAGTTGTGTCTCCCTCTCAATGCATTACAGTTAGTTGCGTCTCCCTGTCAATGCACAACAGTTAGTTGTATATCCCTCTCGATCTGTCACTGTTCTTTGCATCTCCCTATTAATGCACCACAGTTAATTGCTTCTCCGTCTCGTTGTATTACAGTAAGATGCGTCTCACTCTTGATGTTTCACAGTCAGTTGTGTCTCCCTCTCGATGCATCACAGTTTGTTGCATCTCCCTCTCGATGCATCACAGATAGTTGTGTCTCCATCTTGATGCATCACCTTTCTTTGCATCTTCCTCTCGATCATCACAGTTATTTGTGTGTCCCTCTCGATGCATCGCAGTTAGTTGCGTCTAGTCCCGTAGTGGGTCTGGTCAGGAATTCCTCTGCTGACTTTGCAGACCAGAGGGCTAGGGAGGAAGGACATCCAGGGAGCGCGAGTTTGGTGGACTCTCCTGGGAGAAAAGAGCGCACGTGATCACCTCAGTGGAGGGGAAGGGCGCTATGTGCAAGCGGAACACTCGGTCAGATGTTCCGTATTCCAGAGTTCAACATGCTCAGACCTGAGAGAATACGGGATGAAACCGACTCAACCCTGAGATTGTAGAATCTCGTAAAGTTATTGAGTGTTGCCCAGCCTGCTGCTCTGCAGATGTCTGCTAAGGAGGTGCCGTTGGCAAAAGCCCACGAGGATGCCAAACTTCTCATCCAGAGTACCTAAACCCGCTAGGGCGTGGCATGGCCTGGGTCTGATAGGCCAGATTGATGGCATCGAAGACCCAGTGGGCTAGCCTTTGCTTGGAGACAGCGTTCCCTTTCCACTTTCCACCAAAGCAGACAAAGAGCTACTCAGAACATCTAAAGCTCTGCATGCGGTCCACATAGGTACACAAAGCACACACCAGACACAGCAACAAAAAGGCTGGGTCTGCCTCATCCCGTGGCAATGCTTGCAGGTTCACTACCTGGTCCCTGAAGTGGGTTGTAGGAACCTTGGGCACATAGCCCGGTCGAGGTCTTAGGATGACATGAGCGTCTGCCGGACTGAACTCCAGGAAAGTGTTCCTGACAGAGAACGCTTGCAGGTCCCCAACACTCTTGATCATCTTCAAGGAGAGGGCTCTGAGCGCAACTGATTCTAGCGGCTCGAAGGGGGGTCTCTGGAGGCCTGAAAGGACCACAGAGAGATCCCAAGAGGGGAACAGGCATGGCCTGGGAGGGTTCAGCCTCCGTGCACCTCTAAGGAACCTGATGATCAGGTCATGCTTCCCTAAGGACTTAACATCCACTGCACTGTGGTGAGCTGAAATAACGGCTACATAAGTCTTCAAGGTGAAGGGGGACAGCCTCCCCTCCAGCCTCCCCTGCAGAAATGAGAGCACTGACCCGACTGCGCATCTCTGTGGGTCTCATAAGTCTTCTGTAGTTTACGCGAACCCAGTCTGTTTTCTTCAGATTGGGAAAAACACCAATTCATGAACAAACGCCACTTTAGGGTGTAAAGCTGCCTGGTAGAGGGAGCTCTGGCTTGGTTGATCTTGTCTACAACAGCAGGTGGTAGGAGACTTTGATATTTTGCATCCCATCCAGGCAGCAGACTTGGAGGTTCCAGAGGTCTGGGCGCGGATGCCAGAGTGTGCCCCGTCCCTGAGAAAAAAGGATCTTCCTCAGCGGAATTCACCAGGTCCACGTGGGCCAATGGGGGGCCACTAGAATGACTTGTTCCTTGTCCTCCCTGACCTTGCACAGCACCCGTGCAAGTAGGCTCACTGGGGGAAATGCGTACTTGCACAGCCCCCAGGGCCAGATGTGTGCCAGTGCGTCTGTCCAGAGGGGAGCATCTGCTAGGGAATACCAGAGCGGGCAGTGGGAGGTCTATTGGGAAGCAAACAGGTTTACCTGTGCTTTGCCAAACCGCTCCCAAATCAGCTGTCCGCTGCCGTGTTGAGGTTGCCTGGGATATGAGTGGCGGGCAAGCTATCGTAGCGTATTTATGCACGCTATCATGATGATGTTTGTCTGAATGGATCAAGACGTGCTTTACCCGAAGTAGCGGGAGAAACCTCCGCAGGGAAAGAATTACAGCCAGCAACTCTAGGCAGTTGATGTGCCAACCCAGCCAGGGCCCCGTCCAGGAGTCAGCAGCCACGTGCCCATTGCACACGGCGCCCCAACCCCGTTTGGAAGTGTCTGTGGTGACCAGAACACGTGGGGATACCTGCTGTAGGGGGACTCCTGTCTGCAGAAAACAGAGGTCTATCCAGGAGTTGAAAGTCTGGTGGCAGGAGGGGGTGATAAACCCTCCTTGTGCCGCGGCGCAATGCCCATCTCAGGACTCGAGTCTGAAGCCAGTGCTGAAGCGGTCTCATATGTATAAACACCAGTGGTGTGACTGCCGCGGAGGATGCAATATGCCCCAGGAATTTGTTTTCATTTCTTTTGCCGCTGAAATTGTTTCAGAGGAACTGGTGTGCCTAGCTTGAACAAGTTGAGGCATTTCAGCACTGACTGCACATGCTCGTTGGTGAGGCATGCTGTCATCGAGACTGAGTCTAACTCCATGCCGAGAAAAGAGATGCTCTGAAACGGGGCGAGCTTGCTCTTTTCCCAGTTGACCTGAAGCCCTAGACAACTGAGGTGCCTGAGCACCTGTTCCCTGTGGCCACACAGTAACTCTCCAGAGTGGGCAAGGATGAGCCTGTCATTGATGTAGTATGCGGATGCCCACTTCACTTAGCAGGACAAGGGCTGCCTCTGCGACCTTCGTGAAGACGCGAAGTGACAAGGACATGCCGAAGGGGAGGACCTTGTACTGATATGCCTGGCCGTCGGACAAGAACTGTAGGAAGGGTCAGGGTTGAGGCAAGATAGAGACGGGGAAGTATGCGTCCTTCAAGTCTACCGCTGAAAACCAATCTTGATGACAGAAGCAAGTTAGAACGTGTCTTTGCGTGAGCATCTTGAACAGAAGTTTGTGCAAGGCCCGGTTGAAAACTCGTAAGTCCAGGATCATCACAAGCCACTGCCTTTTTTTGGGTACAATGAAGTAAGGGCTGTAGAAACCCTTCATCATCTCAGCTGAAGGGACAGGCTCTATCGCGTCTTTGAGTAAAAGGGTCGCTGGCATCGATTGTTGGCGTCTTCCCCATGCACAAAGGTAAAACGGGTACCACCGAAAGGATATAGGGGCCTGGCGAACTGAATTGCGTAGCCGAGTCGGATGGTCCTGGCCAACCAACTTGACGGGTTGGGAAGTGAAAGCCACACGTCCAAGCTCCGTGCGAGGGGCACTAAGGGGATGATTATTTTCGACGTACCTGACTGGGCTTCGCAGCGGGGCAGGGCAGGGCAGGTAGTGTTGCATCAAGATGATGGCCGAGGCTTTGGTGCTGAAAAAACTCTCAAAGCTCTTACCTTGCTCTGGACACCCGGCAATGGTTAGTAACTGAGGAGGAGGTCCTGTGTAGGCATCCTCTGGACTCGTCAGAACCTGCCGGCCTGGTGATAGCAGTCGTACGTCCGGAGGCTAGGGGTCCGCGTCCGGGGTGCCGGGACTGCCGATGTTTGGCATTGATGTTTGGTTGCCGTGAGAATGGCATTTGCAGGCCAGATGACCCAGGGAACGAGGAGGTAGCGCTTTTATTGATAATGTGGGTACCGCAGCCTGAAGGGGTGCGGCAAAAGAAATAATGACAAATGAGGATTCTCCTCCCGGCCCTCCACCGGGGGACGGAGTGGTCTGCTTACCAGCTCCGGAGAAAACATCTCGTTCTCTGGGTCATCCGTCTCAGGAATGCTTGGGAGCCTTCCAAGTCCTCGAGAACATCTGAGAGACGGGGGGCGTGGCTGTGAGCGCCGCCTGGACCCGAGGAACCAATCGTCTAGCCGTGAGTGCTGCGGGGAGGACGGAGGGTTCCAGTCCAACCCCATTCTCACGGCGGGCATCAGCCTCAGACTGGGAGGGCCAACCCGAAGGCAGTATCCCAGTCAAGTCTTCCACGTCAGATCCCGGGATGCTCTCTGATGCAGCGGCGACTTCCTCATCCAGCTCGGCAGGTCCGAAGGATTAGTCAGACTGGCCGTGAGGTGAGCCGCTCTCACCTTGAGCCCGGACGGAAGTCAACGAGCCTGCTTGGGGGCTGGTGGTTTGTGGGGATTCACCCGCTGATCGCACAACCTCAGAAGAAAAAATCTGAATGGACAGATGCATGATTCCCTCCTTTTATACCCGTATGTCCGGGTGAGGGATATGCAAATTCTGTCTACCAATTTCTCATTGGCCTTTTCTCAAGGTCAGTGGTAACCAAGGCCTTCAAGAAAGACCTCTAGTGTCGCTTCATTCGACACAATGTCGAGTGAGCAACAGATGGGGAATGAGAGCGATAAATACAATGTGAATATAAAAACGTTAAAGAAATCAAGCAAATCTTAAACACAATCATCCATACAAATTGTAGACTCAAATGGGGAGATCGGAATGCGTTTTCCTTTCCATTCTGATCCACTGTAATTTTAAAACCCTTAAGCGGCACCTGAAACATTAATCTCGACTAAACCGTTCCTCCTCCATGTGTGTTGTCCCATGAGCCCAGGGTCAGAGGTCACTGCAAACTGGCATATGTTTACATTTTCCAATCCTTCTCAGACCACAAGCTGGAGATCTCCATCTTCAAGAGTGGCTGCACTCTCAGCTCAAATACTTTTGAAAAATGCTTGATGGAAAAAGCTGTTGTTACTGGTAAATGAGTTTCAAACATAGCCAGTGCAGTTTTTCCATTTGGTTTTTATTACAATTAAAACACACATATACACACACATATACACACACACACACACACACACACACACACACACACACACTTTCCGAAAGGCTGTAAAATTCAAAGCCCATTGCTCGTCGTGGTTAAATCTGCAAATGGAGACCAAAGCAAATGAAGGACAGGAATTATATTGTGTCTGCAGTGGTGGATATCATGGCTAGCCTTCCCTGCTCAGAAATTATTGAATAAAATGTGAACATACAGTAATTTCCTGACGTTTATCCATCCATGTAGCGCATGATCATTGAATGAAACATTCCGCTCTTACATTATGTTTGTGTAAAGGACCAGAGAAGAAGCTACAACCATTTTCCAGTTCCTAAATGTTTATTGCTTCAGTGATGAGACCCAGACATATGTTGCAATATGAATGTCGGCATTACTCGGTTTCCGGCTGAAAGGACAAACACTCTGGGTTCTGACAACACTATTTTTTTTATTTTCGTTTGTGTATATGTGTGTACATGTTGCTGCACATCTATGATCATGACAGAAGGGTGGACCACAGCTGCAGTCCATGGGCGAGTTTCCCTCCAGTCCTTTTGCAGCCATGTCCCTCCCTTCTATCATGCTAACGAGTGATTAATCCTGTGACAAACTAGATTTGCACAGACAAAGGAAACCCCCTTCATGTGCTGCATTAGGAGATACAGGAAGAAATTATGGGAGGGGTCATACTGGAATCCAAAGAAGGCTGAATTGTGTGTGTACAGGGAGAAGGGAAAAAGTTAAGAGAGGAAAAGAAGTTGATTGTTCATTTTGTCCCACTCCCAGCTTTTAACCCATTCCCATTTTCCCCCTCCCTTCCTCTATCTCTCTTTTGCTCTTTCAAATCTCTGCTCTAGCAGGTTGCTTAATGTTTTCCAGATTTCTCAACGCTGGTTTCCTTCTGGAAGCCTTGACTCCTGTCATGAGATTCAGTAGAAGAAGCCGCAGTACTGGCAGCTCACCGCGATTACGCGCCATATGTTTACAAGCAGCGACCTCATCTGGTCAAATAGTGGAACAGCAGGATAATATTTACAGGAATGTCATGGCTCATGATTTAAGTATTAGCACATATAGTGAATTAATTATCTATATATAAAATAAATTAAGAAAAGGTACTCATCTAGATGTACGCACCTACTTTTTCTTCATCATTTCTATTTTCCACATTATAGAAAACAGCAAAGTCCTCCAAACTATGTAATCACAGAAATGGAAGTATGGGTTGGAATTATGTAGAATCAAAAATATGTTAAACAAATCAAAACTATCCTATATTTTAGTTTCTTACCCTTAGTAGCCACGCTTTGTCTTTGTCTAATATGGTATTCATTTAGTATAATTGTACCACCACAGAACTTGGATAATTTTTGGGATTCAGTAATATTTCTTTCCTCCAGACTTTTTAAAGTGGTGGTTTAGTAAGATGTTGATATGTCCATATAAAAAAATAAGTTAAAACACTGTCTACAATTTTTCACATTAATGTAAATATTTGTGTTACTTTTCTAAGAAAAATATTCTGCCAAGAAAAAAATGCATGTTTATATATATATATATATATATATATATATATATATATATATATATATATATATATATAAACCAGGCTATAAAGTTTTGTCCCTCAGTCTGAACTCAACCCCGACACACCAGCCATATTCAGCCCATAAAAATTTTGGTTTCATTATTAACCAGACCATTATAGTCAGGTGGGTCAAGCTTCACCCAAAAATTAAACTACTTTTTTCCCAAGGCTTTTTTTTTTTATTTGCAGAACACAAATTAAGATTTTTAGAAGAATATTTCAGTTCTGTAGGTTCATCCAATGCAAGTTAATGGTGGCCAGAACTTTGAAACTCCAAAAAGCACATAAAGGCAGCATAAAAGTAATCCATAAGACTCCAGTGGTTAAATCTATATTTTCAGAAGTAATATGGTAGGTTTGGGTGAGAAACAGATCAATATTTATTTATTTGTTTAGATACTTTTTTACTATCGATCTCCACTTTCACATTTACATTCTTTTTTTGTTTTTGGTGATTCACATTCTTCATGCATATCTCCCCCTACTGGGCAGAGAGGAGCATTTATAGTAAAATAGACGTATAAATGTATCTGTTCCTCACCTACACCTGTCATATCACTTCTGAAGACATGAATTAAACCACTGGAGCCTTATGGGTTACATTTATGCAGTCTTTATGTACTTTTTGGAGTTTCAAAGTTTTGGTCACCATTCACTTGCATTGTTTGGACTAACAGAACTGAAATATTTTTCTGAAAATCTGCATTTGTGTTCTGCAAAAGAAAGAAAGACATACACATCTGGGATGGCATGAGGAGAAAATGATTAGAGGATTTTCATTTTTAGGTGAACTATCCCTTTAAAACCTCAACATTGTCAAATTAAAGATTCTGGGTCATCAAGATATTAAATATATCTTTATATCAATATACATTAAGATATTAATTCAGTAATTTTCAAAATTGTATTTGAATCCATAAATATATATATAGAATGTATCAACGTCATGAATGCTATGTGGTCTTCTGTTCTACGCCACACAAGAAACAGTGGCCATTTTGATAAAAAAAAAAATTGAACCCTGTCACATTTCTTCACTGTCAACCTGTGATGGTGTTGAGTTATTCACCATATTTATGAATATTGTAATGAAAATATGGAATAGATATTCTATTAAACAAAAATGATATATATATATATATATATATATATATATATATAGAGGTAAAGTTGTGATGGGGTTGAGATGAGAGTGACAATGTTGGGTAATTTTATTGTTTGCCGAGCACAAAGAAAGTTGGGGTTTTCATAAAAAGTATGAATTTAGAACATTTAATAATAAAAGGAAATAATAAAAGGGCTTTGATGACTAAAGTGGAAAAATATGATATGTTAGAGGTTTAAAATGTGCCTAATATTGATGAGTATTCAGACAATTCAATAAAATTGAGTAAAAATGTATAATAATAATAATAATAATAATTCCATGATGAAGAACAACTAAATCCCAAGAATGACTCACCTTATTTTATTGCTGGTTGTAAAGTGATATTTAATCAATAAGGATAATTAATGGCAGTTGCCGCTGTGCATACAGCTGAACACGAGGTGGCAGTAGATAGCCACATTTTAAACACAAGCGGCTTGTAAAGAAGTATAGATGAAATAACGGATTTTTTAAAGGTAAGACTAGTGAAAGTATCTTTTATTTGCACTAAAGGAAATTCATAATTAAAGGTTGTTTAGAGGGCAGCACAAAGGACAATCAAACGATTTTGCTTTTAACACCCAAACTGATCACATATTCATGGAACTGGGCCATAAAAGGGACAGATAAAGCACCGACATCGGTGAAAAGATCACTGGCCAGAGCTGTGCCGACTGTACACACCATTTCTGGCTGACAGATGGCTTCTCCATGTGGGCCAATCTTGGCTGAAAGCAGTTCTATGATGCAGATCCATACTCGGTGTAGTTGTGTATATCTATTTGTGGCCTGAGTCCTATATGTTCCAAAATTATATTTCAAAGTATTTATAAAATAAATAAAATATTTATATTTCTTTAAAAGATAGAAAGTCGTACACGTCTGGGATGGCATGAGGATGAGTAAATGATGAGAGTGTTTTGCACTTCTCTGAATTGACAACCTTTGAACTTAAAACAGAAAAAAAATCTTTCATTTAAACTATTTGTTGTCATTTTATTTGAGAATGATAGCCCGGTTAAGACCATGTGGCATTCTTGAGCCACATCTGAAATATAAGGTAAATACTATTAGCTTTCTTTGGGCTTTTGGTATTTGAATACCAGTTCCTCCTTCAATTTGCGCACTGTGGGCCACATCTGGGCCAGAACCATTCATCAAACAATCTTTTGAACAAATCTGGTCCAGACTCATAATTTCTTACTCACAATAGTGTATGTGCCAGATCCAGCTCACAAGTTCTGCTCAATATATGGTGTGTGGGACAGAGGCTGAGGACCCAGGCGTATACTGGGCCAGAACTAAGTCAAGTATGTGGCCCACAAAAGTTTCAAAATAACAATTCATAAAAAAAACTTTTTAATTTGGAAAAATTACTGAGTATAACTTTCATTTATAGAGCTGAGATCCATTAAAATGAGGGGCTGTGAGTCCCTTACACTCACATGAAATTTAATTTAAGTGTGCAGTCGGAATGCAATCAGATGGCGAAAGACAATCATTTATGGAGGATGCCTCATTTCCTTTAACAGCATACTGTATGTTCAGCAGAGCAGTGACAATTATTTAGCTCCTTTGAGCCTATACTAATCATTCAGCCACTACCAGGGGCTGTTTTGCTAATGCTTCTTTGTAATAAACCGCTTGAAATGGCTCTTAAATTGACTGAATGATCCGGTCGCAACAGTTTGTCTCGGGTTACTTAACTGTAACCCCTGTTCCCTGATAAAAGCGGAATGAGATGCTGCATTTAATTGCCATACTGGGACTGCTCTTCAGACAAAAGACCTGACGATGCACCTGTGACGCATCTATTTATAGCCCTGCTACAGGTGCATCCAATGATGTCACCAGCAGAGGCTATAAATTCTAGTAAATTTCATTGACGTGTTGCACACATATTCACAGCTGGTCACACCTAAAGCTGTTCCCAAAGCGCTAAATCAGCGCAGCATCAAAGTGTAGCTTTTTGATAGGGAACTCGAATCAACAGCACACTGTTGATTATTGTAATGGTTCTCAAGTCAACAGTATCCTGAACCATGAAATTGGCATTTCAATTTACCGAATAGCAAAAAGTATAACACGTAAAATTACTGGATTTATGTTTAGTTAGCAAACTCCAATGCCATACCATGCCCCTCAACTCAAGTTGGGGCTAAATAAATTCAGACTCGTTGTAGCAGCGGGGGCGTGGTCAAGCGCCCGTCCGAAGGGGAGAAAGCGGTAAGGGCGCTTGCACCTGAGCTAAATTATGTCTAACACCTGTCTCTAATTTCAGTGAGTATGGGGAGAGCGGCATAAAAGAGCACCAGTGCCTCCAGTCGAGAGAGAGAGCTGCCAGTCCAGTGTTGGCAACAGAGAGACAAGCCTAAGCTGTTAGATTAGTTTAAAAGTTTATGTATAGCACATTTTTGCACTACCCCTGTCTGTCCACTACCCGTAGTTAAAAAGCCTTACCTTCGTGTTGAAACCTGTTCCCGTGTCCTCCTTCTTGTGAAACCCTTACACTGGTGCCGAAACCCGGGAAAAGAAAATTGGATCTTCTTCGTCCAACCATGGAGAAAGCTCGCCCCGTAGAGTCCTCCCAGCTGGCCGAAGTCCTCCAGTCCCTCGCTGCTCTACATCAAAGCCACCAACAGTCCCTGCTTGAGCTCAGACAGGAGCAAGATCGGCGGTTCTGTGAGATCGTACGGGTTCAAGCAGATGATCGACAGGCCATCCGGAGCCTCCTCAGCCAGGAGGCCGCCACTGCCGCGACCCCGGACACGCGTGCCATGCTGCCCCTGCCCACGTTACAGAAGATGGGGGCAGCTGACGACGTTGAAGCGTTCTTGGATTTATTTGAACGTACTGCTGAAATCTGGGGCTGGCCGCAGAGTCAGTGGGCAGCCCGCCTTGTTCCACTTCTGTCCGGGGAAGCCCAACTCGCGGCTCAACAATTACCGGCAACAAACCTCCTGGCCTACGCTGACTTAAGAAAAGCCATCTTGCAACGGGTTGGTCGGAGCCCCGAAGAAAACCGCCAACTCTTCCGGGGCATGAAGCTGGAGAAGTCCGACCGCCCGTTCGCCTTTGCCCAGCGGCTCCGTGATGCCTGCCGTAGGTGGCTGCTAGTGGGGGACTGCGACGTCGAGGGACTCATCGATCAGGTGGTGCTGGAGCAGTTCGTCCAAAGCTTGCCCAGGAAAACGGCGGAGTGGGTCCAGTGCCACCGCCCGGCGTCGCTGGAGGCGGCCGTCCAGCTCGCAAAGGACCACATGGCGGCGAACCCAAGGGCGGATGAGCCCTCTCTCTCTCTCTCTCTCTCTCTCCCTCTCTTCCCCCTCCCCCTGTGTTTTCTTCTGCTCTCGCCCATCCCCTCCAACCCTCTCCCTCTGTCCTCTCTCCAGGGCCCCTTCCTGCCCCCTGCAGGCGAGGAGCCTGGTTAGGATCTTCAAACCAGTCATCAGCCACATCACCTTCTTCCCCCACAACCTACAACCGCTCTCCCCCTCAGGTGAGGGCATCCGCCGAAGCAGGTACGGGTGTAGCGCCTGGGCCAGCCTGTCGGAGGTCCGGGGACCCAAGCCTCTACCGCGATCGGTGTTTGTTGATGAAGGTGGGGGCGGTGGTTCGGGTCTCCGATCTCCCACATGCTGCCCCCGATCGGGCTGGAGCGTACCGGATTCCGGTAAGAATCCAGGGGGGTACACACCAAGCTTTGCTGGATACCGGTTGTAATCAGACCACCATCCATCAACGCTTGGTTCAACCCGGGGCTTTGAGCACAGCTAAGCGGGTTAGGGTGAGGTGTGTGCATGGGGATGTTCACAACTATCCGATGGTGACCCTACTGGTTAAATTCAGAGGGAGAAAACATAGAGTGGAGGCAGCGGTTAGTTCCCGTCTCACCCATCCTCTAATCTTGGGAACTGATTGGCCTGTATTTAGAGATGTATTAGGGGGAATTTGCACGGATGGGTCCTGCACTAAAATAGGGAGATGTGCGATGTGCGATGCTTTGGCAGGGGAGGCGGAGCCGGGGCCATCCTCGACTGTTCCAAATCAGGATGTCGAGGGAAGGGGCGGGTCCTCCGCCCCTCTCCTTCGTAAGGAATTCCCTGACGTAGATTTCCCTTTGGAGCAGTCGCGGGATGAAACTCTTAAGCACGCCTTCGATCAGGTGAAGACGATTGATGGACAGCGTCTTCAGCCGGACATCGCTCTCGCATACCCCTATTTTGCGATTAGAAATGAGCGATTGTACAGAGTGACGCAGGACACTCATACAAAAGAAAATGTTACACAATTATTGATTCCACGGAGCCGCCGCGAAATGTTATTCCAGGCGGCTCATTATAATCCCATGGCAGGTCACCTAGGAGAAAGGAAAACACTTCTCCGCCTAATAGCCCGTTTTTATTGGCCGGGCATTACCGGCGACGTCCGCAGATGGTGCGCGGCGTGCCGTGAATGCCAGCTGGTAAACCCACCGGCCACCCCAAAAGCGCCATTGCGCCCTCTTCCGTTGATCGAGGTCCCCTTCGAGAGAATTGGAATGGACCTCGTCGGGCCATTAGAGCGGACAGCACGCGGACATCGCTTTGTGTTAGTCCTAGTGGATTACGCAACGCGATATCCGGAAGCAGTGCCTCTAAGCAACATCTCAGCACGTAGTGTTGCTGGGGCGCTCTTCAAAATAATCTCCCGGGTGGGGATTCCAAAGGAAATCCTCACCGATCAAGGCACAACATTTATGTCACGCACACTTCGCGAACTTTACGATCTATTGGGCATTAAATTGATTCGCACTAGCGTGTACCATCCGCAGACAGATGGCCTAGTGGAACGTTTTAACAGAACGCTCAAGAACATAATTCGTAAGTTCGTACACGAGGATGCTAAAAACTGGGACAGATAGCTTGATCCCCTGTTGTTTGCAGTGCGAGAGGTCCCGCAAGCCTCAACCGGCTTCTCTCCATTTGAGCTACTGTATGGGCGACGCCCACGCGGTGTCTTAGATGTTATACGAGAAAGCTGGGAGGAGGGATCTTCCAATAGCAAAAACGAAATTCAATACGTCCTTGACCTCAGAGCAAAACTCCACACTCTGGGGAAATTAACACAGGAGAATTTGCTCCGGGCCCAAGAACGTCAATGCCGACTGTATGACAGGGGAACACAGCTAAGGGAGTTTGCACCGGGAGATAAAGTTCTTGTATTGCTCCCCACATCGAGCTCCAAATTACTCGCCAAGTGGCAAGGGCCCTTTGAGGTCACATGACGAGTGGGGGATCTCGATTATGAGGTTAAACGAACCGATAGGGGGGACGCACGTCAAATTTACCACCTCAACCTCCTTAAACTATGGAGGGAGGCGGTCCCTGTGTCATTGGCTACGGTGGTTCCAGAGAGGGCGGAGCTCGGACCGGAGGTAAATTCAAAAACCGATCTCAATGCCCCGGTCATTTGTGGAGACCACCTCTCCCCATGCCAACGTTCAGAGGTTGCCAGGTTGCAAGAAGAGTTTGCAGACGTGTTTTCTCCCCTACCGGGGCGCACAAACGTCATCGAGCACCATATCGAGACCGAGCCGGGGGTGGTCGTTCGTAGCCTCCCCGAGCATAAAAAGAAAATTGTTCGGGACGAATTGGATGCCATGCTTAATATGGGGGTAATAGAAGAGTCCCACAGCGATTGGTCCAGCCCGGTTGTTCTCGTTCCCAAGAGTGACGGGTCTGTGTGGTTCTGTGTGGACTACAGAAAAGTCAATGCGGTGTCTAAATTTGATGCGTACCCAATGCCCCGGGTTGATGAACTGCTCGATCGGTTAGGTACTGCTCGCTTTTATTCGACATTGGATTTGACAAAGGGTTATTGGCAGATCCCCTTGACACCAATTTCCCGTGAGAAAACAGCCTTCACCACGCCGTTCGGATTACACCAATTTGTGACACTTTCGTTCGGTTTGTTCGGGGCCCCAGCCACGTTCCTGCGTCTGATGGACCATATCCTCCGCCCGCACTCCGCCTATTTAGATGACATCATTATCTACAGTAATGATTGGCAGCGGCATATACAACATCTGAGGGCGGTCTTGAAGTCGCTGCGGCGGGCAGGGCTCACAGCAAACCCCAAGAAGTGCGCGATTGGGCGTGTGGAGGTGCGGTATCTGGGGTTCCACTTGGGTCATGGCCAGGTGCGTCCCCAAATTGATAAGACCGCGGCGATTGCGACTTGCCCTAGACCTAAGACCAAAAAGGGGGTGAGGCAGTTCCTGGGGCTGGCTGGCTATTATAGAAGATTTGTGCCTAATTATTCGGATGTCACCAGCCCGCTGACTGACCTCACTAAAAAGGGGGCTCCAGATCCGGTCCAATGGTCGGAACAGTGCCAACAGGCGTTTACACGAGTTAAAGCCGCACTCTGTGGAGGGCCGCTCTTGTATTCACCTAACTTCTCTCTCCCTTTCTTATTACAGACGGATGCTTCAGACAGAGGGCTGGGGGCCGTACTCTCGCAGGTGGTCGAGGGGGAGGAGCGCCCAGTGCTGTACATCAGTCGGAAGCTCTCCTTAAGGGAAACGAAGTACAGCACTGTAGAGAAGGAGTGTCTGGCCATCAAGTGGGCGGTCCTCACACTCCGATACTACCTGCTGGGGCGGGCCTTCACTCTCTGCTCGGATCATGCCCCACTGCAGTGGCTCCACCGCATGAAGGATACTAACGCCCGGATCACCCGTTGGTATCTGGCTCTCCAGCCTTTTAAGTTCGAGGTGGTCCACAGACCGGGGGTGCAGATGGCTGTCGCCGACTTCCTCTCCAGAAATGGGGGGGGAGTGGTAGGCAGGCCGGATGACGCCCCGGCCTGAGTCGGGCGGTGGGGGTATGTAGCAGCGGGGGCGTGGTCAAGCGCCCGTTCGAAGGGGAGAAAGCGGTAAGGGCGCTTGCACCTGAGCTAAATTATGTCTAACACCTGTCTCTAATTTCAGTGAGTATGGGGAGAGCGGCATAAAAGAGCACCAGTGCCTCCAGTCGAGAGAGAGAGCTGCCAGTCCAGTGTTGGCAACAGAGAGACAAGCCTAAGCTGTTAGATTAGTTTAAAAGTTTATGTATAGCACATTTTTGCACTACCCCTGTCTGTCCACTACCCGTAATTAAAAAGCCTTACCTTCGTGTTGAAACCTGTTCCCGTGTCCTCCTTCTTGTGAAACCCTTACACTCGTATTCACAACATTTTGTGGTGGCATTCATGTGCACTGAACTCGTAAACGATTATTCCGACATGACTTGAGCGCACCAAAAATCCCACTTATCTAATAACTAACACATGTACAGTAAGTAATAAAATATATTCAAAAATCTTTTTAATCTCACTAAAGTAAAATAACTTGTATTATCTCCTTGACAAATTCATAACTATTGTGACACAA
The DNA here is from genome assembly GCA_032164185.1 of Moxostoma hubbsi. Taxonomy (NCBI): domain Eukaryota; kingdom Metazoa; phylum Chordata; class Actinopteri; order Cypriniformes; family Catostomidae; genus Moxostoma; species Moxostoma hubbsi. The sequence continues at coordinate 6,836,388 of JAVLUX010000024.1, forward strand.
ATCCACCAGGCCATCATAAAAATAATATCTTATGAATTACAGAACAAAACTTTGTAAAATGAAGAAAAACACTTTTGCTGACAACATTTTATTTTATTTAAAAATATAGCGGTTATAGCCTTTTTGAAAAAGCTGGCAAGCTTGAATTTATACATGGTCAACTTGAAAATTGTAGCAAAGATAAACGAGACAAGTTTTATTACAAATGAAAAGAAACCGCTAAATCCACCTCACACATTCAGCCACACAGTTTCAGATTTCCAACATCTTTTTTGCTTGGCTTTCTCTTCCCAAATTTAAAAATGACTTCTAGCACAAGGCCATGCAAATTCATCTAAATTGCGAAGAGCATGTTTTTCTCTCTCTGTGGTTCATCAGAAAGCAAATTAGACAATTTTTTGCTAAGCATTTTTCACCACAGTAATCAAATTGAGATGGATCTTTTGGTCCTATATATGAAATAGTAAATTAAGGCAAATTCTGTTAGCATGTGTAAAATTATACTCAAATGTCAGGCTTACTAGGCAGTAGCTACATGCTATTTGGCACTTACTTAATTTCTGCTTAAGGCTGAAGTGACCCTTAGTGTGAAGCGGTTGAAGATTCCCTATAAATCTTGTCAGATGTAACATTACAGTAGTCTTGAGGATATCGACACAATGCCTGAACCTTAATTCAGGAACAAAAAGATTACAGACTACTGCAGTTAACTCATACTGAGTGATTACACAAAAAGCAAAAATATCTTCTATAATAAAGGCCTCATTTTAGTTTTTTCATGGTCATCTGCAACATATATAGACCTATATGTACTCTTTATTTATGAAAAGTCAATGTATGCAAACAGAATAAATGTAGATTAGTGTCTTTGCCCAACAGTGCATCAAACTGCCCCATCGAATTTCCTGAGGGGCAATAGCAGTGTAATTTGTTAATGCCAGAGTTAGCACAATTAAAACAACTGACATTTCAATGTTTACTAGAACATATGACCAGCCACAACTGGCTTCTTAGTTTAAATTTACAGAACACATTTTACTTAACCCAATAGTTAAAACAATGCAATGAGAGTGGCACAGCCAGACTGATCAAAACTCCAGTGAGAAACACAGCTAAGTGGTTTCCCTCATGTGCCATGAAGAGCAGGAAGGAAGTGGTGAGATATGCAAGATACTGAGCTGACAGCTACTATGCAAAACAAGTATGGACTGAAAAATGAGACCAGATTAAAGAACACCTGTTGCTATTTTTCCCAATAGTGGACCATGACCAGTCTAAGTAGGGTGAAGAAGGTTCTCCAACATCTGCCACTTTCAAATCATCTCCATTCCAGCTCACACTGCTGCAGTTTGTGACTCCATCTCAAGAACATTTCCTGTACTTCAGAATCACAGTAGCTCTCATAATGGCATCATCTGTTTGGATGTATGACTGACTTATATGCACTTGAGAGATAAATTATTTGTAGGACTTAAAAATGGACAATCCCAAGGATATGTATGATAAAACGGAACTCAACATTTAAGACCAGACATGACCAGTTCAGCTTCTTTGTAACACGAGTTACCTCCATGCTCAACATTATCCATTTTGTCAATGGAAGCTTTTATGCACGGGGTTAACATACACAGGGTCACAGAGCAAATTATATTATTTACGTTAATGCACTAGTGCTCCAAATTCAAAAAGAACAAATATCTTTAGGCAATAAGACATGGGGCTATGGAAAATGGGAGAATGGCATATAAATGCAGCAAGTGAAGTTTATTATTTCAGTGACGTATGTATCCCTGACCGCCTTTCTTTCAGCAGAGCTATCAGTAGAAAACACAAAGAGTCCCTTTTGGGCTGATCTTCTGTCTGAATGTAAACACATCCAGCTGCGATTCTTACAGTTGGTGAGTAGTGTTGAGAGATGGCTTTGGTGTCTGAGCTACAGCAGTCTACCCAACTTCACTCAACAGGGACAAAGGAACCTGAGATATCTGTCCAGCTTTGACGTGCTTACATCTACACCCCAAGTTCACACTTACCACCAGCAGCAATTCTGTCTCTTTTACACAATGTTAGAAACACAAATTCTGTCTCTCTATCCCCAGAAATGTTTACTGATTGTGGGGTTTCATACTCTGATTTCATCATCCTCATCCTCTATGAAGGAGGAGAATGCTGGTTCATTGTCTGGGTTGCAGGCCTTGTCGGTCCTACCCATGTCTTCTTCGTAAGGCTGATTGGTTGGTTTGTCCTCCATGGCAGCCGAACCTGAGCTTGAGACAGAGCAGCTGTCATGGTGATGCAGGTGTTTGCGGTGTGATTCTGGAGTGCTGGGGCCTTCACTCTGGACCTCGAGGTCAACAGAACTGGGAGCCCTCATGGGTTCCTCATCATGAACCACAAAATCCTCTGGTTTCTCTTCTTTCATTATGTCCTCCCTTATCTCCTCATCCTCTTCCACTCCTTCGTGGTTGCCAGGAAGAGGTGACGCATGGCCTTCACTGCTCTTTCCTTCTTCGAACCCTTGGTCATCATCTTCTTTTTTCATAACCCCCAGGATGTCCCCTAGCATAGAGGGCCCAAGGTCGATATGGAATGACATCACAGATTCTGCCTTCTTCATACCTCCCCCATTGTAAGATGTGAAAGGTCGTAGTTCTGTTAACACCCCAAAGTGCCTCTCATGGAGCTCCAGGTCCAATGCATTAGCAGAAGCTCCATTGGAGGGGCTGGAGGTCAAGCTCTTGAGCACCCTGTCATCTCCATCTTGTCCCTCTTCATTGTTGAGGAAGGGCAGGGACATGGCATTCTTTACAAAGGTAGGTGACCCACTTGGAAGAAGGAGAGTGTTCTCTCGCTGGTCTACTCTCGTGACAGACTGTGAACGCTTGCTGCTCCTGAAGGTACGAGACAACAGTCCCGGTTTTGGAGAGCGAGGATAGGTGTGGCTTTCTTGTGGGGGCTCTCCAGATCGAGTGCTGAGGAAAGAGGTATCCCCGAAAGCTTCCCCGCTTCGTCCTACGTGCATGGTGTGCCGGAAGTCCCCTAAGGGAGCGCTGATCATCTCAGTAGTGAGGTCCATACGAGTGCGCCGCTTAGTCTGAGATGAGCCTGATACTAGCTGCTTTAAGATCGGCATCTTGGTCTCTAGAAAAGCAAACCTAGTTGGACAATTTGCTTGACTGGCAGTGTTGTGTTTAGCAAGTTGTTTTCTTTTAACAAGTCCTAAAATTTTCCTGATTCACCCAGATTCTGCTCTGCCCAACTCTGTGCAATCTTGATGGCTGTTTCCTCAGCTTAAAGACATGAGACAATCAATCTGTAATTAGGAAAAACAAAAACAATATCAGATTTTATATTTAACTTGAGATGTCATCATGGCTCAAAGCACAATTAAAGTGCAAATCCCAAAGTACCTAAATTAAGTTAATTATAGTGCTCTGATGTTTGACTTTCTAGCTGCCTCAAAAGAGGCAGAAATAAATTGGCAGAATAGGCTGTTCCAGGTTATCTTATTAATGCATCTGGCCCGAATCCCACCAGAAGCTGCAGTGTCATTCTTTTCCCTGAAATAGACTGTGCAAGTTTTTTGTCATTCAGTTGAGGTTAGGGTCAGGGTAGGTCGAGTTTTAATCATTAATACGATATGCAGAGACTGATGACAGAACTTGGTGGATAGTGGAACTACTTAGTTCAAGTCATATGGTGTTACTAGTAATATTCTAATGTGGTGAATAAAACAGAACCCATAAAGGGTCATATTTCCCAGAATCAAAAAAAATATATATTTTGCATGTATAAAATTAAGACTATTTTTAGAACTATTATTGTCATTTTCATGACAATTTAGCTAATTACTCCTTCATCAATTCTCAGTAATATAGTGAGGAAAAATCATGCTCTCAATTCTCATTACAGTAATCTGGAAAAAAACAAACAAACAATAATATATTATTTAAAATGTAAAGCATTTGTACATCATGGTAATATTTTTTATACAGAATTTAATGTGGTTGATGTAAATTTTGCCAATTTTAATTACAAAAAAATAATAAAAAAATTATTGTGGATTTCTTTACCGTATCACAGTATGTTCTAAGTAGAGCACAACAGTCAGGTAGGTAAATAAACCTTTAAAGACAAATCTACCATGAACTCTGGGGTTGTTAATCAGTTGTACAGTATTTGTTGATGACATCAGTCTGCTTTTTTTTGTAATCATGTTTAATAATGGAATATGTGGCAAATAACTACAATACTCACGATGTCACATAGAAATCAATTAATGAAACAGAGAACTGCGTCAAACAAACCGTGCCAAAAGAGCTCTGCAGCAACCACACACTCCCCATGATGCTTTGTGAATGAAGCAAACGAGTACTCCCTATACTCTCAAACTACTTATAGATTTGTAGATATATTTTTATTCGATAACACCATAATGCTTAATGGAATTATAGTTAATTCCCTCATTAAATAAGAAAATTAAGTAAACAGTCTTGTACCTTATTCTTTTGTCCATTTTTTTTATATTTTTTTTTTTGCTTCAAATCAAAGTAATGTTGTAATGTTGTGATTCATCTTGGAGCTGGTTGGTTTGGTTCATGGCTTAGAATTCTTTAATGAAGTACTTGAATAGGAAGTACTTCTGGAAACAAGATGGAAGAAAAAGTAGGCGGGCACTGTTGTGCTCTATTATCATGAAAATAATACCACAATACCAAAAACCATAATGGTCCTAAACAATTTTAAGAATACACTGGTAGGAGAACAACATTGAAGACCATTATAAACTGCTACTGATGCTAGTCTTTGTAATATCATCTCATCAAAACAGCATTGCACTGAAGTAGAGATATGACTGTATTGCAAGCGACAGCTACATCCTCTGCAATTAGCCACGACTGTATAAATGGGAGAGACAGATGAACAGATCAAGTCAAGACCAGGTGTAATTAATGGCTTGAGAGTATCACATTATTTCACATGACTTTAAACTCAACCTCTATTCGGTGAAGTAAGTGGCTCTTCAGGGACAACCACAATTAGATCCAATTAAGCTCAAACCTAAGACCCAGAATACCACAACAAGGAATGATTTTCTTAAAGGAATAATTCACCCTATATATATATATATATATATATATATATATATATATATATATATATATATATATATATATATACATATATAAATAATTTTTGCTGCTTTGAACAACAGCAGCAGTAAATTCATGTGAGGAGCCTGACAAAGTCATGACCTCTTTGTGGCTCCATCTTCCCCACCAGCTTTGTATACACTTCCTGATTATGTCCTTACATACCTGCATCTCTATAGCAACAACCCTCTGCACACAGATGTTAGCATCATGCATGCATTTTTTCTTAAGACCTTTTCTAAGACCCTAAGACCCTTTCTCTCAAACTAACCCGTACATTAATATATTTTGAGGTCATACTACTGATACCAGTACATTCAGATAACCAAAACCATATCCACATGCTTAATGACAAAATTAAGATTCTAAATTATCCACAATCACTCCATGTCCAGAATTTAAATAGCCATTCAATGACTAGAATAATATTATTACTTAGAAAAGCATTATCAAGTATTAAAGAAGAAACCGCAAATACATACCATGTCTCAGATTCAGAACCATTAAATATCAGAAGTCTATGTTTGGAAATGATAATGGACACCTCCTATTTTCTCTTCTGTTAGATAGTGACTGAATATGCAGCATGCAGCCAGTACACTCCCTGAAAGCAAGAGAGTGTGTGGACAGAGCTCAGCCAATGAGCGAAAGAGTCCTGGGGCTCTACTCTGCACACACCCATTTCCATGACATCCTTTCATGGATGCTCTGAGCAGGGGATAACAAGCCCACCTAAAAAAGCTAATTCTCCAAAATGATGCATAAGGAAGCACAATATTTTGGTGACAATATTGGTATTTGCCAATATTGGTGTTAAAATAATATATAAGCAGAAATTAATTGTATTGGTAGCAGGTCAGGGTATTTTCAATAGTAGGTTTCAATACAACTACCCATATTTTCTACTCTTGAGTGGATGTTTAGTGTGAACACTCACGCAGGCAGAAGAGTATAGATTTAAAATATTGTTTTTCAGCCATAACATATTTATCAGGATTACTGCTTGTAGTCCTTTCTTTAACATTTGACTTTTTTGCACCACATGAGGAATCAAATTTTCCATGATCTTTTGACATATAGGAGGTCATTGTACTATGTAGTAATTGTAAGTTTCAGAACTCAAAACTTCCTCCTCACAGCAAAACGAGAATTTGTTGAAACCAAGCTGCCAAAACAACTTGTTCTCTACTTCCTCCACATTGTGATGTCACACTGTGGCAGACCTTTGCATCTGACTACCTCCAAAACAACACATCAACACTTACTTTACTTTATCACTTCCACAGCCCTGCTCAGCAGTGGTGAGCAGTGAGATGGCAAGTAGAGAAAGCAGGTCAGTCAAGAGCAGAGAGCCAGTCATAACAGTGGGTGCTTACTGTGAAGTAATGAGCCCATATTATGCTCATTTACAGTTCATAATTTAATTTTATGCATTAATGTTCAAAAAAACACATTACTGTACACGTGCTGGTCATATAATTAGAATATCATCAAAAAGTTTATTTCAGTAATTCCATTCAAAAAGTGAAACTTGGATATTATATTCATTCATTACACACAGACTGATATATTTCAAATGTTTATTTCATTTAATTGTGATAATTAAAACTGACAACTAATGAAAATCCCAAATTCAGTAAAATTAGAATATTACTTAAGACCAATACAAAAAAAGGATTTTTAGAAATGTTGGCCAACTGAAAAGTATGAACATGAAAAGTATGAGCATGTACAGCACTCAATACTTAGTTGGGGCTCCTTTTGCCTGAATTACTGCAGCAATGCGGCGTGGCATGGAGTCGATCAGTCTGTGGCACTGCTCAGGTGTTATGAGAGCCCAGGTTGCTCTGATAGTGGCCTTCAGCTCTTCTGCATTGTTGGGTCTGGCGTATCGCATCTTCCTCTTCACAATACCCCATAGATTTTCTATAGGGTTAAGGTCAGGCGAGTTTGCTGGCCAATTAAGGACAGGGATACCATGGTCCTTAAACCAGGTACTGGTAGCTTTGGCACTGTGTGCAGGTGCCAAGTCCTGTTGGAAAATGAAATCTGCATCTTCATAAAATTGGTCAGCAGCAGGAAGCGTGAAGTGCTCTAAAACTTCCTGGTAGACGGCTGCGTTGACCTTGGACCTCAGAAAACACAGTGGACCAACATCAGCAGATGACATGGCACCCCAAACCAGCACTGACTGTGGAAACTTTACACTGGACTTCAAGCAACGTGGATTCTGTGCCTCTCCTCTCTTCCTCCAGACTCTGGGACCTTGATTTCCAAAGGAAATGCAAAATTTACTTTCATCAGAGAACATAACTTTGGACCACTCAGCAGCAGTCCAGTCCTTTTTGTCTTTAGCCCAGGCGAGACGCTTCTGACGCTGTGTCTTGTTCAAGAGTGGCTTGACACAAGGAATGCGACAGCTGAAACCCATGTCTTGCATACGTCTGTGCGTGGTGGTTCTTGTAGCACTGACTCCAGCTGCAGTCCACTCTTTGTGAATCTCCCCCACATTTTTGAATGGGTTTTGTTTCACAATCCTCTCCAGGGTACGGTTATCCCTATTGCTTGTACACTTTTTTCTACCACATCTTTTTCTTCCCTTCGCCTCTCTATTAATGTGCTTAGACACAGAGCTCTGTGAACAGCCAGCCTCTTTAGCAATGACCTTTTGTGTCTTGCCCTCCTTGTGCAAGATGTCAATGGTCGTCTTTTGGACAGCTGTCAAGTCAGCAGTCTTCCCCATGATTGTGTAGCCTACAGAACTAGACTGAGAGACCATTTAAAGGCCTTTGCAGGTGTTTTTTAAGGAGTTAATTAGCTGATTAGAGTATGGCACCAGGTGTCTTCAATATTGAACCTTTTCACAATATTCTAATTTTCTGAGATACTGATTTTGGGGTTTTCATTAGTTGTCAGTTATAATCATCAAAATTAAAAGGAATGAACACTTGAAATATATCAGTCTGTGTGGAATGAATGAATATAATATCCAAGTTTCACTTTTTGAATGGAATTACTGAAATAAATCAGTACTGAAAACTTTTTGATGATATTCTAATTATATGACCAGCACCTGAACATTGCTGCAGCACCTCTTTTCGCCCTCTGTCTGAAACGCTCTGTTTCAGCTTAAAGTAGCCCTTAGATGGGCATTATGCAAGTTTACATATTGACAGCAGTCATGTAAGTAATGGCTGGACTGCAAACCAGGCATTTCAGGTAGTTCAGGAGCAGTGTTTTCTGTGGGAGGGATAACTCCCTTTGGCATGGACTTTGTGCTTTGTAACTTTGCAGACCTTTTACATGCACAAATAGCTATATTACACACTAAAGGAAAGGTAAAATCCCCAAAATACATAATAGGGCCTCTTTTAAGGAGAAGCTGTACCAAAACAGAGCATTTCTAACAGAGGGTGAAAATGAGGGTAAATGTTCATGTTTTACAAATATATGGCTGTTTCTTTAGAATCAGAATCAGATTTATTGCAAGGTTTGCTTACACATACAAGGAATTTGTCTTGGTGACAAGAGCTTCCTGTGCACAACAATACAAAACAGCAACAAGACAGAGATAACAATAAGAAAAAAATTATAAATAAGTAAAAATAGAATAAGAATACAAATTGGATAGAAAATAAAGTATATATAGTATACACAATAAGACATTAAAATAATTACAAAAAGCAACTGTGTATGCTTTTGACCACCAATTTAAAATTAATCTACTAATTTGAAAATGTTCCTACCACAGACATTTCTATATTTAAATATGGAAGTCTAATGAGATTAACAAACTATTTCTCATAAAAAGGAAGTGGGGGAAACCGCTGTGTTATAATGGACACTGACTAATCAACATGTAAAACTTTTCCACTTGTGACACAAATTACAATGCAAAACAACAGTTCACAGCTGTCTGGACAAAGTGTGTGCATGTGGTGTTGCTGTTGGGTGGCATAAGCTGGAAGAAAAACAAGCAGTAGATGAAAGATATCCGTGCATTGTGGAGGTCCAAAATGTGTCGGACCACAAGTCATAACACAAAGCAGGGATGAGCCACGATATATCAGACAATAGTGTTAATCGGCTGCTTCAACGGAGAGCAACTTACTTGAATAGTAAGACATCCAGTTTGATGGCCCAGAAGTTTGACGGTATCCTCTTTCACCCACTTGAGTACAGAGGTTTGTTACCGGTACAGTAATGCAACAATGCATATTTAGCACGTGTCTATGGTCAGTTTTCTCTATCAGGTCAACTACTGTAATGACTGAGAAAGAGTCTGAAGAGAAACTTGCAGAGCAAGTTAAATATTCTAAATTGTGACCAAACAAAGTAGAACATTTTCCTGGATCATCATCCTTATTGGCCCTGGAACAACCTTCCTATATTCCTATTTCTCTCAACCAAACTGCATTTTTTTATGTTAAGCTTTGGGCTAGGATTTGAGGTTTGAACAACATCAACCTATTGTGTCCCTCTAATTTTAGGTGAAAGCTATAGTTACAGTGAGGCATATAGGACTATTTTTTGTTGACAGGAATGTTGTTTCAGGATAATAATAAAAAAAAAAAATAAAAAAAAATCACAGTGACCCTTATAAACATGCTTGTGTCTGATGGCACAGAAATGAAGTTGTCTGATGGCACAGACATTTGAAGGTCAATTTGTTACTTCCTAATCCATGCCGGACGGATCTTAACTGGTGGTGGTTGGGTGGTGGAGGTTGCCTATTAGCACACTGAAACAGCAATGTGATAGATTGTGAGCAGACTTATAAAGCAATGGATTACATGTGATTTCCTAGGAGTTACCTAGCTAATGGTGCGATAATGTACATCTGCTAGTCTTCCCGCTAGAACTACGCTGCACTTACATTTACTACTGCAGTACTGCAAGAATGCACATTATGCACAACAAGTTGGCCAAGTTATTGTGCATTTACATATTTGTGTAAAGTGTTGGCCTAACCCCTCTACAGAGACACACTGTAATCACTCAGGCATATATATAAATCAGCCTCTCAAGCGCTTTACCATGCTTCATTAGCGCATTTTGCAGGAAAGGCTAATGACCTTGGCTTAAAATGGCCCATGTGAATCTCTGGACTAGTTTATCAAACGTGTCTGGAGGAGCGGAGGATTATTTAGAGCCATGTATGAACATAAAGCATAGGAAGGTAGTGTGGGAAACTACAGGCCTCGAATGGGGGGAGTGACTTTCCAAATACCCTTTCAGAACATCTATGTTAGCAACACAGTTCATGGAGAGCAGCAGGACTTCCTCTGCCCCAGTTTGCATGCACGGAGCGCCCTTTACAGACTAAACACACCTACCTCTCTCCCACTATCCTCCACTCCATTTCTACAGCCATACGACCCTATAAATACTAACCTCTGAACCCAGTGTGAGTTTAAGAGGCTTAGCAAATATCATAGAAAAACATACACATATCAGTCTCACACACACACAATGCTCTTTGATTGGCTCCAGTTTCAACTATCATCACTGCGGGAACTCAAGTCATAATCCAAAGATTGCTTTTAAATAAAAGCATGTCAGAAATTTTGATGCATGTACCATGACCGAAATTGTGTATTTCTGCCCCACTATACAGAATTGCAAAACTCACATTTTTCAAAGAAGTTTCAAACAATTCTCCACTGTTCGAGCAAACAGGTAGTCTTACCCCAAAGTCACGCATTTGTTGAGCTGAGGTTTTTCCTGGGTCAAAAATGGTCTTCAGTGGTGGTTGACATATATGATCATCATGATGCAGTTGTTTTTCTTTTCATAATTGCAATTAATATTGAAGTTGTTGCATTTCATGTTTGTATTGGAATATTATTTATCATCTGAGCATCTAGAAACTTCTAAACTCACAGTTTTTTAACTTCAAGGTGTGGTGGGAAATCAAACTAAACACCATAATATTCATGAGTAAATCAATTTACTGATTTGGGACTGTGCTTCTAAAGTAAATATGTTTGTTTCCTACTTTGTAAGAGATATTGTTTTTATTTTATCAGACTCTTAATCATTTAGGAATCCAAACCAGGCCAGTTTGTTTCCTAATCATCATCAGAACAGGAAATACAGTGAGGAAAATAAGTATTTGAACACCCTGCTATTTTGCAAGTTCTCCCACTTGGAAAACATGGAGGGGTCTGAAATTGTCATCGCAGGTGCATGTCCACTGTGAGAGACATAATCTAAAAAAAAAATCCAGAAATCACAATATATGATTTTTTAACTATTTATTTGTATGATACAGCTGCAAATAAGTATTTGAACACCTGTCTATCAGCTAGAATTCTGACCCTCAAAGACCTGTTAGTCTGCCTTTTAAAATGTCCACCTCCACACCATTTATTATCCTAAATTAGATGCACCTGTTTGAGGTCGTTAGCTGCATAAAGACACCTGTCCACCCCATACAATCAGTAAGAATCCAACTACTAACATGGCCAAGACCAAAGAGCTGTCCAAAGACACTAGAGACAAAATTGTACACCTCCACAAGTCTGGAAAGGGCTACGGGGAAATTGCCAAGCAGCTTGGTGAAAAAAGGTCCACTGTTGGAGCAATCATTAGAAAATGGAAGAAGCTAAACATGACTGTCAATCTCCCTCGGACTGGGGCTCCATGCAAGATCTCACCTCGTGGGGTCTCAATGATCCTAAGAAAGGTGAGAATTCAGCCCAGAACTACACGGGAGGAGCTGGTCAATGACCTGAAAAGAGCTGGGACCACCGTTTCCAAGGTTATTGTTGGTAATACACCAAGACGTCATGGTTTGAAATCATGCATGGCACGGAAGGTTCCCCTGCTTAAACCAGCACATGTCAAGGCCCGTCTTAAGTTTGCCAATGACCATTTGGATGATCCAGAGGAGTCATGGGAGAAAGTCATGTGATCAGATGAGACCAAAATAGAACTTTTTGGTCATAATTCCACTAACCGTGTTTGGAGGAAGAAGAATGATGAGTACCATCCCAAGAACACCATCCCTACTGTGAAGCATGGGGGTGGTAGCATCATGCTTTGGGGGTGTTTTTCTGCACATGGGACAGGGCGACTGCACTGTATTAAGGAGAGGATGACCGGGGCCATGTATTGCGAGATTTTGGGGAACAACCTCCTTCCCTCAGTTAGAGCATTGAAGATGGGTCGAGGCTGGGTCTTCCAACATGACAATGACCCGAAGCACACAGCCAGGATAACCAAGGAGTGGCTCTGTAAGAAGCATATCAAGGTTCTGGCGTGGCCTAGCCAGTCTCCAGACCTAAACCCAATAGAGAATCTTTGGAGGGAGCTCAAACTCTGTGTTTCTCAGGGACAGCCCAGAAACCTGACTGATCTAGAGAAGATCTGTGTGGAGGAGTGGGCCAAAATCCCTCCTGCAGTGTGTGCAAACCTGGTGAAAAACTACAGGAAACGTTTGACCTCTGTAATTGCAAACAAAGGCTACTGTACCAAATATTAACATTGATTTTCTCAGGTGTTCAAATACTTATTTGCAGCTGTATCATACAAATAAATAGTTAACAAATCATACATTGTGATTTCTGGATTTTTTTTTTTAGATTATGTCTCTCACAGTGGACATGCACCTACGATGACAATTTCAGACCCCTCCATGATTTCTAAGTGGGAGAACTTGCAAAATAGCAGGGTGTTCAAATACTTATTTTCCTCACTGTATATTACAATACACATGACTTTCTTCATAATTTATATTCTACATTGTACCCTTAATAACATTGAGTAATAATTTACTCATCCTCAAGACATCCTAGTTGTATATGACTTTCTTCTTTCAGCCAAACACAATCAGTTATATTTAAAAAATATCCTGGCTCTTCCAACCTTTATAATCGGAATGAATGGTACCTTGGATTTTGAAGCCCCAAAAAAAGTGCATCATCCATCAAAAAAGTTATCCATACAGCTCCAGAGGGTTAATAAAGGCCTTCTGAAGCGAAATGATGTGTTTTTGTAAGAAAAATATCCATATTTCTAACTTTATAAACTATTACCACTGGCTTCGGTAACGGTCGCCCCGCGCTTTCACGAGAGACACTGTAAATGCAGCAGACAGGGAAAAATATACGTTTTAAGAGTCCTCCGGAAAAAAAAAAAAAAAAAAAAAAAAAAAAAAATCGGTCACTGGCAAAACATCTACTGTAATATTACTAAATATTGTGATTTATATGTTGTTTGCAAAAAATTTTATGCATGTCTTACACATCTACTTTTGAATGGCTGCTAATGGGGGAAGATGCTTTTTGTCCCCAGAATGGTATAGTTACGGCATCTATCGACAGGGGTTAACTGGACCATGCTAACTAGCCAAAACTTGACCCTTTAGGTTGAGCCAATGTTTTTAATGTCTGGCCCAGTCGGCCAAAAGATTATAATACCATTTGGGGCTACTAGTGGCACCGAAACTACACACTTTAAACATAAAGAAAGGGTGAATTAGTGTCCATTTAAGACAACATTATGACATTAAAACATGCTGTAGCAAACTCACATGTCACATGCACATCAAAAATTCTTTGGTCCTTTCAGCGGATGAACAGAAACTTGCTCTTTGTGAACAAGCATCTCTCTGTGACTTCACAGAAACAAAAGCGCTGAGTGCATCCTAGCACTCAGACAGTGAATGATCTACTGTTGATCTGTGGAAGTTTTTTCTTTGCTAGCCCGAGCAGAGGACCCCAGAGCCTTGTAGACCGTGCTCTTCAATTATATGTCTGGACCATAAATAAGTAAAACATGCATTCTGTTCAATACCAGAGCCATCACATCAGCTAAAAAAAAAAAAAAAGCAGCACTACTGGCCACTAGTCGGCTTGCTTTAATGCAGTTAATTGATGTTATTACACAAAAGCCATCAACTTAAAAGAATCATTTCCTTGCATCACCTTGCAGTGGAAATGGAAAGTCATGCATATTGTTCATTAAAGAGTGATGAGTTTCTACTATTGATTAGTGAATCCTAATGGTAATAAATCAGTCAGTAGTGGTCAACACTAGAGGTCTGTATGAGCCTTAAAATGAAACCCAAACCCTACTTAAGAAGTACTTTTTAACATGAAATGGTGTTTAAATATGCCGTACCTGCGTGAGATGCTACAGAAAAGCGAGATGTGGTGCAAATATCAAAGACATTTGTCTAGCATGTGATTAAACAATGGGAAAACAGAACAGATGCACGCAAAAATGTGTTCGGTGTGAACGGCCCCTAACTCTTCCGTTCACGCATGTCTGTGAGTGAGAGCGCGTGCACGTAACAAGTTCGGCAGGCCTGTTTATTTTTTCATGAATTAAAAACCTGAACCCGACCCGAAGTCCTACTAGAAAACCGACCCGAAACCTGTCGGGTTCTCGGGTTCCTTCGGGCCCAGGTCGGGTTGCAGACCTCTAGTCAACACTCAAAGGTTAGAGGAGCTTTAAACAGCAGGGGACATTAAGACTGGTTTAAAGTGCTTGTAAAGCAGCTATATTTAAACCTTAAATATAATCTATTTTATGCTCAAAACAAGAATATAATTGTACCCATTTTTATCCCAGTATGATGTATTATGAAGTATATATATATATAGTCACACTTCTGTCCATTACAATAGAAGATAATTGCACTTGGGGCTACCATGGTGCATCACCACTTTCGTCAGCCATGTTGAATTTATGTTGTCTTAAATAAAAAAACACAATGACATAAACAGGACAGTCCTCCAAAGTTATGGGAAAGGGTCAAAAGGTCATGACCCATGCTAGATTGGATGTAAAATCACAACCTGAATAAAAAAATGGCTGTTTCTGTGTACTATAGTAGACACAATACAGCAAAAGGTGAAAGGGCTATTTACACAAAAGACGATAAAAAAAAGCACTTGAGTGTTTTAATGCAATATAGGCCTAAAAATGTAATTTGCTTGCATGCAAGATATAATCCATTTGACAATGGACCAGTCACACTGTAAACAGTGGTAAACAGCAGAAATTATTAAAATTATTATTTTATTTTTATTTTTAATTTATTTTGTAACCAAATAGGTTGATTCAAACATGTTAAATAATATTTTGGTCCAGTTCAAACCAGTTTATTTATGTTACTACTTTTTTTTTTTTTTTTTAGGTAAATATTTTTCAGTGCATGCTATACGACGTTAAATTTTACACAAGCTTGTGAAGTATAGATGTCCAGTCCTTTCAAAATGGCTTAATTCACATCTAATTTTCACAACCTATGCATGTTTTTGTCCACTAGAATGCTTTTGGAAAGACTTTTTCGATGTTTATTGGACTGGATGAAATTCCACTCGTTTTAAAGCAAAACTCTCCAAATCTCCAAAAAACAAACAAAAACAATATATATATATATATATATATATATATATATATATATATATATATATATATATATATATATATATATATATATATATATATATATATATATATATATAAAATCAGAATTTCACTGGACAAGGTCCATATGAGTGCATTGTTTAGATTCAGTCTTGTTTAAGGTGAATAATCGCTCTTGGTGTGAAAATAATTGTAATATACACATCTGTGATTGTTTGTTTTCTAGCAGCACTGCTATGGATATTGATAAGTGCCAACTATTCAGGAACCACTTTGTTTATGTTACTACAAATGTATGTTTATGTTACTACAAATATTCAATATTTGATATGGAGAGCAGATGCTGAGATGAGGTGATTCAATTATCCATAATGCTCCCTCACCAAGACAAAGTGACTAAGCACCTACAGCATCTATTCAGCCCATTCTTTCTCATAGATGCTGAGAACCCCACAAACAAAATGAATCCTGCTCTGAAAAGCCAACTAATCTAGTACTGCTGTTCAAACAGAACTTAGATAATGCTAAACATGCCATTCTTTGTTGAGATTTGAAATTGTGTGCAGAAAGAATGAGGGGATGTGCAAGTAAATACTATTCACCTGAGATAAGATTATCTTCAAGCCATGGCCCCTCGTTAACCTCTGCTACACCATTCGCAACACCTCAGCATGACAACCCCCTCTTTGATCACAAAAGGCCACTGGCCTAATGTGTCACGCCTCTTAAACAGATCCAAGCAAGCATAACAATAGTCAAGATGAGGCTTTCAAACTTTTATTTATTTTAATTTAGCACTTTACCAAATTTTCTGTTTTAATCAATGTTGAAATTATGTGCATGACAAGTACAGACTATATATAGGCGCTTCCCATTTTTCCCCCATACAGCTGTTTTCTTTTAAAGCCACACCAATTGGAAAAGTTTAAATCTCTTGATTGGCGAGTAGGTGGTCCTTTAGTGTTATCTGGGCTGCATCAGAACACACTTGCAATTACACTAGAATACAACTGTAGTCACATGCATCTTTAACTCCCTCTGACTGTGTTTGAGTTACTTATAGGGTTATCACCATTAGTTTTGAATCCTGTTTACACTTGTATTAAAAGGAATATTCCATGTTTAACACAAGTTAATCTCTATCAACATCATTTGTGGTATAATGTTGATTACCATAAATAATTTTTTTTTCTCATACCTTGTTTGTCAAGGTTATGACTGGGACCAGTCCATAAAGATAAAAATCACTCTTTTTCAAAAGCAAAGATGTAAACATTATACAAGTAAACATAGCGTACATGTTAACATAGTATGTTAAAATTGCTTGGTAATCTTATCTGTGTAAATTTATATCCAATATTACAACATTGTCATGATGTCGTAACGCATGATGATGTTTTTGAATGTAAAATTGCTGTAACTCCAGTAAGTTCCAAGTTTATTCAACTAAAATCATGATAACACTTATGTCTTGAGGCTATACTGTACTTTTGAAACTGTGTGTATTTTAGTGTTTATGGACTGGCCCTGTGGGGCCAGAGGCTTATTTTATGATGTTAAAGAATAACAGGAGTAAACAATAGGGCTGAGCGATAAAACAATATCAATATTTATCGGAAAAATAAATATTCTATGTCGATGATATCATTGAGTAATTTTCTATATTTAGCCTATGTTCGACATCTAGACGATCACATCAGGTATGTGCTAAAAAGGGCAACATTTCAGCAAAGTTATACAAAGAACTAATTGAAATCAGCTGGTTGGCAAACAGCTACCTCGCCCAGCTGTCACATGAGGGTAGGTAACCACAAGCTAGCTTGCTATCTGGCTAAAATAATATAGTTGTGTATCAAACAAGACAGCACTGACAATGAAATACTGCTATCGATTGTACACAACAACAACTCCGACATCAACACATTGCGGTTTATTTATGCACAATTTAGGGCATGTTTTTTCATGATCCATGTCACTGTCACAGGCAATTAAATATTTCTTGTTCTTCTTGTGATTTTTTTTGATGGTTGGAAATCCAGTTTGTGGTGCATTACCGCCACCTACTGAGCTGGAGTGTGGAGTGTCACAAGAAAGTCTTTCAGTGGAGTCAAAAGTCCACTGGATACGATGAAATTGGCAAAATTTCATCGGAAAGATATCACACATCTAATATAGGATTAAATCCTGAACAGAGTATGATTCTTGAACTTCAAATTAAAAGGTGGGTTACCATGTGTTGTAAATTGTAAACTCACAAGTTAAGTTTAAATTTATTTTTTAAGTTTAACAGGTCAAACATGTAGAATGCATTTCCTTCCCTATTAATGGTATGAAATGTATATCATGATAAATATCAATATCGAACAATATGAAATACAAATATTGTTATAATATGTTGGCCCATATCACCCAGCCCTAGTAAACTGGCAAAAAAATGAAACTTATCTTTTTAGTAATGGCATTAAAGCCAGTGTGTGTATGAATTTGGGCATAATAATAAGTGTGTTTCTGTCCATGCACAGAGCTGTTAAGCTTTAAGTGACCTTTAATAGTCACCTACTAAATGAACAAGTCATACAATTTTAGGGAGGATTTCCCTAGGAACAGTTAGTGAACTAATTAATGGGTCTTGACCTATCACATAAACCATTCTTTTAAAACCCAGTGTATTAATTGGTCTGGAAGTATGACACATTAATTCCTATTGCAAAGATACAGACACAGTGAAATAGAGAGAGTTTGTAGATGAGGGTTTTGGACAGGAAGGGCACAGCGTCAACAACTTCCATCCCAACAGAAATCATATCCCTGCCCTTCCGTAGGAGCATAAACACACCACAAACTCAATTCCCCATCACACTAAAGAAACAAACAGCACAGTAGGCCTCCGTGACTATAACTGTTATTGCTACTGAAGTGACGCTCAGGATGAGCTGCTAGAACTTCATATCTATAATGCATCAAAATAAACCTGTCTCTTTTCGATTATTTGTAACTGTTAGCATTAGCAATGCTTGTATTTCCAAGTTGCATCAACACAACTTTTAAACACACTGTAAATCTAGAACAAATCAAAGACACAGCATTCGCAACCCATTTTATATCCATAATGTGATGCATTTCCAAGTGAAACAGAATATTCAATGTAAAAAATAAAGTAGGACAGGACATGATTTTAGTGGTTGGAGGGGAGGGGTTAAAAAATGATTTTTACATGGCTTATTGTACGTATCGTGGCAGTATCCTGGTTACATGAACACAACAGGTGCAAAAAAACCACTATGACATTTATTTCCTTTGACACAAATAGTGAAATGTCAGATTATAACTTTAACACACTTTCACTTAAAAATGAATGCTTACTTTCCACCCTGTTCCTCACATAATGCCGTCTTTTGCCATCAAAACATTATTACTAGAGTGCAGGACTTGAAAGGGGATATATTTTAATGTTTAATTTATATAATCAACTACATTTATAAGCTTGTTTAAGCCCGATCCCATTGCTCAGTAGCTCAAAGGATAGCGCGTTGCACTTGCGATACAAAGTATTGGGGATAAGAGTCATGAAGCATGTGCTGGGCTCGACAATACAGACTGCCCCGATGGCCCGGGGCCAGTGTGAGAGTGCGTCGAGCCAGTTGCTATAATTGCCACTTGCCCGATTGGGCCAGTGCTGCATTTATAACATTAAAGCAAGTAGAAATCTGAAGCACTGGCCTGACCGGAACAGTAGAAAAAATCCTTAGCATTGAGCCCTGATGTGCAAGTTACTACAAGCTGAAAGCACTTTAGAAGCACCACAAAATGATGTGTTTTTTTCATCTCACATTTGCTTGACACTATCGTTTTTTACTCGCTTTTCATGCCACACAGTGGACATTTCCCCTTGCAACTGCCATGATACTTGTAAGGAAACACATAATATAATTTTGCATAAATGCCACCGTAGTCATGTAATTTGCATGAGATCAGGCTGGACAGAAATGTTTTTTTATTTATTTTGCAGGCAAATAAAGTTATTGCATTTTCATGAAAGATTACAAAAAACAAACAAATTATTTGCCATAACGTGCACTGAATCTTCCACAATAAAACCAGGAACATTCATTAAGATAAATGAATGTGAAAGAAAACATCTATATGATTATCATGTATATGTATATATATATATAGAATAGATCATGTTATGATTTATTGTAATGAAATAACATGTTTCCTCCCCACATTTTCTATTGGTTGGACAAACAGAAAGCCCCACCCCAAACTCATGCCATTGGATGAGCCAACAATGCTATGACATGCTGGGCTGGTCTCAAACAAACAGAGCCCCTCTCTTTTGACATTTTTTGTGGAAATCAACCTAGTACTGTCTTCCTTGTGGTTACTCTCAGTACTATTACCTGGGATAAAAAAAAACTATTAAAAAATATATATATATATATATATATATATATATATATATATTTTTTTTTTTTTTACACACATCACCTTTAAGAGTATTTCGTTCAATACAGAACTAAAAACTTTTCTTAGTGCTCCTTCCTTTAATGAGAGTCTATTCCATCTAAAGACATGTTTGACAACAGCCTGTCTCACCATTACCCAGCTGTGAACATATAGACTGATCTCACAATGAAATTGGAAAGAGTGGGTTGAGTTTTCTTTAGCTAAAAACAACAACATGCTGACTTCCTGTGTGACTATGTTGAAACATTACAACCACTTTCAGACTCACAAACTCACCAGGTGTAAGATGTTACTGAAGAGCCAAGAGGAAGCAGGGCCAACATGTTTCTTTAAAAACACAGTGTGCAGTCATAAACATGCCCGGAATGTTGCCAGTGACGGGATCCATAAAAGGCATCAATTTAAATGACTGAAATGCCATATTGACACTCATGAAGGTGATATGAGCTTTTTGGCCTTTGTGTTGATGCATCATGGATCAAGAGAAGAGTATGTGACAAAACCAGAAACAGATATGCTGACAATGCCTTGAAATTAAATGAAACTAAAGTTTAAGTTTTCTTTGGAAATGAGAGTAATAATATAATTGCTCCTAGCTAGCCAGTAGCTCTACAATATTCAACACAGACAAGATGTACCTTGTTCTACCATCAAACTGACTGATATTCAATGGATTTAGGGGTTTGTTCCAAATCCCTAAACCCCAAGTATGAGCAATAATGATATTTAATTCATGAATGCATTAGTCTTTTTGAAAAAGTGAATGAATCGTTCTTGTTAACCTCCACACAGACACATATTTCTTGTTCACTGATATTTCTCCCTTTTAAAGTCAATGAACTCGAGGTTGAACTATGAGGCTGCTCTGGTGGCTCTTCATACCTGTGAAGACTGTCTATAGCATGATCCAATAGCATTTGAGTGCGGGCTGTGACAGAGCATATCACTGGTTTCACCCGCAGAATGAATATGCACCTTCACTGAACCAATCTAGCCTCTCATTTGAGTCTGAACGAGATTAATGTACTGGTAAACCCATTCGCAAATTAAATGAATGATTCGCTCGATCATCTAATTCGTGAATAAGGATCTTCTGAATGACGGAACAAGCAGAGAAATGGGTGAAATGTACCAAGACAAGTTTATAGATATGCTCAAAAAATAATCCGTAAATTCTGGATGTGTAAAAATGACTGAAGACCATACAGTTAAAATAATATGGACTACAGATGTAAGTGTTTTGCTTTGATTCACAGTGTAAGAAGTTTAGGCTTTTTTTTTTTTTTTTTTTACTTTTTCTCTGTCTTTGTAAACATTAAGCCCAACATTTGACAAAATATAGGGAAAATTAGACCTGCCATTTATGGTGAAAGCGGTGTTTATACTCTATTTTTAAAGTGTCTTCATACATTTGTATACACACAAATTCCATTTGTGTTACTTTGTCCTGCTTTTAACACTGACTATATTTCGAGCCAATAATATTCAACAGCGGGCTGTGAAGGAGCATATCATTGGTTGGACCCACTGAATGAATACACCCCTTAAATGAACTAGTCGGTCATGTAATTGGTGTACAAACTGAATGTACTGGTTAATTCATTCACAAACCAATTGAATGAATCAATCATCTCATTCATGTACAATGATCTGCTGACCGGCTGAACGAGAGGAGGAGCAGCATGTTGTTCATTCAGTTCATCAATCTTGTTCAACAAGAAAAGGGGCCGAATTAATTATGAATAAAAGTGAGTGATGACCATACATTAAATGAAATATGGTTGTTATTGAAATGTAAGAAACTATTTTTTATGTCTAGGATTGTTGTCTTTTTTGAATAGCTTGATAAATGTCATGCTCAGCGTTTCACAATATGATAGATAAGCTTTAGTTTTCATTTGTGGGGAAAGTCTTATGATGCTCAAACACTCTTTCAGTAGTTCACAAGTTAATGTAATCCTGCTTAGAGGATAGTGTAAACGTGTAAGGCTTTCTGTCCTGGGCGAAGGGCTCGAGGCTTGACCTGAGCTCAAAAGACGTGCTGCAGTTGTGGCACGTGAACAGATGTGGCGTCTGGAAGCATTTGCGCTACACAGTGGCAGTTTGTCGTATGGCCTGAAAGACGGCGCACTTGTGGCACCTGGACACCTGGTTTGTGCTACTTAGGGATGTGTTGAGCCAGTAAAAAACATGGTAACGTGGTAACCATAGAATCTGCGGACACCTGAACGTAATTGTTTGCTAGATCAAATGTCAAGAACATATGTGAAACAATGTCACGAAACATGCTTGAGTGTGCATACAAACAACTTAATTTAAAGTTGGTTAGTCATGAAATTAGAAGGCACCTGAAACTGAATGCATGGATGAATACCGTAGTCTGATGTTTGTTAAATTAAGCGTATGGTTTGGAGCTTTGTAATAAACTTGTAATAAATTCTACAGAAAACTGAAATATTGGAGTATAAATAAAGGTGACAAGCTAAATTGTTCGGTGTCAGATGAGTTTAAATTTATGACAGATTGTTGAACATATTTGAAATCATGCAGCGAATAAATTGTATGGTCAAGCTTGTATATAAAAGTTTGTAATCCAATGATTCAGGTAAAAGTAGAGAAGACTGTCTGTAGAAAATAAATAATAGATTGATTTTTACCTGCGATGTTATAGTGTAGAGATGAGTGGAAGTTTGTAGCAGTGCCTGCTTCTTAGGCGAACTCAAATGCTGAGAGGCGAAACGAGTTTGTGGAATGATTATGAATGAGTTGGGATGTGGTGAGTGAATATGAGTGATCATATTAGAACATATGAGCAGTCGTAGAGAGCTGTTTGACATGTATACGGAGCCGAAGCAGCCAGTTTGCGGAAGTAGCTTCACACAGTCGGCCGCTCCGGGTGGGAAATTTTGAAAGGAGAACATATGAGCAGTCGTAGAGAGTCGTTTCATTTGTGTACAGCGCCGAAGCAGCCAGTTTGCAGAAGCAACTTCACACTATATACAGCTTTGGCAAATGGAGCATAATAAGAAAGACTAATAACACTAAAATAAGTAAAAATATATCACTTAATGTGGTAGCGGTAAGTACTGCAAAAAACTAATTATCTGCTGTGGCAGCTTCTGTTGAATGAGAATGCTTTGCAGCGAAGTTGCATCCGATGAACTGAGTCAATGCCTGGGTCTATTCGTGGGCAATTGGCGGGGCCGAATGCCGGAAGACTTGACGCCAAGTAGAGGCAAGCGGCTGTTTAATGTGATTGGTCGGATTAAATGACCTTGCTCCTCCCGAACCTAGTTTATAAATCTCCATGCAGTGTTGAAGTCTTATAGTAGAATTGAAGTCTCTAAATTTTAATAAACGATAATTAGACTTTTTCTGGTCGTGAACAAGCAATAATTTGGCGTTATCTACAGTTGCAAAGTTGTAACTTGAAGAAATGATCTATGAACGAATAAATGAACAACTCTTTTTGGTGATTGTAATTGATGGAATCGAGCCACTGAAATGAATCTAAGTCACCACCACTAATGAGCAATAATAAAAGTGATGGCTGCCTTAGCAAGCACAACTCATGACACAGTAAGTACAAGAGTCTAATGCTCCAGTGTTTGTTCTAAAAGAGGTTACATAAAGTTTAAAGCGGTTAGTAAATTGGCAATGGATCAAAGAGTGATATGGTTTGGACAAGGTTGAATTCACATTTCTTTACCCTGCCCATTGTATCATGTGAAATAAATTTCATGTGATATCTCAGTGTGTAATTTGTTTCACCGGGCATGCTATTTCTGACTAATCCTCTTCTTGTTAGTGTATGTATTTGTATGATGAGTCCATGCTACACATCATCAGCTCTTTCTGCCTTTTTTCAGCCTTTAGCTCTTGACTATTACTTCCTCTGCTCTGTTCTGGGGGAAAATGCAGTTTATGTGGTATTTCCTGGAATGTAAAAAGGCTGGGCACACATTTTGCCACACACATGCATGCATAACTGCATGCAAATCCTAACTCAAAAACACTTCTCTAGACCAGTGGTCCTCAAATGGTGGGTCATGACCATAAAACGGGTCACAGCAGGGAGAAACAATGTTAAATGCAATTAATAAAATGTAGCTAACAATATAAATATTGTTTGCTGTTGGTATCAAAATACTGTATGTGCATCCAATCAAACTCTACAGTATTTTGGCCAAACTCATCTGTCTAGCAAAAATTAGGCAGATGCCAACATGAACAGGTTATGCAACATGCCCTCATCCTTGAAAGCTATGCAAGTTAAAAGAAAATACAAAGACTACATTAAATACAGGTTCACTTGCAACAAGGGCATAGTTTGTAACTAAATGTGTTTTGTGCAGTGAATTATTGGTGCAGAGAGCAAGAAACATTCAAATTAAATTTAGTAAGATAAAAAATGTTGGTACTGAATTCGGTCGCCACTTGATGTCCAATGTATATTCTGGGTAATGAAGCCAAAACCAATCCAGAACCACTGCTCTAGATATCAATTCATTTAAAAAAATAGCTGTGTACAAGGGAAATTTAGTTCTATAAATTTTATCTATGAATTTAATAAAATATCATTTTTAATAAGGTATGTCTGACAATGAACCGACAATGTACATGCATTAAAAGCCCTTGAATCTGATAAAAACAAAGTACCAAGGGTAAATACAGTTTACATCAAAATAGCATAGTTACTACAGTTACTACTGTAAAATCACAATAAACTAATATGCTGTCTCCTTCAAACATTGAAAGAAGCTTTTAGAATATTCTGTTATTTGGTCAAATGAATAGTTCACACAAAAAATGCAAAGACTCATGTCAATTTATCACGATCATGCCATCCCAGATAGGTGTGATTGTCTTTCTACTGAGGAACACAAATTAAGATTTTTAGAATATTTCAGCTTTGTTGGTCCATACAATGCAAGTGAATGGTGACCTAAACCTTAAAGCTCCAAAAAATGCACATAAAGGCAGCATAAAAGTAATCCATAAGTCTCCAGTGGTTAAATCCATGTCTTCAGAAACGAAAGGATAGGTGTGTATAAATCTACACTTCCACTGCACCAAGTTCTTCTTCTCCTTCTTTTTTAGCAGTTCACATTCTTCATGCATATGAAAAAAGGAGGTATAAATCATATTTGCACAATAGCCCAGTAGGTGGCGATATGCACAAATAATATTAATCACCAAAAAAACAAAAGAACACTTAGCTTAGTAGAGCTGTTTGCAAGTGGAGATTGATAGTAATTTGTATTGATCTATTGCTCACCCACACCTATCATATCACTTCTGAAGACATGGATTTAACCAATGAATTGCTTTTATGCTGCCTTTATGTGCTTTTTAGAACTTCAAAGTTCTAGTCACCCTTTACTTGCATTGACAGAGCTTCTAAAAATCTGCATTTGTGTTCAGCAGAAGTAAATCAAACATGTCTGGGATAGCATGAGGATGATGAGAGGATTTTCATTTTTGGGTGAACTATCCCTTTAAGAGCAAGTTTCATTGTATCACAGCTAAGGTAACTACAGTATATGGGCAGCAATTTTGGTTTCCATGGAGCATTTTTGTAAGAGGCATGCAACAAAGGCCAGAAATTCACACTGTGTTTAAAATATGTCCACAAACGTCAGTTCAAATGTAACGCGAACATTATTGTATGTTTTTGTTCACAAGTTTAACATGCACTACTTGCATGTTACATATGTTAGTCAGCTGAGACTCACATTGGTCTTAAAAACGTTGTCAGGGCATTCACGTTCACCTCACTCATCCATTGCCATGAGCACCATTCCAATCCCCAATGTGTTTAAATCTGACAGTCCTAGTCTCTCTGACCCATTCATAAACACACTACATTTTAAAGCAATACCAAGAAATTGTATGATGTAAATGGGGTGCGACACTTTCGACGACACTATTTCATAACAGTCATCCTATTCACATGGACATTGGAACAGCCAACGAGAAGCGACCCAAGAGCAAGTGTTTCGCAAGGGCTGTGGCTACATTTGTACTTTATGGAGCAAATCTGACCTCTTCACAAGGAACAAGAGGGTGCAATAAATACAAAAATAAAACCATTTGATTCTGAAAGCTATTAGCTGAGCGCGCGACAGATAAATAAAAGGAGAACAATGATCCAGCTGAGCATGTGGGGCTTCATGATGGATATTCATTGAAATAAATGAATGCACAGCCTAGAAGCGCTTCTGTTAGCTGAACGGACATGTTTTAATGTAAATTCATGTATAAAGTATGGACATGACAGTTGTGCGTTATTTGATTCGTATTGGGAACTTAAAAATATAGTCCATTCACAAGATAATGAGCTGCTTTCCATGGAGAGACAGTGACACTACCTACACGACCATGGATTTGAAAACTGATGGAAGTCTACTGAAGGTGTATTAATAATAAGTTATTCACAAAATGCTAAAAACAAAAATGAGCTGATAGTGACCTAACCCTTTGCTACAAATACATTATGACGGATACAATTGATTTAATCACAGAATAAGACAAATTTACATCTCACCCAATGTCAAAATAGCACTAAAATAAGTAGAATTCATATAGTTTTTAACGATGTACTAGGCCTATTATAATAATATTCCCGTCTCAACAGAGTGATTTATACACTTACTGTATTAAATCTTGTGATCCATGAACTGAGAAGCTGGTGAGTTTATCTACCGTGTGGATTTAAAAAGCCTTGCAGTTTCTGCTCGTACATGTAAACATTTCCCCTGTACTCCTTTGCGATGTTTCTTTATAGGTAAGACGTTTATCTCTCAACAGCGACAATGCACACAACCTACGGAGTCCTCAGAAAGCTGCCCGCATCCTTCCTGTTTCTAGCTCTGCTGTGAGAGCGCCGCTCTTTACAATCAACTCCTCCTCTAACGCTTGTTGAACACGACCCCTTCACACTACTCTTAAAGAGACAGTACACCCCATACAATCAGAGTACTGATTTCTGGTGCTTCTGTCACTTTTAACTTTACCAGTAATATCAATCATTAAGTTGAATGAAATATTAAAATTATGTCCACCCCATTCTCATTACAATAATGCTAAATTTTTATTTTCATTACTGTAAGACATTAAAGTAATGCTATATTAATTAAATTATAAAGCACCGTTTAATTTATATTTAAGGTGCAGTAAGCAATTGTTATTCATGGAAAAGTATGCAAAACAATTTACTGCAAAAAAAAAAATCAAAAAATAAAAGATTCATTGCAAACGTAATACTGAAACAATTGGTTTGAATTATATATATATATATATATATATATATATATATATATATATATATATATATATATATATATATATACACTCACCTAAAGGATTATTAGGAACACCATACTAATACTGTGTTTTACCCCCTTTCGCCTTCAGAACTGCCTTAATTCTACGTGGCATTGATTCAACAAGGTGCTGAAAGCATTCTTTAGAAATGTTGGCCCATATTGATAGGATAGCATCTTGCAGTTGATGGAGATTTGTGGGATGCACATCCAGGGCACGAAGCTCCCGTTCCACCACATCCCAAAGATGCTCTATTGGGTTGAGATCTGGTGACTGTGGGGGCCATTTTAGTACAGTGAACTCATTGTCATGTTCAAGAAACCAATTTGAAATGATTCGAGCTTTGTGACCTGGTGCATTATCCTGCTGGAAGTAGCCATCAGAGGATGGGTACATGGTGGCAATAAAGGGATGGACATGGTCAGAAACAATGCTCAGGTAGGCCGTGGCATTTAAACGATGCCCAATTGGCACTAAGGGGCCTAAAGTGTGCCAAGAAAACATCCCCCACACCATTACACCACCACCACCAGCCTGCACAGTGGTAACAAGGCATGATGGATCCATGTTCACATTCTGTTTACGCCAAATTCTGACTCTCACTCTACCATCTGAATGTCTCAACAGAAATCGAGACTCATCAGACCAGGCAACATTTTTCCAGTCTTCAACTGTCCAATTTTGGTGAGCTCTTGCAAATTGTAGCCTCTTTTTCCTATTTGTAGTGGAGATGAGTGGTACCCGGTGGGGTCTTCTGCTGTTGTAGCCCATCCGCCTTAAGGTTGTGCGTGTTGTGGCTTCACAAATGCTTTGCTGCATACCTCGGTTGTAACGAGTGGTTATTTCAGTCAAAGTTGCTCTTCTATCAGCTTGAATCAGTCGGCCCATTCTCCTCTGACCTCTAGCATCAACAAGGCATTTTGCCCACAGGACTGCCGCATACTGGATGTTTTTCCCTTTTCACACCATTCTTTGTAAACCCTAGAAATGGTTGTGTGTGAAAATCCCAGTAACTGAGCAGATTGTGAAATACTCAGACCGGCCCGTCTGGCACCAACAACCATGCCACGCTCAAAATTGCTTAAATCACCTTTCTTTCCCATTCTGACATTCAGTTTGGAGTTCAGGAGATTGTCTTGACCAGGACCACACCCCTAAATGCATTGAAGCAACTGCCATGTGATTGGTTGATTAGATAATTGCATTAATGAGAAATTGAACAGGTGTTCCTAATAATCCTTTAGGTGAGTGTATATATATATATATATATATATATATATATATATATATATATATATATATTATTTTTTAATTATTAACTTTGCAAAGTATGAAATTAATGCCATATCAAATGTGATTGAATTAAATGAATTTTGTTTGCTAAGTTTTTGAAGTTCATACTCATTCATTTAAATGAAATACTTCACATTATTTTTGAATTCATAATATGCTGGCATACATTATTTAAAGTTTACTCAGTTCAGTTTTATGAAAGTTTGCCATACAATTTAAATACATTAATCGTACAAATATTGAAGTCAAATTTATTTGTATAGCACTTTTCACAAAAGCCGTTGATGCTATAACAGAAAATGAATGAATATAATGCCAATATTAGTTATTTATGTTTAGATCTATTAGTGGTTAAAATTAATAAACTAAGTAACTGTTGTGGGTCAATGGTTAAACAAAAATTATTTTGTATGAACTATAAGCTTTAAAGTTAAAAAAGTCATCCCGAAATAACTGAGGAAATACACAAAGATGCATTTCCTTTTATTTCGGCTGAAGAATGTTTTTGTTTGTGGTTAATTCATTTTCTATGTAGTACATTTTTTATAGAAAAAAAAAATAACTTAAGAGAGTATTGTCCCCCCTTTGACCAAGTTGATATAGGTATCATTCAGTGAGGAGCATCGCAGTCTGGCTGGAAGCTTATGGCAGGTAATTCTGGTGAACTCCTTTCTGAGCTTTGAGTTTGCATCAACTTATCCAAGACGAATCTTGCAGGCTCAGGTAACCTTGGGATACTATATTTAGACAGGGAAAGAAATAGAATAAAGTTAGCATAGATGCCATTAACTTAAAATCTGTGTTAATAAACAAGATAAGTGCTTATGGTTCCAGCAGACCTAACTAAAACAGCATAACTATGAACTGAGTGATAAATTAGGTGTATGCCTGGCTGAATAGATGAGTATTTAGTCTAGACTTAAACTGAGAGTGTGTCTGAGTTCTGAACAATGCTAGGAAGAATATTTCATAGGTTTCATAGGTCCTTTTGTGGATTTTTATATTCTCTGTATTGTTAACAGGTCAGAGTTTTGTGATCGTAGTGAGCGTGAAGGGTTATGGTGTGATAGAAGGTCACTAAAGTTCTTTGGAGCTAGACCATTCAAAGTATTGAATGTAATTAACAGAATTTTAAAATTAACATAAAATTTAACCGGTAGCCAATGTAATGCTGATAAAATGGGGCTGATATAATCATATTTCTTGGTTCTAGTTGGTGTTCTTGCTGCTGCATTTTGAAACAACTGAAGTTTATTTATTAAACCTGCAGGACATCCACCTAGAAATGTATTACAATAATCTATTCTAGTCGATGTCATAAAGGTATGAATTAGTTTTTCGGCATCAAAAACAGATAGCATGTGTCGTAACTTAGTAATATTTCTGAGGTGTAAGAAGAGGTCAAAGGTCAAATTGTTCTAAAATATAAGTTACAGTACATCCATCAAGAGTCAGATTATATATTAGCATCTTATTTTTTGAGGTTCCAATAATTAGTACCTCTGTTTTATCAGAATTGAATAGAAGGAAATTTCTTGCCATCAACTTTTTGATATAATTTATACTGGTAATTTGGAAAATGTAGAAATTTCGCTGGGTTTAGAAGAAATATAATGTTAGGTATCATCGGCATTACAGTGAAAACTAATTCCATGGTTCCTGATAATGTCTCCCAGGGGGAGCATATATAGGGAGAAAAGCAGAGGCCCTAAAACTGCGGCACTCCATTCTTAACTTTAGTTTGATCTGGCAGTTCCTCATTTACACAGACAAAGGCTATGTTCAAACTGCAGGCAAATCAGATTTTTTCTTAAATCAAATCTTTTCAGGCAGACTGTCCGCACTATTATTGCAAGTGATCAAATCAGATTTGTGCATTCAAACATAACCAGCCTATCTGCATGGGTTGCTTCGGTAATGACGTAGGTGTACCCACGTGACGATGCTTTCAAAACAGATCCGGGAAAAATTGAGGTGCATCATCTCGCTCTCAAAATAAGCACCCTGTCCAGTCGCAGTGCAGAACTCCTCTGTTGCTCAAGAAAAACTCAGCGATGGAGGAGACTTGAAAATATTGTGATGTTCCATGCTGCAGTCACCGATTTTTTATGTCATCATTGTGTGTCATGTTAAGAGTGACACAAAAGACCATATGAAATCCGAATTGAGCAGCCAGAGACACATCTGAAAAAATCTGAATACAATCACATTTGAACCACCTCCTGATGTGGTTTGAATCAGATTCGGAAAAATCAGATTTCATGTGTTTTTTCGCTGTCCAGACTATCAAAAACTCATCTGCATACATCTGGAAATGCAAAAAATAGTCTGAACAAGGCCAAAGTGGTTGCTGTCAGAGAAATGGGACCAAAACCAAGCTAATGTCTATCCACAAATGCCAACATAATTCTCAAGCTTATCCAAGATCACTAGATGAGAGATCCAGCCATGATCAGATGACAAGAGCAAGTCATTTGCAACTCTGATATGTGCAGTCTCTGAACTATGATGGGGTCTAAATCCTGACTGAAATTCTTCATGCAATTTCTCTGTAAAAAATTACATAGTTGGGAGGACGCTACCTTTTCTAGTATTTTCAGCATAAATGGGAGATTTGAAATCAGTCTATAATTAGCCAATTCTCCTGGATCAAGCTGTGGTTCTTGATAAGCAATTTGATAACTGCCATTATAAGGTATCTTAGGAATAATCTCTTTTAGGAGTTAAGTCGGTAATTGATCTAACATACATGTAGTTGATTTTGATGTTTTGATCATTTTTGTTAGCTTTCCCTGACCTATAACAGCACAGGACTAAAGTTGTTCAAAGGGAATAATTTTTGTCTTCTGGGGAGCTGTAGCAGATGGATGCGTAATTCCAATTTAGTTTTTGATGAATTTGGTTTTATCAGTAATGAAATACATAAAGTAATTACTGCTATGCTGCAATGGAATATCTGGTTCAATCAAAGTTTTATTCCAAACTAATTTAGCCACAGTACTGAATAAAGACCTAGGATTGTTGTGGTTATTTTCAATGAGTTTGCTCAAATATGCAGACCTGGCAGTTTTTAGAGCCCGTCTGTAGTTAGAGATACTATCCCTCCATGCATCGTGAAATACCTCTAATTTTGAATTATTCCACTTATGCTCCATTTTTCTCTTGAGAGCATGAGTGAGATCATTGTACCATGGTGTGGGATTTTTCTATTTAACTTTCATTAATCGAAGGGGGGCGACACTATCTAGAGTGCTAGAGAAGAATGTATCCATATTTTCTGTGGCAATATCAAGTTCTTCTGAACTTTTTGGCATACTGAGTATTTGAGACAAATCTGGAAGATTAGTAGTGAAGCTGTCTTTAGAAGTTGAAAGAATAGTTCCCTTATCAAAAGCTGCACTTAATGCTGCACTTGATTCAGTGCTTTGGGAATGTCATTTAGGAGTGACCAGCTGTGATATGTGCAACACGTCAATAAAATTGACTACAATTTATTGCCTCCGTTGGTGACATCATCAGAATGCGCCAGTACCAGGGCTAAAAATAGATGTGCCACAGGTGCATAGTCAGGTCTTTTGTCTTCAGACAACTCTGTGATGTGTTGTGCTTCTCAAGCCTCTCAAACTCAGTATTTTCCTCTGATAGGAGTTAGCAAACGGTGTGTTTTTCCCTGTTTACGCCATATGGCTGAATCGGACACACACCAGATTTGTTTTGTTTGTTTGGGGAAAGAGTACGCTGCTCTTGATTTGAAGTGAGGCGAGTCTGAGCATTGTGAGCTGCTCACAGTGAAGATGCTGCGCACTCGTCTCGCTTATTTCCAAGAGCCAGCCCCCACCATTTCGTTGTGGGGCTCACATATGGATCTGGCTGAGGAACGAGAGAGGGGTTCATCCCTATCACTTGCGCTCTCTCCAGATTCAACCAGTCCCTTGCATGATCTCAAAGCGCGCCTCGGCATCTCTTCAGTTCACGAGAGGGACGATGAATCTCTCGGGGCCGCAGAATCTGAGTTGCCTAACTCTGAGCATTCCTCGTGTAATGACAAATTGGTTGAGGAATTGCTCAAGGTGGTTAGTCGTATGGTGTCCAGATTACAATTAGACTGGCCGCATGAACAAGAGACCCCCAAACGTTCAAAATTAGAAGACAGATTTCTGTCTGTGGCCGGGGAAAGGGAACTCAAAATAAGTCTCTCCCCTTCTTTGATGAACTCCATGACGAGTTGACTCATTCATGGGGGAAACCTTATACTTCCCATATCTTTGTGCCCTCAGTGTCGATATATTGGACTATCGTGCTAAGGCTCGGGGGTATACAGTGATGCCATGGGTAGAAGAGACGCTCGCGGGCTATCTCTCGCCTGGTTTGGCATCATCATTAAAAGGACCAACACTCCCCAAAAAGCTGTGTATGACTACCTCAATGCTTGTGGGGAAAGCTTGTCAGGCTGTAGGTAAGGATGGTGCCGCCCTACACACCATAGCAGTAATACAGGCATACCAGGCTGATTTATTAAAGGACCTAAGTGCGGGGAGTACTATCGAAAAGGAAGCATTCTCAGAGCTTCATCAAGCCACAGATTTATCACTCCGTGTGACCAAGCAGGCGGCTCATGCTATCAGCCGTTCAATGGCTGCTTTGGTAAGCACGGAGAGGCATCTGTGGCTAAATCTTTCAGGCATTAAGAATAAGGAAAAAGTGTTCCTTCTTGATGTCCTGATCTCACCTTCTGGCCTATTCGGTGACTCAATGAATACGGTCATTACCAGGTTTCGGGAGGTAAAAAGAAACGAGGAAGCCTTTGTACAATTCCTTCCTTGCCACACTCAGAGGGAGGGGCTGTCAGCCACCCAGCCTCCCCCAGTCCTTCTAGAAGGGAGGTCCAAAAACAGAGTGTGGCGAGTCGTGCTCCCCCTCTCAAAGAGCCTCAGCAGCCTCCAAAGCAAGACCTAAGGACCATTATTTCTAGAAAGAGAAAGTCCTGATGGTCTTGCGCCCAGCCTTGTGGGGGTAGCCCCTCTCAGGACGGGGCACGCAAAATATTTGCCGGCACCTTCCCGACACCCCCACGGAACCTCTCTGTTCCTGCCACCTCTGGTGTTTAAGGAGCTAGCGGTTTCCAGCAAATTGTTGGGTGTACCATTGCTTCCTGTTGTCGCCCAGGACACGGAACATCCGACATTCCCTCAACGGGAAGTATCAAAATTGGTACCCATTTCAGAGAACCTTGCAGCATGGAAACTACTGCTGGGTATTTCTATGTGGGTCCTTAGGACAGTAGTGAAAGGCTACAGAATTTAATTTGTTCGACGTCCTCCGCATTTCAACGGTGTGGTTCCCACTACCGTGAAACCGGAACGAGCACATTTACTGTCACAAGAACTGCAAAATCTCCTAGTCATAGGGGCCATAGAACATGTTCCCCTTCTAGGGAGAGAGTCGGGTTACTACAGCAGATACTTCCTGGTTCCCAAGAAGGATGGGGGATTGCATCCGATCTTAGAGCTTCGAGGCTTGAACCACTCAGTCAAGGCACTCAAATTCAAGATGTTAACTGACAGAACGGTCATGTCACAAATCCAACATGGTGATTGGTTAGTCACAATCGATCTCATGGATGCATATTTTCATTTAGAAATTCTGCAACAACACCACAACAAGGTTTGCTTTCTGGGGCAAAGCTTTCCAATATCGGGTTCTTCCATTCGGCCTAGCCTTATCACCTTCCACATTCACAAAGTGCACGGATGCAGTACTGGCTCCATTACGACGTAACTGAATTATATGGACGACTGGCTGATACAAGCACCATCGCAAGAAATGGCATTACAGCACAGGAATATTGTCTTAGCTCACCTGGTTTCATTGGGGTTGAGTGTCAACGCCAAGAAAAGCATTCTCTCTCCTACCCAGAGAACGACGAATTTAGGGATCATATGGAATTCGATCATGATGCGGGCACAGCTGTCTCCCGTTTGAATCGAGACCATTCTGTATACCTTGAGCAAATTCAGGCTAGGACAAGATTGTACTGTTCTTCAGTATCAACGGATGTTAGGTCTCATGGCATCTGCATCCTCGGTGATTCCTATGGGCCTTCTACATATGAGACCATTTCAGTTGTGGTTTAAAGCCAGGGGATTTCATCCAAGGGCCAATCCCTGAAGGTAGATAAGGGTTACACACTGCGGGCTACATACCCTCTCTATGTGGCTCAGACCCCGGTTCCTCGCCTTGGGTCCCACTCTAGTTGCGTCTTGCCATCGCAGATTGCTAACGACAGATGCCTCCCTGTCGGGCTGGGGTGCAGTCTTATGTGGTTGTCCAGCTCAAGGGGAAAGGGAGGCCTATCAGCTCTATTGGCCCATCAACTGTCTTGAGTTGATGGCTGTAATTCTGTCCCTGAAATACTTCCTCCAGCATTTGAGAGGCTGCCATGTCCTGGTGCGGGTGGACAACACAGTGGCAGTCTCTTACATAAACCATCAAGGAGGTCTACGGTCACGCCAGCTAAACAGACTGGCATGGCAGATTCTCCTTTCTCCTGTCAATCAGAGCAGTATATATCCTTGGATGCCTGAATGTGGGAGCGGACATACAGTACATACAAAAAATACAGACGGGAGAACGGAAACTCTACCCCGAGGTAGCGATTTTGTGTAGCAGAGGTGGACCTCTTTGCCTCCCAACATACAGAGCAATGTCCACACTACTTCTGTCTTGAGTCATCCAGCCCCCCCTGGGTCTGGACGCGATGGCACATCCATGGCCCAAAATGTGCCTGTATGAATTCCCTCTATGGCTTCTCTGCTCCCGGGATTTCTAGCCAGGGTTCACCAAGGATCTTGCCTATTGATAGCGCCGTGTTGGCTGAACAGAGTATGGTTCTCGGAGATAATAGCTCTCCTGTGGCGATACCGCAGAGGAGGGACCTTCTGTCTCAAGAGCAGGGGACAATATTTCATCCCCGGCACGAGTTGTGGAACCTTCATGTTTGGCCCCTGAAGGGTACCAACTGAGGGACACTGGGTTTTCACCTGAAGTTATTGAGACCATTCTGAGTGCTGGGGCTCCCTCTACTATAAGAAGTTACGCCAATAAATGGGGTGTCTTTGAAAAATGGTGCAGTGCATATAATGCAGATCCAGTCAACTGCCAGATTGCTTCAGTTCTGGACTTTCTGCAGGAAAAATTATCAGCACGCATATGCCCCGCCACACTCAGGGTTTATGTGGCAGCCCTATTGGCTTGCAACACCTTGATTGATGAGGTGCCACTAGGGAAACATCCTTTGCTCACTCACTTCGGTCAGGGCAACTATACTTCTGCCATGGGGGCTGTAACAGGGGGGGTGGCCACCACAAAACAGACAATGTCACATTAGGTGAGGGATGCGCAGTCAAGCTTCGCCAGCAGGCATCAGGGCTCATTCTATCTGGGGGGTCGCTTCTTCTAAAGCTCTGGCTGGGGGTGTAGAGGTGTACCTCTACAGCATGTTTGTGATGCGGCAGGCTGGTCCTCTCTGCATACATTCATAAGATTTTATAGTTTGGATGTTCATGCCACGAGATGCTGCGCTTCATTGCTGCACTGAGGATGTCCCAGGACTGCTCATCAGACAAAAGACTTGACGATGCACCAGTGGCACATCTATTTATATCCCTGGTACTGGTGAATTCTGATGATGTCACCAACAGAGGCTATAAATTCTAGTCAATTTTATTGACGTGTTGCACACATATTCACAGCTGGTCACTCCTAAAGGATGTTCCCAAAGTGCTGAATCAAGCGCAGCATCTCGTTCCACTTTTTCAGGGAACAAGGGTTACAGCAATGTAACCTGAGACGTTCTACCTGGACAATAATGTTGCATAGATTGAGTGACCTTTGCTAAGCACAGCATACAAGAGATGAGGTAATGATCTGAGATATTATTGCTCTGTGTCAGAACTATGATTTTGGTGATGGGTTGGGTGTGTCACGTTTTGTCTAACCCTAACAGCTGGGTTGCGAATATCGTTAAATGCGAATCCCAGTGTATAATTTTTGTTAAGGCCAGAGCATATTAGTGTCTTATATAATTTTTGCAAATTCACACACCTCTTTAACATTATCTTTAGTGAATTAAGACTGGCAAAGCCAGACGTTAGTGCCGACATGAAAAACAATCTTAGAAAATCTATATTTAACATTAGCTAGCACTTGTAAATTTGATGCGATGTCAGATGCTCTGGCACACGAAATGTATTTAACAATAGTGGCTGGAGTCTCTATTTCCATGTTGCTTAAAATAGAGTCACCAATAACAAGGGCACTTTCAACATGATTCTCAGTGGATGTATCACTGAGTGGGAAGAATCAATTGGAAATCCTAACAGGAATTGGAGAGTGGTGTCACTTTTTTAAGCAAGTATGCCGTCACCCAAACGCTCTGCTGCAGGGGCTCTTCAGGTGGAACCAAAGTGTGTTTTGCTTGATGTACTACCCGCATCCGAAACAGTATCTACCGGCTTCTCTTTCTCACTGATTTCCACAAGCTTTTGGACGCGTGTCTATAACTCATTAATCTTCTCTGTCAGCTTGACTAATTCTTTACATTTATCATATGTAAATCCCTCACTGCTGACAGAAGAAGCTATGTAAATATTTGACATGTGGTGCAAGTAGCGATATTATGAGGTGATGCCATGACTTACCACAATTGTTTGTTGTTGTGGTGTTTTTTGATCAGCGGGGAGTTTAGATTAATGTAAATCCCTGACGTAATTGTTGTTGTTGTTGTGGTGGTTCCTGATCACCAGTGTTTTGAGATCGATGCAATGATCCATGTAAAAAATGTGTGTGGTAAAGCATACAGTTTAATCATGATAAAAGTAGAAAGGCGGATGTGCACGTTAAAATGGACGCAGTTGTTAAAAAGCGGAAAAAAATAATGTGTGCATTAAAGTGGGAGAGACCTCAAAATGTAAAAAAAAAACATAATTTCATATGTTTTTTCTTTTCATTTAGCAGAGAAATGTGACCTGGACAAGTTTTCCTAAGATTTTCACCTATTGGACATATTGGAACATTAATATTTTATACTATTTACAGGGGAAGATCTACAGGGTGGCATGGGATAGCAAATGCCACCCTAAGAAAAAGCATTGCCACCCCATCTTAAGTATCCAAATGTATTGAATATAAATGTAAGTATATTATAGTTGATTTTGACATAGTATAAGGGTTTATTCATGTCAAACTGCCTAAACTCTCACCAAATGCACAAAAGTCTACAGACCCATTGATTGCTTACAGCAGCAAACAATTCTGTGATTGTTTACAGCAGCAGCAGCCAATCACAGCATCAATCAATTGCCTGTCTACTATTGCACAGTGTGTACAGTGTTTGGACTCTCACGGATTGATGAGCTTATTTCCTCAACAACAATGAACACATGAACAAATACGTGTAATTTTTAGTATGAATGACTGCATGAATGATTATTAGATACATCATTGTCAGTTATGGGTTGAGACAGGTGAGACGTGTCCACACCACTTTTTTAAATAACTTTCATCAGGTATGTTTATAATTCCGATGAAACGTCTCCAGTTTTTGGAGTCTCGCTGGAATGTGTTATTTTGAATGTTATGATAAGTGTTCATTGGGGCTGTTATCAGTGTTGTGTAGTGTCAACAGTTTTGTCGCAGTTCATGCTCTTTTCCATGTCCCCCATTTTGATGGCCTTCTTGGCCATATTATTTGTGTGTATGTAGAGAATGTTGTCTTTTTCTCTTTCTCTTCCTCTCTCTTAATCACTCTCTTGTGTGTGGTAACCAGATGAGCTGATTGTTGATGGGGCGCACCGGTGAGCAGTGTGTTACCTCCCTATATAAACTGAGTGTTTCATGGCTGGGTTGTGTGATGGGAGATGGTTGTTTGTGAACTGTGTTCACAAACAACTCTCGTTCAAGGGCCCTCAGGATCATTCTGGGTTCCCGCTGATGGAGCAGAGAGTTTGTGGTTGTCGCTGTCTGAATTTTGGAGTTTGCTGTTCTTTCATATACAGAACTGTCAATAAATGTGTCTGTGTTTCTGCTACTCTTGTCTCCCAACATCTTTTATTGCATTTGTAACACCCATCCACTGACATATAGATGCAATCTTGTTTCATTAAAATAAAAAGTTATATTTGGGCAAATTAGAATCCAAAACCTCTAAAAAAAAACTAGAGGCAAAAAATTACCACTAGATCAATCAGTCATATTCTCAATCAAAGTGCTGATCTACTATTCATCTACTGAATAACATTAGAGATGAAATTACCATATTATGTGAAATATTTATTTGGATGCTTGAATAGGATAACATAATTAATATTCATGAGTTTTGCAGCACTGCCCCCACAGTACAATCTTCTGTACAGTTTATTTTTATTTAGACCTAACTTTGTGTTAACCTTCACTTTCAAATGGATTATTCCAGCTGTTACAAAGGTGATAAGCCTATAGAACTTTATTAGCAGAATAACATGGGATTTCCATCCATGAGTACACTTAACAAAGGTAGTGACTTTTAGACCAGATTGCCAGTTATGTCAAGCTAAGGAACATTTAGAATTTGTAGATGTGTTTAATAGACAGTGTCTATCTAATTGGTGCTCACTATGTGGTTCCATTAAAAATGCAGTTTGCATTTATAATTTGATAGTGACTGTTAATGAACTAATACTTGTTGCAATGAAGCTTGGCACCTTAATCCATAATACCTAAGCATGGGAACTTGCTTTAGTGTTGCTACCCCTCATAGCAACCCATAATAAAACGTCTAGATCCACCACTGCTTATTTATACAGTGTGTGGTTGATTTTTAGCAATTAAAACTAGAACAGTTTTAACACTGCAAGCTAAAAGACAACTGTGACAAATATTTCTAAAAAATTATATATTCTTTGGTGTTTAGTGTGTTACTGTGCC
This sequence comes from Moxostoma hubbsi, assembly GCA_032164185.1. Taxonomy (NCBI): domain Eukaryota; kingdom Metazoa; phylum Chordata; class Actinopteri; order Cypriniformes; family Catostomidae; genus Moxostoma; species Moxostoma hubbsi. The sequence goes on from JAVLUX010000024.1 coordinate 6,875,972, forward strand.
CACCCTCCCAGTAGCCCTTGTCTTGTCTTTGGATGTCTCTTTGAAATGCAGTTAACTTGATATGGATCTTACAGTGAACAATTGTTAGTCATCACGCCATTGAAAGTCTAGTCAGTACCAACAGCGTTTAACTCTCGATTGTGTATTCACAATCATTTTGCAAAAGGCCATTATATGCCATTAGCCTAAAGAGGAGTATCCTCTTGCAGTTCAAGGCCTTTGGCACAGTGTGCTCAGAAGAAAGGCATGTTTGAACAGTGAGATCACAATCTGTGTTTAAAAGCCAAGCAGGAATGTAATTTATCACCTTACACTAATTGTGTTTTTTTGTAAAGATGGTGCAGAACCATCTGTGGCTTGGAATTACTGTTATACACACTCAGTATAATATATAATTAAACAGTGGATCAAGACATAACAGCAAAATAGAAGCAAAACCAGCTGAGAACTACTGTAATACAAGATCCAGTCATCCACACGATAAACTGGTTTGAATGGAGCACATTATTTCTCACAATTTTTCATGGTCATTATTAGATTAACAATGTCACAGACATTTCTCATCTCTCTCGTGACATCACTGGTCAGAACCCTAACGTCCAGATCGAGGCTTAAAAGAATTATCTCCAGACAAACTCTTCCATCTTGAATGGCTCAACAGTCACTTACCAATTCTCATCTGGCCCAAATCTTTCTCTGTTGTAGCTGCTGTCTTTTATGGAGAGGTCAAAACAAGCAGGGACATGGATTCATTTAGGCTGTTTTCAGGATGAGATGAAATAAAATGTAAAGTGTTAGTTCACCCAAAAATGAAAATTATCTCATCATTTAATCTGCTTTATACCACCCCAGAGGTGTATGACATTCTTTCTTCTGCTGAACACAAACAGAAATTATTTGAAAAATATATCTGATCTGAAGCTCCAAAAAGAAACCCCCATACAACTCTGGTGTTTTATCCATGCTTTCTTTAGCAATATGATGTGGGTGGGAAACAGTTAAATATTTAAATCCATTTTTACTATAAATCTCCACTTTCAAACAGCCTTGCTAAGTGCTTTCTTTCCTAAGAGTTCATCTTCTTTTGTTTTTGGCAATTCGCATTCTACGTGCACATCACCACCTTACTGGGCACCCAGCTAACAATTTTATGTTCTAAGAACGTTTTCCTAACGTTAGTATTTGGTTGTGGGAACATGAAAATGTCCAGTTTTCTTAACATTAGTAGAACGTTTTTTAAGGTTAATAACGTTATAAGGATGTTCCATTAACGTTTTATATAATTTTTTCCCCCCCAAACCTTTAAATAATGTTAGCCAAAGTTGTTGGAACGTTCCCTGTTAGGTGGGCAGGGAGGAAAATTTATAGTAAAAAAGGACTTATAAACTCAGCAAAAACGAAACGTCCTCTCACTTACAACAGCTTTTATTTTCAGCAAACTTAACATGTGCAAATATTTGTATGAACATAAAAAGATTCAACAACTAAGACATAAACTGAACAAGTTTCACAGACATGTGACTAACAGAAATGGAATAATGTGTCCCTGAACAAAGGGGGTTCAAAATAAAAAGTAACAGTCAGTATCTGGTGTGGCCTCCAGCTGCATTAAGTACTGCAGTGCATCTCCTCCACATGGACTGCACCAGATTTGCCAGTTCTTGCTGTGAGATGTTACCCCATTCTTGCACCAAGGCACTTGCAAGTTCCCAGACATTTCTATGGGGAATGGCCCTAGACCTCACCCAGGTCCAAGGTCCCAGACATGCTCAATGGGATTGAGATCCAGGCTCTTTGCTGGTCATGGCAGGACACTGATATTCCTGTCTTACAGAAATCACACACAGAACGAGCAGTATGGCTGGTGGCATTGTCATGCTGGAGGATCATGTCAGGATGAGCTTGCAGGATGGGTACCACGTGAGGGAGGAGGATGTCTTCCCTGTAATGCACAGCGTTGAGATTGCCTGCAATGACAACAAGCTAAGTCCGATGATGCTGTGACACACCACCACAGACCATGACGGACCCTCCACCTCCAAATCGATGCCGCTCCAGAGTACAGGCCTCAGTGTAATGCTCATTCCTTCGATGATAAACGCGAGTCCGACCATCACCCCTGGTGAGCCAAAACCGCGACTCGTCAGTGAAGAGTCCTTTTTGCCAGTCCCTTCCAGTCCAGCGAAGTTGGGTTTGTGCCCATAGGCGACATTGTTGCTGGTGATGTCTGGTAAGGACCTGCTTTACAACAGGCCTACAAGCCCTCAGTCCAGCCTCTCTCAGCCTATTGCGGGCAGTCTGAGCACTGATGGAGGGATTGAGCATTCCTGGTGTAACTCGGACAGTTATTCTTTCCATCCTGTACCTGTCCCGCAGGTGTGATATATAGATGTATCAATCCTGTGCAGGTGTTGTTACATGTGCTCTGCCACTGTGAGGACAATCAGCTGTCCTTTCTGTCTCCCTATAGCGCTGTCTTAGGCGTCTCACAGTACGGACATTGCAATTTATTGCCCTGGCCACATCTGCAGTCCTCATGCCTCCATGCAGCATGCCTAAGGCATGTTCACGCAGATGAGCAGGGACCCTGGGCATCTTTCTTTTGGTGTTTTTCAGAATCAGTAGAAAGGTCTCTTTAGTGTCCTAAAGTTTTTCTAACTGTGACCTTAATTGCCTACCGTCTGTAAGCTGTTAGTGTCTTAACGGCCGATACACTGGTACATGTTCATTAATTGTTTATGGTTCATTGAACAAGTATGGAAAACATTTTTTAAACCCTTTACAATAAAGATCTGTAAAGTTATTTGGATTTTTACAACATTATCTTTAAAATACAGTGTCCTGAAAAAAGGACATTTATTTTTTGCTGAGTTTATATAGATCTGTCTCTCACCCACACCCATCATATTTCCTCTGAGAATACGGATTAAACCACTAGGATTACAGTGGTTCATATTCATATGGATTACATTTATGTTTCCTTTATGTGCTTTTTTGAGCTACAAATCTTTGGTCACCATTCACTTGCATTGTATTGACCTACAGAAATATTAATCTAAATATCTTTATTTGTGTTCAGCAAAAGAAAGAAAGTCATACACATCTGGGATGGCATGAGGGTGAGTAAATGATGAGAGAATTTTCATTTTTCAGTGAACTATTGTTGTAAACACAAACTGGACTAGAATGCAACTGTTGGGTTCCTGAAGTTAAAATGTATTACTATTCTTCATAGAGAAACTAATTTATCATAACATATAAACCTTTTAAAATGTCCATGAGCTCCGAGATTGTTAATCTGTAGAAGCCATAAGATGTATGATTTCAACTTCATTAAAAACAAATGTTAGAAATGTTTATTTGCAGACTTCCCAGAGAACTACACTACCCATAATCCTGAATAGAGATCCACCAATCAGAGAAATTGCTGTCACTAAAGGAAAATAGCATTGCCAATGACATAATTAAGCATATATTTGCATATATTTTAATATTTTGCAATACACTTCATATATGTCATATTTTATCTATTCAATAAATCACATTGAATAATTTTATTTTCTATCATCATTAATGATTTGATATCAACTTTGTTAAACTTTTTGTTTAGTTTTGAATGAATCAAATGTTGTAATTCATCCTGGAGCTGGTTGGCTTGGCTTTTGAAATCCTTATGGTTAAAATAAATAGTTAAATGACTTCCAGAACCCAGATTGCTGAAGAAGTGGGCTCTCGCTTTTGCACTTCATTGCCTAGCACTTTAATGGCCAGTTTCACTAAGGTCAACATTGTCTGTTTGCTGCATTTTCAAAAGCCAAAGCAAGAGATCGACAAAAACACTGAAAAATAGAGTAATTTATTTCCAATTCGAACCATGCCTTGGTCCAATATAATTAATCAAGTTTTGTACAGTGATATTCACCTCACAGAGAACAAGACAGAGAATGTGAATCATGTTCATCATATTGTCCTTTGAAATAGGTTCCACGTAAGACTACTGTTTCACTTCTTAAGTTAAGAGTATAAAACAAATTGATTATAAATAAATGAAGCATTTGCTGACATACACATAAGTAGGGTGACCAGATTCCTGATTGTGGAAAACGAGACCGCCCCCTCCCAGCAAAAAAGAAATTGACGGATCCTTACCTAAGCGCAGATCAATGCAAAGTAGAGGGTGCGTCCGCATCTGTAAGTGTTGTCATCTTGTACTTTTCGTTTTTATCAGTGTGCACTTGTCTTTTAAGAGTTTATCGTAAAATGCAGAGCAGTCCAGTCCAAAATTTAAGATGTATGAAAAGCATTGCCTTCATAAATGTTACGAGTCGAGATTTATCTGATGTCTATGCTACGTTCATTAATGAGAACACACGCTCCACAGATGCAGATGTCCCAGGCAGCCATAAAACAAACTCCACGACCTTGGCTCACGAAAAACATCTGTCCATCTCTCAGACACGGCCATTTTGTTCATGTTCCACTCATTGATGTGATTGAATGTTTTTCATGCAAGCCCACTCATCAAAGTGGTTTCGTCAATCAAACTGAGAGCAGGGATTCTAGAGTAGAAGTGTTCAAGGCTGCCCTGAATGTCTTTCCACTCTGGGATGTCTCTCAGTGGGGCCCACTCAAGTTTTTCTGTGTTTTCCAATGAGCGGATCCAATTTTGGAGGTAATCCACCCATGCTGTATAAAAGTTCTTCACTGCACAAAAGAAATCATCCACTCACATTTCACCAGCTTCAACAAGGGCATCCAACTACTTTGTAATGTAAGAGGGTGTAAATGATTCCTCCAGCCTGGCCTGCAAGACTTTTCTCATGAATGTGCAAAGCTATGGCCGTGCACAACAGAACGATAAGCAAAAAGTCCTTCACTTGCGTGCACCTTGTCAGATTTGGAATTTGCTTCACAAAAACAAAACAAAAAATTGCTAAAACTTGGTGTGGCACACTTACTTTTAGTAGCATCCAAATGCTTTTTTGTATGAACATGCTGCGCGATGTTGGTGCAGCCTCCACAGGAGATGGAAAATATCTCATCTCTAGGCTCCGTCTGTGACTCCCCTTTTCTTTTTCTTTTTTTTTAAAATGTAAACTCTTTTTGAAGATACTCATTAAATATACATGCACGCTTCATTGACATTTTTCCAGCCGCAATTTAATCTGTTTGCTCTTTCAAACTGACTCTTCAGTCAGTTCACTAACTGGGTGTCTATTGATAGGGGATTGTGATGATAGTGTAATCAAATCATGTAATTCAAATAACACGGTGTGATTCTATTGGTTTCCCAAGCCGTATCCTTGGTTACCTTTGATTAGAACACTCACTAGACTGAGAAAGCCCCAAAGACGATAGAGAAATTTTAGGAGAGGGGAAATATGGAACAGAACATGATTTTTGTGCATAAAAACTGGACAGTCCCGGGAAAAAAAGAGACGTCTGGCCACCCTACACATAAGCATACTGGAAGTGTACACTGTGTCAAACTGTGAACTGTAAAAACACATTCTACAATATATTCAGAGAAGTACATACAATGTAATTTGAAAAAGTAGACATTTTGATCAAACTCAGTGGAGCAGTGGAACCCCTAGCATGATTGAATTGGTGATGTTAGTGACTTGTCTGTACAAATCAATTGACATAGTGTAATATTACCTGGTCTCCTACAATGAATTGTAAGTCCATGAAGCTCATTTGCTATTTGACCTTTTTATGCAGTTCCTATGGAAGATATTGACCCACACATCTTTACATATCCTTACACATTTTCTCATATGTGCAGAAACTTTCTGAGTGGTAGCTCTTTAAACGGCTGCTTGAGTAATAATGAAATGATTGTTGTGTTCTAAATTTGATCAGAATGTAATTTTCCCAACATGATCACACATGAGGTTGCCATGTTGTTTCAGAGAGTTCCGATACTCTAGGATCGGTCACATTATCACTGAAGTGCATCGCATCAGCCGCGTGGGAGACCCAGGCTATGATCTAAAGTTTAAACCAGGAAGTATCACTTTTGCGTAATCAGTGACAAGCACAATACAGAGGTTGCATTTTTCACTCTAATATAAAACATTTTCTCCACTGATAGCAAGGTTTAGGTTAGGGGATTGGGTTCATGGGTTCAGTTGATAAAATGTGCACTCCTCACTCCATTACAGCCAGTACAGATGATAACAACTCGCTTTTGGAGCTCCTCTGTGGACATTTCTCCCAGAAAACGCTCACACGTGCCCATTCGCCCAACAACACTTACCGCTTTGGCCACTGGGGGCAGTGTTTCAAATTTCGGTAAGCACAGATCAATTTAAGGTAAAGTCAGCTTACTGAGAAAAAAGCAGGTTGCGTGTTTCCAGGGTGGCATATGTCAGTCAAGCAACTGCCATTGAGATGAATGCAAATGCAGGGATAATTCACATGCTGTCAGTGTTTGGCAATAACCCAGACCTTTCCAAGGAAACCATTGCCAGAATCATACCTTTTGTTTTCGTACCATCATGACATGACAAAAACAAGTGGCTGTCAGTGAGGAGACAGGAAACGATGGTAGTTCCCGCAGCTTCTTCCATTGTAATGTCTCTTTTGCTTACAGTACATGGTTGGTTTTACACAAACAATAAGCAAAAATACATAATAAATCGAATAGGCCATGTATTGAATCTTAAAGAAATTCCATATTTCCTCCCCCTTACTGATAACGTTTGGTTGTCTAAGTAGCAGAAAAATTTCCAACAGTTTCAAGAGATTGACATTGCTACAAATTCACAGTTGTTACAATTTCCAAATATTCTGTCATTAACGTTAATGTTAAGTGACAGAATATCAGAGCAATATCACACAAACCGAATTTGACAATCCTTTGAGATTTAAAAATGATGATAACTTTGGAAATATGTAGCATCAAATGCAATGTCAAAAGCAATTTGCTCTCACCCTCTCATCACATTTAAATATCTGCAGTGAATACCAAAAGTCTGAGGTCACAGTGAAAATGTATCTATTTTGCATTCTTTTCTTATTTAGAATAACTTTTTTTGTTTACAGCATGCTATCAGCATAACAATTTAAGTGAAAAGGTTAACTGAAAAATGTGCCTACATTTAAGATTTTCATAGTATTTGGCATCTGTTAAGCATGCACCAATTTTGGGAAAAACCTGATGATCCATGTTTTCCAACATGATTTGAGAATGATTCAAAGAGCATTTGTGTGGAAATCTGACCTTTTGTACAATGAGGCTAATATGGTCAATGTAACAAATTTGCTTAGTGACCCAAAAATAGTGCAGAATCCCATTTGTATTTTCATAACTTCTCTTTTTTTCTGTGTGCAGATTTACAAAAAAATCCTGATTTTCAATACCCACATTTGAATGAAAATTCTCTCATTTTCTCTTCTTATGCCATCCCAGATGTGTATGACTTCTGCTGAACACAAACAAATATTTTTAGAAGAATTTTTGAGTTCTGTTGAATACAATGAAAGTGAATGGCGATCCGAACTTTGTCGCTCCAAATATCACATAAAGGGAACATAGAAGTAACGGTAATCCATATGACTCCAGTGTTTAAATCCATGTCTTCAGAATCAGAAGCAATATAACAGGTGGTGTGAGAAACAGATATAAATTTAAGTCATTTTTTACTCTAAATCTCCACTTTCACTTTCACATTTACATCTGAAAGTCACAATTATTACCTGTTTATTTTCACTTTCACATCTGAAAGTAAAAGATAAAGTGAAGATTTAGAGTAAAATATTTGTTAAATATTTATTTTATGCTGCCTTTGTGATTTTTGGAGCAATAAATGTCTGATCACAATTCACTTGCATTGTATGGACCTACAGAGCTGGAATATTCTTCTAAAAATCTTATTTCTGCCGAAGAAAGAAAGTCGTAAACATCTGAAATGGCATGAGTGAGAGTAAATGTTGAGATCATTTTCATTTTTGGGTGAACTATCTCTTCAAAATGTTTTTGGGCCTATTTTTCTGTATACCCACTAATCTCTTCATTAAGTTGTTTAGAAGTGTATGGCGAAGTGAATAAATTAACCTTTTCAAGCAACAAACGTTTCCCTCAGAATGATTGTCTGTGTTTTAATGCTCTAGCACACATTTATACACCCACAATACACCTGTGCACCCTCACAAGGGGCCAGATAAAATCCAAATGCAGCACAAGATGTCCAACATGGTGCAGTTCCTCTGTAAATAAAGGTGAAAATACAGTCTAAAAGAAAAGATCTGACAAACAACAATGCAGGAGTCCAACCCAGGTGTGTTTTCAGAGGAATGAGAGTCTCGTATCAAACAAATGAGGAGAATCCTGTGGCTGGGACCTGGGTGGAGGTGCCCAGGCTGCTCGGGGGCCTGTACAGGGTGTGCTGGCTGTGGTTGTCAGAGGACAGCAGTGATGGGGTGGGAGTCCGGCTGCCCTTGGGCCTGAACAGGGTGACCTGGCCCTGGGGCTGCAGGGAGGGATTGCTGTGGGGTAGCAAAGGTGGCAACGATGGCAGCTGAGGAGGGTGGGGTCGAGACTCCTGTTCCGCCACTGTGTCGGGCTGGGTGTAGCCGTACGCCGGAGGGCGAGAAACGCCCTTCTGTTGCCGGCGCCAGGAATTATAGTAGGTGGGGTCACTGATGTAGTGGTTGACAAAAGAATGGGTCTTCTGCCGGTTTGGATCCAACTCGTATTCGCTGTCACTGCCCTGTAATTGAATGAGAAGGAAAAGTTCTGTTATGCCTTTATCACCTTCTCATGGTGTGTTTTGGAGTTTGACAGCCATAGTCTCTATGAAGGGTATTTGCATGAAACAGAATGTCTTATGTGTTCCACAGAAACAACAACAACATACAGCTTTAGAACAACATGAGGAATGTTTTTTTACAGAATTTTAAATTATCTGTGAATTGTTTCTTTAATCAGAACGATGTGAATGAGTATTCATACTATTCTACAGACTTCATATAACAGTACTACTCGGCTAGAAATCCCAACACACACTATGGCCTCACCCAAAACTTTGAGGATAGATATCCCATAAGAAAACATAATCGGACCCTGAGGGGGCAAAACATTATTTAGAGAGCATCTGAATTTGTCCACCAGCTGTCTTCTGCAAGAAAAGGGCTGAATTAAGAACTTGTATTACTGCTATGCCAAAGTGTTTGTCTTGTGTTTGGCCCATAAGGCATTAGTCATTAATCTTACAGTTCATACAAAATCTTTGTTGAAACACTGACCCTTAACACTTACTTAGTTTAATAATTTTAAACCATGACTTGCACTATACATAATTAATATTGGCATTATATTCATGATGTTATTCAGAGGGGAACTGGCCCCCACAGTGAGCCTGGTTTCTCCCAAGGTTATTTTACTCCATTAACCAACATCTTATGGAGATTTGTGTTCCTTGACACAGTCTCCTTCGCTTACTCACTGGGTTTCTAAATACAACTATTATTGAATTACTTATTTTTAAACACACTTCATAATCATATTTTATCAAACTACACAATGATCAATTTAACACTTTACAGTTTCATTTTCTGTTCAAGCGTGATTTTCTGTAAAGCTGTTTTGAAACGATGTGTCTTGTGAAAAGCGCTATACAAATAAAAATGACTTGACATTACCTAGAATGAGAATTATCTTCCATGCCTCAGGAGCATACAGAGGCTAAACGGAAGCAGATCTATCTATCGATACAAGTGTTGGGGAAATCAAATAAAAATGGTAATGGAAGGACAAATGCTCAAACAAGGGGAACGCCTTAAACAGATTTGACTAAACGATTTATAAATCATCTCCATGACACTTTAAGCACTAGTTTCATAGTCAATAAATCATTTACTGCATTGAAGAGGAGATCCTATTGTCCTAATATTGCCCTTTCTGTTGCATAGTATTTATTGGAAATGGGAAACTTAAGATATGATAATTTCTCCAAGCCGTTTCCTGTGCAGTGAGATGCATAGGGATGAGATCAGATGTCCAAGGATGAGATGCATGCGTCATCTTGTCAAGAAAGGTCACTCTTCCTTATCATGGTCTTCTGTTTTAATGTGTTTGCAGAAATAATGGTTCACCATAAAAGATTGGCATGTTTTTGGAGTTAAGCAGACATCTCAATTTGCTCTCCATTTGATCCCATTGCTGCTTTGGACAAGCAATTGAGATTTTAAAGAGATTGAATTTGTGATTGTTCTTTCCTGTGGGAAGTGACCTTTAGTGTTTTGTGTGAAGGGATAGTTTAACCAAAAATGAAAATTCTCTCAAAATTGACTCACCCTCATGTCATCAGATGTGTATGACTTTCTGTCTTCTGAACACAAATAAATATTTGTAGAAGAATATTTCAGCTCTGTTGGTTCTCACAATGCAAGTGAATGGTGGCCAGAACTTTGAAGCTGAAAAAAGGTAAGCATAAAACTAATCCATACAACCCCAGTGGTTGAAGTCTTCGGAAGTGATGTGATAGTATGTGTGAGAAGCAGATCAAAATTTAAGTCCTTTTTACTATAAACTCCCTCTCCTGCCCAGTATGTGGCGATATGCTCGAATAATGTGAATCGCCAAAAAAAAAAAAAAAAAGAAGAAGAATGTGAGTGGAGAATCATAGTAAAAAAAATGACTTAAATATTTATCTCACCCACACCTATCATTATCGCTTCAGAAGACATGGATTTGACTACTGGAGTTGTATGGATTATATTTTTGGACCTCCAAAGTTTTGGTCACCATTCACTTGCATTGTATGGACCAACAGAGCTGAGATATTCTTCCTAAAATCTTCATTTGTTTTCCACAGAAAAAAACAAAGTCATACACATCCGAGATGGCATGAGGGTGAGAAAATTATGAGAGAATTTACATTTTTGGATGAACTATCCTTTTAAATATTAAATTACATTTATATAATCTACAGATGACAAAAGAAACCATGAAAGACATATGGATGTCAAGTCAATCCTCGGAGAGGTTTACGTCAATGTGAAATGTTGTTTGCAAACCATTTTACTTTTGTAATCTGACATATATCTGAGTGTAATAGGATGTTCAACAATAAAAGAAATTAAGGCGGGACTTGACTTTATCCTTCCAGAATTGATTGGATTGTGAAAAGTGTGTTTTCACACCAGAATGGATCCAGTTGTTGGAGGAGAGGGGAAGAAGTAGTAAGAACGATTTGTTACATCAGATGGAAAAAATACATTTGTTTAATAGGCGGAGCAAGTTATAACATTTTGATTATGGATAACAAAGACAACCATATTTTAATTTGGAACAACATGAACTGATGCATTGTGCACTATAATACCAGGAATGTGGATCAAGAAAGTTAAAGGGACCAATTTTTAATTCATGTTGACTTTCCAAATGAGATAACATCAGGAAACATGAACTGTTTTAAGACATTAATTTGTCTTGACAGGGTTGAATCACCTGAGAGTCAGACACCTCTGAGGGCTTCTCGGTCAGGCTGCTGCTCTCGGCTGGGACCAGGTCATTGTACTTAATACTGACATCTTCATCAGAGTAGTGTAGACTGCCGGGACTGGGCCGTGGTGGAGATCTAGTGGAAGAAGAAAGAGAAAGCGGGAAAAAATAGAGATGCTTTACTATGCTGTATGCTGTCAATCTGAAAGAAACATTAAGTTGGTTCCTCTAAAGGGAACAATTATTCAGTATTCATTCATCAGCATTCACAGTCAATTTTATCAAGTGTAAGCGATGATTAAGGAGCAGTTAAAATATGTAGGATTATTTTTCTTCCTTGAAACATAAAAGGAGATCTTAGGCAGAATGTCCAAGCTTCTGTTTTTCATACAAGGAAAGTAGATGCCAAACACCATACATTTCACATCTGAAAGTGAAAGATAAAGTGAAGATTAAGAGTAAAAAAGGAGAAATATTCTGTATCTCACCCCACCTTTTATATTGTTTCCTTTATGTGTTTTTTGGACCTTCAAATTTATGCCCACCATTCACTTGCATTGTATGGATCTACATAGCTGAAATATTCATCTAAATATCTTCATTTGTGTTCAAGAAAGAAAGTTGCACACATCTGGGATGGCATGAGGGTGAGTATATAATGAGAGAAATCACATTTTTGGGTGAACTTTCCCTTTAAGTCATCACAAGAAACACATAAAGACCCTCTGATGCAGCATTCACATGGAAGAATCCACAAAGCTGGTTTTGATGAATACACTAATGGAAACCGAGAGCTGTACGCTCCAGGAAAATCAACGGATGTTGAGCATCCTCAAGGGAAAGTGACATTAAATCAATCCCATGTCCTTTAAAGACAGATTCTGGGGTTATGCGGACATTACTGTGTAAGTCTTTTTGAACCAGTCCGCTTGTTTGTTAAAAATGAAGTCAGAGGGATCGCAGCATGGCAAGGCGACAAGGCGAGTTTACTTGATTTGCCATAATGAGAGCTGAAAGGCTCAAAGCCAAGGCCACTGGAGACATAAGCTTTTGAACTGAGGCTGCTAAGCTGCTCTGGTTCAGTACTTTACTTCAGTTCACTTAGAATATAAATCAAGCCAATATAACTGACATAGGCAAATTACTTTAAAGAACTATGTGGGGAGCTAATGAGTAAAAAAAAAATTTATATTTGGGGAGTCATCAAGCACTAACAAGGACGCAAGAGGGTTTCTGAAAAACACGGCATCCACCAGCCAAGTGTATCTATGGTGAAACGCACAATGCTTTGTTCAAACGGAAAATGAACAAGAGGACCGTGCACAAGCTATGTACTAATGGGAATCCCTGGTATTGGAGGGGTTGTTCCTTCAAAAATAGGCCCCTTGTGATAAAAGCAAGGAACTAGAAGGGAAGGGGAGGGTTATGACTTTGTATCGGTTTAAAATTCAGAGGAGGCCGAGGTTTGAGGAGGGTTAAATCAGAGGGGTGGAGCCATGTCAAACAGCCAACACCCCCAAAGCAGCCAAGGAAGGCTTTCAATTATTCACGAGCACTGTATCATTCTACTCATTCAATCCAAAAGGTCTTCCTTTCTTCTTATCCACCCTTATCTACTCCCACTATCTTTTCTGTCACATGCCGAACGCTTTCCTTTTATACCTTCATCAAAAATATCTTGTGATCCATCTAGACCTCAGCTCATAAGCAGGACTGCATCCAAGTGGAAGTCCTCCATTTCCCAGTCCACTTTGATCCCTATCCCGGGCCTCAGGAACTGGGCAGAAGACCAGAACTAACCCCCTAGTACATTCCACTGTAATAGGCCAAGAGTGGCTTCTCAAATTACCATCAGAGGAAGCTCGGAGCTGACCCATCCCTCCATCAAATCAAGGCATACATGTAGCCCAAAAACATCTTGATGAAGAGATCTGAGAAGAAACTTCAGATCAATGCCATAAGAATAATGAGAATGTCGTAGAGACATATTGTGTTCTATTTATGTTTATGCAAGTCATCTTGGAATTACACTAACCGTTCAAAAAATCATTTAAAAGCAAAATTACTAAACTTTTGTATTATTATTGTAGAATGAACTAAACATAGTCAGCCATGGATAATTTTAATCTATGAGTGAAAGTGTCCAATAACAAGGTTGTTACTGAGATAAAAACAAGTAGTATTCAGCTCATCATTAGATTCAAACATGGCCGCCCACATATGGGGACCCTCTCCATGTAGAATAAAACAGCTTTTGTAATCTTACTGATATAAATAAAGTGCACATGATTTTATCTCATGAAAGTGCACATGATTTTATCTCATGAAAGTGCACATGATTTTATACATACAGTATGTTTTAAAAATGTATATTAATTTATTTAGAAGTAAAACTTCTTATTGAGGAAACAAATTACTGTGCGCACCTTTAATGACAAGTTTTAGTTTAGGTTTAGTCTTTTTTAAAGGTGCAATTTGTAAAACATTTTCATGTAATATTCAATTAATTTCATATAATATTTTTTTTTTTGCCAATGTGTGAACGGTTTGTAACGCCCTTCACGGACCTCCTAGGTTGCCTATTAAAGCCTGTAGACTGAATTTCATGCGAAGGGAGCGGGTCGCTTTTGCCAGAAAAATCCAAAGGATGTGACGTTTATGCGTGCTCTCGAGAGCCTTGCCTCAGTAATAGCTTCTCTTCCGCTATTCAACAGCAACAACAAACTGCAACACTAGGTTACATTTTCATAGAGAAGGAATCCAGCAATGTCTGACTCATACACAAACACTAAGTAAGCCAAAAAAAATGATCTACTGAATCCAGTCTGGCTAAGCGGGAATGTGATTGTGGTTGAGCGAAAACTAGAGTGAACATCGGCAGGGCATTTGATTCCTGGACGGACCTTCGTTCGGTTTTGGGGATCAAAACTGACCCTGAATTGGCGTTTTCTAATTGGACAGGTAAGCTTACATAACTGCAAATCATGTGAAATATAGTGCCATAAGGATTGATCTATGTAATTTTAGCTAACTTGATCTTGCTTGCTAACACTGACGAATTGCAAGCTACCTTGCTTTGTAACTTTCAAATAATTTAATCGATCTTCTCTTAACTAAAAGTCAGGTTAATGTCAATGTTAATCTGTAATTATTCAGCAAGGTAAACCGCAATATCAGCTAGACAATGTTCAAGATAATGCAAAAAGACACATTCATTAGTGTAACGTAACTTGGTTATACAGAAAATATACATTATTTTATTATAAAACAATAGCGCATTGATATATATCAAAATGACAGTTGTGATGGAATCACATCAATATGCTATCGTATAAATGCAGTCAATGAATCATGCAAAGAAAGTGATTACTTCAAACTACAGTCTCACATAGTCAGACCTGTATCCACACTTTGTTTTAGCCCTGTTCCAGCACTGGAGAGTCAAATATAATACACAGTTTCAAAGTTTGAAACAATCATAACTGTGTAATTTTAATTATGCTACCTCATCTGTCAGCATGATGACGGTGTATCATGTTCAGTTTCTTTGTACGTTACTTCATTGTTTTGGTTTCTGAATCTTAAACACTGCAGCTTTAAACATTTAAATGTGGTGAAATGTAAGGACCGAGCAGTGGCGCAGCCATGGGTGGGCTAGGGTGTGCAAATTCTACCCAAAATGTCAGCTTGCACCCACAAATAAATATATATATTTTTAATGCCTAATATTAATAGGGGTGCAGAAATGCATCTATGTGATGTTGAACATTCAACACATCGATTATACTGACTATAATAATACTCGATGTGGCACAGAGGCTGTCTAAGATTACATCTGCACTCTAGCAACAGATGCGCTGCGCATCTTGTTAACGCTTGTGACGAGGAGGAGGGCGTGGCTGAGTCGTGAGGATGCACGTGCAGTGCTGAGTTGCCCAATCAGTGGGAGAGAGAAAACCTATTGTTTACAAGTTGCAAGTGGGCAAGTTATTCAAAATTTTTATTTTCACCTGGTCACTTTCGACTGAGGAGGTAACCATAGCAACAGTTGACCATTTGAGCACTTTTCAGTACCCTATGTACTAACCAGCCACAAACGTAACAAGTTACGGGACTTTTGTTAGCTGCTGAGTTTCTATTTTTGCACCACAGTGCACAGCGAAATCTCATTAGTCAAAAATTCCATAACTAAAAATGTTCTGATTGGCTGTGATTGTCTATTGTTGCAAAGCATTTTCACTGTCAGTTTGGACTGTCAAATTACTTAAGACATAGTGTTAGTACCAGTATCACACTGATATTATGTATCACTTACTCTTCTTATATGCAGTTAACACAAAATAAAACAAAATTACAATAAGGAAAATAAATTAAGAACTTTCATGTTCTGTTTAAAGGAATAGTTCACCCCACAAGAAAATGTTTCATAATGTATTCATCTTCACATCCTGCCTAACTGTATGACATTCTTTCTAATGTGGAACACAAAAGGAAAAAATAATGAATATCTTGGTTTATCATCTCAAAACAATGGAAGTTGATAAAACAACTTAAAACTCATAAAAGCAGTCAATTTAAGTAGTTTTCTGTGAAAATCTAGATTTGGTTCTAGGAAAATCTAGGTTTTCTTGATGCATTGATTAGTAATCCTGTCTCTAGCGCAGGGATGGGCAACTGGTGGCCCATGGGCCATATACGGCCCTCTGTATTATTGGATACTAAGGATTGATTTTATTTCTTTGAAAAAGGGATTATGTAAAGATTGCATTCAGTTTATGATGTTAATATCAGAAGAGGTCATTTGTTCTTAGCAGACCTGCTGATCACACTAGGATTCTAGCATGAAACATCTTACACTGGCTCATCATTTATAAGGTAAATAAAACAAAATTTTACCTCAGCTTGTCAGCGAGCTAGTGCACGCTATTGTTAATGTACGCAGTTGGAACCAATGTCTTTTGTTTTTCCTGGATACGAAATCTGGCATTAAAGATTTCAATTTGATTCACAAATACACCATGTGATCAAGTGATCAAAGAGACTTACAGTATGAGAGATACACCAGAGCTGCTCTCCTTACAGATGTAAAGGATAAATACAATACAAAGGTAAAAGGCATCAAAGGTTTCACGAAATCCGTGACAGTGCAGGAATCACCAGACATGTCATGCTGTTACGCTTGTGCTTGTGAAAAAGAAAAAAGTAGTTATAATATGCACGATTGAGATGCCTGACCGATACGTGAAAAGTCTTGCGAATAGAGAGAATGTTCTCTGACGCACGGGACTGTTCGGTCCATACATATACGAAATATCAAGCATTTAAAAAATTGTGATTTCAAGGCCATGCAGAAAAGTCATGCAGATTAATTAAAAATACTACTTATAGTGAAATATGGAATATAAAATATTTTATAGGCACATTGTACTCTTGTACAGTAGCATATATTTAATATGTTTTCTTTCAAGTTACTTTTGATGGAATAAACAATCATAAGTAGTTTGTCTCACTTTTTCTTAAGACACAAGAAATGCAGAATTGAATTGTTAATTGAATCGAATTTCATTGTTAATCGAATCTAATATCATCGTTTAGAATTTGCAAAAGTCGTGTTTGATTAAAATGAAAACCTGTGAATCGTGAACCAAATCAGTTCGATTTCAACTCAAAGATTCACACCCCTAGCTAAAACAATGCAAATTCACACGTGAACACGGGAGCTACTGTGAACAGCTTCTTTTTTGCAGTCATGAATGTGAAACGCACATCAATATTTCCACGAATATATGACTTAAATTTCAGGTTATCTCTGACTAAAACCGAGTATTATCGTAAAGCTTCAAAAGACTTGGAATATGCGAATGAGCCGCATCGACTATTTTAATGATACTTGTGGGTGCTTGTTTGCTTTAAAGTGAGGCCCTATCAACTGGCATTGGATTTAAAATTACAGGCTGTGATATATATATATATATATATATATATATATATATATATATATATATATATATATATATATATATATATATATCTTTTTCCTTTTTTTTCTGTGTTCTGAAGAAAACAACTCAAACAGGTCTGAAACAACACAATAGTGAGTAAATTATGACAGAATTTTTATTTATTAACTATTCCTACAAAACATCTTAATGGGAAATTTGGCTAACTAAACTAGGGCTGACAAACATCAGAAGACTGAGCCCCAAAATTGCTACTGAAATTCCTTTAAAAAAGCTGAACCCCCTTAAAGACATTGTAAGAAGTTGCTCACTGTCCTGGAGAACACTCTCCTACTGGGGACACAGTATGTTCACTATCAATATGTTCTTATCTAAGCTAGAGTGCCTTTATGCATATTGAGAAAGCAGCAGCTTACATAAGTAGACACTTTCAACAGCATGCACTTCGAATGCAAATAAGACATAATGGAAGGGGGTCATAGTGGTCCAACTTCCACAGTCTGCTGTGTACTTTTCAGCTGACAGATTGCAGTTGGAGATTTGAAAGAAGAGACTGTCATTAAAATTCATGCCAACTCAATCCATTTAAAGGACTGGAGTAGATTTAAATTCAACGGCCAGGCCAAAGCTCTGTGTGTGGAGAGAATTTGGGAATGAAATCCACTGTGCAAATAATGTACTGATCAGCATACTGATACACACTAATTTTCCACAGAGAAAATGGCAAAAAAAACAACATTATATTAGCTGAGAAAACTATACTACCACATACTGAACTCTCTATGAAAAGTTCACTGCACATGTTCAGAATAAATCTCAATCAGAAATCATGCAGATATATTCTGACCTGGTGTAGATTCCGTTCTTGCGGCAGAAGGAATTTTTGACAGAAAGTCGACGGTTATTGAGTTCCAGGGCAGTGAAGCGTCCTTCATCCAGCCGCACCAACTCTCCATGAGAGAGGGGTAAAGATGTACAGTTCGAGTGGGACCCTATATAGAGAGATAAGAAGACACACTATGAGGATTTGAGTATCTACCTATCTATCTGTCTATCTATCTATCTATCTATCTATCTATCTATCTATCTATCTATCTATCTATCTATCTATCTATCTATCTATCTGTCTGTCTGTCTGTCTGTCTGTCTGTCTGTCTATCCATCATCCTCTATCTATCTGTCTGTCCGTCCGTCCATCTGTATATCTATCTTTCTATCTACCTCCATCCGTCTGTCCATCCATCATCCTCTATATCTATCTATCTGTCTGTCTGTCTGTATCCGTCCGTCCGACATCCCTCCATCCATCCATCATTTTGTCCATTCATCCATCCATATACCTGTCTGTCTATCTATCTATCTATCTATCTATCTATCTATCTATCTATCTATCTGTCTATCTATCTATCTATCTATCTATCTATCTATCTATCTTATCCATCTGTCTGTCTATCTAAACCATTCTGAATGCAAATAATAAATTGCAACTATATATATATATATATATATATATATATAATTGCACAAAATTATGACAGCAAAATAAATAAACTTATCAACTTTTAAAAGAGAAGATGCCAAATGCTGTGTATCTAATCAAACCCCAAGGTACCTTGACACAAATTCATCTGTCACTTTGTACAAGTGAGACTGAATTAAGTAGATGCCAACATGGAAAGTTACGCAAGGTAACAGAAATGGAAAAAAAAGTTTGTTTCTAATTTTGGTTAACTTTTCTACGATAAACAATTTAGCAATGTTATAATGTGCCGGGTCGCCACTTAAAGTCCAAACTAAAATCCTGAAGCAAAACCAGCTGAGAATCACTGCACTACAGCACATCTCCCCAAAACTAGTAGTGCCCTTCAGTAGTATTTGTGACCACAGCAGCAAAATGAGTCTTTAAAATGAGATTTTACAAGGTCATTCAGCATGCATCGTCTACAGTCAGAAGACCTCTGATCTCCAAAGCTCAGATCTCCAACTGCCACCCTCTTCTTTTATTGACAAACTCACACACTCTGAACTCAGAGTTTAAGTAAAGTGCGATTTCAGAGAGGTGAGGAGGGTAGTGACCTTTCAGTCTATTTTGACTGTGTGATCTATCACCTTGCAGTACTTTGGGCCTCTCTGGACTTCAGTAAAACGAGCTGGCACCATTAGATCAGGACTGAACAGAACGTGGGTCTGGACCTTGAGAGAAGGCCATTGTGTCTCACACAAACACTTCCCTTGTGCTGCCTCACTAACGCTGACCAAAACTCACAGGCAGCCATGTGAGAACCCCTCCCACACACACACACACACACACACACACACACACATATTCATTAAGACATAGTTTAGTGTTTATTAAGATGTTTTCTTCATGGGGACCCACTGAGTTTTGTGTGAAACTCAGAAATCAGACTCAAAAATTTAAATCCATTAGAAAAAACATCAAGACTTAGAAAAACGTCTTGATGGTCATTTATTTTCCAAGCTGATGATAAGTGATGTAATTTTGGGTGAGGTAACAGACCGCCTCCATCAGAGGCAGCAAAATGAGTCAGCAATCAAGCTGATAGAAATGACCACTTCCAACTGAAGCAAGCAGACGCAGCTATTGATTCTCTCGCAAGTGGAAAATCACTTTTTCCCACAGCACTATAACAAAACCCACCCGCAGAGAGAAAATTAAGGTATATTTGAGTCCAACGCTTTTTAGCCACGTCTGTCAGAAGAGCGGGACGGGCAATCAGGGTAACTGAGGGACATTATGGATCTATTTTCTGTGTTTTTGGCTCATTGCCTCACCTGAGTCTGTTTTCTTGGTGTATTTTTTACTCTGGCCCCTTATGATAAGGATGAATATGAGCAGAAGGATGAAGATAAGGCCCACAAGAGCGATCACCACCAGAAACCACCATTCTTCATAAAAGGGGGAGACCTTTTGGGCTGGTAATGGAGAAAAAAAGTAGAAATATACAGTATGTTTGTGTAAATTATTTTTCGTAATCTATCAATGTAATGTATATTTACATACTGTATTATTTGTTTACTCAACATAAAGCAATTTTTAAAGAAGATCCTGGTATCTTTTTTGTATGATAAATGTGAATGGGGACTGGACCTGTAAAGCTACAAAATAGAAAAAAAAGAACAAAGAAAGCACCATAAAAGTAGTCCATACAACTCATGCTCTATATTCCAAGTCTTCTGAAGTCATCTGATAGGGCAGCTTTGTTTGACAGACAGACACAAATTTAATTCGTTTTTCACTGAAAATCTTCCCTTCTGCTGTACTGTAGCTCTCTAATTAAATACAGTGCCATTGATGTCATTTGACAATTGGTGATCAAAAACATGAAAACCAAAATGCGTTTGGCATCAAATAGTGTCGCTGCGTCATTATTGTAGTTCATAAGTCTTTCACATTCCATTTGAGAGCTTCAACGAGTGGAAGATTATCAGTTAATAAAGATTTCAATCTAGGTCTGTTCCTCACACAAACTTGTCATATGGCTTCAGAAGACTTGGAATAAAATGTACAAATCATATGGACAACTTTTACTGTGCTTCTCATTTTGAAGCTTAACAGTTGCAGTCCCCATTTACTTATCATTATATGGAACAGTGTGGTCAGGATATTATTTCAAAAAATGACATTTTATGGGTTTGGAAAAGGTTTACTCACCTGATATTGAAGGAGATGGAGCACTTGGAGACCCGTAGCCATAGTCATTCACTGCAATAACACGAAAGTCATAGGTGACCCCTTCTCTGAGCATATCCAGGTTAAGAGTGTATGATGTCACTTCTTTAGGAATATCTTTGATGAGAATATCCCACAATCCTTCATCTGTTAGGAATAAGATACAAATTTTCCTCACAACTGTATGGCGACCTTCAACATAATCAACAAGTTTTCCTTTAACTCACCAGATGGTCTGGCCTCTATGACATAGCGTGTGATGGGGGCACGCCCGGGGTCACCGCTGGACCAGTGGAGGGTGAGGGCAGAGCCATAACGGGAGATAAAAGGATCACCTGGAGGCCCTGGAGCACCTGTATCACAAAAGTGGCAATAAAGCAACAGTCTGCAAAAGATACTAACACGGAAGTAATACATTCTGCAAACACAAATTAAAAGTAGACTTAAATAAAATAAATACAAATAAATAAATAAAGATGTATTGCCATTGAAAGGCATTAACAAAATATTAAAAGGTGCTGTGGTCGAATTTCAGCCATTTTGCTAACTTCCACTACACCCCCCTTCACCAAAACAAACAAACCACTCTCAAAATAAATTTCAGCAAACCAAATCCATCTCACAGAACTGAGAAAATCCTGAAATCCTGTCCCCCTAGGACCCACAATATCACTTAAAGATTTTTGCCATTTTTATCATTAAAATACACAAATTAAGGTCATGTAAGCTATATTTGGCATACCAATATAACCAAAGCAACAAATTAAAAAAAATATAATTTATCTTTGTGTTTCCAATTAGCATGCTAAGCTAACATTCCATCTTGCATTCCCTACAGTTCAATTATCCTGCTAAACATATTCAAGCACTAAGTAAATACATTAAAATGTTGAATTTAAAGCTACGTTTAAACTTTTTTCTAATTGTGATGGTGCTGTTTTTTACATCAGTAATGTCCTGACTATACTTTGTGATCAGTTGAATGCCACTTTGGTGAATTAAAGTACCAATTTCCTTATGAAACAGCAAAATCTGTACATTATTCCAAACGTATGGCCACCAGTGTGTATATGTATATATATTTAAAGCTGTATAAAAAGCCTAGGGCTAAGCAGATGTGGTTTCTCAGGACAACTTTTTCAGAAATTACATTTTATGAGTGCTTACAGCACTTTAAAATATGTAGCTAAATGTGAGCAATGTGACCTTCTCCGGGGCCAGTGGTGATGTTAGCCTGAATCTCTGGTCCGTAGGTAAGGGTTTTGGCACGAATGTGGAAGTTGTAGGTCACTCCGTCTGCCAGATCCTTGATTTTCATCCACAATGGTGCGCTGCCTTTCACATCAACAGTGACAATCTTACTGACACCTGAAGTATGAGGAGAGGAGTCTGTAGAGGAAACACTCAAACACTAGATACCATGCTACAGTAAAACAATTAACCCTAACATTTAACCCTATCTAAAGTCTCTTCACTAAGCTCCGCCATCCTTGTCTACCGTTGCTCGCTCAGACAAGCTTTTCAAAAGGGCCCATAAATATTCAGTAATGTGTTTAGAACCCAAACAACCAGGACTTACACAGACTTACATTAGAAAACAGCAAATGTTTTTCTTGGAATATGGCAGACAGCAACAGTGGTAGTTCACCCAAAAATGAAAACATGAGGAGATATAATGAAACTGAATAGTGACTTAAGTTGTCAGTCTGCAAAGGGATAGTTCACCAAAAAATTAAAGTTCTCTCATCAGTTACTCACCCTCATGCCATCCCATATGTGTATGAATTTCTTTCTTCTGCAAAGAAAATTTCAGCTCTGTAGGTCCATACAATGCAAGTTGATGTTGGCCAGAACTTTGAAGCCCCAAAAAACACATAAAGGCAGCAAGAAAGCTATCCATACGACTCCAGTGGTTAAATCCATGTCTTCTGAAGTGATACGATATTGTGGGTTCAGAAGAAAGAAAGTCACACACATCTAGGATGGCATGAGGGTGAGTAAATGATGAGATTTTCATTTTGGGTGATGCTCTATGTGTTAATCTAATGTTAGGTCTTTGCCATTGAGACATCTCTTCCAGATTTCGAGAAATCGCCCCTCAGTAAACAGCATGTGCACACATCTGGTTTACCCACAGTCCTGACCACTCTGGAGTCATTATGAGGAAAACATGGGCACACAGTAATCTTTAAACTCCATTTCCACTCTGATCCTAATTACAGTGGAATTTGGCCAATGCAGCACACTTTGACCATTTTTTAACCATGCTTTGCTCAATGATAGGGCAAAGGCAGAAAACTTTACAGAGGAATGCCATTCATCACATGCCAAAAGAAGCCCCATCTTGAGCATATATGGCTGGCAAATTTCTAAGTTAAAAAGAGCATGATGGGCCTAAATGGGTTAAAATCAGCAGCTGAATATTATCTCAAAAATTTGCTCTGGAAAAGCTTTTAGTGAGGCATAGTTTCTCACCATCCACAGGCGTGCAGGGCTCGTACACCACACGGTATCCCTCTACGATGCCGTTGGGCTGCTTGGGCTCACCCCAGGACATGTTGACCGAGGTGGTGGTGAGTTCACTGAAGTGGATAAAACTCGGAGCACTGGGAGCTGTGGAGGATGATAAATTCTCATTCAACTGTTAATTGCACCATTTCATGAAAGTGAATAACGATAGGCAATTAAAATTTATTAAAAGAATAATTCACCCGAAAATGAAAATTCTCTCATCATTCACTCACCCTGAGGCCATCCCAGATGTGTATGACTTTCTTCTGCAGAACACAAAAAAAGATGCTGAATTTATGTGCTTTTTGGAGCTTTATAGTTCTGATTACCATTCACTTGCATTGTGAGGACCAACAGAGCTCAAATATTCTTCTAAAAAAATCTTTGTGTTCTGCAGAAGACAGAATGTCACCAGGAAGAGTAAATGATGAGAGAGTTTTAAATTCTTTAATTATTTACCAATGGCCGAATCCAAGTAATAATTAACTTTAGTAAGTAAATAAGTTTGCCAGTAACTTTATTAGGAACTACATCATAGTGCATGTAGTTACAATTCTAAAATAATGTAGATTTCTGTTGCTACACAAACTCCATGCTTTGACACATGAGGAATATTCCTTGTCTTAGTCCAACAAAATAAAATTATGAAGAGCAAAATTACAACAAGTTTTCATGTTTTTGTGACAGGTTCAGTTTCACAGATATACAAAGAATAGCGCATTGACTTGCATATGATGCTGAGAGAAACATAATGACCTGTACTGTTTTTCACAACTATGTAAGCAAATATTTGTATTGTCACAATGAGATACAGTATATATATATGTGTGTATATATATATATATATATATATATATATATATATATATATATATATACACAGGGTTGGGAGGGTTACTTTTGAAATGTATTCCACTACAGATTACAGAATACATGCTGTAAAATGTAATTTTTAATGTATTAGATTACTGTTAGATTACTCAAGGTCAGTAAAATATTCTAAATACTTTGGATTACTTCTTCAGCACTGGTAGATTGTTTCACTTGTTTTGACTAAAAAAACTCTGCCAGTACAAATCTTATGCAGTGTTGTTTCTAAAACAAGATAAATCAAAGTAATCTTGTTTTAAGAAAACATTTTTTACAGGAAAACAATAAAAAAATTATTATCAAGAATATAATTTTTGCACTAATATCAAAGTTCTTACTAGAAAAAAAGGAATTATGATCCAACATGAATTTGTGAAAAAAATAGTATACACTATATATATATATATATATATATATATATATATATATATATATATATATATATACATACACACACACTACCGCTCAAACGTTTTTAAACACTTACTCTTTATTATAATTTTTTTTTTTTTTTTTCACATTTTAGAATAATAGTAAAGTCATCACAACTATGGAATAACATAAATGGAATGATGGGAATTATATTTTGACTAAACAAAATCCAAAATAAATCAAATCTGTGTTATATTTTAGCATCTTCAAAGTAGTCGCCCTTTGCCTAGAATTTGCAGACATGTACTCTTGACATTTTCTCAAACAACTTCTTGAGGTTTCACCCTGAGATGCTTTTCACTTATTGGCTTCTTTTCTTTATTATTTGGTCCAAGTCATCAATTACAAATTGTTTTTTATTTAATTCATTTTAGTTTTATAATTAAATAAATTTATATGGTGGCACAATTATATTTTGTCTGCAAAATTTCAAACATTTAAGTATACGCCTTCAGACCAAAAGATTTTTAAGATCATGAGAAACATTTCAGTCAAGTGTTTCAAAACTTTTGACTGGTTGTGTATATATGTATATATACAGTATATACAGTATATATAGGTAAGGACGAAGTTTTCGAAGTTCATGCCTATAGACTGAACACGTAATATGCGTGCGCATGATGTCATTGTTTTCACAAATTTGCGTTTTTGTATGTTTACACAGAGACAATGCCTTTGTTTCAAAAACTTGCACTTTGAAACCTATTTTCAAAAGTTTGCGTTTTCAGACCCCAAAACACAGTTATTGTGTAAACTAACAGCCAAAACGCAGAAAAAGTTTTCCGTTTTTAGTCCGTTGTCGTGTAAACTGCCCCTAAAACAGCCCCAATTCTCCTAGATACACCTGGATGCAGTTTTTCCTGTTTTTTGGCAGATAAGATGTTCAAAGCTTCTTGGAGAATTCACCACAGTTCTTATATCTATTTAGGCTGTCTCAATTGCTTCTGTCTCTTTATGTAATCTCAGACTGACTCCATGTTCAGTGGGGGTCTCTGTGGGGGACATGACATCTGTTGCAGGGCTCCCTGTTCTTATATTCTAATCTTTTCTATTTACTAAAGTACTAATGTTTGGGTGTCTAACATTTATATTTCCTATTGACACACTAAAGCTGAAGATATAAATAACCATCTTAAGACAAATGTTTGTGTGAAACATCTTATGTGCCAAAGACTTTTGCACAGTACTGTAAATGTTATAAAAATAGTGCAATTTAATGTCAGTACATTATCTAAATATACCATATGTCATTGGTAAATATGGCAAAAAAGTGTGGCTTTAACATATAATTTTGTCAAATATATTATTATTAATATTAAATATATTTGATTATATGATTAATATAACTTTTATTAAATTATATTAATTATATATTATCATTATTAAACAAAATTACATTTAATCAGTTCAATCACATATATTAGTGTAATTGTAATTGTTTTAAGAAATCTTTTATTCCTACTTTAATATAAATAAGATTAATAATGCAGTGGCAAAATGGATGTATTTTTATTTGATGTATTTAATAATTAATGTTTTACTGATGTATTATGTTACTGTTATTATTTTTTTCTTTTATAATGTTTTACAATACATTATCTAGCTTTTATTGAGTTATGAAGTGAATGGGGTCACTCCATAAATATTAAAATATGTTTCAAATATATAGCCACAAGATGTAAACATTACAAATGTTAACATGTTTTTAATGAGATAAAATGAATAGTTGACCAGTGTTATATCATCATAGCAATGTATATTAGATATAACTTTACACAAAAAAGTTAGTAAGCGATTTTATCATACAGAAATAACATTAACAAGTACAATGTGTATGTATTGTGTACATACTTTTGAAACTGTATGTATTTTAATGTTTATGGATTGGCCCATTGGCTTCCATTGGAAGTCCCTTACTGTAACTTTTTTTTCTTATTTAGGGATGTTTATTAAAAATGTTTTTGTGGTATTTGACTTGTATTTTTGTGGTGATTTGACTTGTATTGAAACACATTGGGATGTCAATCCACATTGGGATGCAGCATTCAGAGTGATAAAACTACTTTTCAGTCTATTCAAAGTTAAACACTCCTGCGTTATCAGAGGGCAGGTTAATCTTGCAGTAATGTAAGATGTTTTGCCCTGTGAATATTGGCACGTGGGCTTGCGCTGGCTCATCTCCCAGCGTCTTAGCGTAAGCTGTGCCAAAATTCTTGCTTGCCTTTACTGTTCTCATTGTTATATCCTCTCTATACTGTCACACTCTTCAAGAGAGCAAAAAAAAAAATGTTTTAATCACTTGGAACACAGCTCTCCTTATGCTGACTGTCCAAAAACTTGCGCTACATGTGGCCCATTTTCTCAAACCCAGTTCCCAGATCCCAGTCCTAAATGAACTGTCATGGTCTTCCGTTCTAATGGAAAACCCCTAGAATTTAAAGACAAACCATCTCCTTTATTAAATAGCAACACAGCTCTCATGCAATCTGTATTATGTGATCTCTCCATTTCAAAATTAATAACTTTCTCAGCATGGAGCTTTGGGAAAACTGAGTTTAAAGCTCTAGATTATTCCCCCTAAGCTGTTACACACTGGACGGTTTTAGAATGAAGGCCACTTCACTGGATGTTGATTGATGTTATTTGGATTGACTTTTGTTCAACAGATCACCTGCTTGCTGAGTACGCCCTCTGGTGGGCAAAGAGCGCGGGCCGTCGCCTGCAGCGTTGAAGGCAGCCACACTGATCATGTAAATGGTGTAGCCAGTCAAGTTCTTTAACTTCACACTCAGCTCAGGCAGGAACAGAGTGCGGAGCCTCTCAGTCTCATTCTGTAGCTGAAACTCCCAATAATAAATCTAGAAAGACATCACAAATCACTCAATGTAAAAACTTCAGCAGTATATTTAAATTTAAAGGCTTTCAAGTGTAATATTTAAGAGCAGCGGTTCACAAACATGTCAGACCAAACACCATGTCTGATCAAATCAGACCGTTAAATTACCACTCAGTCACCAGGTCATTATTCGAACAGAATAGAATATATTAGAGGGCTATTTGTTCCCCACATGAATGTGGGCTTTTATTTCTGTCAAAAGTTGATATACCCAAAGCTGTATTAAAATTGAAACTATATTAGACATTTGAAAATGAAGGGGAGAAAAAATGGATTTGTATTTGAATAAAATCTATATACTGTAATATCTTTAATATAATAAAAGAATGTTTCATAATCAGACAAGTTAGCTGATAACCCCAAACGATAGTTTCAGCTCATCCCAAACAAAAATAACATTTACAAAAATGGTAACTTTCATGCAGTACCTGCCAAATAGGGAGCCATTGTTCCTCACATGTTATAAATGCTTAATAGCACTTTAACATGCGTTACCAAACAAAAAAAAAAAAAAAAAAACGTACCTTGATGTAAAGTGGACACATAGACAGAATTAATTAAGGTGCTGCCAATATTAGAAACCTATGTACATAAAAAGTTATATATGGTTTAATGTTCATTAGGGGTTAGTGTATGATATACAGTATGCTGTGAATGAGCATGAAGACCTGAAAAGTGTTTTTGCAGAGGACTTAAAGGGATAGTTCACACAAAAATGGGAATTCTTTCTTAATTTACTCACTCTCATGACATCCCAGATGTGCATGACATGAATTAAGATTTTTAGAAGAATATTTCAGCCCTGTAGGTCCATACACTGCAAGTGAATGGGTGCCAACATTTTTAAGGTAAGGATGGCATGATGAGAGAATTAAATTTTTTTGGTGAACTATCCCTTTAAGGTAACTAGGTAAGTTGGCTGAGCACTGGAAGTGGCACCATTCTTTTTACATAAAGTGACAAGGAAATTGAAAACACAAGTGAGTCAAAACATTAATGTAGTTAAAATAAACACAAAGTGGACTGTAGCAAAATTATATAATCCTCCTTTTAATCTCACTATTTTTGCTGCATTGTGACATAAATTGCGAATTAGAGCATTTTATGTTTTTGATTAATATGTATAAATACGTGTAATTATTAAGCATTATAACATGTAATTAAAAATAATCATATCAGTGATTTATAATGCATTTATAAATGACTTTTTAGTCATTGAAGAACCCTTTAAAAACCCATTACGGAATAATTCACCCAAAAATTTAAATTCTGTCATTTACTCACCCTCATGCCATCTCAGTATGACTTTCTTTCTTTTGCAGAACACAAATGAAGATTTTTAGAAGAATATTTCAGCTCTGTTGGTCCATACAATGAAAGTGAACATTGAAGCTCCAATGTCATATAAAGGCAGCATAAAATGAATTCATAAGACTCCAGTAGTTAAATCTATATCTTCTGAAGCAATATGATAGGTGTGGGTGAGAAACAGATTCATATTCAAGTCATTTTTTTTACCTGTAAACCTACACTTTCACTTTTACTTCCACATTCTGGAGTTGAACTGACTTTTACTTTTACATTCAGCCATCTACTGGTCGGGTCTGGTTAAAGGTGGAGATTGATAGTAAAAAAGGACTTAGATATTGATCTGTCTCTCAGTCACATCGCTTCTGAAGATATGCATGTGGTGATGGGGGCATGGCCAGGTGACTTTTCCAGTTAGAGTCGTTAGAGAGACTATTTTAAAGTAACGTCTTTGAATTGCTTGATCACACCAAAGGTTTCACCTTATAGCCTTGAATATCTCCATTCTGGGCCTCTGCTGGAGGAGGGTCCCATGTGACCTCAAGCCGAGTGGCCGTCGAGGACTGGATAGCGACGTTCTGAGGTGGGGCAGTGGGCACTGATGACAATACAGAGAAATATTTAAATTCAACCCTAACTACAGCAAAACACCTGAACAGTCTGAGCTGATTTTTAGACCTGGACATGTTTTCATGAGATTCAACCTCACACTGACTGACAGAACTGCTGCACCAACTTTGATTAGTGACTGTGAAATTGAAAATATTGAGTTGGAGCATCAAGGTGGGGTGTCTGTATCCTTACCCGCCTCTCCCACAAACACTTCCTGGGGTGAACTGGTGGGCCCCTCCCCTACAGCATTATACACGCTCAGTCTGATCTCGTAGCGCTTGTGTTTATTCAGATCTGAACAATGGAGAAAATATGCACACATACACTATTCAATACCACATGAGAAAACCTTAAGTGGTACTTAAACATAATGATCCAGGCCCAATGAAGTGAGATGTAGTGAGTGAAAGTCAATGACAGTGTGGAGAGAAAGAGCGCAATCAGAGACAACAGACGTGCGAGGAGAGATAAATGAGTTGGGCTCTCATGTGGGCAAGTAAACGAGGTGTGAGAAAGAGTCATTACTAGAGTTCAGTGTTTGAGTTTTGCAGTATGAGGGAATAGATGGGCGGAAAGCAGTTTGTGAAATAACTTAACAAAAAGTTGCGACAAAACAACTACATAACTACATTTTTCAGTAGTGTGACAGAAGTTGAGGAATTTTTTGCTTTAAAACAGAGTAACTTTTCCAGCATCAAGCAGTAGGTAGATTACTTCTGAAATGTAATCTAATCTGGCACTGATTACAAATGACAAAATTAAAATGGTCAGCCTGATCTCATGAACATTACTTGACTGTAGCAACACTTTTGCAAAACAAAATTATGTGCCTTATTTAATGTTTGGCTGCAGATTCCCAGTAAAATGTCCAGCGGGGGGCACCAGAAGTGAGTGAAATGGTGTTGTACTCAAATGAGGTTTTAAAGGTGAATACTAAATGGAAGATTTAATGAGTAAAACATACCTCCCCAACCAAAAATCTGAACCTACATCTAAATAATAGTGATCTAAAAGCAAATGAGAGGTGAACAAAACCGAGATCCTTACCCTAAACAACACCTAAACCTAGCAGATAGTGTCCTAAAAGCAAATGAGAGGTGAACAAAACAGACATCATTACCCTAAACCAACACCTAAACCTAACCGATAGTGTCCTAAAAGCAAATGAGAGGTGAACAAAACAAACATAAATACCTTAAACCAACACCTAAACCTAACCGATAGTGTCCTAAAAGCAAATGAGAGGTGAACAAAACAGACATCCTTAACCTAAACCAACACCTAAACCTATAAGATAGTGTCCTAAAAGCAAATGAGAGGTGAACAAAACAGACATCCTTACTATTGGATCTGATATTAATAATTTATGTAATTATGTGAATCACTATTTAGAAATACAGCGAGAAGCAAAATAGATGGGTGTCAAAGATAAGGATTGATTTAACAAAGTACTCGCCTGTATGAGTTAATGTTTTTACATGTTATAGCTGATGATGGCATTGGTAGTGGTAGTTAGCCAAATAAAATTAAGGAGGTTTAGCAAATGTAAAATCAACTTTGCTAGCATTAAATCTTTCACCTCCATTGTGAATAAAATCCTGTTAACCCCTTTTGAATTTGACTAAGAGTGTCAACTCCAATAATGTTGATTCTTGTCTGTTATCACATGTTAATACATAACATTCTGTTATGAATGGTTTAGTTCATTATTTGTATATATTTGAAATTTCAGAACAAAAGAAATGCTGCAGGAGCTATTTTAGGTAATCTAATCAGATTTATTTTATTTTTTTTATTATATATATATATATATATATATATATATATATATATATATATATATATTATATACTGTATGTATATAAAAGCTAACAACTTTCTTACCAGGGTAGTTTGACTGTGGGTGAACTACATCAAATTATGAGCAACTTCACAAACTACAGGTTCAAAATAGCTTCCCCAACACAGGAGGAAATGATGATGACACAAACACTTATGAAAGAGCGAGAGTGAATCTGAGGACTTACTGTCCAGCTCGTATTGGGTAAGTGAGGATTCAGTCAGGTTCCTCACACTGTACGGGGCTAAGGAGGGACGGGTGGAGGGGAGAGGAGAGGAGGAAGAGAGTGGGTGCGAGGAAGACAAAATAAGGAGAGAAAAAAAAGAGACAGCAAGAAAGAGAACGAAAAGCTGGATTAGCGCATTAGCTTAATGCTAGCTGAAAGACAGGCTGAACTGGCAGCTCTCCAGACTTTGAGAAGAGAAACTAACTGCTGAGGAGACAATTAACAGCCCTCGAAAACTGTACAGTTTTCATTATATGCATATTAATGAGACAAGCCACTACGGAATTTGTAGAAACAGAGAAATATGAAACAGTAGAGTTAGCTTTTTGTGTTGTTTTTTTTCAAAGAGGAAGTGCCTAGAACTCCAAAAGTCTTAAATATACTTAAAGATTCCGGTTTATTTCCTTTTGATATTTTTATTTTTAAGGCCCTATGTGATTAAGTCCCAGAGATATGGCGGTAAACACTTGAAAATAGTTAAATATGACAGATTTAAATGGTCAAATACCAAATATGGGTCACAAGGTATGAAGGTTGTTTTTCTTCTCCAACAAAACAAAAGTCACATGTGGCTCTTCAGGCAGTGCAATACCTATATCTAGTGTTTTGATTTCTGAAATGTTAATCTATAAAGCTGAAACTCTATTGTATTTGTTTGATTTTTTTTCAGACCAAACAGTGTCTGTGCGTCAGAGACCATAAACTGTAAAGATCCCGACCTTGGTTGGATGGTCCCAAATACCCCCCATTACTCAGGCATTTACACAAACATTCATCCAACACTGGGTGGCACTTTTGCTCCAAACTCAAAGGCGGAATTCTCATTTTGACTGACCTTTACAAAATAATTGATCACCCTATAAAAATGGAGCCAGGAACCTCTGATTGAAATTAAATGACCCAGTAGTAACAATAACTGTAGATACTATGATAACTTTGCAGACTTTTCTGAAAAGTTTCAAAAAGTACCATGATAGTGCTTCGAGTTTTTAGACATGGTACTACCATGACAATGGTGTGTGTTGACCATGGTATGTACCATAGTATTCTTTGCAGCACCTCAGAGTACCAGGTAAATATCATGGTATATGTGGTAGTCATTCAGTATCATAAAAGTACCATGTTATTACCATATAATACCATGGTACCATCACAGTACATATTTTTTAAAGGTACGGTTACAATGGTAAATTAGAAAAGGGATTAGATGAACAAGCATGTACGAATTGGGCATTCGGGAAGCTCTTTTATGAGTTAGTGGAATTTAGACTCACCTGTGAGCTCGGCCCAGTTGGCAGGGGGGCTGTTGAGTGTACGTACAGTGAAACTACGCAGGCGGTCGTAACGGAGTTCTCTGTAGCGGACCCGAAAACCAAGCAAAATGCCATTGATCTCCTCCTCAGGGGGCGGCTGGATGAGTTTAAATACATTTTATCATTAATACACTCAACAAGAGTTAAACACAAATGCCTCTCTTAGAACAGCAGAATTAATTGGACCTCACCTTCCAGCGGACCAGCACAGATGTGGTGGTGTGTGGCGTCACTGACAGGATTGTGGGAGCTTTGTCGGGTGCTAAATGAAACACAAACAGACAGTTTGTTCAGTTAATGATTGCAAAGCTGAAAAGACCTTGATAAGAGTTGAATAAACTGAGAAACAGTAAACCACTCACACTAAACCAACTAAAGCTGAGTGTACACTGCGCTATGTTTTCTGTCCTTTACGATGGTTGTTTTTGAGATTATAAAAATACGACCCCAGTGAGACAATGGGACAACTAAATCAGGATGTCTGGAGAGTTTTGCATTCCGTCGTAACAGCTTTGCATTTGCTCACAAAAAGTTTTGGATTCCCTCGTAATAGCTTTATCCATCCAAGGTTAATTTTTGTAAGGGCATGTTTTTTTTTTTTTTTGGTGGAACTATGGTACAACAAATTAACAATGGTGTTACTAAAGTAAAACTGTAGTAACCATATTTTTTTCTCTCCATGCATAATGATTACAATTCAGCCTTCAGCCTTGTCTGCTTTCTCAAAAGCATTTCAAAATGAAGTTGATCATTGGTGCCAATGATTTCTGTGATCTACTTAGGCTTATGATGCTTTTGGTAAAGGCAGCCCTGATCTCATGGAAATTACATGACTGTGCCAACATTTTTGCTATATTACATAACATAGTATATTACACGTATCGCTGCAGTTTTTAAGAAAGCGAGTTTACTGTTCTCCCAAAAAGATGAGGTTTTTAATTAAATTAATAAAACTAGCTCCCCAATCCAAACCTTTATCCAAAAACTAACCAATGATGTCCTAAAAAGCAAATGTGAGATGAAAAGCGCAATAGCTGAAGCTATGACACTTTTGGCTGAAATGTCTTCTCCTGTGCTTTACTGGTTTTGAACCCTGACCTTCTGCATTCAAAGTGCATCGCCCTATCAGTTACGCCACTGAAGAATTAGACATTAGATCTATAGTTACTTTAGTAATACCATCATTCATTATCATAAGGGAAGAATAAATCTATTGCAAGGGAACACAAAATAATTGTGAGGGAATGCAAAACTTGTGATGGAATGCAAACTATTGCTATGAAATGATAAAAATGTAATTACGTCCCTCTCCTCTAGGGGGCTCCATAGGAGTGTGTTGTGGCTAGGCGAAAGAGCGAATTTGTGGACTAATTATTCTCAGCGAACTTGATGTAACTGTTATATAACCAAACATGAAGACAGCGGTAAATAATTAGATATTTACTGTATGTTGCTAGAATCAACATTTTTAAATGAACGTCTCTCTCAAGTGTTTCTTGGTTCTTCTGTAAGATGGCCATCATAAGAGCAGTCAAACAGTCAAACCGAAATTTCAGACAGTCTCAAAACTCAGTTGATTCATTGTGAAGACAACTTATCGGCCTGTGTTGATGTCACATTTAGTGATCCAAGACTTTGCCCTATATCGAATAAAATATTTTTAATGTCCGAAATTTGACGCAGATGGGAAAATCGGTGAAGAATCACATGGCAGTGTGCACATGCATTAAAGGAATAGGCCACTCAAAAAATTTTATTCTGTCATCATTTACTCGCCCTCATGCCATTCCAGATCCACATGCCTTCTAAAATAAGTTGTGAGATGCAATTAAAGTGAATGGGGACTGAGGCTAACATTCTGCCTAAGATCTCTTTTTGTGATCCATGGAGGAAAGAAAGGCTAATGGCTCTGGAACAACAGGGTAAGTAGAGGATATGTAGATAATTTTTGGGGGAACTACACTACTGTTAACTACTCTTTAACAGTAGTGTAACTGTTAGCAATGTTCTGGTTCCAAGCCAAAAGCAATGAGGTAACTTCTGCAGTTTTCCTTCCTACACATTATGTCCTATTTTTATAATTCATATTGGGTTGTAGTTAGCAACCTGTTCCCCTACAGCATTAAGGTTTTTGGCATTTCCCCTTACCATCCTGTAGAGTGGTGATTGCCTCACTCTCCTCACTGTACTCGCTGTCGCCAATATCATTAGTGGCCTTGACTCTGAACTGGTAGGAAGTGAAAGGCTTGAGCCTGCAAATAAGAGATAAATTCAGTAGGATTAGGTGCTACTGCTGTTGTTCTCTTTGACCCTCAAAGTTGAGAGAGTTCGGCACAAGTTAAATTCGAGCTTACTTGTCTATGACATAGGAGGTGACCTCATGGTTCACTGATGCTGAGTGAACGGTCCAGTTGTTGTTGGGCAGCTCCCTGTACTGAACTGTGTAGTATCGGATTGGCGACAAACCGTCGCTGCCTGGTTCCCATGACAACAGCACACTGCGGGCCTGGATCTCTTCTTGAGGCACAACGGGACGGCTGGTGGGCTGCGGCCGTGCTGAGGGGAAGTCAGACGAGACATTTTAATCCTCTAGAGTTCCAGACAAGATCTAAAAAAAAATTCTTAGATTTGCAAAATCAATAATCAAAAGTCAGAGATTTCTATACAAAATGCATTTGATGCGAAACATTTCTCATCAAGTTCTTCCGAACCCAAATGAGCTATGCTGTCCAGAATTGTATAATTCTTCCTGTATGTCAACATTTATTGTCTCATTTAAGCCCATTTTATTTCTTCTTATTTTAGGAGAAACATTGGAGACCAAGTTGACACTTACTGTAAATGAACTCAATTATGCCTCCTAATAATTGAAAGAGCAAACATTGAGCAGTGTCATTTTCCTTAGGTTTGATGGTAGAGTTATACCTCTCTTCTCTGTAGTGACCACCAATGCCTCGGCTGCCTCTCCCCAGCCCTTTCGAGTCTGTGCCATGAGTCTGAACACATACACACTCTCTGGTTTGAGTCCATTTGCTGTGTACTGTCGCGCACTGGGGTTCAGCACATCAACGTTGGTCGAGGTAATACTGGAGTTTCTCCGGTGAGCAATCTGATATGCTAGATGAGAGAAACATACATAAACATTACAATCAGTGGATTCCAATTACAATCTGAAACTGATCTTCAAAGAAAAAAGTACATGAGCTTTAAAAATCAATACATTTAATGCATGTATCTGATAAGGCTAGTAGTAGCCTAGTTTTTAATGCCTTGGATCGCTACCAGAAAAAGATTACAGGGATCTAATGTAGGGGACTGGAACTAATTGGATGTAACTAATTGGGCCCATTGTCTTTTCGTAATACACTTCAACCCAAGATTGCTGCTGGTGATCTGTCCCTGTATTTTATACTACAGTATGTTAAGCATTTGCTAAGGCTAGCATCACTATTACTATTGCACATACCTAGCAGCACAACAAAGGCAAACTGCAGTAACTATGCCAACACTGAAACTGTGAAAAACAATTACTATAATTTTCACTTAATTTTTTTCTGAATCTGAGCAAAAGTTGAGCCGAACTGTCTATACAGGACAGATCATAATCTAAGAGACCTGATTCAGAAACTCAGCTATGACAGGATGGCTACTGTGTTTTACACAGATTACATAGATTAGACTGATATATCTGATTTACCAGTTAATTACGTTAATTTGGGTTCAAAACTATCGACAGATGAATCCGTTTTTGGCTTTTTCCACCTTAGTTATAAGGTATTGGCAAAATCCTCTATCAGTCGAACTCTATTTAAGGGTTTTGCAAAAACTTCTGATTTGTCCCACATCATTTTGATACCAAAGATACCTCAAAATGTGTCTTGTTGAGCAAATGCTGTATGCAGCGCTATTATTTTATTAGACAACCAGACTT
The DNA here is from genome assembly GCA_032164185.1 of Moxostoma hubbsi. NCBI lineage: Eukaryota > Metazoa > Chordata > Actinopteri > Cypriniformes > Catostomidae > Moxostoma > Moxostoma hubbsi. The sequence goes on from JAVLUX010000024.1 coordinate 6,913,017, forward strand.
ACTGTACATTCAAGGAGGGACCTAAGGGTAGCACAATTCAATTTTTTTCACAAAATGTAAAAATCTAGTATGTATTTTCAAACTTACCAAGTATGATACCATTTGGTTGGGCAGGGGGCTGCCAGATCAGTCTCACTGAGGAAGTTCTGACTTCAGGAAAAAGAATGCCAACTGGTGGACCAGGAACTGTTTCAAGAAACAGAAGCAAGGCTTGAATAGTTCACCCAAAAATCTAAATTCTGTTGTCATGTAATCACCCGTATGTCATTCCAAACATGTATCACTTATTAGCAGAAGACACAAAAGGAAATGTTCTATAGCATTGGTCACTATTCACTCTCATTGCATCTTTTTTCTCACAAAGAAAGTTAATGATATCTGAGGCTGTCTTTTGTGTTGCATGGAAGAAAGGGGTTTGAAACAACATAATGGTGAGTAAAGACTGCAGAGTTAATTTTTATTGGGTGAACTATCCGTTCAACTGGTGACTGGTAATTGTGATTTAAACTCTCACCATCATCAAGTGTGCGCTCAAATATAGGCGGAGAGCTAGGCGTGCCGTCTCCTATGCGGGTGAAGGCTAGAACCTGGATCTCATAAAGCACGTACTTCCCAAGGCCAGTGAGCTGAACACTGTAAGTGGTGTTGCCCTCTACTGTCCAGAATCGCAGGGCTGAATCTGCATCCTTCTCTTTGTACACCACCTGAAAGTCATGAGAGCAGGAATAGATGTACACTATGTGTCCAACAGTATGTGGATACGCACACACCACACACATATGTGCTTGTATTGTTGAATAATTAGCTAATATGAGGTGGTTCATTTAATTAATTGCTCCAATTAAGCACTTGACATAAATGGACATGTTTATATGGTTATAAGAATATATGCCCTCATAAAGATAAAAATGCACAAGAAAATCAATTCCCGGTAATAAAAAGTAAATCAAGGTTATATAAAATTGGAGGGAAACAGGTTATCAAAGTACCTTATAGCCCAGAATTAGTCCATTGCTATCAGCTTCTGGCACATTGCCCCAACGGACAAGTATACTGCTGGAAGTGGTGGCAAAAGCAGAAACATTTGCAGGGCCACTGGAGGAGACTTAAAGAAAGAAACAAGAAAATATGGGAAGCACTTTAAAATTAGGTTTTATAATAGGTTCTAATATAATATGCATTCACATCAGTTTATGCATTAGGCTCACGTACTAACAATGAACAATGTTTTTTTTTTTTTTTTTTTTTTACAGCATTAATTAGTCTTGGATAATGTTATTTTTCAATCATTCTACTGTGCATTGTTTGTTAGTGTTATTTTATAATGCAATAACATATGTTAACACACAACTTTAAAAATAAAAAAATGTAGTGTAATGAGGTTCAAGGAATGAGGAAGCAGGAGATGGCGATTCCAACTCAGGAATGTCACTCTTTTTTTTATAAAAATAAACATGTCCGCCCCCGCGACCCTGTACAGGATAAGCGGTTGACGATGGATGGATGGATGGATGGAACATGTCCGCTTAAAGTGCAATGGTGAAGCTTCAGTTCAGTCACTCAAAAAGTTCAAACATGGCAGCGACCAACAGACACAAGCAGCTTCTCAGCTGGGCTCTCTCTCTCGACAGCCACTGTCTCCTCTCCTTAAAAGCCCCAATCACTCCTTACTGAAACACAAGACAGGTGTTTAGCACAAGTGGAAATCATTCACCACTCATCTCCCCTGCTTCACTCTCCACAGCACGACACTTGGCCACGCCTCCTCATCCACATACCCCCACCACCCGACTAAGGCTGGGGAAACAGTACGGCCTGCCAGTGAATGACCCAAGTGGAAGCCGTACTTCCAGCAGATAACGTACATCCACCACCCCAATTGCACACTTCTTCGGATTTGCCGTGAGTAACGAATTGGTGTAAGCCGAACGGAGTGGAAAAAGCTGTTTTTTCTTTTGTTAAATCCAGTGTCCGAAAAAATGAGCCGCACCCAACCGGTCAAGCAGTTCGTCAAAATGAGGCATTGGGTATGCATCAAATTTAGACACCGCGTTCACTTGTCTTTTATCCACACAAAACCCGATGACCTGTCACTTTTGGGGACTAAGACTACCGGACTGGCCCAATTACTGTGGGATTCTTTTATTACCCCCATATCAAGCATAGCCCTCAATTCCTCCTACACTAACTTTTTTTGTGTTAAGGTAAACTGTAGGGACAACTGTGTACTACTACCCCCTGGGGTTCAAGCCACTTGACCCAATTCTGAGCATCTTTGTGCACTAACTTACAAATCATTTTTTTCAGGGTTTGATAAAACCGTTCGACCAAGCCCTCCATTTGTGGGTGTTACACACTTGTCTGAATCGATTTAATATGCAATAATATGTACAAATCGCATAGTGTATGTGACATAAAAGTAGTACCTTGATCAGTGAGGATTTCCTTCAGAATCCCCACTTGGGAGATGATTCTGAACAGTGCCTTCGCAACACTATGTGCTGAAATGTTGCATAGAGGCACTGTTTATGGATATCACGTTGCATAGTCCAACAGAACCAACACAAAGCGATGTCCACGTGCCATCCACTCTAATGGCCCAATGAGGTCCACGCCAATTCTTTCGAAGGGGACCTCGATCAAAGTAAGTGGGCGCAAAGGGGCTCTTGGGGTGGCCAGTGATTTAATCACCAGCTGACATTCACGGCATGCTTTACATGCCGTGAACCAGTGAAAATCTCTGTGAATGTCCGGTTAATAGAAATGGGCCATTAGACGGTTTTGTGTTTTTTGTTAACATTTTCTGACAGCTCTTTGGTATCAACTAATGGGTTGTATCCTCTTTTGTCTGAGCATCCTGCATCACTCGATACAACTGATCATATATTTAAAAAAGTACGGATATGTGAGTGCAATGTCTGACTGGAGGCATTGACCATCAATCATTAACACTTGATCAAAGGCATGCCTAAGGGTCTAGTCTCATGTCTGCTCCAGAGAGAAATCCCCAGCAGTAGACCCTCTAAGGGCTGGGGAAGCCGGGACTTCCCTTGCATCATCCTGACATAGAGCTGACACTGATGGCCCCGGCTCCTCCTCCCCAGCCAGTGAATCGCAAACTACACACCAAGACACTTTGGTGCAGGACCTATCCGCACAAAATCTTCCCAATAATGACTGAAATACCGGCCAATATGCACCCAAAATCAGCGTATGGGTGAGACAACGACTAACCACCGCCCCTAATCTATATTTTTGCCCCTGAAATTGAATAGCCATGGGCACTAAGGGATATTTCTGAATGTCCCCATGCACAAACCTCACCTTCACCCTACGCGCTGTACCCAAAGCCTCTGGTTGAACCAAGCATTGATGAATCGAGGATTGATTACAACCTGAATCCACCAAGGCTTGGTATGCACCCCCTGGAATACTCAGAGGTATCTGGTAGATCCCTGCTCGGTCGGGGGTGGTATGCAGCATGTCGGGGATCCGGACTGACACGCCCACATCCATCGCTAAACATTGGTCCTGGAAGAGGCCAGGCTCCCCGCACTCCCGCACTCCCCCCCCCCCACCTCCACCTCTCAATGCTCAAACAGCTCAGAGAAGACTTCAGGGTCGTCTTGGGAACCCATCTTGGCCAGGATGATCTGTGCTGGGGTCCTGCAGCCGATGTCACTGCTGGAGTACCATGCGGCAGCAAAATCTGAAACACCCGCCAGTCCTCCGCCTGAGCTTGCTGGGCTTGAAATGGTGCTCCTGTTCCATTCGAATGTCCAGGAGAGCATGACAACATATCTCCCTCACTTCTGGGTTTCGGCACCAGTGTAATGAGGTTCAAACAACGAGGAAGCAGGAGACAGTGATTCTAACTTAGGAATGTCACACTTATTTTTATAATAAACACGTTCGCTAACAGCGCAAAGGTGAAGCTTCAGTTCAATCACTCAAAACGTTCAAACATGGCAGTAGCCAACACATATTAGCAGCTTCTCAGATGGGTTCTCTCACTCTCTTGACTGCTACTGTCTCCTCTCCTTAAAAGCCCCAATCACTCCACACTGAAACACAAGGCAGGTATTAAGCACAGGTGTAAATCATTCACCACTCATTACCTCTGCTTCACTTTACACAGCATGGTGCTCTGCTACGCCTCTGCCTCCACATGAAGTTAAAATGAACATTAACCAAGATTAACCATGATTTGTAAAAGTATTGTTCATTGTTAGTTCATGTAAAATATTGTGTTAACTAACGTACACAAATACAAACTGATTGTTATTAACATTCATGACTGTGATGAGTTTCAATGCAAAATGTACATTTTGTTCTCGTAGTCTTATGTTTACAAGATAAACCTTTTGTCAGTGTAGTCAGGTTAAAAGTCTCTACCCATTGGTAAAAAGTTGCCTGTTGCCAACTCTGCTGCCAGCTGTTAGTCAAACAGTGCATGACAGATGGTTTGATTGAGGAGAAAACAACTTTTTTTTAATTACTAAGTGAAAATAAGCTAATTTGTAATGCGCTAAGCAATAACCATAGGAAAGGAATATCAAAAATGCACAACAACTGACATCAATTAGATTAAAGATCTCAACAATATTTTTAACTGTGCACAGATCTACCAATGTACCAAAGTCTGCAGTCAAAAGTCAGAGATTTCAATGTGAAGTTTATAATTGTATTATTTTGTATTAATTATATTCATTAATATTATATTTATTTGATAGTGCTTCTCACCTGACTCTCTGGTTCTCCCATGAACTGGTTGGCTCCAGGGTCCGGGCCCAATGCCATTGAACGCCTGCACTTTAACCTCATACTCTGTCCATTCTTCCAGGTCCTCAATGGTGAACTCCCTCTCCAGCCTATCAGGAATGATGTGGGACAGGACGCCACCCTTTAAGCCCAGTCGAGAGTACTGCACCCTGTAGCCCACCAGCTCTGGATTGCCATTGTATTCCAAATCTGGTAGCGGCTAGAACACAAAAACACTTCTGCTTAAATTATAAACCTTACAGTCTAAGAATATTTATTTATCGCATGCTACAAGTTACAATAGCCTAATTTCCATCCACTTTTTACGCTAATTTTGTTATTGACAAAATGAAAATGTGAAAACTAATTTGGGAAATTTGCTGTCCTCTGCTTGTTTCTAATCAAATGGCCTTTTATCAATATAAATGGTGTGCGTGGTGACGTCATGCCTTAAACACTATGTGGCATAAGTTTTGATTTATTGCAAAATAAATCTGCCCTTAAGTCGTGTCGATACAGAAATGTGTTTTTTGCTAATTCAGTACCTTTTGCCGACCAGATGTCCAAACTTTTTGGTAAAATGGGGAGAGTATTGAGACAATTAATTGAAATTTTAATTTCACAAATAAAAGCAATCAGAAGACGAGGAATCGCAATCAAAATGGAGCTGTTGACCTTCTGATAGGACTGTAATATCGGTCCTGATGTTGCCACCGGTTTTGACCCGAAAGTGAATCATCATGGCCCTGTTCAAGCTGGCAACCTGCACCAAGTAGTGGGGGAAACTTTCAGTCTTAGTATAAGGACCATCCATCGATGTGTATATGCTGTGTGCACCGCTATTAAAGAACAAATGATGCGTTGTAATATCAGGGTTTACATTTGATATATTCATGATATTCAAAAGGCTATTTTGAACAATCATCTAATCTAAAGCATCAACATCACAACTGCATTATGTCCCACATATTTGTCCAGCAACTTTTAACGGCCAACTGAACTTGACTGTCATCTAAAATTAATTTTAGCGTCATAATGCAATTTATTTTCTGAAGAAGCTCAGCAAATGCGATCAGAAGTGAAGAGGATTTAAAAGTTTTAAAATGATCAAAAGTTTGTTTTCTGAAAGTGAACTCGGCATTGGACAAACAGTTCTGATAGTTTATAGTCTTGAAAAAAGTGTAGAACATTCTGAGAATGTCATTCAGCTGATTTGTTTCATCTAAGGATAGGAAAATGTAAGTTTGTATAAAGAAAAGGTGTATGTATATATATATATATATATATAGGTCTAAAAAAATGAATAACATTGGTAATTAATTATTTTATGTAATGCTTTATTTATTTGGTAATTCATTTAATTGAATACAGGGAATTTTGCCAGCATTTTTTCAAAAAGTTTAAACAATAATTTGATAGAATTGGGCTGTTAGTGTTCCAAAAATTAAAGCTTTTATCCAGGTATTGTGTATTTATTTTTAATTTAAACATCTTTATGCACAGAAAATATGTTTTTTGTAATATGGGCTAGTTCCATGACTGCCGTCTATTATTTTGAATGGTGTGGAAAATAAACTTTATAAATAAACAGATGTCTACCACGATTACATTAATTACAAAGAGTGACCATTCATTTGTTCTCCGTGCATTTGTTGATGTGCATGATTCGAGATATTTGTCACTTCTGGAAGTGTTTTTCTCAACATTTGAAAAATCATCATAGAGTGTATGTGCTAGAGTTAAACAGAAAAATATTATGTTGACACTTGTGAAATTTTTGCGATAATTTGCATTTCCATCAGCTTTATTTTAATGCGCTAAAGCTTTTTCCGCAAAAAATCCTTGGATGGAAACGTAGTTATTGTTACACAGGCTCTGCACATTTGTATTTATTTATTTATTTTGATCATTTTAAGAAATTGTGCGTATATTTTCTTTCACAACCATGCTATGTCAACTCAATAAACCAAATTTAAAAAAAACTGTTCTTGTTTTTCTATTATTTTAATAGGGTCCTATTAATAGCTAGGAACACCAGAAAAACAAAATGGCTACTCAATTTACAGTCACAATCATTTATCAACTTTTTCACAGGCAGCCATATATTTCCTAACACCACCTAAAAGTACAACACACACACACAAACCCTTCTCACCGTCTCTTTTGTGTGATCACTAAAGTAGTCATCACGCTCCTGTCATGCACACAGTCTGCCAGAAATTTGGTGGAGGGTCTCTCCTCACTCTCACACTCACTCTCACACTCACACTCACACTCACACTCACACTCACACACACACACAAATAGCCAGTCTCTGTTTCCTGCAGAGGTTAATTTTAGCACAAGGTGCCCTTGCCTTCTGGGGCAGAGAGATCTGACACATACACAGGTAGTAGGAGTGGCACTAATCCAGAGCACAGTTTATGAGCCCAGAAGTGCACAGAAATTACTCAAAATTAACATTCATGGGCTGTGGCGTGAATCCATGAGCGTTTAGAGATCTGTGTATGTGTCATTTGCAATTAGGGTCAAAGCTTTTGATAGAAACTTCTGTTATGAAGCTACTGTACAGTGTTATCATTTTAAAACTTTTATCACCTATCTTGGATCTGATCGTGGCCTTGGCTAGCCTTCTGTATGTTGGTGTAGCATGTGGCGGTAATTACATTTTTCAGTTTTTTAAAACAATGTTGGAAAAGCCTAGAACTGGCTCACCCAACAAGCTAACAGTCAATTAACTCTATGAATTTATAAAAATTGAGGCTGTCAATTGATTACAATTTTTTGTCTAATTAATTACATGACATGTCGATTAATTAAGAATATCAATATTTTGTTGGGAAAGGCCTCGAAGTAAAGATAATTCAATATAAAATACACACATAATTCAAATAGGCAAATAATAAATATAATATGTAGGGCCTATAATAAATGTAATAATCCAGATACTCAGCTTGAAATATATTGCATTATTGTGGTGGACAAGTAAAGCATTAATTAGACAATACAAAAAGTGGCTTTAGAAGTCAATATATATGATTTAGAAAAGGCCTTAGTCTCATTCTGTTGCTGCACTGCTTGTGAGGTTTATGAGGCGTGCTGACTTGATTCATAAAAACACAACGTTACATGAACTGGTATATATATATATATATATATATATATATATATTATACATACATACACAAACACACAAGCAGTATATTCTGGTAATGACAGCAGTATCAGGGTCAGCGATTCAAATTGTAAACATAAAAAGCAAATAAAAAAATATATATTTTACGGTTAAATGTATAGTACACACAAATATGTGTTAGTTTGAATTTTATAGCAAACATTTTAATAATTTTCATGATTTTACCATAGCATATACAAAAATAATATATTAGTGAATTTCCCTTTTTTCCAGTTTTTCCCCAAATAGGTTTGGCCCATTTTATTTATTTATTTATTTTGCCAAGAAGTGAATAAAAGAGGGAAAGTTAAAGCTTGGATAGGGGACAAGCCTAAATGAAATTCTGGAAACTGTTTAACATGACAACACTTTTAAAAAGGTTAAGGAAATGTTTTTTTACAGAGACAAATGAGTATTCTTTTTTTTTTTTAAAGCTACTAATGTCTACCATTTAAAAATCTTTAAAATATTAAAAACGTAGTCTTATTATGGGGCAGAAAATTGCCCTTACTGAAGAATCACATGTGTAATATTCCAAAAATGACAATTCATTAGATGCATCTGTAATTTAATTTTAAACCATACTGTATACTCAGCTCATTCATTCATTGAAAGGCAATGCTAAATTAGTTAATTTGGTAACATTTTACAATAAGGTTATATTAAACATTAGTTAACTACATTAGTAAATATGAACAAAAAACAAACATTTATTAATCTTAGTAAATGTGAACTTCAACATAATAATGCATATGTTGATGTATTATGAACTAACATAAACTAGCTACAAACATACTTTATAAATGTATTATTATTATTATTATTATTATTATTATTATTTAAATACATAATGGTGTCCTATCGTAAAAATCCCTGATAGACTTATGGGACTTTCACCTGTTTGTAGGCTATATTTATTTCATTTTAATTTATTTTACTGTTTGAAGTTGTATTTATTATTCACAGCAAAATGTGATCTTAACACCTCCTGCCTCCAGAATAATGTTGTTATACATGCACAGACAAATGAAAATTCAGCAGAAATGAATATCTGAAATACCAGGAGAAACCAAAGTTAACAACATATTCCACAGTGTAGCCTACAAATTCAGCTTCATCTTGTAAGAAATTTTTTTTATTTTTTATTTTTTAAATAATAATAATAATAATTCTTATTATTATTCATCTTATCTAGCTGCTAATCCTATGCAGGGTCACTGGTAGTACTAAGCCTATCCCATCTGTCTTGGGCCAAAGGCAGGGAAACACCCTGGGCATCACAGGGCATTATTTTTATTATTATAAAATTATTCTTTTTAGACTATTATTATGAAAAGACATATATAAGGCATTTTTTTTTAATAGAAACTATAAATGTAAGAGTAACATTTAAATATGGGCATTTCATTTAGTTTTGATACACTTCTGGTTTAAGCCCACACCTGGTTCTATCTCAATACAGACACAGATACAGATAATTTGGTCATATGAACAAATACAGATTATGGCTTCACCACACACCCCTAATAGTAAAGTCAATCAGACCAAGGGTTCAATAGTAAGAGCTTTTTATAGGTTTGTCATTCGTATAGTGATAATAATAAACATTTTATTTTACAAAGGTAATAATTTCATTTATAATCTCCTGCTTCTTTAATTTCCAACAAAATGTGTTCTTCCTTGCTACTCTTAATGTGTACATGAATGCGTACTGTCATATGTTTTAGAGGTTAATCCAAAATGATTTCCTGACACAGAAACTTTTATTTCTTTACTTTTGTAGCCTCTTTTATCCCATGCCTCATAAAGCAGCACAACACACAATCAATTCCACAAACAATAAGAAGCATGTAAATTTGCTGAACTTTTTAGTCTATCAACCAAATTCCATGATAAAAACATACCACCCATCGGAGCCACAGGCTGGTCTCACTGGCCGTGCGGAGAGTGATGTTTGCTGGGGCGATATCAGGAGGGGCCTGTAGGGTCTGGATCTTCCTGGATGGCTGGCTGGGTGGGCTGGTACCCACTATATTGATCTGCCTCATTCTGAACCTGAAATCAAATGCTAAGTTATGATACAGACTAAAAAGTCTATCTGTCACAAGATCTGAGAAATCAACATGTCACAGTGAACAGACCTGTAGTAAGTGTAGGGGTTCAGGCCCTGGACTTCAAGGGATCGTGCATCAGGCTCATTGGCCAACTGATGAACCATGACCCACTCCTCATTTTCTCCAATAACACCAATCTGAACGAGCGAGAAAGGGCATAAATCAATGATGCACGATAAAAACTGACACTTTAGGTTATTCCTTGAGCTGAATACTCAACATGTAATTTCTGCACTACCTGAGCCTCTATCAGCCAGCGTGAGATGGAGGTTTTTCCGTCATAGCCCGGTTTGAACTGCAGGGTGACTGAGCGTGGGCTGATGTTGGAGATGGCGATGTTGGTGGGAGGTCCTGGCATCTCTATGTGAACGGGAGAGATGACAAATTGCAAGAGTGAATGGTAGAATCAGCCCAGCAGGAAAACTGAATACCATGTAAAGGACTTGGAACAATATTATTCACACTAAGTCACAATACCCCCCCACTGAATTTATTTTCTGCAGTAGGAATAGTCACACCATACAGTACACTGCAATTAATCTTTCTTAGTTTTCTTAATCAATATTTTTGACAGTTCATTTTCCATTAAAAATTCTTAACATACTTTAAACATTCTGAAGGCACTAACAAAGGAAGTGAATGGGGCCAGTCGGTACACATTACAACACACACTGTAATACAAATACGGTAAACATTATAAATGTGAAAATTATTTAAGTGTAATAAAATTGGTTACCTTTACTGATTAAAGTTATATCCAAATATAAAACTCTGTTGTCATGACAACATAATGCCTTGCTGTACCACATTTTTGCATTATTTAACATTTTTATTGGAATTATGTTTTGTGGTAATCAAAATTATGCTAAAAATGCTGTCAATCAGGGCAGGACTGGGACAAAAAAAATCAGCCCTAGAATTCTTCAGCCGAACCGGCCCATACATTCCCCCACAATCTTTTCGCTAAATAATAGTGATACTATTGAATCACAAATGCAGCTAACAATATTAAAATGGCATATTTTTGTCATGTAGAAATGCACAGTAAAGCATTTAGTTGTGATGCAGATGTGAATTACTGATAATAACAACAACAACAATGAAATCAGTAAAAATGTATGGCCCTATTATCAAATCTAGGCTCAAATGGATTTAGCGAAATTGCACATCCAAAGCGCTAATGGGCTGGGTCAAGTGGAATTTAATTCTGAGGTTCTTTTCCAGATATTGCACCATCTGTGTACTATATAGTCCATTTTCTGTCAAGCACAAGCAATATAGACAGCACATTCAAAATAATAAAAAGTTGTTAGTGTAAATGGACTGTGTGCAATGAATTTGAAGAATAGAAATATGGACTTGCGTCCTTATTGAATGTCTATAATAACAGTGACACGTCATTGACAAAGACCTATATATACACATTGAAAACATGGTTCTTTTCAGGATCTGTATGTACGCCTTTAAATTATAAAGAATGTAAGCATTATTAATAATACAGATCAAGTAACACACAAATCATTGCTAGTATTAACAGTGATTGTCTCAGCTTTCCAGATTAAGCTGTGAATCGAGGGATCGTTTTTTGTTTTTTTTTGCACACACACACACACACACACACACACATCACTTCTACCAGTCGATTTTGCTTAAAAAAATGTAATTAATTTATTGAAACACAAAAAACTTAAATCAAAAATATTTCTAAATTCAAATTATTCTTCAAATGAAATTAAAAAATAATCAAAATAACAAAGTGGCCAAAAAAATTTAAATAATGACCTCCCCAAATCCAAATATTTTGTCCTCTCCATCTTTTTCCACCGGCCCCTTTTGCAGTGACTTACAAATCACTCTACGACAATAAGTGCAAAAATACTAATACAAATTATATTATTAATACAATTGTAAATATAAACATAATAATAATAACTGAAAAATAAACCATGACCTATTGATAGTTTAATACAAATCTCAAAGTTTTGTTTCATAAAACGGCTACAAAAGTGATTGTTAGGGACATAATTTCATGTTCCACTTTATTTTCAGATTTTGGACATGAACTTAATTACCACCTGCTGGTGGAATCTCCAAACTGCAAATGCAGGAACTGAGACTTTGTGCTGAAAACAGACAATGACCTGTTTCTCAGGAAAATAGCAAATTGCGCTTTGCACCAATTCATTAACATACAGTACACCCACAGTTTGCGTGCATAAACCCACAAATAGCTCAAACACTCCCACCCAAGCCCACTTGTGCTTTGCACTGGCATGAATATTGTGTTTAGAATTGGTGCTCTCATTAAAATTAGATAAGACGTAGTGCGTGGTGGTTGCGTGTAGCACTGCGCTTAGCACAGCCACAAAAATAGAGCCTGATATTTATCTTTCGTAAGGTTATAAATTACTAAGTTAACTTTTTCCAAAGTTTATTGGAAATGAACCTATTTACAGAAGAGAAAAACTCCTAGCTTTATCCTTAATTCATGGGGACCCATGCTTTTAAGTTTATGTTAAAAAGTTTTAACAGAGATTAAAAATGGTATTAGTAAGGTTATGGTAATCGCAGGTAAAACCATGCTCCTCATTTCCAGATGTAATTGTGGTTTCTAAAAAACAAATGATGGAATTTGTAATGAAAAATGCACCGAGACTCTGTGTTTACCATTGGACAGTGCGAGTACAGAACAGGTTCATTTGTACTATGCGGGTGGACCTGTCCAGCTCTGCTCTCGCACTGCAGCCAGCGGATGGACAGACAGGCAGCGCCGTTTCGTCTCACTTTTGGGGTATTTGGTTTTTCCCATGCGCAGCAATGAATGGCAGCGCTTAACAAATAAGAGAGGGGCAATTTCACAGCCTTATTTTCAACCAACGGGCCCAATACTATACCATATATGCAATACCAGTCCCCCCAGGAAAAGTCCCATTGCTTCCGATTGCCAGTTCATCCCTGCTGTCAATTGAATTTGTATTGAACCCAGAATATTCCTTTAAAACAAGATTCACCATTGGAAAATTGTTTTTTTTTTTAAGCAGAAACCTCAATAAACTTTCTAGTTACAGTGCATTTATACTTAAAACAAGACTAAACAATTTGCTAATGGGGTAAAAAATGTATACTTAATTCAAGAATTAAGAAAACTCTCTAAAAACAAGTCATTAATATCTAATAAAATTTTGCTTTCTAATAAATGTATAATTTTTTAAGGATGTTTGGAAATGCTACTGGATAACAAGCATCTAGGTTAAGTATGTAACCACCATTCCCTGATGGAGGGAACAAGACGTTGTGTCGAAGAAGCAACACTAGGGGTCTCTCTTGAGCGCCAAATATGCCTCTGATCTATGAAAAAAGGCCAATGAGAAGTTGGTAGACAGTATTTGCATACCCCACCCCTGGACATACGGGTAAAAAAGCAGGGAAATACGCTCGTTCATTCAGGATTTTTCTGAGGAGCCGGAAATGGTCCGGCCACAACAGTGGCTCGGCTCAGCAACGTGGCTGGGAAGACACAACATCTCGTTCCCTCCATCAGGGAACGGAGGTTACATACATAACCTAGACGTTCCCCGTCTGTTGCTCACTTCAACGTTGTGTTGAAGAAGCAACACTAGGGGTCCAATTTAAATCATGCCATGTGCTGAGCCGTGTATGTGTTCTGCTGACACAGGAGCGGGCAGGTATTTTACGTGCAAAGGTGACCAGCTGTGTCAGACTGCATGTACCCTTCCCCAATGCCCCATAAAAGTCATCGGAATCCTTCTGGTTACCCTAAACAGGGGACAAGGCGACGCTTGCCAACCCGGGAACGGGCCGAGCCTAGCCAGGCCTTCACAATACCCCCCACTGAATTTATTTTCTGCAGTAGGAATAGTCACACCATACAGTACACTACAATTAATCTTAGTTTTCTTAATCAGTATTTTTGACAGTTCATTTTCCATTAAAAATTCTAAACATACTTTAAATGCTACATGCTACAACACGGCGACCGGAGGGAAGCTGGAACTGCCTAAGGGAGATGCGGGTCCACTCGTAAGGGGACCGTACCGTGGAAAATACACACAGGAGGAAGTCCACGCAGGAGTCCTGACCCGTGGAGCACCTATTCCAGTGCAGGGTGGATTTGAGTACCTGCAGTGGATTGGGTTGGTGAGTTCCTCCGATGAACTGCGGACCCACAGGTCTAGGGAGGAGTCATCCAGGGAGCCGAGTTAGTGGGATCTCCTGGGAGAAAAAAGTGCATGATTTTACCTCGGCCAAGGGAAAGAGTGCTAGGCGCAAGCGGTCCACCCGGTCAATCCGTCAGCGTGTTACCGAGTTCTACTTGCTCGGACATGAGAAAACAAGGGACGAAACTGACTCTACCCTGAGATTGTACAATCTCGCAAGGGTGTTAGGTGTTGCCCAACCCGCTGCTCTGCATATGTCTGTGAGGGAGATGCCTTTGGCTAGTGCCCGTGAGGACGCAACACTCCTTATCGAATGTGCTCAGACCAGCAAGGGGAGGGGCATGGCCTGGGTGTGATAAGCCAATGTAATGGTGTCAACTACCCAGTGGGAAGGCCTCTGTTTGGAGACAGCGATCACTTTCCGCTGTCCACCAAGGCAGACAAAGAGCTGCTCAGAACATCTAGAGCTCTGTGTGCAGTCCAAGTAGGTACGAAAAGCACGTACCGGACACAGCAATGAAGGGCTGGTCCTGCCTCCTCCCGGGGCAGCTTCGCTTGCAGGTTCACAATCTGGACCCTGAGGGGAGTCGTAGGAAGCTTGGGCACGTAGCCCGGTCATGGTCTTAGGATCACATGAGTGTCTGCCGGACCGAAATCCAGGCAGGTGTCGCTGACAGAGGACGCTTGCAGGTCCCCGACCCTCTTGATGGAGGTGAGCGCGATCAGGAGGGCCGTCTCCAGGGAGAAAGGGGGTTTCTGAAGGCAAGAGAGGACCACTGAGAGACACCAGGATGCCAGAGCGTGCCCTGTCCCTGAGAAAGAAGGTCTTTCCTCAGGGGAATTCGCCAGGGAGGGGCTGTCGCGAGGAGTACGAGGTCCGAGAACCAGGGCCGGGTGGGCCAATAGGGAGCCACTAGGGTGACTTGTTCCACATCCTCCCTGAACTCTCACAACACCTGTGCAAGAAGGCTCACTGGGGGAAATGCATACTTGCACAGCCCCACAGGCCAGCTGTGTGCCATTGCATCTGCCCCGAGGGGAGCCTCTGTTCGGGCATACCAGAGCGGGCAGTGGGAGGTGACATGCTCAAGCGACTTGTGTTGCTGCTGGCTTCAAAGGAGGAGACGACGGGCAAGTAGTGGAGCGTGCGCCGTCTTGGCGTACCGCGGTGGTGCTGTCTGACCTGACTAGGACATGTTTGTCTCGAACTAATGGGAGAAAATTCCGCAGGGCAAAGAAAATAGTCAGCAACTCTAGGCAATTGATGCGCCAGCGCAGCGGGGCCCCTTTCCAACGGCCCGCGGCTACGTGCCAGTTGCACATGGCGCCCCAAGCCAATCTGGATGCGTCGGGACACCTGCTGCAAGGGTACTCCTGCCCGCAGAAAGCAGAGGTATATCCAGGGTTTGAATGTTTGGCGGCAGGCGGGGGTGATCATCACATGATGCATGCCGCGGCGCCATGCTGGTCTCGGGACTCGAGTCTGAAGCCAGTGCTGAAGCTGTCTCATATGCATCAACCCCAACGGCGTGACCACCGCGGAGGACTGCGCACACTTGTTGGTGAGACGTGCTGACATTGATAGTGAGTCTAACTCCATGCCGAGAAAAGAGATGCTCTGAACCGGAGCATGTTTGCTCTTTTCCCAGTTGACCTGAAGCCCCAGACGGCTGAGGTGCCTGAGCACCTGGTCTCTGTGAGCGCATAGTAACTCTCGGGAGTGGGCCAGAATGAGCCAGTCGTCGAGGTAATTGAGTATGTGAATGCCGGCTTCTCGGAGCGGGGCAATGGCTGACTCTGCAACTTTCGTGAAGACGTGAGGGGACAGAGACATGCCGAAGGGGAGGACTTTGTACTGATATGCCTGGCCGGCGAACGTGAACCGTAGAAAGGGTCGGCGTCGAGGCTGAATTGAGATGTGAAAGTACACGTCCTTCAGGTCTACCACTGCGAACCAATCTAGACGCCGGACGCAAGTTAAGAAGTGTTTTTGTGTGAGCATTTTGAACGGGAGTTTGAGCAGAGCCCGGTTGAAAACTCGCCAGTCCAAGATCGATCGTAAACCACCGCCTTTCTTGGGTACAATAAAGTAAGGGCTGTAGAAACCCTTCTTCATTTCGGTTGGAGGGACAGGCTTTCGCGTCTTTGAGTAAGAGACGATTTCCACACGCAGGGATTTGGCGTATTTGCCTTGCACTGAGGTAAAGCGGATGCCCGCGAAGGGGGGCAGAGGCCTGGCAAACTGAATTGTGTAACTGAGTCGGATTGTACTGGCCAGCCAGCGTGACGGATTGTGAAGTGAAAGACACGCATCCAAGCTCCATGCTAGGGGCACTAAGGGGCACTATTTTTGACATACCCGGCGGGGCTTTGCAGCGGGGTGGAGCAGGTAATACGCCGTCAGGAGACAAAGGAGCGTCCCGAGGCTCTGGTGCTGAGAAAAAACTCGAGGCACTTACATTGCTCCGCACACCCGGCAGTGGGCGGGTTAGTGACTGAGGAGGAGGTCCGGTAGAGGTGCCCTCTGGACTCATTATAACCGGTTGGCTGAGGGCGGAGGGTCTGCGTCCAGCGTGCCAGGACTGTTGAGGTGTGGTGGCAGAGTGCTGTGAGAACGGCATTTGCGGGCCAGGTGACCCAGAAAGAGGAATTTGCTCTATTATTGAAAAACGTGCAAAAAATACCTTTAACTGAAGGTTCTCTTCCCGGCCCTCCACCGGGGGACAGAGTGGTCTGTTTACCAACTCCGGAGCAAATGTCTCGATCTCTGGGTCGTTCGTCTCAGGAGCGCTTGGGAGCCTTCCGGGTCCTCGAAGGGGTCCGTGAGACAGGGGGCGTACGCTTCCTGCAGGGTGCTCGACGCTGGGGCTGAGCCCACTCTTGGTTGAGGTGGGGCTGCACGTTTTTTATTTTTTTTGGAAGCCGCAGGAGGACGCCCTCGGCAAGCAGACGGGGCATGGCCCATGGCGGCAGGTTTGTGGCGGGACAGGATGTGTGAAAAGGCCTCCGTTTGCTTCTTCACCGCTGATGACTTCTGGGCGGAGTCGTCAACGGTGCCACCGAATGGACAGAGCTGGGAGACAGGGGCGTTCGAGAAGGCATGCCTCGTCTACCTCCCGCATTTCGACCAGGTCCTGTCCATAGATTACGTTTCTGGACCACAAGGGTGGCCATCGCCCGTTCGAGTGCCAGCGCTTCTGACCTTCGTGGCCCGATCGGTCATTGACGCATTTCCTGCAGCACATCAAGAACAGGACTACCCAAGTGCAAGTTTTTAAGTAACTTGGCATGGTGTTGGTTGCAGGAGGGGCCATGGCATGCACCGTCGAGGCTAGTGAGAGCGGAGGAGCGAGGAAGCCGGTTTCAGGCAGTAAAAGGTGACTTTTACGGCTTACTCAACTCGTCATGCACGTGCGTGTAGAAAGGAACCGGGGGCGGCTGTGAGCGGCGCACATGCCCGTGGAACCAATGAAGTAGCCGTGAGGGGGGGGCGGGGTTTATCGGTCCAGCCTTGCGCTCGCGGTAGCCCGGGAAAGCATAGTGGACCTCTGTGTGTCATGCTCAGACTGGGCGAGCAGTCCCAAAGGTGGTGGCCCAGGCGAGTCATCAGCATCAGACGCCGCTCTAATGCTCTCCGATGCAGCGGCAATTTCGTCATCCAATTCCTGGAGCTCAAGGGACTGGCCGGCCGTGAAGCGGGCCGCACTCATCCCGAGCTCGGACGGAAGCAAGCAAGCGTGCCGGGGAGGCGGGTGGTTCGAGGGGATTTGCCCGGCAAAACGGAACCCATCAGTATCCCCAAATCGCCTTCACTGCTGAAGTGTGCCGTAGATCCAACAGCAGAATCAGCTCAGAGGAAGAGGAACAGGTGTGTGACTCGCAGCTCACTGCATACACGACCATCGGCTCCGAAGAAAATTTCTGAATGAACTCAACTTTTTTCCCCACTTTTATACCCATATGTCTGGGGGCAGGGTATCCAAATACTGTTTGCCAACTTCTCATTGGCCTTTTTTCATAGATCAGAGGCGTATTCGGCGCTCAAGAGAGACCCCTAGTGTTGCTTCTTCGACACAACGTCGAAGTGAGCGACAGACTGGGAAACAAAATTACTGATGAAGTGCACATTGCTTTTAGCTGAAGAAATCCTTTCAGAATCAAATGGTGGCACAATTCACAAATTAGCATAATGGGTAACAAAAAGTGAGACAAGATAGGGTTGATTTCAAAACAGTGTGATCCATCTAGCATACCGATCTTTCATTATCAGCACCTACAGAGAACATCTTCAAAGTATCGTCTCAAAGTGTTTCGTTTCACAGTGTGTTTAGTCTCTGCGTGTGTGAGATGGCTGAAGGTTATGAATATTACTGACAAACAACATCACATTCAATGTGCCTTCATTAGCTGTGATATCAAGAGTAAGTTTAATAAGGCCACACTGTAGAATGTTAACATTCAGAAGAACATAAAACCCAGTAGTCTCTTCAGATCACCTTACATGTACATGCATTCATGTGGCCGAAGCTTTCATCCAAAGCAATTTACAATGCATTTAGTGCATACATTTTATCAGCATGTGTGATCCCTGGGATCAGAACCCATGGCATTGTGAGGTAAGCAATATGCTCTACCAGGTGTATGACATTAAACCAAAAGTATGTTCTTTGTGACTATACTGTATATAATTTATTTTTTACTAATACATTTCCTTGACATTTTCAGTAGTTTGTGATTACTGGATAAGGATTTTAATAATCATTTGATAGAGATTGCACTCGCAAAGAGCAATTTGTAAATTATTAAATATTTTAGAGCTGAGCATAGCTAGAGAAATATGTATTCTGTTACCAGTGTCATCCTCACAACTTTATAAAAATAAAAAGAAACTGAGGAAATCAGAGATTATTCACAATAAGCTATATCAATTTATTGTTTTATTTTGTTTTAAAGATTTAACAAAGCAAAATTAAATATAAGAGTAAACAACCTTCTGAACTTATAGAGATAGTTCACCCAAAAATGAATAAAAAAATACTTACATATGTTTTTCTAAACCCATATGACTTCTTTGCTCCATGGAAACAGAAGGTCATACAGGTTTTGGAAATCATGTGGGTGAGTGAATGCTAATGAATGTTCATTTTTTTTGTGAACTATCCCTATAAGTACCCCTTGGGTACTTGATCATAAAACATTAGAAACAGACAAACTGAACTAACCTGGTGGCACACCAGAGGAAATGGTGGAGGACGACAGCTGACCTTGACCTTTAGAGGTCATACCGGCTACCTGAATGGTGTAGGTGGTGAGGGCGGTCAGACCCGTGACCCGGTACTCCTGTGTAATGTTTGGTAAGTAGTGCGTGACCCGCGTGTTCGTTCTGTTGAATTCCTCCCAGGAAATGCGATACCCTGCAGGCACAAGACAGGAAGTGGTTGAGCACACAGTCACTTCAGAAGATCATACGGCATTGCCAAAGGGGGGAGTAAAGGTACCTGTAAGTATGCCATTCTTTTCAGGTGGGTCTTTCCAGCTCACTTTGAGAGATGTATCCAGGATTTCTGTAAAGCTCAGATGACCGACAGGTCCTGGGGCTGAGAACACAGGCACACATATTAATATCAAACCAGATATTTTTTTTCTAATAACTTAAAGAGATGGTTCACCCAAAAAAACAAGCAAAACTGGTTTTCACACCACAGCCATGAACCATGATGTGCTCCTGGTTAGGGGGACCAAACTGTAAATTTTTAAATGAGTATATCTGATGGAAAAGTTAATTTAGTCGAAACTAAGTAATGCACTAGGATATAGTTGAACTTATAGTAATAGTTCACCCAAAAATGAAAATTGTGTCATTATTTATGCACCAAACCTATTCAAACCTTTCTTTCTTCTGTAGAAAACAAAAGGAGATGCTAGGCAGAATGACAGCCTCAGTCGCCATTCACTTTCATTGATTGGAAAAAAGTTGCAATAAATTTTTATTTTTTTATTTTTTTTTTAAAGTTGTACTTTAAATTAATTTCCACATGCAAATGAGCTTTGCGGTAAACTCTTCTATGTCACCAATGGTTTGCTGCAGGTTCACCACTACCGGTGAAGAGCTGCAAACTTCTAGAAAACATTTGCGGCGAATAACAAGCTCATTTGCGTGTAAAATAACAAATGCCGAATTTGCGCAAATTTGTGTAAGGGTGCTGACTGAGGTTGTCAATCCCTAACGTTCTACCTAGCATCTCCTTTTGTGTTCCACAGATAAAAAAAGAAAGTTATACGGGGAACTATCAGTAAACTATAAATCCAACAGACATGCAAAACCGCCTTATTGATTTCATGGGTCTTTAAAACAAACCTGCGGGCCTGAACAGGTCAAATCGTGGGTAAAGATGCACATAGTACATCAAAAAAGGACACTCACTGTCTTCATGTGTGCGTATACGCTGTGGAGCACTGCGAGGGCCGTCTCCCGGCGTGGTAAAGCACAGCACGCAGGTGAAGTACACTGTGAACTTCTTCAGTCCGGTGATGTAACCTACATTAACGCTGTCTTGAAAATTGGGCCTCACCGTAACCAAGGTAACATCTTCCTCTTGGCCTGGTTCCCATGCCAACAGCTGTCAAAAGTTAGAATATAAAAGTACAAAATTGGACAGGTGTGACCACTATCGCTTAGCAAAAGCCAATGTGAGCCATGCTGCTGTCTCAGCATGACATATTTAGGAAGTAATGAAAGTGTTTTTATACAAAATCGCATTGGAGTCCTGTGCTTGACCACTAGAGGGCAGTGGATGGATGTTCACCTTGTATCCCTGGTTAATGCCATTGATGAACTGAGGACTTGGGGCACTCCATGTGAAACGGACTGTGGTGGAGTTGACAGCCTCTGGCTGAACATTCCCTGGTGGGACTGTGGGCACTTTAAAAGAAGAGATTTGAACAGTGTGAGATGGCGAGGGAAATCAAAGAGCAGATGGAAAGATTGAAAAAGAAAACATTCTATTCGAAAGACCAGTTTAAACCAGCGGGCAGGCTGGTGCTAGATTGTTGATAATTTGTTCAACCAGCAGAAGCTGGCTTAGTAATGAAGTTTTGCTGGTTTAGCCAGTAGCCTGTTGGGGACGCCATCACACAAGGAGCATATGATGTGAATCAGCATTCAAAGTACAAGTTTGTAAATATTAACATTAAAGGAATATTCAAGGTTCAATACAAGTTAGCTCAATCAACAACATTTTGGCATAATGTTGATTACCACCAAAAATAATTTTGACTCTGCAATTTTTTTTTATGTTAAAATACTCACTCTTTCAATATATAGCAACAAGATGTAAACAATATCTGTGTTAACATGATTTTAGTGTGATAAAATCACTTACAAACCTTTTCTGTGTATATTTATAGCCAATTTTACAACTTTGTTTCCATGATGATAAAATGTCAACAAACCCTAAAATTACTGTAAAAAATGACAATTTATACAGCTTTACAGCTCAAATAATACATTCATTTTAACAGAAGAATTAATGTAAGTGCTTTTATATATATATTTATAAAAAAAAAATGTTTTCATTGATTTAAGCATAAACCTCCCAAAATGTTGTTATATATATTTTGAAAACAAGATAAATATTATAAGACGTTTTGATTTTCAAATAAATTTTTAAGTATGTTTAGATATTTTCACTGGAAAGCAACACAAAAATATTGGTTGAAAAAATTATATTTTTGCAGTGTAGAAAAAACAAAAGCTGCATTCTCCAATCAATACAACATCATACTGTAGGAGAAACAAGAATGCTATACAGCTTGGTACAGCCGCCCCACTGGTTAAATGTATTTAGGTTAAAAGCTCCCATGGCCCTCACCGCCCTGCAGGGTCCATTCAGTGACTTTTGGGCTGTAGACGCCCTGTCCTGCCCCGTTATAAGCGGCCACCTCGATTTCATAGTTTGTCCAAATGATGAGGTCCTCCAGCAGAAGGTTTGTTTGATCTGGGTTGGTGATGTTTTTCATCTGACAGTCCACTGGCAATCCAGACAGACAGTACCTGGGCAGAAAGGTGGGAAGAGCATTAAAGATGTTCTGCACCATAACTTTTGAGATTTTAAGGAATACACTGGGAAATCTTGCTGAGTGGACACTATGGGTTCCAATGGGACATAAACCAGGCCAGGCCGGGTCTAATCTAGAAGATGAAGTTCTGCTTAGTGCAGCTGGATTGTGTAGATGTAAGAGTCCCAGGATTCTCTCACCTGATTATGTACCCTTGAAGGGGCCCATTTTGGTGGCTCTCGGATGGCGGCTGCCATTGGATCATGATGGACTGGTTGGTTCGTCCACTGGCTATAACTGTCTGAGGAGGGGCACTGGGGGGCTCCTCGGGTAATGATACTCTAAGAAAGGGAGAATGGAGAGAGAGAGAGAGAGAGAGAGAGAGAGAGAGAGAGAGCACAAAAGAGATTGAAGACCCAATGAAACTGCTTGACTAGCACAGTTTTTTTGGGGGAGTTTTGTTTTTAAGGACATCCTGAGGGGCTTGTCCCTTTTTTCTGCTTTTAAGTAGCCAATAAGCTACTAAGCTACTTAGTTACATCACAGTCATGAATCATGATTTTCTACTTGCTAGTCCATTGTTGATGACAGAGGGGGTGGAAATTCTCATTCTAGAGTGCATTTGAATGGGCAAAAATGTGTGTAGTGCAAGATGAGTCATCAATACTCATGAACAATTTTGAAAACTGTCAATTTTAAATGTGAATATCTGCAAAAAAATAAATACATTTAATCAACTTTAAGGAGTGAACCAGCACAAATGACCTAAAATGGACTAAATGCCATTTCATCCTGACCCAATGCCAACAAACACCATTTAACCCTAATACTCAATGGCTGTTGGATTAGTGATTATATACCTTTTGGCATACGTTGGTGTCTGTTTTCACCAATTGAACCTGTGCAAAGTTTTTTTTTTTTTTTTTTTTTTAAATTTTATTTAACAGTCAGACATACATACAAACCAACATAGTGCAGTAGTGAGCAATCTTATAAATCCATAATTCCAGAAGTGACATAAGAATGATTTAAGTGTTTGCTCTAAGTGTGTATGTGAGCGGGTGTGAGTGTGGGTATGTGTATGTGTATGCGTAAACAAAGTAACCATTTTTAATTTTTTACCATTGTCATTACCATCACCACCCCACTCCCCACTACCACCATATTGCCAATATTGTGTTGGTCGATTTTTATTTCCATCCTTCCTCCTATGTAACAATTGCCATTGTCAGTCCTGTATAAAATAAAAGATGATATAATAAGATAATACAAGATAACCTTCCCCCACATCTCATCAGTCCCTATCTTTTCCTATTTTATTATTATTTTTTTTTTTTTTTTGTGTGTGTTATGTGCAATGTCTAAGGTGCATTAAAAGAGGGAGTACAGTGCGAGAGTGTCTCAAATTGGGACAGAGATGCTGTCCCGTTGAAACCACTTCTCGCCTGTCTTGCCTGCCTTGGTGTTTGTGAGGTTTTCCATATATACATATTCCTTTTTTTTTTTTTTTTTTTTTTTTTTTCCCTATTCTATGTTGTGGTGCATTAAAAACCCATGAAGAGATAAGGGGGAAATTATTGCAGTAGTGATGACAATGACACTTAATTCCAATACAGCACTGACAATGGCAATATTGATGATTATAATAATAATGATAATAATAATATTAATAATAAATGATAATGATGATGGCAGTGGTGATCGCAATGGTGAAAGCAAAAGACAGCAACAACAGCAATTACAACAATGAAAAAATAAAAGTGAAAATAGTAATCATAACAGTAACAGTAAAGATAGTAATAACAATGATGACAGAAACAAGTTCAAACAACTAAAATGCATTAATATTCATGGGTTGATTAAGAAGGTGGGAGGAGTCGGAGTTGAAAACAGAGAAAGGATTCATAGCTGTAAGAGGTCAGAAAGTGTTGGACGGCAGAGGTCAGTTTCAGATGCATAATTATGAAGGGGAGATGCGTATTCCATTGTAATGAAGTCTGTAATAAGATTTTTCCAAATGTTAATGTGTAATTTATTTCTAGTTTTCCAGTTCATGAGGATAGTTTTCTTGGCGATGGTTAGAGCTATGAGGAGTATTTTAGAGTTTATAGTTTTATCAGTGATTATTGTGAGGTCCCCCAGCAAGCAAAGAGAAGGCGACAGTGGGATGTGGCAGCCAACTATAGTGGATAGTGACTGTGTGACCTCTTCCCAAAAGTGTTTGATTGGAGTGCAGTGCCAGGTTGCATGGATGTATGTATCTGTAGAATTTTGATTGCAGTGTGTGCAAACTTCTGATGTGAAACCCATTTTAGCTAATCTATTGCCCGTGTAATGTGTTCTGTGAAGTATTTTGTATTGTATTAACTGAAGATTTGCATTTTTGGACATGAGATATATGTTTTACAGATTTGGGTCCAGAAGTTGGCATCAGGGGCTATTGAAAGATCGTTTTCCCATTTTATTGTTGGTAAGTATATGGTCTGAAGTTGGTTTGAAATCATTTTGTATATTTTAGAGAGAAGTTTCTTTGGGGAGAAAATGTTGACCAAGTCTGATATTGCCGGTGGAAGTTCTAAATTTGTGTCTCTGATGTTTATTTTTGTCAGAACAGAAGATTTGATTTGTAGGTATTTTAAAAATTCGTTGCTCCTGATGCCATACTCCTGGGCCAGTTGCGGAAATGGTCTAAATGTGTTAGATTTGAAAATATGCTTAATGTGGGTGATACCCCTTTCCGCCCATGTGTGAAAATTCAATGTTTTTTATTACTTATAAAGTCACGGTTGTTCCATAGTGGGGTGAGGTTAGATGGAGCTAATGTAGAATTTGTGATTTGGTGAAATTTCCACCAGGCTGTCAGAGTGGCGGCTATAGTTACTGCATTAAAACATGTGTGTTGTTTAATTGATTTGGTGAGAAACGGTATGTCAGCTATATTTAATTCTTTGCATAGTGATTGTTCTATATCTAGCCATATAATATCAGATTGGGTGGGGTGAATCCATTTGTATATGTATTGCAGTTGGTTAGCCATTGAGTAATATTGGAAATTTGGTGCTTCTAGTCTTCCTTGAACCTTACTTTTTTGTAGTGTAGTGAGTTTTATCCTTGGCGTTTTATTTTTCCAGTAGAAGCGAGTTATAATGGAGTCTAGTGATTTAAACCAGGTGAGTGTGGGGTGGGTTGGAATCATTGTGAATAGGTAATTAATTTTCGGTAAAATCGTCATTTTTATTGCTGCTATCCTGCCGATTATGGAGATTGGAAGGTTGAGCCACCTGAGCAAATCGTCTTCTATTTTTTTTAGCAGTGGTGTGAAGTTGAGTGTTACCAACTCTGACAGTCTGGAGGAAATCTTAATGCCTAAGTAAGTGATGTGATCATGACATATAGGTATTGGTGATTGATGGGGTGCCACATCCCATTTGGTTTTATGTAAAGGGAGGATGGAAGATTTATTCCAGTTTATTGCATAATCTGATATTTTTGAGAAGGACTGGATTGTTTTAATTATTTCTTGAGTAGATGCTAGGGGTTCTTGTATATATAGTAGGATATCATCTGCATAAAGTGAGATTTTATGTGTTTGTTGAGGTGTTTCAATACCTTTGATTGCTGGGTTTTGACGGATAGCTGCTGCTAAAGGTTCAATAAAAATCGTGAATAGGGATGGAGAGAGTGGACATCCCTGCCTCGTCCCCCTGTGCAGTGTGAAGCTTTGTGATGTTAGTCCATTGGTTGTGACTGTGGCTGATGGTGATGTGTATAAAATCTTGATCCAGTAAATAAATGACTCTCCAAAGCCGAATTTTTGTAACGTGGTGAATAAAAATTTCCAGTTGACCCTATCAAAAGCTTTTTCGGCGTCTAATGTGGCAATGAGAGTATCTTTCTGTTGTACTGATGAGTAGTGCATTAAATTGTATAATCTGCGGGTATTATTGGATGCATGTCTACCTTTTATAAAGCCGGTCTGATCAGGATGGATTATATACGGTATAATTTGTTCAATTCTATGGGCTAATGCTTTGCTAATAATTTTTATGTCGACATTTATAAGTGAGATAGGACGATAGTTAGATGTGAAGGTGTGGTCTTTGTTAGGTTTAGGAATGAGTGATATAAGTGCTGTATTCATATGGGAAGGGAACTTTGCGTTATGTTTTATTTCTGTTATTGTTCTGCTAAATAGTGGGTATAAGGTTGACCAAAAATGTTCGTAGAACTCAACAGGGAAGCCATCTGGACCTGGTGCTTTATTATTTTGCATGCTTTTCAATGCGGAGTAAAGTTCTTTTTCTGTGATTGGTAATTCTAGTGTGTTTACTTGTTCCATGTTGAGTTTTGGTAGAATGGTGTTATCGAGGAATTGGGTTATGTCTTCTTGGTTTGGGTCCAGATCAGATGAGTATAATTTTGTATAGTAATCTTGAAATATCTTGTTTATCTCAACTGGTGAATTGGTTAGCTTCCCTGCCGAGTTTCTGATGGAGGTTATAGCTGTTCTTTCTTTATTTCTTTTAATTTGACTGGCTAAATATTTTCCGGATTTATTGCTATGGTGAAAAGTTTCTTGACGGAGCCTGTGAATCAGAAACTGGTTACTTTTGTTTATTATTTCATTAAGCAAAAAAAGTTTTTTTTTTAAGAAAGACGGAGAGACGGGGTACACTTTAGCTCTAAATACGGAATGCCTTAATCACAGGAAGATTACGGACCTGCTGTCTGCACAGATGTGTGTCTGCATGCGTGTCGTTGTAATGCACGAGTTGGCAGTGAATAATGATTTCAACCCTGATTCTCAGTCTCATTCAGAAGCTGAGCTCCGGCCCTAGAGGTACGTGCTCTCTCTCAGCATGAAGATGATCAAAGATGCAGAAGCAAAAATTGGCTAATGCCACAGAGAAAAAAAGATCCAAAATCTATTTGAGTTGACATCTTGATATCTCCTGTGTGAGAGCAGCAGTTTTGTGGCTGAGATAAAGCGCAGTGTTTTAGGATCAAAGTAAGAAATGTGGATCCTTGAGAAGCACAGTGCTCTGCACATTGTTATGTCACCCCCCACCCACCTCAGGTTCCCCTGTCTGAAAGCATTAAGAGAGAAAGTCTTCTGATCTGTGCGTATGTAAGTTGCAAAACTGAGTGAAGTTGTTAGTTGAGAGAATAGATTTGGTGTTAAATTGTGCTCTGAGACTGTGGGAATGAACGGATTGGACTTTTACACACAAGCTAATGGACACGCTAAATTAGGAGTCATACTTCAAAGGAGTGTCTTGTATTCCAGTAAAAAAGTTAGTCCAGTACAAATATCTAAATATACTCAGGACAAGATACATTTACTTTGCATAAGATCTTACAGACTTGTTTTCAGAGAATATACTGTATCTTATGTTCAGTTTGACTTTCTTGAATCAAATTTGATTCAAAGGGAAAACAAGTTTAACTTTGTTTAATGTTTTTTTCTTGTTTTAAACATAAACCTTACTAAAAAAAAATTCCAGTGATTCAAAAGTTCATTTTTCTTAAATATAGTTTTTAGTTTCTTGTATTAAGCATAAATTAAATTTGCTCAAATTTAATTTAGTTGTAGCCAAAAATAGTGAATAAGAAAAAGATTTTTTGCAGTGCAGACTTATAGTTGCAATAAGGGTTTTGGAGAACCATATGACATTTTAATAATAGTGTGATTTTCATTTTCACCCTCAGGGATTTTAGCTCTTGATGTGGCATTGCATCAGCACCACAGTTTTTCTTTTTATATATTTCCCCAGTCTGTTGAGGACTTTTGGCTAATTAATGATTTGCCCCACTTGAGCATGCGCAGGATGTTGCAGGCTGGCAAAGAATGTTTACTTCCCTCACACTTTCCAATCACATCCTCAAACATTGATTTGAGCTTGACTTTTCCATTTTCAATCAGTCTCTCTCCTGCCATATCGCAGTGTGCTCACTACACTTTCCGGCTGATCCGAAGAAACTCTCGCTAAAATCTAACTGTTCAATCAGATTACGAGGAACAAATATCTGTGAACGGCTGCTTCCTTCATTGCGGCATCCCTTAGACACAAGGAGATTATGAATATTGATGCACAAACACATCATTTTCATGCAGAAATGTTGTTTGGCATTTTCTCGGTTTTTGGGGCATCAAGATCTTTATGTGCGTGTGTCTCAGACGTCAGAAGCATTCCCATGGGATCAGAGTGCGTAAGTCACTTGCCGCACTTTGTAATGTTATAGTAGACAGAGCAGGGAACAGTCATACAAAAGCTGGTAAAATCTTTCTGTGCTCCGTTCCATTTCTCTACAGCACTGCGGGCTGCAGGCAGAGAATCAGCTGAATAGTGCATTGCTTCACTCCTCATACGGACTGCGGGTCTGCAATATGAAAGCCTTTACACTTTGTAGGCACTCTTCTGTGCTAAAGTGTGAGTCTCACAGACCGGACTGCACCAAAATTCCCATTTAATTCAATGGCAGTTGTTTGGCTGGCGCAGAAGTATGTGATTTGAAATCTGCCATAGGAATAACAGACGTTTTTGAGACAATCACCTCATCCATACATGCCACGTGACTAATAAATCAAGAGCTGCAGGAAATTAACATCAAAATAACTTGATCGCCTTCACTGGTGACTTTATATCCATTTTTACTCAGCATATTTCAGAAGATAACTGAAAGCCACTCACATATTTAACCCTGTAAGTGATGAAGTCATGTGACAAACATAGTAAGATCATGTGAAAATTTTTAACATGATATTGTTTCAAAATGTATCATTGAATAATGCCTCTTTCACCTAATCATGTTTCACTTTAAAAACAATAGTAGACAGTATACTGTAGATATATCTTCCTGTGATGTGTTCAGGCCCTTGAGCAACAGAGCGTTTTGTCAACAGTGTATCTCTCAGAATGAAGTCCTAAACCTCAGGCTTAAAGTGAACCAGACTGCGATAACATAAAATGTGACCCGAAGGTTTCTCGTATTCTGACTCGCTCACTCACCGTGCTGTCTCTCTGCTGAACTGGCCCTTCCCTACGTCATTGACGGCACAGAGACGGAACTGGTAGGAGCGTGCTGGGATCAGGCCCCTGACGATCACGCTGGCGGATTCTGGATCAATGTTAGCAAGGAGCACAGTCCAGGGGGCATCTGCCACAAACAGAGACAGTGAGGGAAGTTCCAAAGCAGAACAACAAAAGAACGAGTGATACAAAATACTAATTATGTAAGATACAACAATTGATGTAAAGTATGAGCTGTGTAAATACGAGTGACGTAAAATACAACGAGTGAATAGATATACAACAAGCCATGTAAAATACAACCAATTCTGTCAAACACAAGTGACAAACCTGTAAATATAACATAAAACACAAAAAAAGACCCGAAATACAAGAAGTGACGTACAATTTGAGCGACATAAAACACAACAAACGACACGAAATACAAGAAGTGACGTAAAATATGAGCGACATAAAACACAACAAACAACACGAAATACAAGCAACATAAAATAAAACACAACATAAATATAAAACACAAAAAAAGACCCGAAATACAAGAAGTGACGTAAAATTTGAGCGACATAAAACACAACAAACGACACGAAATACAAGAAGTGACGTAAAATATGAGTGACATAAAACACAACAAACGACACGAAATACAAGCAACATAAAATATGAGCGACATAAAACACAACAAACGACACGAAATACAAGAAGTAACGTAAAATATGAGCGACATAAAACACAACAAACAATAGGAAATACAAGAAGTAACGTAAAATATGAGCGACATAAAACACAACAAACAACACGAAATACAAGAAGTAACGTAAAATATGAGCGACATAAAACACAACAAATGACACAAAATAAAATAAGTGATGTAAAATATGAGCGACATAAAACACAACAAACAACACAAAATACAAGAAGTAACGTAAAATTTGAGCGACATAAAACACAACAAATGACACAAAATAAAAGCGACGTAAAATATGAGCGACATAAAACACAACAAACGCCATAAAATAAAAAAGTGACGTAAAGAATGAGTGAAATAAAATACAACACGAAATAAAAGAAGTGACGTAAAATTTGAGCGACATAAAATAAAACAAACGACACAAAATAAAAGAAGTGATGGAAAATATGAGAAACAGAAAACACAACAAACGACACAAAATAAAAGAAGTGATGGAAAATATGAGAAACAGAAAACACAACAAATGACACAAAATAAAAGAAGTGATGGAAAATATGAGAAACAGAAAATACAACAAACGACACAAAATAAAAGAATGACGTAAAATATGAGCAACATATAATACAACAAACAACACAAAAAAAGAAGTGATGTAAAATATGAGCGACATAAAATACAACAAACAACAAAAAAAAGAAGTGATGTAAAATATGAGCGACATAAAATAAAACAAACGACATGAAATACAAGTGACATAAAATATGAGTGACATAAAATACAACAAACGACATAAAATAAAAAAGTGACGTAAAGAATGAGTGAAATAAAATACAACACGAAATAAAAGAAGTGACGTAAAATTTGAGCGACATAAAATAAAACAAACGACACGAAATACAAGTGACAAAATATGAGTGACATAAAATACAACAAACGACACAAAATAAAAGAAGTGATGGAAAATATGAGAAACAGAAAACACAACAAACGACACAAAATAAAAGAAGTGATGGAAAATATGAGAAACAGAAAATACAACAAACGACACAAAATAAAAGAATGACGTACAATATGAGCAACATATAATACAACAAACAACACAAAAAAAGAAGTGATGTAAAATATGAGCGACATAAAATACAAAAAACAACAAAAAAAAGAAGTGATGAAAAATATGAGCGACATAAAATAAAACAAACGACATGAAATACAAGTGACAAAATATGAGTGACATAAAATACAACAAACGACACAAAATAAAAGAAGTGACATAAAATATGAGTGACAAAATACAACAAACGACACAAAATACAAGAAGTGACGTAAAATATGAGCGACATAAAACACAACAAACGACACAAAATACAAGAAGTGATGGAAAATATGAGCGACATAAAACACAACAAACGACACAAAATACAAGTGACGTAAAATATGAGCGACATAAAACACAACAAACGACACAAAATACAAGAAGTGTGTAAAATATGAGCGACATAAAACACAACAAACGACACAAAATACAAGAAGAGACGTAAAATATGAGCGACATAAAACACAACAAACGACACAAAATACAAGAAGTGACGTAAAATATGAGCGACATAAAACACAACAAACGACACAAAATACAAGAAGTGACGTAAAATATGAGCGACATAAAACACAACAAACGACACAAAATACAAGAAGTGACGTAAAATATGAGCGACATAAAACACAACAAACGACACAAAATACAAGAAGTGACGTAAAATATGAGCGAAATAAAACACAACAAACGACAAAATACAAGAAGTGACGTAAAATATGAGTGACATAAAACACAACAAACGACACAAAATACAAGAAGTGACGTAAAATATGAGTGACATAAAACACAACAAACGACACAAAATACAAGAAGTGATGGAAAATATGAGTGACATAAAACACAACAAACGACACAAAATACAAGAAGTGACGTAAAATATGAGCGACATAAAACACAACAAACGACACAAAATACAAGAAGTGTGTAAAATATGAGTGACATAAAACACAACAAACGACACAAAATACAAGAAGTGACGTAAAATATGAGCGACATAATACACAACAAACGACACAAAATACAAGAAGTGACGTAAAATATGAGCGACATAAAACACAACAAACGACACAAAATACAAGGTGACGTAAAATATGAGCGACATAAAACACAACAAACGACACAAAATACAAGGTGACGTAAAATATGAGCGACATAAAACACAACAAACGACACAAAATACAAGTGACGTAAAATATGAGCGACATAAAACACAACAAACGACACAAAATACAAGAAGTGACGAAAAATATGAGCGACATAAAATACAACAAACGACACAAAAAAAAGAAGTGACGTAAAATATGAGCGACATAAAATACAACAAACGACACAAAAGAAAAGAAGTGACGTAAAATATGAGCGACATAAAACACAACAAACGACACAAAATACAAGAAGTGACGTAAAATATGAGCGATATAAAATACAAGAAATAACAATAATTTCAGCAGTGCCGTAAAATACGAGTGATGTAAAATTCAACAAAATACATATAATACAAGGAGTGATGTAAAATACCAGTCAAGTAAAATACAAGTAACGTAAAATAAGACCCAAAACCTTGCGTTCACATGAAAAAACACGGAACATGAGTGTCAGGGTTCTGTCACCAGGTAAGTTATGTTTATTGTGGTGACAGGACCCTGACACTCATGTTCTGTGTTTTTTCATGTGAGCAAACGGTTTTGGGTGTTTATTCCTTGCTGTGCACTCTTCTGTCCTGTCTGTGTTAACACGTTCAGAACATGATGTTTGGAGGCTGACTCTTCGGTCTGGTTTGGTTTTGTTCTGAGTCGGGATCCGGCTTCCCATGCTCAGTGTCTCGTCATTGTGTTTGGTGTGAGCACATGGCTTCTCTCAGGTTTGTTTGACATGTGCTCTCCTGCCTCTCGTCTAGACCCCGCCTCCTAGTTAATTTTTATTAGATAATGTGCTTCACCTTCCTTCCTCATTTACCTCTTGATTTCTCCCTCTATAGTTTTCTCGTGTGCTTTGTCCTGTGTTGGATCATTTTGTGTGTAACCCTGTTTTGTTGTGTATTCTAGTCTTGTTCTACCTCAGCAAGTGTTTGCATCTTTGTTTATGTTCCTGTTTTTCCTCCATCATGAGAGTTTTTGTTCTCTTATATTTTTCATTTTATATTTTTAATAAAAACGAATCATGTCATGCCTGCGTTGGGGTCTTCCTTCCTGCACACCTGATAATGAGTGCATTAAAATGCGAGTGATGTAAAATACAATAAGTGATGAAAAATATGAGTGACATAAAATGCAACGTGACGTAAAACACAAGGAGTGACATAAAATTAAAGAAAATACATATAATACAAGGAGTGATGCAAAATATGAGGTAAGTAAAAGACAAATAGTGTAAAATACAAAAAGTAACATAAAATACAATAAATGGTGTGAAACAGGCCAACAGGTCAGCAGACTCACTGTTCTCAGACACCTCCAGGATGTAGCGTATGAGTGGGCTGTTCCCATCGAAGGCCTGAGCCCAGGTCATGTTAATGGTTCTCCTCTCAGAACTGCTGAGGGTAGCGATGAGGTTCTCTGGAGCATGTGGCAACTGCCTACAGACAGATAGAGAAAACTAATAAAGTAGCAATTACATTTGCTTTTCCAGAAGAAAATACAATCAATTTGTGTGCTTCAGTTTAGGGACTTACAACAAAGGATTTTCAACAGGAATAACAATACAGTGCTGCCTTGAAAAAACTGTAATTCCCCGTCTGTCGTTCACTTCAACGTGTGTCGAATAAGCGACACTAGGGGTCTCTCTTGAGCGCCGAATATACCTCTGATCTATGAAAAAGGGCCAATGAGAAGTTGGCAGACAGAATTTGCATATCCCACCCCCGGACATACGGGTATAAAGGCGGGGAAATATGTCCGTTTCATTCAGAAATTTTCTTCGGAGTCAATGGTCGTGTATGCAGCGAGCTGCGAGTCGCACACCTGTTCCTCTGAGCGATCTGCTGTTGGATCTATGGCGCACTTCAGTGGCTTTCTCCCCTGGGCGCTTCGACAGCGCAAAATAAAAGAGTCGTTCCTGGATGCGGTAGAGTTCTCTCAGATTCAGGCGGCCACAGGCGCTGTCTCGTGTGTCTGGGCTGCGATCACACCGAGGCAGTATTTGTGGATGGTTCACGATCTCATTGCGAGAACATGACCATGGCAACATTGCGGTCGCGGCTTTCCTTCAACCGATGGAACGTCACTCCAGCCACCTCCCTTGTCGCTCCTTCTTCCCACAGGATTGAGGACAACACGGCTGGCGATGGAGGCGATCTGGGGATGGCAGCGGGCTCGGTTTCGCCGGGTACACCCCCGCGAACCTCCCACCCCTCGGCACGCTCATTGACTTCCGTCCGGCCGGTCCGGACACCGTAC
This sequence comes from Moxostoma hubbsi, assembly GCA_032164185.1. Taxonomy (NCBI): domain Eukaryota; kingdom Metazoa; phylum Chordata; class Actinopteri; order Cypriniformes; family Catostomidae; genus Moxostoma; species Moxostoma hubbsi. Next base: position 6,947,510 of record JAVLUX010000024.1, read on the forward strand.
GGTGTTTCACCTCACAGCCAGCCTGCCTATTCTCTGGAGCCCCCCGAGCTGGATGAGCTCGCCGCTGCATCGGAGAGCGGACCGGCATCTGATGCGGATGACTCGTCTAGGCTACCGCCTTCGGGCCAGCACGCCCAGGCTGAGGCTGACACCCAGATGTCCAACATGCATGCCCGGGCCGCAGCCAGCATGGGGCTGGACTGGAACCCTCCATCCTCCCCACAGACATTGCGGCTGGATGATTGGTTCCTTGGGTTCCTTGGGTCTGCGCGCCGCTCACAGCCATGCCCCCCCCCCCCCCCCCCCCCGGTCCTTTTCTTCCCAGAGGTGCATGATAAGCTGACGACTGCATGGAGAGCACCCCTCTCCACTCGTCACAAAGCCCCTCGCTCAAAGATCTGCACAAGGGTATTCTTGATCCAGACGTGCTGCAGGAACTGCGCTCAGCGACCAACCTCACCCTCAGAGCCACAGCGCAGTCACTCGGGCAGGCGATGGCCACACTTGTGGTTCAGGAACGTCATCTGTGGCTGAACTTGGTTGCAGAGGCAGCCCTTGCCCCGCTCCGAGAAACTGGCATCCGCATACTCAATTACCTCGAAGACTGGCTCATCCTGGCCCACTCCCGAGAGATATTATGATCATCCTGGACCAAGTGCTCAGGCACCTCAGCCGCTTAGGGCTTCAGGTCAACTGGGAAAAGAGCAAGCTCGCCCCGGTTCAGAGCATCTCTTTTCTCGGCATGGAGTTAGACTCAGTCTCAATGTCAGCATGCCTCACCAACGAAAACGTGCAGTCAGTGCAGGAATGCCTCGCCGCCTTCAGGCCAGGCACTGCGGTCCCTTTAAAACTTTCCGATCGCGCCGCTGGGGTTAATGCATATGAGTCCGCTTCAGCACTGGCTCCAGACTCGAGTCCCGAGATGAGCATGGCGCCGCGGCACGCACCATGTGATGGTCACCCCCGCCTGCCACCAAACATTCAAACCCTGGACAGACCTCTGCTTTCTGCGGGCAGGAGTCCCCTTGCAGCAGAAGTCCTGGTCACGACCGACGCCTCCAAATTGGGTTGGGGCGCCATGTGCAATGGGCACGAAGCCTCGGGCCGTTGGAAAGGGGCCCCGCTGAGGTAGCACATCAACTGCCTAGGTTTCTCCTGCTGGTTCAGGGCAAACATGTCTTGATCAGATCAGACAGCACCACCGTGGTAGCGTACATAAATCGACAAGGCGTGTACGCTCCCGCCACATGTCACAACTCACCCGTCGTCTCCTTCTTTGGAGGCAACTCAAGTCGCTGCACACCACTCACATACCCGGCAACCTCAATGTGGTGGCAGACGCGCTATCACGACAATGCCCTAAAGTTGCGCTTGTTCGCGAATTGGTGTTCTTCTCGGGCCGAAGACCCACTCATTTCTGCAAGAGAGGTTGGAGGGGAGGCTGTCCCCATCCACCTTGAAGGTGTATGTAGCTGCTATCGCACCCCACCACAACGCAGTAGACGGCAAGTCTTTGGGTAAGCACGACTTGATTATCAGGTTCCTAAGAGGCGCCCGGAGGTTAAATCCCTCCCGGCTAAGCCTGTTCCCCTCCTGGGATCTCTCAGTGGTCCTCTTGGGCCTCCAGAGACCCCCCTTTGAGCCGCTAGAATCAGTTGGACTATGTGCCCAAGGTTCCTACCACACCCTTCTGAGATCAGGTAGTGAGCCTGCAAGCGCTGCCCCGGGACGACGCAGACCCAGCCCCTTCGTTGCAGTGTCCATTATGTGCTTTGTGTATCTACTTGGACCGCACGCAGAGCTTTAGACGTTCTGAGCAGCTCTTTGTCTGCTTTGGTGGAGAGCGGAAAGGGAACGCTGTCTCGAAACAGAGGCTCTCCCACTGGGTGGTGGATGCCATTTCATTGGCATATCGCACCCAGACCGTGCCCCCCCCCTTGCAGGTCCGAGCACACGCAACAAGGAGTGTTGCATCCTCAGGGGCACTGGCCAGAGGCACCTCCCTGGCAGACATATGCAGAGCAGCGGGTTGGGCAACACCTAATACCTTTGCAAGATTTTACAATCTCAGGGTAGAGTCAGTTTCGTCCCGTGTTTTCTCAGGTCTGAGCCAGTAGAACTTGGTAACACCCTGACGGACTGACCGGGTGGATCGCTTGCACCTAGCGCCCTTTCCCTTGGTTGAGGTAAAACCGTGCACTTTTTCCTCTCAGGTGATCCCACTCACTCGGCTCTCTGGATGACTCCTCCCTAGCCCTCTGGGTCCGCAATTCAGCAGAGTAATTCGCCGACCCAATCCACTACGGGTATTCAAATCTACCCTGTACTGGAATAGGTGCTCCATAGGTCAGGGCTCCTATGTGGACTTCCCCCCTGTGTGTATTTTCTGCGGTACGGTCCCCTTACGAGTGGACCTGCGTCTTACTTGGGCAGATCCCCTGCCCCCCGGTTGCCATGTCAGTAGCAACTCTTTCCTCTGAAGAGGCGGGATCTACCACCGCGCCACTTCCCACATGTGACCTAAAAGCCCATGTGGTGTATGACACCATTCTTACCTCCCGCTCTCTGGGCAGGTGTGGTCTCCGCAGGGTCTTTCCCCCTGAAAGAATAGGAAACTGGGTAAGACCTCCTTCCCCAATGCGTGTAAGGGCCCCAGCCGTTGACTCTATGCGAGAAACATAGATAGAAAAGAGGCCCGACTAGGCTCGGCCCATTCCCAGGTTGGAAAGTGTTGTTTGTTCCCCTGTCTAGGGTAACTATAAGGATTCCGGCGACTTTATGGGGCATTGGGGAAGGGTACGTACAGTTTGATACAACTGATTTTGGCATGTCAAGTACCTGCCCACTCCTGTGTCAGCAGTACACATTCACGGCTCAGCGCATGGCGTGATTTAAATTGGACCCCTAGTGTCGCTTCTTCGACACAACGTCAAAGTGAGCGACAGACGGGGAACGTCTAGGTTATGGATGTAACCTCCATTCCCTGATGGAGGGAACGAGACGTTGTGTCCTCCCGGCCACGCCGCTGAGCCGAGCCACTGTTGTGGCCAGACCATTTCCGGCTCCTCAGAAAAATCCTGAATGAAACATATGTATTTCCCTGCCTTTATACCCGTATGTCCGGGGGCGTGACATGCAAATTCTGTCTGCCAACTTCTCATTGGCCTTTTTTCATAGATCAGAGGTATAGTCGGCACTCAAAAGAGACCCCTAGTGTCGCTTCTTCGACACAACGTCTCGTTCCCTCCATCAGGGAACTGAGGTTACATTCGTAACCTAGACGTTTACACTTTAAAATGAAATTTAATTGATAACAATAGTGAATTTTTTAAAAGAAATGTTTAATAATATTGCTTAAAATGTTAATGTCAAAATGTTATATTTCTTAATATTCCTTGGTTACTCCATTTGCACTACTGTTATTGTACTTCATATTGCTTATGTTTGTGCTATTTTGTATGCAGCCAAGTTGCAAATAATTTGTCAATACAAATGTACAGTTGTTTGCCAGCCACGATGAAGCAAACCAAATTGATGTACTTGAAACAATGAAACATTGATAAAATGAGAGAAAGGTAGGGAAGTCAGTGTTTGGACGTTTGTTTACTATTCATTGTGCATTCTCAGCAACCTATTACCTCAATTTTTAAACCCCCTTAGAGAAACAATGCTATCAGTTTCAATCCCAAATTCTGTCTAGTGAAAAACAACACAGAATGCCAAGGCAAGTCATTTTAATTTGTATAGCGCTTTTCACAATACACATCATTTCAAAGCAGATTTACAGAAAAACATGTTGTAATACAAGTCATGGATTAATTGAGTAAACTGAGTAGAGGGTAAGCAATGTTTAAAACTAAAGGATATTGATTGAACTTTAAAGGGTTGTTCCCTTTACAAAAAGCTTCACTTTGATGCTGCGCTGCTAAGCGCTATGGGGAAACAATCTTATTGTGAGCTGCTCTGAACATGTGTGTAACACGTCAATGAAATTGACTGGAATTTATAGCCTCGGTTGGTGAGATCATTGGACGCACCTGTGGCCAGGCTATAAATAGGAGGCGTCACCAGAGTGTCGTCAGACATTTTTCTTCAGAGCTTTCTCTCTGTGTGTTTTCACAAAACTCTTGTTTTGTGAAGTCTTTTCCTTCCTTCTCTCTTTTATATATATATATATATAAAAAAAAAAGAAAATGAAAGGGGAAAATGGCGGAAAAACAGGGCAAACAATGCGTGTTTCCTTGTCAGCGTTCTATGTCTGACAAGGACACGCATCAATTTTGCTTTGTTTGCTTGGGGGAAGAGCACGCTACTCTCGCGTTGGAACAGGGCGGGTGCGCGCATTGCGACCTACTTTCGGTATAAACTTTATACCTCGCGCGTTCACGTGCCCTCCACGTCAGTATATTCGACTATCGTGGGCGCTGAGGCGCGAGGGTATTTAAAGATGCCACCGGTCAAAGAGACACTTGCGGGTTATCTCTCGCCGGGTTCGGCATCGTCGCTTAAGAAATCTACTCTCCCCTCTAAGCCATGCAGGGTAACCTCCATGCTGGTTGGGAGAGCATATCAAGCGGCGGGTCAGGCTGGTGCTGGTACACCATGGCTGTCTTGCAGGCGTACCAGGCTGACCTACTAAAAGACTTGAGTGCTGGAAGAGACCTTGACGACGAAGCTCTTTCTGAACTTCGTCGAGCTGCGGATTTGTCTCTCCGTGCCACCAAGCAGTCAGCCCGTGCTATTGGCCGGTCTATGTCCGCTTTGGTCAGCACTGAGAGGCACTTATGGCTTAATCTATCCGGCATCAAGGATAAGGACAGAGTTTTCCTCCTTGATGCCCCAGTTTCGCCTTCTGGTCTCTTTGGAGACGCCATGAATTCGGTTATCTCCAGATTCCAGGAGGCGAAAAGCCATAAGGAAGCCTTTGGGCAATTTCTTCCTCGTCGCACTCAGAGGGCGAGGCCGTCGGTCACCCAGTCTCGCCCTGATTCTGTTAGGAGGGAGGTTCAAAAACAGAGCATGGCAAGTCGTGCTCCCCCTCGCAGAGATTGGGGACAGGCTCGTCGCCCTCAGCAACCTCCCAAACAAGACCTCAGGGCTTGTATCTCCAAGAGAAAGAAGCCCTGATGGTCCTGTATCCAACCCTGTGAGGGTAGTTCCCTTCGGGACGGGGCGCGTGTATCATTCACTTTGGCCCTCCCGATACCCTCACGAAACCTCTTCACTCCCGCCACCCTTGGTGTTTCGGGTGACAAAGGTTTCCAACAAGATGTTGAATGTACCGTTGCTCCCTGCCATAATCCAGGACACGGAACATTCGACACCCCCTCGACAGGAAGTCTTGAAATTAGTTCCCATCTCAGAGAACCTGGCAGCGTGGAAACTTCTGCCAGGTATTTCTATGTGGGTTCTAAAAACAGTAGAAAAAGGCTTGCCGCCCTCCGAGCTTCAACGGCGTGGTTTCCACTACCGTAAGCCCGGAACAGGCATGTCTACTTCAGAATCTGCAAAATCTCTTGGAAAAAGGGGCCATAGAATATGTTCCCCTTCCAGAGAAAAAGTCAGGCTATTACAGCAGATACTTCCTGGTCCCCAAGAAGGGGGGAGGGGGGGGGGGGGGGGGGGTGCGTCCGATCTTAGATCTTCGTGCCTTGAAGCGCTCGGTCAAGACGCTCAAGTTCAAGATGCTAACAGTCAAGTCCGTCGTGTCTCAGTTCCAACGTCTCGATTGGCTGGTCACGATCGACCTCATGGACGCATATTTTCATATTGGAATTCTGCCACAGCACAGGAAGTTCCTGAGGTTCGCTTTCGGGGACGAAGCCTTCCAGTATCGGGTCCTTCCATTCGGCCTAGCCCTATCACCCCGCACATTCACGAAATGCATGGATGCAGCACTGGCTCCTTTGCGACTCCAGGGCATCCGCATTCTGAATTATCTAGACGACTGGCTGATCCTAGCCCAGTCTCAGAAACTGGCAGTTCAGCACAGGGATATCGTCTTGGCTCATCTAGGTTCCCTGGGTCCGAGACTCAACGCCAAAGGAGCGTTCTTTCCCCGACCCAGAAAATTTCCTATTTAGGGGTCATATGGAATTCGATCACGATGCAGGCACAGTTGTCTCCCGCTCATGTCATCTCCATTCAGAACTCCCTGAGCAATCTCAGGCTAGGTCAAGGTTGCACTGTTCTTCAGTATCAACGAATATTAGGTCTCATGGCGTCTGCGTCCACGGTGATTCCTTTGGGCCTTCTCCATATGAGACCGTTTCAGCTGTGGCTAAAAGCCAGGGGGTTTCATCCAAGGGCCAGTCCCCTCAAGCAAATAAGGGTTACACGCCCAGTGCTTCGTTCCCTTTCTATGTGGTTCAGACCCCGGTTCTTACCTTGGGTCCCACTCTAGGTGCGTCTTGTCGTCGCAGGCTGCTAACGACAGACGCCTCCCTGACGGGCTGGGTAGCGGCCTTAAGTGGTCGTCCGGCTTAAAGGGATAGGAGGGTCGTCAGTTCGGTTGTCACAGTAACTGTCTCGAGCTGATGGCCGTATTTCTGGCCCTGAAATACTTCCTCCTGAGGCTGCTATGTCTTGGTGCGGGTGGGCAATACAGTGGTAGCCTCTTACATAAACCATCGGGGGATCCACGTTCACGTCAGCTGAATTTCTGGCACGTTCGATCCTCCTTGGGGCCCAGGGCAGCTCAGGGCAGTTTCGTCCCTGGATGCCTGTGTGTGTGTGGGAGCAGATTTACTAATCTAGGGTAGAAGAGGACCTCTTCGCCTCTATGATAGCGCAATGTCTCCTCTACTTCTCCCTAAGTCACCCAGCCCCCTTGGGTCTGGGCTCAAAGGCACTTACGTGTCCCCCGGTTCTTCTGCTCCCGGGAGTCTTGGTAAGGTTCGCCAGCAAGGGTCTTGCCTCCTTTTAATGGCGCTGCGCTGGCCGAACAGGATATGTTTCTCGAATTTCTCTCCTTGACGGCTCGCCTTGGGCGATTCCGGACAGGAAGGACCTTCTCATCACTGGTCCGAATTGTGAAAACTTTCATGCTTGGCCCCTAAGGGTACCAACTGAGGTTCACAGGGCTTTCTATTGAAGTTTCCGAGAACATTTCAAGTGCTACGGCTCCCTCCACTTGGAACTGATCTGGGTAGATTTTACAGGGCAGAAGAGGACCTCTTCGCCTCTATGATAGCGCAATGTCTCCTCTACTTCTCCCTAAGTCACCCAGCCCCCTTGGGTCTGGGCTCAAAGGCACTTACGTGTCCCCCGGTTCTTCTGCTCCCGGGAGTCTTGGTAAGGTTCGCCAGCAAGGGTCTTGCCTCCTTTTAATGGCGCTGCGCTGGCCGAACAGGATATGTTTCTCGAATTTCTCTCCTTGACGGCTCGCCTTGGGCGATTCCGGACAGGAAGGACCTTCTCATCACTGGTCCGAATTGTGAAAACTTTCATGCTTGGCCCCTAAGGGTACCAACTGAGGTTCACAGGGCTTTCTATTGAAGTTTCCGAGAACATTTCAAGTGCTACGGCTCCCTCCACTTGGAACTGATCTGGGTAGATTTTACAGGGCAGAAGAGGACCTCTTCGCCTCTTTTGATAGCGCAATGTCTCCTCTACTTCTCCCCCAGTCGCCCAGTTTCCCCCCCTAAGTTCATATTACAGAACCAGCTAACTGCCAGTTTGCTTCAGTTCTGGATTTTCTGTAGAAAGAACTGTCAGCAGGCACTTGCCTCGCCACTGCCAGGTTCTATGTGGCTTCCACTGCGGTTTGCCATGCCTTGGTGGGCGGGGTGCCCCCTAAGAGGCGTCCTTGCTAGGACCTCTTCACAGGGTAAGACCCCTTTTTAGACCTCTAGAGTCAGCGTTTGGTAGACTTCTGACTCTCAGGATGGTTTTTCTTATGGCAATTACGTCTCTAAGGAGACTTGGGTACCTACAGGCTCTGTCTCTTTTGCCGGCCTGTTTAGAGTTTGCCCCAGAATGACCAAAAGCATTCTTTGCACCCTCACCCTAACTACCTGCCCAAGGTGTCTTTAGCGTCCCTTGGCCGGTTATTTTCTAAGCCTTCTGCTCCCTGCCATTTGAAACGCCGGAGCAGCTAAGACTTCTCAGACTCTGTCCAGTCTGTACCCTTCAGACTTATGTCCACCGCTTTTGCTAGTGGCGTAAAGTCAGGGCAGCAATTCTTCACTTGGAAGCCATGACCGGGGGGCGGTCACTTCCTGGCAGACTATGTCACTTTGGGTGAGGTACATTTTTGCCCCGGCCTACGAGGCGCGCGGTCAAGCTTCGCCAGTAGGTTTTAGGGCGCACTCTACCAGAAGGCTGCCCTCCTTTAAAGCCTCGGCTAGAGGCCTCTCTCTGCAGCAAGTTTGTGATGCGGCAGGCTGGTCCTCCCCGCACACATTCATCTGGTTTCATGGTCATGTTTCTAGATGTTCATGCTACCCCGGGCTCTTATGCCCTTGGGTCGACATCTACGCTCATGTCTAAGCAAGTTTGTGATGCGGCAGGCTGGTCACCTCCGCACACATTCTTCAGGATCTATGGTTTGGCTAGATGCTCCTGCTACCCCGGTATGCCCTTGGGTCGACATCTACGCTAATGTCTAAGCAAGTTTGTGATGCGGCAGGCTGGTCCTCTCCGCACACATTCATTAGATTCTATAGTTTGGATGTCCATGCTACTCCGGGTTTTTACGCCCTCGAGTCGACATCTCAAACTCATGCAGGAACAAGTTTGTGACGTGGCAGGCTGGTCCTCTCCACGCACATTCTACAATTTTCTACATGGGCTAGGATGTTTTTGCTACCCCGGACTATGTCCTTGGGTCGACATCCCAGGCTCATGCCAAATCCAAGTTCATGGTACGAACTTTTGAGTTAGAGCCCTTGGGTCGGCTTCTCAAACTCATCTTTTTGACTTTGTGGGCTTGATGCTCCGCTACTCCGGACTTTTATGTCTTTGAGTCGACATCTCAAGCTCATGTCTAACCAGGTTTGTGATACGGCAGGCTAGTCCTTTCCGCACACACTCCTCGGATTTTATGGTGTTAGATGTTCTGCTACTCCGGGCTTATGCCCTTGAGTCGACATCTCAAACTCATGTCTGGAACCTCTCGCGTTCTGTGAAAACACTTCACAACGATCAGGGGTCCGGACAGCCCCAGTGCGGCAGCGTGGGCATTTCGTTCCCCATAGTGCTTAGCAGCGCAGCATCAAAGTGAAGCTTTTTGTAAAGGGAACGTCTCGGGTTACTTGTGTAACCCTTGTTCCCTGAAAAAAGCGGAACGAGATGCTGCGCTTCTTTTGCCACACTGGGACGTCCCAGGACCGCTCTTCAGAAAAATAATCTGACGACACTCTGGTGACGCCTCCTATTTATAGCCTGGCCACAGGTGCGTCCAATGATCTCACCAACCGAGGCTATAAATTCCAATCAATTTCATTGACGTGTTACACACATGTTCAGAGCAGCTCACAATAAGATTGTTTCCCCATAGCGCTTAGCAGCGCAGCATCTCGCTCCGCTTTTTTCAGGGAACAAGGGTTACACAAGTAACCCGAGACGTTTCACCCACAAATGAAAATTCTCTCATCATTTACTCACCCTTATGCCATCACAGATGTGTATGACTTTCTTTCTTCTGCTGAACACAAATTAAGATTTTTAGAAGAATCTCTCAGCTCTGTAGTTCCATACAATGCTGAAGTGAATGGTGGCCAAAATTTTGAAGCTCCAAAATCCATATTTGGGCAGCATAAAAGTAATCCAGACGAATCTGGTGATTAAATACATGTCTTCAGAAAGTAATATGATAGGTGTGGATGATAAACAGTCAATATTCACTTTCTCCTGTTTTTGGTGATTCACATTCTTTGTGCATATCTCCACCTACTGGGCAGTGAGGAAAATTTATGATAAATTACTTAAATATTTTTCTGTTTCTCACCCAAAACTGTCATATCACTTCTGAACACATGGATGTTTTTACCACTAGAGTCATATGGATTACTTTTAAGCTTCCTTTATCTTGATTTTGGAGCTTCAAAATTTTGGCACACATTCACTTGTATGGACCTACAGAGCTGAGATATTTTTCTAAAAATCTTAATTTGTGTTCCGCAGAAGAAAGAAAGTCATACACATCTGGGATGACAGGAGGGTGAGTAAATCACGAGACAATTTTTGTGTGAACTATCCCTTTAAGATTAAGTGTTTTTGAAGTCGTAGGTGCAACAGACACTGCGGTTAGACTGCCAAAAGACTTTAGTTGGCAGTAATTTATTGTCTATGTATTCTGTTTTAAGAATGAAGTGATGGAGGCAGTGATCTGTGAAGTGTTACTCGCTGTTCGATTGGATTGCGGCATAAAGCAGTTTATTCTCTACAGAGTCCATCCAAAGATCTAGATGATGCAGGCAGTTGTCAAAGAGTAGAGAATGTAAATCTATAAGGCCATAGACAAAGATAGTGGCTAATTGGCTGGGAAAACAGTGTGTTTGTCACGCACCTGACTCTCAGGTGAGCACTGCGAGAATCATTGCCCCCAACAGAAGTGATTTTACAGGTGTAGGTCCCGATGTCCCCCGACCAGGTCTGGGAGAAATGCAGTGTACCGTTGGAGTCTAGACGCAAACGGGGACTTGACTTCAAGTCAATAACCGATCCTCCTTTCTCCCAGATGTGCCTGCAAATAACAGAGGCCTATTTACTTATTCTTGCTCATTAAGGGTTAATAGCAACAATACATGGCAAAGCAATTTACTTAATAAATAGGCACACACACACGTATACACAATAGCAGCATACACAATAGCAATTTGCCACTACACACGTATGAACATACACACCCACATTTTTTAATTGCAACCACATCGTTTCCCTATTTAATCTCATCTGTCTTGTGTTTAATTAAAGTCTCCATCTAAGTTATTGCTCTGTTTACATATTCATCTGTTTTCCCTGATCAAATGAAAAACAGCAAAGCAGCAGGTAACAGTTAAATCAAGTCTTATGAGACTGAATGTCATAAACACAGTGGGCAGGAAGTGAAGGAGAGAGCTAGAGTTAATCAAAGAAAGAGAGTGAGACCAGGCAGGGGGTGACAGGAAGAAAGTTGGAGACATGGATGTCACTTTGTTTTAAAAGTGGTGGGGAAAGTTTTTGAAAGTTGGAGCTACAGTGTTTTCTCTCACTCCAAGAGTCCATTTAACACATCTTGTTCCCAGGCGTTCATGATAAAAAAAGGGGGGGTCTGGAAGAAACGCTGATATATAGACAGAGCTGAAATCAAAGACATGGAGATAAGGGGAAACGTCTTACCTTACGGAAACAGTAGGGTCATGGGTCACCCCACAGGTCATGGCCGCTTTGGTGCCTTTGATCACACTCTGGTCCTGAGGTGGATTAGTGATCCGCGTTCGAGCTGGACACAGTATCATAATCAATCGTCATTGATTTGCTCTTCATATAAGTTACTTGCAATTTCTGTTAGCCATGTACTTGCTTCAGACAACACGTGCACAGTGCTTCATGGTCTATCTGATGCATTTTGCAAACAAAAATGAAAGAGCTTTTCCCAAATCGCAAGCTCTTATCTGATTGGCGGGCTTTATGCATTTTCTGGCAGCCAGAGTGGTTTTTATCAGTCTAATGGGAATGATAAAGCTCCCAGAGAGGAAGCTTCTAAGAGAAGAGTACATTGAATTAGCCAAAGTTGGCAAGGTTTGTAGCATTAAACTTTCGAATGATATTTAGTTTTATTTGAGGCACTTAGTAGCAAGTGAACAGGATATCCTCAAGCACAACTGTATCTCTTGCAGTGTTTGCAGAGTTGTTTTTATTTTCAGAATTTCAGATAAAGCCACAAGTGACAAAAGCTATCTCTTCCATATAAATCGGAGTATTTGTCCAAACCAGCCGCAACCACGGTGATACAACGGGGCATTTTGTGGATTGCTTGGTTTCTATTAGAGGTCTGCTCAGGACTGTTTTTTAATCCCACTCTCGCTAGGTTCTATTCCACACCCACCCACTCCCGCCTGTCTGCCTGGAATAATTTTCTTTCTGACCCGACTGCTCCCACTAAATTTAGATCCTGTTTGTAGAATTTCACAGAGATGGGGGGAAAAAAATATACAAGTGTATACAAGATATACAGTATTATTTTTACATATTTTACTGTCAATGCAGTAGAAAAAAATGTCACAGAGAAAAACAGATCTCTTAAAATTAAATATGACTTCTGTCAGCCAAAAAATACAAACAAATGAAAATGGTTGGCTTAAAATACTGTAAAATGAAGTACAAATTTTACATACGCTATTTAAAACATCCATGCAAGAATTGGATGTTGTTGACTGACGATGGTTTCAGTACCAAATGTATCTCCTCCAAAATCCATGCAAATAACATATCTTGCCAGGTTGCCCAGGGCAGGGAATTGGGAACTGTGTGAAAGCCACCACTGCAGAACATTTGGTTCACTTGATAGTTCAAGTACTCCTGAAGCTGGATTTTCAAGGATTTAGATCCATACGCTTCTTCAATATCGTCCTCCCAATCTGCAAATTTATGGAGAAAGGCAGGCCTTTTGGCAGGTGTCGGCTGAACATCCTCACCATCTATATCATACTGTAAATCTGCGATCATCTCCTTGACTCCCTGTATAACCTCCAGTTGCCCTCTTTCATCCATCATTTTCAAACCTTGCAGATTTGGTGTCAGAAAGGTTGCTGTTCAGTAAAGCATGTGAACAGAATGTGGAGCAGTGTTGTCTGTTGACAGTAATTCCTTCAGCCATGTCACACAGACGGATGCAATACCAGAGAGCAGAGGTTCCATTGTGGCTGACGTACAGACACAATGTCTTCATGCTGTTCCGAAACAGAATTCAGCATGTCAAAATTGGAGTTCCATCATGTCTTGACAGATTGTTTCAGTGACTTTTTCAGCTTGCCCTGCTGTCCTGAATGTTTGAAATATGTGACCAACATTTTAACATCAGCGAGAAGCCCAACCACCTCTGGTGACATTTCTATCACGGCAGGAGCAAAAGTACTGGACAGTGTCATGTTTAGTAAGTGCACTGTGCAATTTAGTCTCGTGAATCATCGTGGGGCACAGACCATGTTTTCTCCATGATCTGTGACAAAAAAGTTCTGCCCATTTCTGTTCCATCAATGCAAAGTATTCTGGTGCAGGTGCATTCAAATGTTTTCACCCATCTTTGAGGTACTTGGGTTGAAAGGGGCAGCAAAAAGCACTCTTGAATGTAGCTCAGATTGGTCATTAATATAATGAATAAATGCCGACAGAAAGGACAATTTGCGATAGGTATCTGTCTGATATGTCTACAGTAATTGCACATCCAAACTTGGATATTATTGCAGTGATGTCATCAACATAATTTCTATGCAGATTTTGAGCCCTCGTTTCAAAATGTTGTGTTACTGTTGTTGGGTGTGGAAGTATCTCAGTGACATGGAATTTTTCCTATTTTCGCTGCTGTATTGACCAAATGTTGGGTATCATATGGTCGAATGTCTTGGCAAACAAATTCAACACATTTTTCTGTGTTCTCTTTTTTTAGCTGCTCTGGCACCGGCTTGAACTTTGTAAATATCAGTTTAGTTTGTCCCTTTGTGATGAGGCATGAGTGTCACCTTAAAACAGAGGTTCCAGTCTTATTGTTGGCTGCTGAATGGTACAACTTTCAGACATTTATCACATAGCGCAAAGGGTAGTATTATTGGTAATATTGGTAATATTAGGTAATATTGCCACCTGCGTCTATGACGTGTGAAAATGATTTAAAATTCAGAAAATTTATTTCAAATAAAAGGCTATTGTCAGACTGACCGCTCCCGCCCAAAGTACACCAGCGTTACTGACCACAACCATCTTTAATTTGGAAATGTATGAAATCTGATCGTGTCCCGTGGGAGAGCCACTGAAAAGCAGAGCTCTAGTTTCTATCTACAGTTTTCCGGACTAACCATTGGAAGGCACCATGATGATTCTGATTGCTGCAGGATTGCTTTCTGGTTCCAGTCTTTATAAAAAGCAATGTAAAAACTACCTAAACAAGTATTCTAGATGGAAAACACCAGCAATTTTAAGTGAAGTCGGAGTAAAAAATTAGTTCAGGCTCAACTTGCTGCAGTTGTTGGCTGTCATAACAACTTAAACTAGTTAATGATATCAATGTTACTAGCCTTGGGCCATTATTTCAAGCCATCGACCCTCTCGGGTAAGTCAACAGATGGTCATCAAGACTCTGTAATATATCGACACTATGGAGCCAAGTGTTGTTGTTTTTTTTGTTTTTTTGTTTTTTTGTTTGGCAATTTAATATGCTAAACATCACATTATCTGCTAAAAAATATAGGCATATAACTCGGAAACAGGCTTCTCTTATGAATAGTGGAACACTTCTGCGTTCAGGAAAAAGGTGGATTTGGAAGAATGGACCCAGAATGAAGTTACACTTGTTACAGTTGTATTTGACCATACCGAGCTGCGGTAAATCTCATTTGTCTACATTCCTGCTCCATACATGTGCACATTACACATCAAATATCTTCTGATCACTGTTGGGTATATTACTCAAAAATGTACTCCACTACAAATTACTAATAATTTCTATAAAATTGTAATCCAGTTACTGACTTTACTGATTACTTCATCGGAAAAGTAAGCACAATTTTACTTACTTAAAAGAGATGTACATATGAACATAATTCTTAGTTTTAAAAGAACAAAGTACCATAGAACAGTTTTAAATGTATTCTATAAAATAAATAAAAAAATAGATTTTCTGATACATCGCGATCTTCATTTGAATGATCATCTCGATATAATGCGAAGTAAAGCAATCTACAGTGGGACCAAATTTTGTGCTATGTTACACAAAATGTCAGTGATTAGCCAAATTTTCAGATTTCACTCACCAGTCAATAGGACAAGCGCTAGCCACATTTCATGATTTCCGTGATAGTCAGACAGGGGTGCGAAGTGATGATCTGACATGGAGCGCCACGACTGCTATAGGATCCTAAATTTATAACGTGCAAGGAAGGGCAGTAGGTAGAGTTTCCCTTCACAGACTGTGTAATATGTTTACAGGTAACAGCAGTACTGCCAATGATGTAGTAGTATATTTTTAAGAAAGTTCAGGACCACGTGAAATTTCACTGCATTGTTGAGAGTAAAAGTTTGGTTTGACACGTTTTGTGTGCGTACAAAGACGAGATCCTTGCAATCCATTTGTCATTGAATAACATCTCTTTTAATATTCTGTCTGTTCTCTATAGTAAGGTGTTGATCAAAAATAACAAAAATAAACATTTAATTCTGAGTGAAATTTCAGGGATCAGTGCTTGGACCCCTCCACTTCTCGATCTACACTACATCACTCAGACCTATAATTAGGGCACAAGGCTTTTCCTACCAGTGCAACACAGATGATATGTAGCCCCACTTGACGTTACAACCTGACGACCACACCATCTCAGAATGTATCTCTACCTCTCGATGATCTCATCCTGGATAAAAGAACGTCAGCTACAGTTCAACCTTGCCAAGACAGAACTTCTTGTGATCCCAGCCAGCCAGTCTGTTGACCACAACCTCTCTATTCATTTTGGTTCAACTAAGATAACACCAACAAGGACAGCCCGGTACTTGGGAGTGGTGGTGGATGACCAGCTTAACTTTACTGCCAACATCTCAACAACCACCCAATTGTGCAGGTTCGTGCTTTACAACATCAGGAAAATCAGACCTTTGCTGTCTAAACATGTCTCACAGCTCCTGATCCAAACTCTGGTCTTTTCAAGACTGGACTAATGTAATGCCCTGTTGGCCGGCCTCAAAGCTAGCACTATTAAGCCACTGCAGATGGTCCAGAATGCTGCAGCGCATCTAGTCTTCAATCAGCCAAAGAGGGCTCACGCCACCCCACTCTTCACTCCTCTGGCTTTACTCTGGCCTTCAGAACAGCCAATGGAACAACACCCCTCTTTACTTTAATTCACTCCTCCATGTCTATGTCCCAACTTGCTCTCTGCGGTCAATGAACGAGCGGCACCTGGTGGTCCCATCGCAAAGCAGCACAAAGTCCATTTCAATATCATTCACTTTCTCTGTTCTTCTGTGGTAGATATGCTGATACATCTCAGCATTCAAGAAACAATTAAAAACACATCTGTTCCATGAGCACATAACCAATCCACACTAAATTCACTTACTATTCAACAATAAAAAAATATAACAAATCCTTGTCTGTCTCTTTCTTCTGCACTAGCATCTTTACTACTCCAGCCACTGTGAGAACTTGGCAGTGCGATACGGCAAATATTGTTGACTTTTGTATGACAAATTGCTCATAATGTTCTTCATTTTTAAGTCGCTTTGGATAAAAGTGTCTGCTAAATGACTAAATGTAAAATACTTTTCACGCATAGCACGGATGCTGTCAAGAAACCATTCGACTGCTCGTTTATGTGCACTCTTACAGAGACAGTATTGCTTTTTTAGCTTGAGTTCTACAAATCATTTTAAATACTTGTAAACAGTGCAAATGTAAACAATAAACATGTGACAGTATATACAGTATATGCATTATAATATATGCAATTTCAAAACATCAAATGTATTGATGAAATACTGTATATTGTTTTATACATTTTGACCAAAATGATATGGATGATATGATATGAATTATTAAAATTAATAATTTAATGTATTTCCCTGTATAATTAACTGTATTAGCTGAGAGATAATACATTTGATATAAAAGCACAATGCACATTATAACTGAAATATACCCATACTATTTGAATCCAATGCAAACAAAATAAAAAGCTTGTTTGTAGTTTGTACCTTAAAACTTGCTGCACCTGGTTAAGCTATGGTGTAAATGTCACATAGAAAACAATCTATGGTCGGTCACTTTAAATGTCAATCAGATGGCCCCTGAATAAGCTGGTGGTTCTTGGCCAGAATGTGGACCAGAATTTATGCCAAAAGTCTAGTTACACAAGACTAGCCATGCACTCACCCCACACCACCAGATCAGCTGATGCCTCGTCGATCCCACGGGAGTTGCTGACCATGCAGGTGTATGATCCAGCATCAGACAGGTGAGAGGGGCTGATCAGAAGACTGCCCGACTCTAGCAACGTGAAACGCGGCAACTGCACAGAGCCGCTGGCCAGAACCCGCTCAGCTGGAGAAAGTTGGAGAGATGGCAAGAGCCAAAACACAAGGGAGGGAGAGAAAAATGAAAATGACGATCAACTAGACATGATGTCCCCACTACTCATCAGAAGACAGGTGATTTACCCAGCATCCCTAAGCTTCCATAGTTACATTAATGTTTGCAAGTCCATGATGAACCACTTTGATGAATATCTTTCTTTTATAAAGATGACTGATTGAAGACTGACCTTTCTGCCATGTGATTGCGGGCCGCGGGGCCCCAGAGGTCTCACAGTGTAAAATGACGGACATGCCATCAATCACAGCACTGTCAGATGGGCCGGCTGTGATGTTTGGGGCGATACCTGTGGAAGAGAGAGAGAGGTTGGTCAGACAGGCCAAAGCACAAATGGACAAATCAGAAAAAACATTTCTCCCTAGCTCAACCAAATCACCAAAGATGTCTTTTTCAAGCTGCATGTTATGGCTACTAAAACAGATGAATTGTATAAATAGTGAACAGTTACAAGACTGTCCACTGCTGAAAAAAATCTATTATTTGTTCTATCGCTCACTCTTAAACATTTTTAATAATCTCTCTTTTTAATCTCTCCCTCTGTATCTCTTCGTAAAAGCTGCTGATAAGTCACACGGTTAAAAACTGACAAATCTGACAGGAGATAAGAGGAAGATGAATGGAGGGGAGTAGTGGAATAAATGAAGTCAGAGTTATTGACAGGCCCAGATGGTGGCTTGACGTACTGGTCACAGCAAGGTAAGTGTTTGTCTGGATCTCTCCTGCTAAGTTGCGCGCGAAACACTGGAACATTCCGGTGTCGTCCGGGAGCAGTCCATTTATCTGCAGGCTGCCGCCCACCAGGACTCGGTAACGAGGTGTCTTCATGGGGCTTATGAGTACTGCATCCTTATACCAGACTATATCAGGCTGAGGAACACCTGCAGGGGGACAGGAGGAGGAGAAGTGTTATCTAACACATACACACACTCACTCACACACACACACACACACACACTCACACACTCACACTGTGTGGACGCACAAACTCACCGCGTGCTTGGCATGGTATGTCTACCACCTTCTCCATCTCAGCAGTAATGTGTCTGTCGGGCTCCTTCACGAACTGTGGATGTTCTGCACAGAGTTCAGTGGAGTCAGTCATGAAAGTACTAAACCTAGAACACTGTTGTGTGTGGAATGCCTTCAGAAAGCATTCACCTGCTCCATCAAATACTTCTAGCTGGTGCAGAGTCATAAAAGTATGTACATTTTTAAAGGCTATAGAAGCAATTCTCATTAACGCTAAAATTAAATTAAAAGTGAACAGAATATTAAAGTTGCAGTGTTTCATTTGAACGGCACTAGCAGCACCAAAGAGAATTGCTAATATGACTTGGGCAACATTCAGGCTAATCCATTTAAGTCTGAAAAATAAGTACTTTTATTAGTGTGGACGTGGCTTTGATTTTCATATTTTCAAAAGAAAATGTGAGTGGTTTTTGCTTGAGCAAAACTCCCTGCCAAGATGCTGTTGTGGGTGGTTGCCATGGTATTGCTATGCAGTTGCTAGGGTGATCTGGGTGGTTTTCAGGGCAGTGCCTAAGGTTCTCGAAATGTTATTTGCATGTTGCTATGTAATTGCTATGCTGATCTGGGAGGTTGCCAGGGCGTTTCTATGTTGTTGCTAGGGTGTTATGGGTGGTTACAAGGGCATTACTTTGTGGTGTCTAAGGTGTTCTGAGTGGTTGCCAAATTGTTGCTCTGTTGTTGCTAATGTGTTCTGGGTGGTTGCCAAAGCATTGCTTTGTGGTTTTCAAGGTATTCGGAGTGGATTCCAGGGCATTGATTTGTTATTGCTAGGGTATAATAGATGGTTGACAAAGTGTTGCTCTGCAGTTGCTAAGGTGTCATAGGTGGTTGCCAGGGTTTTGCTATGCGTTAGCTAGGGAGATCTGGGTGGTTGCTAAGGTGTTCTGAGTGGTTGCCTGGACATTGCTTTGTGGTTGCTAAGAAGTTCAAAATGGTTGCCAAGACTCTGGTTTGCAGTTACTAAGGTGTTCTGAGTGGTTGCTGAGGTAGCTAGATGCTTTCTAAGATGTTCTGGCTGGTTGCTAGGTTGTTGATTATTAGCCCAAGTCAAAACAACTCATCTTTAAGTCTCTATAATGGATTTATACTTTAAATATCATACTACAAATTATTTATATGCCTTTAGAAAATTACTTAATTAGTTGCTAATTATCAACCTTTATTTATCAGCCTAATTTGGGTGCAGTGTTTAATTATCTTCAGTGATTACACCAAATAATGTGCATTAATAAAATACACTATGAGCTACTTTTGTAATAATTTGCTTAACTGTAAAATAAATAGAACTGAGTTTCTGAAGTGTCCCATAACTAAATCAATCATACTGTCATGAAGACAAAGGAGCAATTTATTAGGTGCAAACTTCGAATTTTCCTTGGAACGATGTGCACTCCATCATAACAAAATGGAATAAACATGGCAGAGTTCAGACAGTACTGAGATCAAGCTGTCCTAACAATCGGAGAAACTGGATAGTAATCATCAGATAAGTAATTAAAAAAGACCAGCTGCATCGCTGAGCTGCAGAGCTGTCCAGATATCAACAAGATCTTCAGCATTTTACAGACACACATCTGGGGGACTGGCTAGAAGGAAACCACTTCTGAGAAAAGCCAATGTTGAGATACACCCAGAGATTGCTAAAAGCCATTTGGAGGAACATCTTGTCGCCTGATGAGTCTAAACTTGAGCTCTATGAGGTCTGAAGACAAAGCAATGAGTTTGGTGCAAACCAAATACAACCCACACCCAATACCATCCCTTCCACCACACATAATAATAATAATAATAATAACATGTTTAATTTATATAATTTATTTTCCCCATATCAAAGCGTTGTTGCATGTAAAGCCCTTTGAGATCAGGAAAATAATTTATATAAACTAAACATATTATTATTATTATTATTATTATTATGTGTGGTGGAAGGGATGGTATTGGGTGTGCGCTGCATTGATAATATAAAAACATCAATACATAAATACAATAGTCCACACAAACACAAATCGCTAAAACAATACAGTCCACAAAAGCACAACACAACAATCCAGGAGTAAAATGTATAGTCCAAAGTGAAAATGTGGATGTGTACAAGTCCGATCCAACAGTTCAAAAGAAATGAGCAGAGGGGTAAAAATGTACATAACCAGAGTTGTCCCTCATGGAGTGGATGGCACTAAGCAACCCGCACTGACCCGCATCACCCACACCACAGAGCCAAGATGAGTACAACTCCAGGACACCAAATGGCGAACAGGAACACACGATGACGACAGTCACCACACCACGAAATCCCTCTGTCACAAAGCACAGCTGCACCATCCACAAAACCGTGCTGCAAACGCCTCCAGGTAGGCATGCCGGTGGAATCAGGTAGGCCGGGTAAGACACAGTATCAGGCCGGTGAAGCAGAGTAGCCCACCCCCAGACACCAGCGGAAACCACGGAAACTGGCAAAAGTCCATTGGAATTAAATCCAACAATGTCAATTTTATGGATGTGCGTACGAAAGGGAAAAATTTACATTTAGGCAAATGCAACAATGAGACGGAACAATAATAAAGAAAAACCGCTCCGGAGTGAAGCGGCAGTCAAAACGTGCACAGAGTACTCACACCAGAAACAGATTTGTGTTACAGCCTAACACTCTCTTCAATGATAATGATCATTACTGTATATTCTTGAGTTTCTTTTCATTAGGAGAATCTGGACAGACTGTTGGCATCATGGGCAGCCTTTACAGCCAGCCAGATGTCTCGGTTTAGTTCAAAGACTAGCAGGACAATGATGACCCTGTGTACATAGCAATGAAGGGCTATCTTTTAGAAAGAAGGTTAATATTCTGGAGTCAATATCCCAGTCAGAGCCCAGGCTTGAATCCAATTGAAAATCTGGTGTTTGACCTGAAAATTGCATTCTAATTTGTTAGAGTTGGAGCATATTTGCATGGAAAAGGGCAAAAAAATGACAATGACAATCTCAATGTGCAAAGCTTGCTCTGATTGGTCAGATGTCCCAGTCTGTTGTGATTGGTCTACCGCTTAGTATAGTGTTTGAGGGCACCTCAAAGCTGTTCGCGAACAGCCAATGAAGACTAGAGGAGGGTTTTTTGTTACCAAATAATGTAGGTTAATACAGGAAGTAAGTCTGGAGTTTCTAACGACTTGTTTCAGTTGTTCAGAATTGGTTCTTTCTTTTGGGAGTCAATAACTCCATTTGTCGTGTACTTTGATTTTTGAAACTTTGCAGAATGTTTTACATTCACAAACAGCTATATAACACACTACATGAAAGGTAATATTTGAGAAAAACATAATTGGTGCTCTTTAAGTCAAAGGCATATTTACAGTAAGTCTGTAATTGCTGCAAAAGAATGATGAACCAAGTAACCATGTATTCACTATGTGAGGTTAATACCTTAAAGGCTCTTTCGTTCTGAGAAATGAAGGTTCATGAATGAAAAAAAAAAATAATCATAAATGTGTTGATTATTTTGTGTGTGCGTGCGTGTGTATGTGTGTGTGTGTCAGTGAATAATTTGTGTAGGCATGTAAAGGTGCTATCGGTAGGCCTATTTTTCTTCATTAAAACATTTACCTCTAAAGACAATTTGTACTTTTGTAAATTTATGTAAAAATGAATAAATTCATTTAAAAATCACTCATCAGTAGCCTAATGCGGCTGTATTTTACATGAAGCTCGGCTGTCTCATGGGGGAAGCTATGCTGAAATCACATGACCATCCAAATTACTATAGGTTGATAACACTTGGTAAACTTGGTAACACCCCTATTATCAGACAATTTTACTAACAGAATAAATACATCATTGTTGGCTGAGAATAGCAACATAGAGAATAGAACGTTTGCACTTGATGATCATGCACTACACGGACGGGTTTAGCCGTCTCTATGTTTACATCAGCGTCTGTTTTCCCCCCACTTTGAGCTTCCCTTCACTTTGAAGCTTATAATAAGTATCATAAACATAGTCTATGCAGCTTATGCATCAAGTCTTCTGAGGCATGCACTAAGTTTTGGTGAGAAATGACACAAAATGTAAGGATTTGAAAAGAGACTGCTTTCCACAATAGAGCATGTTAATGTGTTGTTCATTTTACAGGAATGTAAGATTACCCAGCACGTGTAGATATGCTCCAGCTCTGACGGAGGGGGCGCTGCTGCTCCGGAGGGAGGCTTCACATTCATAGTAGCCACTGTCACTGACCAATGGACCACTGATAGTCAGACGGCGGCCAAAGTCCCTGAGGCCTCGGTTTACGGGCACTCCATTTTTCCACCATGTAATGCTGAGTTTAATGAGAGGCCTGGAGGAAGAAAAATACGGATAAACACAGGTGGGGAATGAGAGATAGCAGTTAAACAAATAAAGCAAATAAACAAAATTCAGTTTTAATAGTTTGATAAAGGTCATTGTGAGTGCTCAGATACACACAGACATGCACACACCTTGCATTGGCCACACACTCCAGTGTGACCTCAAACGTGCCCACCAATACACTGGTGTTCCTCGGCGGTATAATAATAGAGGGAGCAATGGGGTCTGCTGGACCGCCAACATCTAAAGAGACAAAAGTCCATAGGAAATACAAATCACAAATTTGATGTGCAGTATTTAATACCAATAGTTGTCCTAGACAGCAATCTAGGAAAGATAAAAGATCTAGATAAATCTAGATAAAAGTAAAAATATTGAAATAACCTCAAAACAAAAGTCTTAATATATTATCCAATTTTCCGTCTTGAGTTTATCTAGAAAAAAAGCTGATATTTCTCATAGAAGTTCAAGACCAAATGAAGCAGGTTATCCAGGTTAGCCCAAAAACCCAGAAGAGACTTAGCATTTTCGAGACCTTCAGATTTTCCTGTGGGTTTATAAAGTAGTTTTGGTCTTACGAGTACAATAAGGTCTAAATTAAGCATTACTAGAAGAAACTTGGATGTTTTGTTCTACAACATATACTACACACACATTATATCCCAATTTGTTTTAAAAGTTTGTTGCAAACAAGTTGCTAAATAAGGACCCCAGTGGTTTTATGTTTTGTCAGGCATGTACACTCATATGCTTGTGGTAGTTCTAGTCTTGATTACCAACTTGTTAATAACATACATTTTTCAAAAAACACAGTGTCTTAATTCATGTTTGAGGTATGACTGCGCGCAATTTAAACGTAATTATTTTCAAGTTTTGTTTATAAAAATGTTTGAACAGCTCTATTATGTGAGCTCTGATATCCGCATTAATTTTATAGCCCTACATTCTTACTGTATATCAACAATTGTCTCATTTGTGTCTACTGGAAAACATCTGAGACAAAACTGATACTCCAATGAAACATAAAATAACAAGTTAGAAAGAAAGAAAGATGTGTGATGATGACTAAATGCAGCCGGTGCCAGCCAAACATCACTTCAGTCTATTACGATGGACTTCAGAGGATGAACTGATGCCAACTCCAACCATAAGACATGGGATACTTCATATGCCACTGCCTGAACCTTGGATTTAGGATTGACAACAACGATATTACCGGCCGGTTGAACTGCGATGCACCTCATTGATCTCTGCCTGCATCACCTCAGTCTAATAATGGATTACACTCTTGAAATGGAACACATAGACTAACAATTAATTACCAACAAAACCCTCCATCAGACAACTAACAAATGACAATTGTATATATATATATATAAACTTCTGTAATTAATCCAGGATGAACTTCAAAGGCATTAGTCATTAATCTTACAGTGCATACAAAATCTTTGCTCAAACACTGGCCCTTAACTTAGTTTATTCATTTTAAACCATGACTTGCACTGACATAAATAATAATATTGGCATTATATTCATGTTGTATATATTCATGCCAGAGGGGAACTGGCTCCCACAGTGAGTCTGTTTTCTCTCAAGGTCATTTTTCTCCAGTTTTGTGTTCCTTGCCACAGTCGCCTTCAGCTTGCTCACGGGGTTATAAATACAATTATTATTTAATTATTTGATTATTTATTTCTATACACAATTTACAATCATATTTAATTAAACTACACAATGATGGCTTTAAGACTTTATAGATATTACAGTTTCCTTTTCTGTTCAAGCATGATTTTCTGTAAAGCTGCTTTGAAACAATGTTTCTTGTGAAAAGTGCTATACAAATAAAAATGTCTTGACTTGAAGGAAGGAATAAAGGGAAGGAAGAAACGACGAAAGGAAGGAAAGAAGGAAGACAGGAAGGAAGAAAGACAGAAGGAAAAAGGAAAGAAAAGAAAGGAACGCAGAAAGGAAGCAGACAGAAATACTCTTATCGCCTAGAGCACATGTATGCATCCCAGCCCTCACCATTATGTGCTTATTATTATATACATAATTGTCTGCAACCTATCCTTCTGTAAGTGCACTGTAATACCTCCACTAATGTGCTGCAGTTTAGAATGAAGCCTGATTGACATTGTAATTTTCCTTTTGGACAGTGCAGCTAAAAAGTAGCGGTCAACCAATTTGGGTTTTTCAATGTCTGATATCCAGAAAGCAAGGTGACCGATGGCCAATATAATGCCGATATATACATAATAAAATTATATGATAGCAAATGAGATGCAAAACAAAATACTGAAATCAAATGAACACTTATTTCACATAATATTCTGTTATAATATTTACTCATAATTCAATAAAATAAATAAATAAATTCTATAATCAATCAATAATTTATTTTAATCAAATTAATTACATGGTGTCCTGAATAATTAATCGCATTTAATTGCATATACAAATATTTTCTGAGAAAGCCCCTCATATAAATATAATTTAATATATAATGATGAAATAATGATACATAGTTATCTTTAAATATATATATATATATATATATATATATATATATATATATATATATATATATATATATATATATATATAAAGAAATATTCAGATAATTAAAAAGCATTACATTCTTGTGGCAGAAGAGTTCATCATTAATAAGACAATACAAAAAGCGGCTTTAGAATACAATGTATTGTTTACTACCATATTATTGATCATAAGTCAATCATTGGCACACAGTTCACAGCAATCCATTTCACAAGTGAATTTGTGGATATTTATTATGAGGGCTTGTTTAAGGCCCCGTCAATTTACACCTGCGTCAGACATGCTTGTGTAGCGTCTCGTGTGCGTTGCGTCATAAACATAAAATTTTTAGGACACTAGGTCAAGTTAAATATAGTTTAATACTTAGAACACATCTTGAGATCTCTTAGTTCGGATTTGCGCTCCATCAAGTGTTTTGAACACAAGAACGTAAAGCATATCTGTGGTGTTCTGCTGCTCAATGGTGGTTTTTCTTCACTGTTTAAACTGCGCATTGCCACGCAGCTGAAGTTTCACTTTCTGCCCTCTGGAGTAAACAGATGGTACTACAAGCTTGCATTTCTCAGGAATCTTCCACATTACGGTCCGGGGGCAATTTTTAGTCAAATTAATCGCACTGAATTAACGCGTTAAATCGACAGCCCTAATATATTTATATTATCCATTGGACCTGAAGTCTGGTTCAGAAGCAAAAATCTCCAAAATATTTTTCCATAGGGGAATTGACATTTATTGATGAATTATAACCCTTTAAAAACAGATGGTATATGCTTCTGTTGAAGCTATCAGTCCGCATTATTTCAATCTCATAAAAAAAAAATAATCATGTTAAATACTGCAATTTCTGGTCAAAAACTACACTACAAAAGATACAGAAGGGAAATTATCCACCAATCAGAAAATTGCAGCAAACAAAGCATGTCAAAAGAGCCTAATAGCGAACGCCCAATTCCATGACGCAGTTGGAACGATGTAATCGAGTCGATTTCCCAACACTCTCAAACTACTTAAATATTTGCATATATCTGAATATTTTGTAAAAAATTTTTTAATTATATTCACACACACACACACACACACACACACACACACACACACACACACACACACACACACATATATATATATCTATATATATACAATATATAGATAATACATAGTTTCTATACTTACAATCAACAACTTTAAATGAATAGTTATATATTTTTTCATCATTTTTAATTCAATAATGTAAATCACGATGCTTTGCAAAGGGATTGTAGTTCATTTCCTCATAAAAGATTGCAAGTACAAGGATGTGTAACTGTCTTTTTGTCAGATTTTACATAATTTTTTTTTTGCCTCTAATCAAATTTTGTAATGTTGTTTTTTACATCGTATCTGGTTGGTTTTGTTTATTCCTTAAAACTCTTTTATGAAAGATTTTCTGAAATCCCAATGGAAGGAATTAATGGAAAAAACATTTCTGGAACCAAGACTAGGCCTGAAAAGTGATTAGGCACTCTCCGTCCAATAATAAAAGTCCAATAATTTCTAGAGAGTACAGCACATGGTACAGTAAATATTTTCTATTCAGAACTCACTTTCTACATGGAGGATGACAGGCTGGCTGGTCTTGTTCTCTCCATTCTTGTCATTTACGGCCTGGGCGTAGTAACGACCCGCATCGGGGGCCACGGTGGAGAGAATAACCAGGGTGTTGTCCAGAGTGATGGCTCTGAGATGTTAGAGAGAGAACACACTTAAAACAACTAGAAAAAAACAACGGTGACTGGTAAACATGTCAGCAAAGAACAAAAACACACCAAAGCAAAGAGGTAACTGTGCATGTCTGATAGTCTGGTATACTAATGTTATTTGCATTGAGGGCTCGAGAGGATAAGTGTTTTAGGATTGCTGGAGCTGGAATGCAGTCCATGTGTGAGTGTGTGGATAAATGAAAGTCGACACTTGGAGTGCACTGAGATTACAGCCTGTGTATCTGTCAGCATAGGCCTGATCAGCAAAGATTAAACCGACTCCAGCAAAATTAGAGGGATGTCTCTAACTGAGTCCAAACCAAACACGTCGGGAATATCAATGCAGTGAAGGAGCAGCAAAGAAGCGGCAAACAAATCGTATGCTGTCAGGCCCCTTCACCATCATACACAACCATTACTGCAGTCTGAGAGACAGTGAATAAGAGAAAGAGAGAGCGAATTGAGGACTGAGTAGCACCACTGGAACCTCAGATGTTTATATAACCCCTGCCTCAACGCCCAGGGTCTCATTTGGGATTTTCTGCATACACTCCAGCTGAAAAACAATGTCTGAATGTTCTTCAGTCAGCTGCAGAGATTTGAGTGGAGTGGAGCAACAGCAATTTCCCCTCCTAGCTCAAAGCATTCTGTAAGCACTCCACTCCTACTCCATTCCAGGTTACTTTCACATTACTTTCTGCTCACAGGTGTGAAAACCCCTTTATGATGTTGATAAAACATCAATTACACATCTAAATCGTGGCTCTACTTTTCATTTTGTTGCATTGGCATGAAAAGAGGTTGAAGAAATAAGAAATGGCAAAATGGGTCTTTACTCTCAACTAAAATCACTGAACGCATATCATTATTTTTTACTTCCGACCTTGTAAGTACAAACTTGCCAGGATAACTTAAATGTAGCGTAACACGTTGTGAACTGTGAACAGATGCTCCAGGAAAACATCATGCAACTCCACTCAATCCGCACCATTCGCATACTACCCTAAGCAGCGTAGGGGAACACAATCCACTCCGTAAGTGTCTAAAGCCTTCACATCAGAAGTCACATGCTGGACGAGCAGCATGATTTATAGATCATCAAACACGCCGGCTGTTTTTGTGAACCCTCCTGCTGGTGGAAGAGGCAAATTGATCTCAGGTGATTACCAAGACCTTTCGAACACGGACGTTGTGCGATCATACATGCAGGGCAGTGTGCATACACACACCAACACAGTGTGCACTCAGGCGTTAAGTCTGCCAATCATCCAAGGTCATCAATACAGGGCTATTTGTCCACTTTGTCTAATTGGCTCCCGTGTTGCTGGCTTCCTCTCTGGCTTTCAATCACATTTAGTCTAAAGTCAACAGCGGTTCTTATTATAACTGACTTCATCAATGAGCATTGTTGTTATCCATTATTCTGGAGTGCTTCCGAGAGCCCACATTCAGTCAAGTCTGGCAGGGAGCTCTAGAGTAATTATACAACATCACTGTAGACTCATTCTGTAAGGTATACTGGCCCTTCTGTGAGAAGAAGAGTCATTAAAGGAATAGTTCACATAAAAATATGAACACAAAAGGAGCTTCTGGCAGCCATTTTCCA
This sequence comes from Moxostoma hubbsi, assembly GCA_032164185.1. Lineage (NCBI taxonomy): Eukaryota > Metazoa > Chordata > Actinopteri > Cypriniformes > Catostomidae > Moxostoma > Moxostoma hubbsi. Next base: position 6,976,059 of record JAVLUX010000024.1, read on the forward strand.
TATAATGACAGTTCATACTGACCGAAAAAGAAAAAAAAGTATTTTGAAGGCAATTTAGATTTCTGAAGGCATGCCATAGCTTTGTGTGACTAACAGGCCAAAATTTAGGTTGTTATTCACTTCTATACAGTCTTAACTTCTACTTTAGCAATTTCCCAACTTTGTCAGAGGGTTATCAGTGAATAATGACTTAAATTTCAATCTATTCCTCACCCAAATCTATCGCATGGCTTTGGAGGCTTGGAATGTAACGCATGTTTAATATAGGCTACTTTTTGGGGGCACACTGTAAACCCTAATGCTGTCATTACTGGAAAAATCAAGTTTTCTTAATTATACTTTACTCGAAATGTCACGTTTGGGGTTCATAACTCAAATATCTAAATTCCTTGAACTGATGTTTCTAAAAAATCCATAGATTTAAGATTTTAATTGTTAATAACTCAAACTATTGAGTATAATATTGAGGCTATGGGAAATACCAACAATACCTTGTACTTGAATGATTTAATCGTGTTTCCATGGTCAAAGTGAGCATATGGGGCATTTAAATAGTTATATTGAGAATTCATAGATGTTTAAGCTCTTTTGTAGTATTATTTATGTTGTTTTGTTGCAAATAGTTGTTTTGCGTGATGTCATTATTAGGGTGATCTGTGTCCCCTATGGTGAAGTTGGACCCTGTTAACACTATCTCAGTTCTCCTTGTGCATGTGCAGCTGAAGTACAGGCATACATGCATTTCTGAGGAGATATAAGCTTATTTAATTATTGAACTGGAATCAGTAATAATTTTCATGACTTAAGCTGTGTTATTGTATTGTACCTAAATTTGAGTCCATTGAATTTAAATGATTAAGTTGAAACAACAACATTTAAATAGCAAATCTGAGTGCATCTTATTGCATCTAGTTATCTTAACTTAAATAGTTAATTCTATATGAACATATCAACTTAATTACACAAGACTTGTAGATGCCATTACTCAATTCAATTGAAGGAATGAGTTTACTCAATAAATTGAGTAGAGTCAACTTATAAGGTTGACTCTGTTATTGTATGTAAAAAAAAGCTGTATAACGATTCTTCAAAAATGTTCAGAAAAATAACATCATACAGATTTTAAATGACACGAGGTTGCATAAATAATACATAATTTTAATTTTTTGAGTGAACTATTCTTCTAAGCTCACTCTGATCCACACATGAAGGAAATATTACATGCGGCTGCTGGGGGGAATCTTGCGTCCGTCTCTGAACCATGTGATCCCAGGCCGGGGGAAGCTGTGGATTTGTGGGGGGGGGATCAATGCTGCCTCCCCCTGAGACACCACCTGAGACCGTTCTCCCTCCACAAAGCCTTCCATGTCTGAAAATGAGAGCGGGGGACCAATACAGAAGAGAAAGACTGTGAGAAGACAAAACAAGAGCAAGGACAGAAGGCACAATGCTCGACACTCATTACTTTCTTGATTGTTTTATCAAGAAAGTAATGAGTGCAAAGCTATGCTACGTTCCCAGAATACATTTTTCTGTATGTTAATTTTTCTGTACTCACAAACCAAAAATCCTGTGCGACCAAAGAAATCATCCAATCAGGACAAATTTATTGAGCTATGAATGATACATCAAATCATGTGGTTTGTTGAAGAGAGATGTGCTATAGCTTTCAAACTGATCTGGTGGTTGATAAAACTTTAATTGAAGGAGGGATGTAAGCCTTATCTAGAAACCAGAATATCATAGAGACTATTGATCAATTGATTTGGGCCAGTAAACAACCAGAGCACCCTAGCAACTGCACTGCAATGCTCTGATATCATGATTTTTATTTTATTTTTTTAGAATTTTTTTTAGAATTTTTTTTTTTTATATAAAATGTAAAATTCTAATGGCCCCAATTTAAATGTGGTTACATTTAAATACATACAGTACAAAACAATGTATTTATTGTGCAACTGCATGTTGTATAGAAAAATTCTCACAAGATTTACATTTGTTGCTACTGAGGTTGAGGGACCAGTGGATTTAAGATCAGGGTTAGGGTTTAGGGTTGGGATAAGTTTATTTAAACTGTGTAACTACAGATGTAACTACAGATGTAATTAAATGCATGTACTTCAAATGTAAGTACAATGCAACAACATGTACTCCATATACAGTACATAATAACTGCACAAGTACATAGTAGTTAAAGACACCTAATATAAAGTGGGTCCAATCTACTTGAAGTTTAATATATAGCTTTAGGGTGCTGGACCTTGGACATTTCACTGTTATCAGACCTACTCTACAGCAAGAGTGACAACTATTATAGAACCAAAGTGACTGAAAAAAGGTATTTAGGGGTGTTGCTTATCATTTCAGCTGGTTAGGACATTCAAGATTTTTCGCTTGTACAGTTATGACCATGCACCTCGTCAGAAGTGTGACACTTACAGGCGACCTGGACTTGTGAACTCCTCTGCATAAGAGCTCCGACCCTGTTCCTCACAATACATCTGTAGAAGCCTGTGTGGGAACGGTCCAGCGATGGAATTACATACCTGGTGAAAGAAAATTGTAACCCATGAAACATTCTCTGTTTTTTCCTACTATTCATTTGCACAGTGCAAGAGCTTGCAGCTAGCTCGAAGAACAGATTAAAACCAATTGCTTTTGATTAAAAGAGTTAATTATCACTATAATAAATCATACAGTGCTAGCTTCTGCTTGAGTGCTGATCGGCATTAACACTAATCCGGCCCTTAGCTCACAAGAGTCATTCGTTCTGGAATCGGTCTACACTGGTGACACTGTATGTTTTTCTCTGTAGATTCAGAGGAACCAACTAATAAGAGTCATTTGTTCAAGAATTGGGCTAGAGGTCTGCATTCCCGTGGAACTCCCACAGAACCCGCGGGGCCTGATTAGATGTCTTGCGGTGCAGGATTAAATGTCCGAGTTGAAGGCGGGAGTGGAGCGGGTGGTCAAACAATAGCCTGAAAAATCCGATGTGGATCTCTTTTTTAATTTGATTATTTAATGAATTCCCCACGAAAATTCTAATTGTTATTTTTTTTATAACGTAAAATAAATGTGCACACAGCTTGTGCATTAAACTATCCAATATTTAGAGCTGGCAGGTGGTCAAAGTGACTTTATAAGAATTGCAGAGCAGAGTGCAAAATGTGTTATCAAAGGATGCGAAATGTGGATTAGAAAATGGTTAATTTAGAAACCAACCTCAGGCTAGTCAAATTGGCGTTGTTTTTACACTTCATCTGATAATAAAAAAAAACAATCTTTGTGTACAGTTGTTGCCTATTTGTATAGCTTTTGCGCTATGTGGAAAACAATGCGGGGTTGTGGGAACAGGAGCGGTCAGGAAGAAAATCACTGTAAAATTCAACGGGAGCATTGGGTGTGGGATAGAATCTTGTGGGTGTGGGCGGGAGCGGTATGGAAAAAACAGCCCTGCGCAGACATCTAAACTGGGCTACACTGGTCTCGCTGTATGTTTTGCTCTGTGGATTCAAAAGAACTAACTCATATGAATCATTCGTTCGGGAATCGGGCAGCACTGGTCTCACTGTAAGTTTCGCGTTATCCACTTTTCCCATAAGTCCTGAGATAATTAGCACAAAATGTGGGTGTTGTTTGCATTATCAAGCAAACACAGTTTTGTTGCAGCATACATCCATTCATTCTTTTATTGCAGTGTTGGGATTTTGAGGAGGTGTCTGATTTCATGATGACATCCATCAATCACTATGTCAGTGAGTTACTGAACGATAATAAACTGCAAAAAAGTCAGAAAGACAAAGAAAGCGTGAACAAAACCGGCACACTGTTTTTCCCAGATGTAGTTGAAATTTAATCTAAGCACAAATGCAAAATTTCTAGCAAAATATCCACAGAGTACCTCTGTTAGTTCAGCTTCAGATGTGTGTGCTTGTCATCTTCTCACCCTCCATATTGATATAGAAACACTGAGGAAGAGCTGTGATGTTCTCATGCTGGGCTATGTGGACAGTTATTTCTTTTTGTAATCCACACGTTAGTTGAAACTTTTGTTCGGCACAATGGTTGATTGACATGTGAGAGGGGGTGCTTAGCTGCAGTCCGGGACACATAAGGACGGTGTTTACACCTTAATTGCGATCTAGTCACATGGTTTTTTGACTGTGTCTGTGTTTTTTTGTGATCCAATCATAAAAAGGTTTTGAACCCCGTTTACAACTATATTAAGCGCTCATCATTTGCAATTCGATCGTCTGAAATGTGTCTTAATACCAGCTCTGTAAACAGGGTCTAAAATGACTGCAGCCAGAGATAGAAAATGCTATAGAACGACTTCCGTTGGAGATCACACTCACATTCATTTCCTCAGTAAGACCCCCAAAAATGGTGTATATTCAAAAGACCTAACTCATAAGAGTTACTTGTTTAGGAATCGTTCTACACTGGTCTTGCTGTATGTTTTGCGCTGAGGATTCAACCATTGAGAACCAACTCATTATTCATTTGCTTGGGAATTGGACAAAACTGGTCACGCCAAGTTTACACAGGTCAGACTTTAAAGAACAAATAACAGTAATTTGTTTCGGAATCTGACTATACTGGTCGTGTTGTATGTTGTGCATGTATAACACAGACTCATTAGTCATTTGTTTGGGAATTGGACTACAATGGACATGCTGTATATTTTGCACTGTAGATTCAAAAGAATTGGCTCACATGAGTCATTTGTTTAGGAATCAGACTACACCGATCGCACTGCATATTTCATGCTGCTAATTTAGTAAAGGTGTTGCTGTGCCACTAAATGGTAGTGCAGGAAACACTGTCAGAGTGTTTTAGCACAGTGTCCTATCTGCATTGGTGGAAGAATGCATGCTCGAGGGGCATTAACAGAACTGATAGTCACGAACATGTTATTGCAGTATTTAAAAAAAAATGGAAATGGAAAAATGGTTCTAAATTAGAACCAATTCTTGGATCATCAGCCCAAGTAAGGCTGAGAGTTCAAACTGTCATTATTTGAATATTACTCAAATTTTCCAAATGTTACTGATTTTAGGCGTTTTTGCCAAATCACCCTTGTCAGTGAAAGTAGAATAAGGGGTCTGCCAGTTGGAGGGAGATCCAAATACATTTGCCCATGGGTAGGGTATTCACTAAAATTCAACTGGCCCCCTAAACGCCCCACCCAATGAGTAGGCTAAACACAGAGGTCCTTAGGGGGCTGTGACAATATTCCTGTTTATACCCCACTGACAATGACCCTGCCCTGCAGACTCACAGGGGCATGATCCGGCCCTAGGATATGGGTTGTGTATGTACGTCTGAAGGTCTCTTTGAAATCCTGTGAAGGTGGCCACGAATTCAATTGAAATAAAAAATAACACCAAAGTAACAGGCACTGGCCATCATAAAATGTGAAGTATGCAAGGGTGTTTTCATACACCTACGCACACTGCTTCAGTCATGATCCCCATGGCGAGACCTATAAGTTAAATAAAGTGATAAAGTGATAAAGAGAAAGTAGAGCATGTGGACAGTGGGCAGTGGTGCTTTTAACACAGCAAGTCACAAATGGCACATTTTTACAGACCATCTCCTTAGTTTCATGCATTACCGTTTGTGAGTTTTTACTGTAAGAAGTGGATTCAAGTTTTTTCTTTGATCAGAGGACATAAGGAATAAAAAGAATAGTGCTGGTCCACACACACAAGCAAAATCAAACATAAACACACACACACAGCTATACATTTCAGTGTCAGAGAGGCAGGAGACTGTTGGGAAGATTCTGTCACTAGTGATCTTTTCGAGATACTCTGTGGACTGTTGTTGTTGTCTTGAGCGTGCAAGAGACTAGAAAATGTCTAACCTTACATAGAGTGAGCACCAAGGCCCAGTTGTAAGAAACACTTTAAGTCAAATAAAAAAATAACTTTGTTATAATTGTAAGAATTGTATGAAAACCCTATGTAAGAAATGAATGAGAAAGACACTACCAGAACCAAAGCAGCTGAGAATGTGGGTATGGCACTGTTGCACTCTATTGGAATTACAGGAGTTAACAAATCTGAAAGAATTTAACACAAAAGATATGTAGAATGCATTTATTTTTATTTATTTTGGATTTTCTCCCCTTTTTCTCCCAATTTGGAATGCCGAATTCCCAATGTGCTTTTTAAGTCCTCGTGGTCACGTAGTGATTCACCTCAATCCAGGTGGGGGAGGACAAATCACAGTTGCCTCCGTGTCTGAGACCATCAACCGGCAGATCTTATCATGCGGCTTGTTAAGCGCGTTGCTACATAGACATAACGCGTGTGGAGGCTTCACACCATCTACCGCAGCATCCATGCTCCAACTCATGACGTGCCCCACCGAGAACGAACCACATTATAGCAACCATGAGGAGGTTAACCCATGTGACTCTACCCTCCTTAGCAACCGGGCCAATTTGGTTGCATAGTAGACCTACTCAGCATGCCCTGGGATTCGAACTAGGTGTGGTAGCCAACATCTTTACCACTGAGCTACCCCTAGGCCCCACATTTTATTTTTTTACTACAGTAAATACTGTCAAAACTATTTACATGCCATCAAACCATGAAATCACAATGTTTTCTGATAACTAAAAAATACCTATTGACATAAAAATGCTATGTTCTTCCATGATGATCCATAAAATAAAAGTAATCTTTTTAAATATAATGAAAAGCACTAAATATATAGTTTTATACGTGGCTTTTCAAACTATATTAATTTAATCTAATGTTTCTGGATATACCTGTCAGGACTCTGGGCCGATCGGTCATTGCTGTATGATCCGCTGTGTTTGCATGTGGTTGTGTTCTTGTCTATTCAGGTACACATGGGGCAGTTTATTCCGTTTCTTGGACTCCCCCTCCGCTCGCGTGACAGCGACCAATGTCATGGATCGTGTCTTTCAGATTCATGGCATTCCGACGGATGTGGTTTCTGACAGGGGTCCACAGTTTGTGTCCAGGTTCTGGGAATTTTGTCACCAGCTTTGGTTAGTTTGTCATCTGGGTTTCACCCCCAGTCCAACGGCCAGTCTGAGCAGGCTAACAAGAGTTTAGAGGGGATGCTTCTTTGTGTGGCTGCTAGGAACTCCTCAACCTATAGCGAATGGCTTACATTAGACGAGTATGCTTACAACTCACAGCCAGTGTAATCTACAGGTCTCTCCTCATTTCAGTGCTGTGTCTTGTACCAACCACCACTATTCCCCAAGCTCGAACCCCAGGTATACGGTCGGCAAGAAGGTCTGGCTGTCCACCAAAGATATACCACTCAAAGTGTCCTTTCGTAAACTCTCTCCCAGATTTATTGGCCCTTTTGTTGTTGCCAAGGTGCTCAGCCTGGTGTCTGTCTGCCTGAAGCTGCCACATGCCTTGCGACACATACACCCAGCCTTCCATGTCTCCAAAGTCAAACCTATCTTGCGGTACCCATTTCAGACCACCGTCTCTCCTGGACTCCCTCCTTCTAGACTTATAGATGGGGGCCCGGCTTATACAGTCAGTCGATTACTGGATGTTGGGGTCGGGGAATCAGTATTTGTTTGATCAGGAGGGGTATGGTCCAAAGGAGAGAAGTTGGGTTCCAGCTGGGACACCTTGGACTGCTCTCTCATCCATGACTTCCACCGACATCACAGGGTCGAGTCCATTGAAGTGCCAGTTGACACTTCCTTGGTGAGCGGTACTGTTGGGACTCTGGGCCGATCAGCCATTGCGGTGTGATCCACTGTGTGTGAGTGTGCATGCAGGTGGCGTGTTGCCTCGTGTTCTTTGTTGTGTTTGGTGTTTTTGACAGTTGTCATGTGCCGGCACAAATGTGTTACCCATCGGGGTAATCAGCATGCTGATTGGAGGTGTAATTGTCGGAACCTGTGTCTCATTTGTCTGCGTGTATTTATTTCTTGCCATTCTTGCCATTTCCTACTATACTGCTTACTCTGAGTTTCATTCCCTGACAATACCTCCTTTTGTGAGTATGATAACATGTTAATAGGTAATATTGTGAAAAACAGTGGAATTTTAAAAGCAATTTCAATCCAATTTTGAATGGTGCAAAACTGTGGTAAGTACTGCTGGTAGGTTTGTCTTTTGCAGGCATTTGAAGCCTTTAGAATTCCTTTAAATGCAAATCCAGATACATTATAAAGGCTCCATCTGCAGTCCTCTGGTCAGCAGCGACACAGAGTGAGGGCAAAAAGTACAGCCCACCCACCTCACCATGAGCTAAGAGAAAAAAAAATGACTTTGCCTTTTCAAATATAAATATTGCATAGCTCTTGCAGCTATTGAATATAATTCACAAGGTACTTGGCTACCTGCTCTTTCTTGATGGATAATTCTGTACTCGGCTCACCAGGGATACAACATTTATGTAGAATACATAAAACAAGACACGGACAACAGCGAGCATTCAGAAAATACATCTCTTGCTCATAAAATATGAGCTGAGAGGCAATGAGTGTGATTTCATGCCTGCTCAGGGAATGAGGCGCCACATCTCAAGAGGAAAACAGTTCTCTAATGCCCCTGACTCACCAAAATGAAATCAAAGATTACTTAAATTGTTCTGAAGTACTAAAAGTAAAATACACACTAAATCTATTGAAAACTGGTTACATTTTACAAAAAGGCTGTATTTGCTAACATTAATTAACTATATTAGCTAACATAAACTTTCTGTGAACAATATGTTAATTTCAACATATACTAAAAAAAATATTTTTAATTAAAATTTGAACTGTAACAATGAACAATTTTATTTTTATGAATTAAATTGAAACATGATTAATAAATAGGATGAAAAAATATTGTTTATTGTTACCTCATGCATTTATAATGTTAACAACAGAACCTTATTGTAGAGAGTTACCAAAAAACTAAAACTCTACCAGAAAACGCAGAAAAACTGAAACTAACAGTGAAAACTAATTACACCTGAAAAAAATTTCATATTAAATATTAGAACTATAATGACCCTGCTCCCACCTGTACTCCAGGGAGAAACGCATCAGCTCGGTACCGTTGTAAAGCCATTTGAACTCCAGGGGCCAACTGCCCTCAGCCATGCAGGTGAGAACCAACCGATTCCCTTCCAGATGGACCTGGGTTGCCACTGGCTCCATCTTGAAGTAGGGTGGAACGTCATCTGGGAAAGGGGTGGAGCGAGAGAAATAGAAAGAGGTTTAATGTGGATCACCCCAGTAGAACATGTTCCTGGATCAACATCCTTGTTAGTCCTGGAACAACATCACTGTCAGCCAATCAGATTTTAAGGTTAAGTTTAGAGTTTGGCTTAAGGTTGCAGTAACATAGACATTTACATCTATTTATTATATATTTAGCAGATGCTTCAATCCAAAGCTGTTTACAAATGTGAATAATACAAGCAGATTAATCCAAGGGAGAAAACAAAACAAGCAGTAATACCATACACAATTTCAACTGAAGACTAGAACAGCACAGTGCTACAGCAGAAGTGTATGTGCAGAACAAGTGTTTTTTTTTATTTTTTATTTTATATTGAATTTTCAAGATCCATTTGATGCTTAAAGTTTTGGGGGTTAGAAGCATACAGTATGGAACATCATTAACCATAGAATTGGGCCTATCAAAAAACAACCGATGCCATACTAGTTTTGCATGTTGACATTATATTATCATTCTTCTTATTAAAACTAAGTCAGAAATGTATTGGTCATTGACAAATATGGATGTTTGAGGTCATGAATATTTTTAATCTTTTAAAAGTCTAGTTTAAAACAGTTCCTAAACTGTAATATTTGTGTCCATGTTAGTTTCATAATAATAATAATAATAATAATAATAAAGCAGTTATGGCTTTTTCTGCAAAAAAAATAATCATTAAAATACTTTTCTTGCATCATGAACACATATCTTTCACAACTTTATCATTGATGTTAAAACGAGTTTTATAAATATAATTTTTTCTCAAGGATACTCCATTAGACCTGAATAAAATGTGCTTTTTAATAATATAAAAATATATTAATTATATATATATATAATTTCAAGAAATAATTATATATATATATATATATATATATATATATATATATATATATATATATATATAATTATTATTTCTTGAAAAAGAATAAAAAATACATTTTTAAATATATATTCTTAATTTATTATTACATTATTAAAATACATATATATATATATATATATATATATATATATATATATATATATATATACACACACACATGTTTGTATAATTTGTATAATATTAATTTTATTTGGTTAAAAAATTAAACAATTCAATGATTATTCAATGCTTTGTTATGAAATTTAAATGTGTAAATATTAAAAATAGGCTAAAATATTTTTGTGTTCATTACAATAGAGATGCATTCAAGTAATTGTTGTGGTTTGCATGTGAATTGCATTTATGTGTTTATGTATAACTTAACAGATTCAGACAAAAAAAAAGAGTTGCATCATTGACCCTTATGCATTATAACAGTTTATTAATATATTTGTACATATTATTATTATTATTATTATTATTATTATTATGATACTAACATGGACACAAATATTACACTTTAGGAACTTGACACATGTGTTTTAAACTAGACTTTTAAAATATTTAAAAAATGTATGACTTCAAACATCCATATTTGTCAAACAAAAATATTAACTACAACTGTACATTAACAAGCAAATTTCATGTGTCATTTATGTGTTGAACACAAGCTGTTGCTGAGTTATTATTATTTATAAAAATGAGATTCTTTTCAGACCATCAGTCAACAAACCCTCAATAAACACAGCAGGTGTCATGAAGGTAGCAGCAAGGAGATGCATTTCAGTTTAACCAACCTCACTAAGTTGACAATAAAATGGCTCATTCACAGATCATTTTGCCATTAAAGTTCATTTAAAGTTCATTCAGATTAAAATGTGGCTAAAAGTGGTGATGTCTGAGTGGCTTACTTTGTTCACTTTGGAATGAGTTCATCCATTACACCAGTTTGATCCATTCAGGCTGATTTGTGGACCGGTTGCAAACATGATGGTGCTATTGACCAGATAATCAGCCTATACTATAATGCTAAGAAGGCAATGAGAAATGACACAAATTCTAATTGCCCACAACATGCACTACTTAACAAGTCATGTCTCAGACTGAGCTATTATTGTTTCATTATTTCATGAAAGGTGTTCCATACCAACAATGGACAGTTATCCAAGAACACGTCTTGCTTTATAAATCACATTGTACTGAGAGTGAGCGAGACAGAGACAAAGAATGAGCAATTAAGGCCAAAGAGCTGAACACAATGTAACAAATCGAATTTGACCTCTTAAAATATAACAGAAAATCTTAAAACTATTTGTTTCTTTGTTGTTTTTCTCTGTTGTGATCTTGTGCAGGTCTGGAGCTGAAACCGAAATCATCTTAAGTTATGATAGATGATCGGGGGTCTGACAGCGCAAGTGAAGGAAGGTTTGAAGATAGCTTTAAGATGCTCCCCCAGTAAACCTGACAGAATGAGCTATAGTATGCTGACGAATCCATTCATCCTCAGTTGTTTCGAAAACAGCCAGATTATACAGTCTCTCAGACAAACACAAAACCCTGCATGTACACACCTTCAGCCAGTAGACAAAGTGCTTTCATTTTCTTCACAATGAGAAGATGATGTGACGTATCGATCGCACTGACTCATCCTCTGTAGGTGAAATGGATACAACTGTCACCGTGTTTGTGAAAAGCTAATTAAAGCTTGTATTAACTGAGGCAATAAGGCAGTGAGCCCTGGAGCTCAGATGAGGGGTTGTTAGTAGATGTTGTCTCTTGAGTTAAATATTGCAGTAAATCTTCTGCCCTGGGAGGTGCACTTTGTGGCATATAATGGGGTCTCTCCACAAGGGGTGCCATTGAATCCATATCGAGTCACATAAACCAGTGGCTCTCAACTAGATGGTCTTTTCCGATAGGGTCACAGAAAGGGAAAAACAGTGCTAAATGTAAATAATAAACTGCAACTAACCTTATAATAGTGCACAGTTAGGATAGCAAAATAAATAGTCTCTTAAATACACTTCTCGACTGTTAAAAGCGAGGAACCTTGCATCCCACATCGTTTGTTGTTGACGTCAAAGACTGTGAGTCTAATCAAACTCTACGATATTGTTGCTGCAAATTAAGTACTTTCACAAAGTTTAATAGCTTAATAAGTTGTATTTAAAAGCATAAACATGTTCACATTTAGTAAACGTAAAGTCAATTTACAGTGCAAATTATGGCGACTCCAGCGCTGTTGGTGCATTCTGCATGTCAATTTTACAGCATTAATGTCGGAAAATATGATTGCTTAGGAAATATCCAATTGCGTATGAAAAGAACATTCTGATTGGTCACTCCAGGTCCTTCAGTTCAGCACTCCCTCCTTCAGCTGCTCTGTGCATGTTTAGAGAGAATCTCTTATTGAACTTATTAAACTTCCACTAATTAAAAAAAATTATGATAATCACAATTCACTCAACGGTGGTGCAGCATCGTGTCAGTAGATTGCAAAGTTACGGGTCAAAAGTCTACTCCTTGTTCTGGCGGTCATGCGTCTAATAACTGATTTTGGGTGAGCATATGCAAAATCCTCAGAAAGATAGATGGGCATACGGCATATGCTTGCATATGTGCCAGACTACACTACTGCTTTAAGACAAGTCAGGTTACTTGCCGGCCATGTTCATAAACGCGTTTGGGATTTTCTATTGATAGAGGTACAGGCCCTACCTACTTTAATGGGGAAAGACAGAAATCTCCAAAACAATTAATCAAGATTACGATCAAGTAACATATTTGAAATCAGAAGTAAAAGCCTACAGATATCGTAGGTAACACTATACAATAAGGTTCCATTCGTTAACAGTAGCTAATGCATTACGTCTCATGAACAAACAATGAACTACTCATTTTTTACAACATTAATAAATCTTTGCTAATGTTAGTTGATAAAAATACAGTTGTTCATTGTTGGTCATGTTAGTTCATAGTGCACTATGCACTGTTTAATTAGTATATGTTGAAACTAAGATTAACTAAGATTAATAAATGCTTAAAAAGTATTGTTCATTGTAAGTTCATTTTAACTAATGTTTTAAACAAATGTTAACAAATGGAACCTTACCGTAAAGTGTTACCCAGTCATATCATAAATTGTGCTCCTTTGGCTCAGATCATGTTAAAATCAAAAATGTTCAGGCAATATGGATGCTCTCGGTGAAAACCTTTGATGTTTCTTTTAAAAATATGATTAACTGCTCTTTTAACTGTAAAGCGTGACTTCCACTCCTAGAGCCGTCATATTCAGCGATGTAATTTCTTCTACTGATAAGTATACCAGTGAACTGTCTCATCCTATAATACTCAGGTAGGAGCTAGCCAAATTAGGCAGATGCCTAAAACAAATACGACCCTGGCATTTAATATGGGTTCACCTGCAACAAGGATAACCGTTTTGCACAGTGAATTACTGGCCCCTAAGTGGATGAAACCATTGAAATTCAGACTCCTATTCAGCCAATGTCATGTTAATTATTTTTAGGGGTGTAAGGCTTCACTCAGCTCATGATTCAGTTCTATTCACTATACTGCGTTCATGATTCGACACTCACAATATTGTAAACAGAGTTAAACATTTTTACTCAAATAAAAAGAATGCATTTATTTCCAAAACATTTACAATGATCAAACATTCAACTCTCAACTAATTATTTTCTTTTTTGTACATTAACAATGAAAATGTGCATGATGTTTGGCCTATGCAGTTCATTGTAACATAAATGCATTGCAATGTTACATTTTAAGGATATTTCTGTTTAATTGTGTATGATTACTAGGTACTGTTTCACCTCTTGATGTCCAATCTGGGTCCAGAGGCAAAACCACTTGTGATCCACTAAAGTAGGCTATTTAAAGTTCACATTGAAGTTTAACTAAAGCAAAAATACACACAAACTTGGTCATACACACACTCCCACATAAACTCCTGGATCAAGAATTTGTAATTCTAGTCATCTATGGGAGTTGGACAATTATGAGAATAATCAAGCCTGGTACAACCCTCCAAATCACAATTGGGTAACATGCTCTTGAAAGCAATCCCTGAATGAGCAGATATAGACTGCCAGTCATTCTAACACCCCAGCCCTCACCACCCCCCAAACACTTAGTGCATCGAGCTCGCCAGCCATACCACCACAGTCATTTTCTACTGCAGTAAATGTACTGCCATTCAGCACCGCCAGCTGAGCGACATATCCACTTAGCAATGCCGCACAAACATACCACCATTAGAGACCTCAGATGCCAAAACAGGCTCCAAAATGATTGGTTAAAAGCAGCATCCACCCGTGATGAAATTATGGATGGTTGCGCATATTGTGTACGAAAGTATGTGTGACTCTTGGCTTTACAATTGTTTGCTCAATCTCTCTTCGAGATCTCAATTGGTTCTTCTATTCATCAATGAGTTTAAAGGAATATTTCAGGTTCTAAACAAGTTAAGCTCAATCGACAGCACTTGTGGCATAAGCAGTCTGGGTTCCAGTGAAGCACTTACAATGGAAGTGAGTGGGGCCAATTTGTAAAAGATTATTTACTCCCTGTTTCAAAAGTACATACAAAAGTCATGAAGAATATGCATGTTAACATGATTTTAGTGGAATAAAATCATTTACTCACTTTTTATGTGCACAGTTATGTCCAATTTTACAACTGTGTTGCCAAGGTGACATAACGCAACAAACCCTAAAACGACCTTATAAATGCAGACTTTACAGCTTAAATAAAACACAAATAATGTAAAAGTAGTCCTAAGTGCTTGTATACAATTATAAACCTAACATTTCTGCCTTTAAGTCCCAGATTATTGGCCCCATTCTCTTCCATTGTAAGTGCCTCACTTTAACCAACATTTTTGCTTTTATTAAAGTAAAGGAGGGAAGAGTCGAAATTATATTTGTGGTTATTAAAGTTATGACACAAATGCTGTCGATTGAGCTTAACTTGTGTTAAACCTGGAATATTCCTTAAAAATGGAGGGCAAATGAAGAATTTGTCTGCTTCTGAGATTTCTCCATTTTGCAATCAGTCTGCAATCAAATGAGAGATATTTCAGAATGAATTCAAATATTTCTCATCAAATTCTTACAAAACCAAAACTTATCTGAGCTACACCATCTACATTCCCTTTATAGCTCTTACTGTATGACTCATTTGTTTCTGTTTTATTTCTCCTTTGAAATTTAGGAAAAACATCTGAGATATCTCCCGTGCTCTGAGGGCGAAAACTCTGAGCATTGAAATGTTCCTCTAGGTTAGGCAACTGCACAAATACTAAACTGCCTTTGAAAGTTATGTTGTTTGTCTAAACCTTTAACTTCTGTGGTCTGAGAGATCTCTGCAGGGTAGAAGCAGCTGAATGGGGTCTTTCTAGCTGACTTTGTGGAAATCTCACTCCCATGGGTTCCTATTATGTCAGACGAAAGGTTATGTCTGCATGAAATGGAGGCAGAGCACGGACTACAGTAGTTTGCGGAGGTCTGACATTGAGATTCTTGGTGCTGAGAGCGATCTCCATATTGTAATGAGAATGTCAGTCAGTGCCTGTGGCCCCTTCGGTGTCTGAGCGCCAGGCTTTGATCTGCTGGGGCTCAGGCAGGGTTAAGCAGCTCTGTTTCTATCTTGCTACAAAATCCCGGTTTGAGTGGGCAGGCAAGATCCGCAGGAGACCATACCCACAAAGAGCAAGAAACCTCAGGTCAGGGTGATGCTAAACTCAGCCTTAATGAGCCATAACACAGGTGTCATTTCTCATCAGAATCCCTGAGGTTTGGAGGTGGAAGAGAGAGGAAATAAACCCAAAGGAAGAGGGCTTTTTGTGTTGATCTTCTTAGGGGACGGCAGGAGATATGCGGCATGGCAGCCTATGCTGGATGAGTGAAGCATGGATGGCAAAATTCAGAATTTCAGAATTGTCCTCCTTGGAATAAATTAGTTTGGATTTAATTTACCATGCCATGCAGTTTATCCAACCAGAATCTATTCCTCGAATGCGAAGCGTGAGAACTTTTTCACAAATCGCATGCCTGAAGCTGAGCTTGTTTGCTGAAGCAGCGTGTAAGTCTGAGCTCCACCCCATTTGGCCTTCAGATATTCTACAGAACCCCTCAACAGTGCAAGTGAAAAGGCATCTAATGTCAGATTATTATATTTATCACCCAATCAGATACATTTTTTGATTGTGATCTTTATGACAGGCCTTAATTTGGCCCATACATAATTTCAAAGCGAAGAGCGCAATATCTTGCTGATGAGTTGGCTGTCATTGCCACATCACCATTGAGAAAGAGATCCTTATGGATTTAAAAACCCAAGATGTTCTGCATGATCGTGCAATTGGTTAATTTATTAAACAAGGACTGATTTTCACTTCAAGTAAACTGGTAAGTGCTTTTTGCATCATTATAGCAACATCAGGATTTTGCTTGAGCATTCAGTGTCGGATCAAGTTTTGAAAACTAATCGTAAAACCTGAAAAACCAAATGTATTGCAAGCAACATATATAACAAATATTATTAGATCACTTTTTCCAGGTATTATAGAGCTCCTTGGTAGAATCATTTGACAAATTATGATTTTTGAAAGTCAGTTCTGAAGATGTTAATTTCACAAAAAAATCTTGCTGAAGTAAAAATCAGGCTTGCTTGAGCATTCAGTCATTTCTAGGCTTTCGTGCGTAGAAGAGGGCGTTCACTTGCAACTTCTTTGTTGGAAACTCGTCTAGAATGTGAAAGCAGCATAACAAAGATATGAAAAAAGATACTCTGAAAAGATACTCTGAATTTCATTCAAATTTAACTCTTCTTCATTAAATTCACATTTAAATGTCAGTTATACATCCTGTTTCCTACCTGAATTCAAATTCATTTTTAAATTCAGAAATTGAACTGGAATAGTTTGGCATTCTCAATTCAATTCTGACTGATGCACATCACTGGAGTTAAGTGTGCTGTGTCAGGATCAGCATAGGACCTTGAACCCAAAATAAACAATTCTCTTTACCTCTGTCTCAAATGACACACTGCATACTTACACTATGCACTCGGCCATCTAGTGAATGAACTTTAGTGTAGTATCATCTCAAATGGAACACTAAGGTCATTTTACCACACAGAAGCTGCAAATTTGGCATTTCAAACTTATGTGTTGCCACTAGCTTTAGCAAGTTAGCCAACAGCAGTTCTACATTTACATTTAAAAAAACATACATACTCACCTGTGGAAATGGAAATACACTTTTTACTTGATCAGCTCTAACAGGAATTAGTAACAGATACTTCTGGTCAGGCATTACAAACTATTACCCAAAAGGGTTAGTATTTCATAGGGGGACTAAATGCGGCATGACACCAAGACTCGAACTTGGGTCACCACAAGGTTATAGCCCCAACATTACAGATGTTTTTAAGAGATACCCTTTTTCATGTTAGTGCAGAACCTTGGAGAAATGGTCCCTTTTTCCCACCAAAAAGAGAGAAGCTATCATAGCACTTGCTATACTGCCCTGAAGTGGAATGGTGGCAGTGTCTCCAGCCCTAGGCGCAAGTTTAGACAAGCCCATTTATATTTGTGAGTGTTTTTGCCTGTCTTCTGGTCCAGGTGAGTGTACAAGGCTGGCACAGGAACAATCCCGCTTCTGGTCCCTGCTGAAGGTCAGACTGATCTGTAACTCTTTCAGCGGTGGTTGTCACCATGACAACCGGCACCCTGCCGATTTACACTTCATCAACTCTCAAGCGTGCAAAGTGCCCTCCAACCTGGCAGCAAGGTGAAGAGCCCCATTACCCTCCAGGCCAAGCAAGTGCAGCAATACATTAAGACAAACACAGATGCAACAGCCGTGTGGCCACAACACTATCATGGGCCATCACATTCGGTATCCCAGTCCAATTGCGTAACTGCAATTTATGTGCTGAGATAATGGATGCTGTTCTTTCAACGTGTATTTATGGCCGGTAAAACACATTCGTGAGGATGGGCTCTTCAGAAGCTACAATAGTTCTTTTGTTTAGGTAATGGTAGCCAGATTGTGCTAGCACTGAAATGGACACAAAAAGATTGTATTGTATTGTTGTTGTTGTTTTCTTTCGACAGCACCACAGGTCTGTTGAATGAGACAGAATAATAAAGACATTTTTACTTTGTTTGACTTGCATTGCAATTCATTCTGTGGGGTAATTTGCAGTCTCTCATAGCTCTGAATTTCATTAGCTTCTCAGGTTTTCTCAGCACATCTGTCTATGACTGCAGTATGAATAGGTTTCCGCGGGTTAATGGATGTGTAATTGATGCGATTAATTGAGGTGTAATGTAGCAAGGCATTGCGATTTTGAACCAAGAGACTGCGGGCACCCAGTGACGTAACTCAAACACAATTAGAGGCGGCATTGAGCTATCAAAGAGAGATTTAATTAGGAGTGAAGACAGAATGGGGGGCAGTCAATGGTCGCCAGATTGAATTATCCAACCACAACCTCCTGAAGACGGCATTGATACAATGCCAGCACTCACAATTTTCCCTCGCTCCCTGTCTTTCTTTCAACACCTATCTATTTTCTTATCTTTTGTCACTTCTTCTTTCTCCTTCACTTTGTCACAGTCTTTGGCTTTGTGCATATTGTCTCTCGCTGTTTTCTCACATCTTCCTCTCAGACTTCTCCTTCTTTGTTTCTTTCTTTCATTCCCTACTTAACTCTGTTTGGTCCCCTCTGCTCTCCACTCTCCCTCCCTCCCTCTTTCCTGTTCATATTGCTTTCTCCTTCTCTGGTTTTCAATCTTTTTCGCACTCAACACTAGGGGATGCATGTGCCCTGGGAAATGTCTCTGATATCCTGGAGATTAATTAGGCACCAGAGCGATTGGTACAACACGGAAAGGCAAGAGCGCATGCCAAGCATCAATTAACGAGATGCCGTGTACCCTCATACTTCATCCACATCTATTTTTCTCACTTCTCCCGATGCCTCTGAGAATTGAAATCAGATGGCCTGACTTCACAATACTCTCTCCATCCACTGGACTCCTGTGAAGTCAATTTTCTTTATGGAAACGACTTGTGAGACAGGTAGAGTTTTGAAGTCAAATAGAGAGCGTTTTAAAAGGTTGTGTACTGTAATTATGTGCCACTCCTCACAGAACTATATCTTAGAACTCATCTTCCTGTCTAATTTAAAGTAAGTAGGTGGAAAACAAAACCAGAAAACAACAGCGAGGGCTGCGAATTCACTTGATCTTAGCGAGAAGATAAATGGCATCAGGTGAGCTGAAGAGGTTCTAATGCGCAGCATAATGCAAAGAACAAAGAGCCGGGGATACGAAGCAGGAAAACACTTTAGCGGGCAGCTATGAACTGTATTTAGAAAGTAGGGCAAAGAAGAATGGAGGAAAATAACAAACAAAGGCATCGAAATGAGAATTCCACTGAGCCTCTGGTCATTAGAGTTAATTCTGCACATTCTGCCATCTGCTGTGATTGTTTACACTTGCCTGGATAATTAGATCCTAATTAGTTGATGGGGTTGCGGGAAAGCATTTTATCCACACATTTTTATTTCACTTGCTCCATATAGGTCGAGCACCTGGACAGGTGACACATTTTGTCCAATAGCCCACTCTCTTAATGCCAGGCTTGCGGAAGAAATTGTCAATAAACACACAAATGCAAAAATGACAAAAATACATTTTATTATTGGAAGTTACCCCCTTTTAGGCTCACCTACTGGATATCACACATTGCATTTCTCACAACTAAATGGCATCCGAGGCAATAATTTCAAATGGAAAGGACGGTGTGGACCCCATCTGTTCTAGCAGTCATTTCACTGGGCTTTAGAGATACTGACACTCCAACATCACAGAACAAGCTCTTGGATTTCTCACACTTTATTCCAACCGCTCCTCTACACCTGGAACCGCTGTGTTGGTGAGATAGAGTGCTTGTTAATAGTCAGGAGCTCTGCATTGTATCTGGTGGCTGGCATTGTAATATATGTGTATGGAAAGGTAGCTGATTGTGATTCTTATCATCGTGTGTGTACTGGCGAGTGAGTGAATGGCAGGGCTGGATGTAAATGCTAATGTCTGCAAGTCTTTGACAGAGAGAAGAATTACCATCCACCTTCATTACATTTACAGCAGCCCGTGTGCCAAAGCAGAGAAGGCTTAGCTTGGACACCGTTTTATTTATCTGTTATGAGGGTGAAAAACACGGCTCGCATTAGGCACATCAGTCACATGCATTTCAGGTGGGTGGGGAGACAGCAGCTCTGCTCTGTCAAGGGTACATTAGCCATATTTTACATCAAAGTGACTTGAAACAGAGAAATATTGAGATGCATGTGAATTCTTGGTATTCGAACATAGCAAGAATGTGTCCTAACAGACGATAGAAGAAGAAATCGTTTGGGTTGGAAATATGTACAATGGTGGTACTTCCCTGTAGAAAAGATCAATTTACAGTACAAACGCATTGCTGATGTTGCATGCTGGTTTAAGCTGGTTTATGTTAGTTAGTGCTGGTTTGGTCCTGATGGTGGACCAGAATAGCCAAACAGCAAAACATCCTATTCTTAAGTATTTAGTTGCGAATATAAACTCAGCAAAAAAGAAACGTCCCTTTCCCCGTCTGTCGCTCACTTCGACATTGTGTCGAAGAAGCAACACAAGGGGTCTCTCTTGAGTGCCGAATATGCCTCTGATCTATGAAAAAAGGCCAATGAGAAGTTGGCAGACAGTATTTGCATACCCCGCCCCCGGACATACGGGTATTTATGCGAGCAAATACGCTGAGTTCATTCAGAAATTTTCTTCGGAGCCGATGGTAGTGCATGCAGTCTGCTGCGAGATACACAACAGTTCCCTATCCTCTGACACTCTGCATGCTGTTGGATTGACGGCGCATTACAGTGGCTTTCTCCTTCTCTGCACGTCAGTGCAGCTTTGCCCCTGGGCGCCTCGACAGTGCAGAAAAATAACTCTTCATTGAGTTTATTAAAAGAGTGATTTTCTTGTAAAAGAGTATATTCCTCTAAAAGAGCAAAACACAGCGGCATTGAATGTCCTTTTCATGACGCGTCTTTTTAAAGATGCCCTTCTGCCCCTGTGTTGTTCCAGGATGCGGTAGAGTGCTCTCCACTTCAGACGGCCACAGGCATTGTCTCGTGTGTCTGGGCAGCAATCACACCGAGGCTTCGTTTGTGGATGGCTCATGCTCTCACTGAGAGGGCATGACCATGGCAACGTTGCGGTCGCAGCTTGCTTTCAACCGAAAGCACGCGACTTCAGCCGCCCCCCCGCATTGCTCCTTCTTCCCATGGGATTGAGGACGATGCGGCTGGCGCTGGCGATCTGGGGATGTCAGCGGGTGCAGCTCCGCCGGGTATGTGTCTTGGACCACCTGCCCCCCAGCACGCTTGTTGACTCCTGTCCGTACTCGAGGTAACAGCGGCTCGCCTAACTGCCAGTCTGCTTATCCAGGCAGCCTCCTCTTATCCTCAGCCAGTCTGCTTATCCAGCCAGCCTCCTCTTGAGCTTGAAGTGGATGAGCTTGACGCTGCATCGGAAAGCGCGGCATCTGACGCTGAAACCTCCCCTGGGCTGCCGCCTTCGGGCCAGCACGCCCAGGCTGAGGCAGACACGCAGATGACCGACATGCTTTCCCAGGCCACCGCTAGCGTGGGGTTGGATTGGAACCCTCCATCCTCCCCACAGCCATCACGGCTGAATGACTGGTTCCTGGGGTCTCGGCTCCGCTCAGAGCCTCACCCCCCCATGGTCCCGTTTTTCCCGGAGGTGCACGATGAGCTGATGTCATCATGGAGAGCACCCCTCTCTACTCGTCACAGCGCCACTCGCTCAACAGTTCTCGCTACCCTCGACGGAAGAGTGGCCCACGGTACACGGCGATTCCCCAAGTGGATAGGGCAGTTGCGCTCCACTTATGCCCCGGAAGCCCTACCACCTGGCGGGGTCGCCCTGTACTCCCTCCAAAGCATGTAGGACAACATCCTCACTCACCGCGAAGGCCTACAGCACCGCCGGACACGGCACTCCCGTGCTGCACGCCATGGCCCTCTTGCAAGCCAACAAGGCCAAGGCGCTCAAAGATATGCACGGGGGTAGCACTGATCCCGATGTGCTGCAGGAACTACGCTCAGCGACCGACCTCGCCCTTAGAGCCACGAAGGTCACGGCGCAGTCACTCGGGCAGGCGATGACCACGCTCGTGGTCCAGGAACGTCATCTGTGTCTGAACTTGGTTGAGATGTGTGAAACCAACAAAGCTCGCTTCCTTAACGCCCCTGTCTCCCAGTTCGGCCTCTTCGGCGACATCGTCGAGTACTTCGCCCAGCAGTTCACCGCTGTGAAGAAGCAAATGGAGGCGATCTCTCACATCCTGCCCTGCCGCAAGCCTGCCACCATGGGCCATGCCCCGTCTGCCCGCCGAGGGCGTCCTCCTGTGGCTAAAAGACAACCTGCTCAGCCTCAACCCGGGCCCAGCTCTCAGCCCCAGCGTCGAGCACCCCGAAGAAAGCGCAACACCCCCTGTTTCACGGGCCCCCTCGAGGACCCAGAAGGCTCCCAGGCACTCCTGAGACACCCGACGCAGAGTCCGAGATGTTGGCTCCGGAGGTGGTAAGACCGCTCCGTGCCCGGGTGGAGGGTGGGAGGAGAATCTTCTGTTGAAGTTATTTCATTTGCTGCACCCCATAACCGGGGTCGCGGTACCCACATTCTCAATAACAGAGCTATTTCCTTTGCCTCTGGGTCACCTGGCCCGCAAATGCCGTTCTCACGGCACCTTGCTTCCAGATCTCAACAGTCCCAGCTTCCTGAACGCGGTTCCCTCCGCCCTCAGCCCCACGACTGTTCGCCAGCCGGCCGGCCAGTTCAGACGAGTTCAGAGGACGCCCACATCGGACCTCCTCCTCAGTCACTAACCCGCCCCCTGCCGGGTGTACGGAGCAAGGTAAGTGCTTTGAGTCTTTTCTCAGCACTAGAGCCTCAGGACGCACCCTTGCCTCCCGACGCCGCATTACCTGCTCCGCCCCGCTGCGAAGCCCCGCCGGGTACGTCAAAAATACTCGTGCCCTTGGTGCCCCTAGCTCGGAGTTTGGATGCATGTCTTTCACTGCCCAACCCGTCACGCTGGCTGGCCTGGACCATCCGACTCGGTTATGCAATTCAGTTTGCCAGGTCCCCGCCCCCCTTCACGGGCGTCTGCTTGCATGCCAATTCCCTGTGCACGGAAATCGCTACGCTTTTACTCAAAGACGCGATAGAGCCTGTCCCTCAATCTAAAATGAAGAAGGGTTTCTACAGCCCTTACTTTATTGTACTCAAGAAAGGCGGCGGCTTACGTCCGATCTTGGACTTGAGAGTTTTCAACTGGGCTCTACTCAAACTCCCATTCAAAATGCTCACGCAAAAACATATCCTAACTTGCGTCTGGCATCTAGATTGGTTCGCAGCGGTAGACTCGAAGGACGCGTACTCCCAACGTCCCTTTTTAAGGTTCGCCATCGATGGCCAGGCGTACCAATACAAGGTCCTCCCCTTCGGCATGTCTCTGTCCCCTTATGTCTTCACAAAAGTCACAGAGACAGCTCTTGTCCCACTCCAAGAAGCCGGCATTTGCATACTCAATTACCTCGACGACTGGCTCATCCTGACCCACTCGTGGGAATAACTATGCGCACAGAGACTAGGTGCTCAGGCACCTCAGCCGCCTGGGGCTTCAGGTCAACTGGGAAAAGAGCAAGCTCACCCTGGTTCAGAGCATCTCTTTTCTCGGCATGTCAATGTCTCAATGTCAGCACGACTCACCAACGAGAGTGCTCAGTCAGTGTTGAAATGCCTTGCCTCCTTCAGGCCGGGCACAGTGGTCCCTTTAAAACATTTCCAGAGGCTCCTGGAGCATATGGCATCCTCCGCGGCGGTCACGCCACTGGGGTTGATGCATATGAGACCGCTTCAGAACTGGCTTCAGACTTGAGTCCCGAGACGAGCATGGCGCCGCGGCACGCACCATGTGACAATCACCCCTGCCTGCCGCGGGACATTCAAACCCTGGACAGACCTCTGCTTTTTACGGGCAGGAGTACCCTTGCAGCAGGTGTCCCGACGCGTCCTGGTCATGACCAACGCCTCCAAAATGGGTTGGGGTGCCGTGTGCAACGGGAACGCAGCCGCGGGCCGTTGGAAAGGGGCTCCGCTGTGCTGGCACATCAATTGCCTAGAGTTGTTGACTGTTTTCCTTGCCCTCAGGAACTTCCTCCCGTTAGTTCAGGACAAACATGTCCTAGTCAGGTCAGACAGCACCGCTGTGGTAGCGTACATAAATCGCCAAGGCGGCGTACGCTCCCGCCACATGTCACAACTCACCCGTCGTCTCCTCCTTTGGAGCCTGCAGTGACTCAGGTCACTGCGAGCCACTCAAATCCCTGGCAACCTCAATGTGATAGCGGTCACGCTGTCACGACAACACTTGCCCAGTGGAGAGTGGAGGCTTCACCCCCAGTTGGTCCAGCTAATTTGGGAACAATTCGGCAAGGTCCAGGTAGACCTGTTTGCCTCCCGAGAAACCTCCCACTGCCCGCTCTGGTATGCCCGAATAGAGGCTCCCCTCGGGGCAGATGCACTGGCACACAGCTGGCCCATGGGGCTGCGCAAGTACGCATTTCCCCCAGTGAGACTTCTTGCGCAGGTGCTGTGCAAGGTCAGGGAGGACGAGGAGCAAGTCACCCTAGTGGCTCCTTACTGGCCCACTCGGACTTAGTTCTTGGACCTCATGCTCCTCACGACAGCCCCTCCCTGGCGAATTCCCCTGAGGAAGAACCTTCTTTCTCAGGGACAGGGCATGCTCTGGCATCCGCACCCAGACCTCTGGAACCTCCATGTCTGGCCCCTGTAAGGGGCACGGAAGATCTAGCTGGTCTACCTCCTGCTGTCGTAGACACGATCAACCAAGCCAGAGCCCCTTCTACCAGGCATCTTTACGCCCTGAAGTGGTGCTTGTTTGCAGATTGGTGTTCTTCCAGGGCTGAAGATCCGCAGATGTGTGCAGTTAGGTCAGTGCTCTTATTCCTACAGGAGAGGCTGGAGGGGTGGCTGTCCCCTTCCAACCTAAAGGTGTATGTTGCCGCTATCGTGTCCCACCACGACACTGTAGACGGCAAGTCTCTGGGTAAGCACGACTTAATCATCAGGTTCCTAAGAGGTGCCCGGAGGGTAAATCCCTCCCGGCCAAGCCTGTTCCCCTCCTGGGATCTCTCAGTAGTCCTCGCCGGCCTCCAGAGATCTCCCTTCAAGCCGCTAGAATCAGTTGGACTCCGTGCCCTCTCTCTTAAAATGGCCCTGCTGATCACGCTCGCCTCCATCAAGAGGGCCGGGGACCTGCAAGCGTTCTCTGTCAGCGACACTTGCCTGGAGTTCGGTCCGGCAGACACATATGTGATCCTAAGACCGCGACCGGGCTACGTGCCAAAGGTTCCAACCACGCACTTTAGAGACCAGGTAGTGAACCTGCAAGCGCTGCCCCGGGAGGAGGCAGACCCAGCCCTTTTGTTGCTGTGTCCGGTACGTGCTTTGCATACCTATTTGTACCGCACGCAGAGCTCTAGACATTCTGAGCAGCTCTTTGTCTTCTTTGGTGGACAGCGGAAAGGGAATGCTGTCTCCAAACAGAGGCTTTCCCACTGGGTTGTCGATGCCATTTCATTGGCTTATCACGCCCAGACCTGCACGTGGGAATACCTGTCCGCTCCTGTATCAGCAGTTCACGTACATGGCTCAGTGCATGGCACGATTTAAATTGGACCCCTAGTGTAGCTTCTTCGACACAACGTCGAAGTGAGAGACAGACGGGGAACATCTAGGTTACATATGTAACCCCCATTTCCCAATGGAGGGAACGAGACGTTGTGTCCTCCCTGCCACGTCGCTGAGCCGAGCCACTGTAGTGGCCGGACCATTTCCGGCTCCTCAGAAAAATCCTGAATGAACAGCGTATTTGCTCGCTTAAATACCCGTATGCCCGGGGGCGGGGTATGCAAATACTGTCTGCCAACTTCTCATTGGTCTTTTTTCATAGATCAGAGGCATATTCGGCACTCAAGAGAGACCCCTAGTGTCGCTTCTTCGACACAATGTCTCGTTCTCTCCATCGGGGAACGGGGGTTACATATGTAACCTAGACGTTTTCAGGACACTGTATTTTAAAGATAATTTTTAAAAAATTAAAATAACTTCACATATCTTTATTGTAAAGGGTTTAAACAATGTTTTGCATGCTTGTTCAATGAACATGCACCTGTGGGACGGTCATTAAAATACTAACAGCTTACAGACGGTAGGCAATTAAGGTCACAGATAGAAAAACTGAGTATACTAAAGAGACCTTTCTACTGACTCTGAAAGGGAGGCATGAGGACCACAGATGTGGCCAGGGCAATAAACTGCAATGTCTGTACTGTGAGACGCATTACATCTCAATCCCATTGAGCATGTCTGGGACCTGTTGGATCAGAGGGAGAGGGCTAGGGCCATTCCCCAAAGAAATGTCCGGGAACTTGCAAGTGCAAGTGCAAGTATGGAGTAACATCTCTCAGCAAGAACTGGGAAATCTGGTGCAGTCCATGAGGAGGTGATGCACTGCAGTATTTAATGGCCACACCAATTACTGACTGTTACTTTTGATTTTGACCCCCCCACCCCCTTTGTTCAGGGACACATTATTCCATTTCTGTTAGTCACATGTCTGTGAAACTTGTTCTTTTTATGTTCATACAAATATTTACATGTTAAGTTTGCTGAAAATAAAAGCTGTTGAATATGAGAGGATGTTTGTTGTTGTTGCTGAGTTTGTATTGAATATAAGCATTTTGTCTTGTCAGATGTTTTCACTAGTATTTTACTTTAAAAAAATCTGCCAGTGCCAAAAGAATATACAAAATAATTTTTTATTCAGAATACATTCTGTGGAGTGTTGGTTTTCAAGTAAATAAATCTTGTTTAGTGATTTTTAGAAAATTGTATGGGAAAACAAGTAAAAGGTTAGGTTGTCCAAGAAAGTCTTGCTGGTCAGGCTAGTTAAGAAGCCTGGTCGGGACACCAGGACACCAGCTTCCCATGCCAGAGACCAACATTTAAAACACAACATAAACTGCTGACTAGCAATGCTGGAGGTTTTTCCACTGGGGTTTTGGAAAGAGAGAATGAATTATGTATTTCCTTACAGATAAAAAATGGAAATGTTGAGGCTTGAAGCTGGTTCTTCTTGGTGCACAAGAAGCAGTATTAAAACATCCAAAAGTTTGTGTATATATTTATTGTAAATTTATACTGTATATATCTGTAAGAAATTTACAGACAGTTCATGTAAAAATAAATAAATAAAAAATAAAAAGAGAGACTCAAAAATCCCATTTCAAGTCTATGCAAGACCATGGAGTCCATTCCTCAAAGTCCATCTTACATTTCCATTGAGATTGAGTACTACTTATGTGCTACTAATGTTCAATTTGTTATCCTGTTTGTTTTGTGATTTAAGACACAAGGTGTTCATATAGTTTTTCCTGCAATTGCATACTTATATATCTATATATACTGTATATATTACAGTGTGTAGCACTACACTGCACTACAATGTGTAACGGTACACACACACTCTTTCAACAAACCTTTCGACCACCATTTTCCCCATCATTCTTCTTAATTGGGCTGTTGGTGTTCAGAGATGGTGTAATTACACCTCCCCTGTGACTTCCATAACCCCACTTCCATAACTACAGTCCCCATTAACTGAGAGTAAGCACTCTACATCCCTAATCACCTCATCACTGACCCATGACCCCCCCAAGCAATGTGTCATTCGGAGAGCTTGTGTTCCAGCCGGAACCCTGGAGCTCTGTTTAGACTGCAGCGACAGGCTCCATTTAGAAGCAGGACTGCACAACAATGTTATTGCTCAAAGGTTGGTTTGTCTCAAATGTTTCATCTAGCATTCCTAAGGAGAAATAAAAATAGACTCAAATGAGTCAATTGTTGACACACTACTTATTTAAAGATTTCAGCATTTCAATTTCATAACAAAATTTCATGGAATTGATGGAATTTTGTTATGAAATTTAATTTCTTGCATATTAAAAAGTAAAAAATGTATAATAATTATTATTATTACAATATAAATACAATTACAATATTTTTTTGAGTGCATACAGGAAGAAGCATGAAGCATGGCGCTATAAAATTAAATCAGATAACATTGGGCAAATTATTTTATCTTTAGGGATATGATTAGGGTTAGGGTTGGTTAGCAGAGTATCTCTAAAATAATGCATCTTCACTATAGAAACTTCCATGACTTTTTAAGATTTCATTAATTTCCATGACTTTTCCAAGCCTGGAAAGTTCTATTTTAAATTACCTGATGTCTCCAGGTTTTTCATGACAGTGGGAACCCTATTTCAGCACTTGCGTGCACATGTGCATGCAGAACACACCAAACGCTTAAGCAAACAACAGGCACCGATTTGAACACTCTGATATTATGCTAATGACATTGTTCTCACTTGTCTTACATGTCTCCTCTATGAATCTCATCTCAGTTCTCAATTACCCCGATATTGTGTTCAAGCAGCTGAGAGCCACTGCTCGGAAACAAAAGAAGAGAGGAGTTCATTTCAAAACACTAATTATTGTGTTTGCCAGGACACAATGGTGGCCGGTGATGGTCTTGCCATGTGAGGGTGGGTACAATTAACCTCTTTAGTCAGCGAAAGCAGCCGTGGCTGGAATCTACAACGTGCAGTGTGGTTAACATGGCACCCATACAGATAAACTTCCTGGAATTCTACAGTTTGAGCGAGACTGACCACACCTTTAAAAATAGATTGAATAAGCATCTGGTTTTACAAACATGGGAGA
This sequence comes from Moxostoma hubbsi, assembly GCA_032164185.1. Classification (NCBI taxonomy): domain Eukaryota; kingdom Metazoa; phylum Chordata; class Actinopteri; order Cypriniformes; family Catostomidae; genus Moxostoma; species Moxostoma hubbsi. Next base: position 7,005,124 of record JAVLUX010000024.1, read on the forward strand.
GGTCAGGAACTGTGGAGAAGGCCGCTTTGGATCAGCACTTTGCTGAAAGAACTGCAGACTAATGCAGATTCAGTTCATGCACTCTGGTCACAGGGATATTTGTACAGCAGAGTTTAGGGTGCAGCCATGGGAAATATGGGCCGATGATCTCTTTAATATCAACTTGTTTCTCCTAGACAGCAATAGGATTAAATTGAGAACAAATAAAGGCTTGCGGTAAAATCTCTTACTTGTCGGATTTTTCTCCTGAGAAACAGACCTTAATAATCGAACATCTGTCTTCTCTAGAGTTTCAGAAGAGAAAAAAAAAAACACGAATGAATGCTACGTCCATGTGATACAAGTCAATAAACGTTTTTGAAGACTTTTTAAGAATTCCCCTTTTGTGTTCCACGAAGGAAAGAAAGTTATACCGGCCATCATTTACTTAGCCTCATGTTGTACCAGACCATGCTGTTATATATACATGTATTTTTGTGGAACACAAACGGATCGTTATGCAGCTCCTGCCATCCTTTAAAGTATAATCAAATTAGCCACAATAAATAAAAAATCACAAAAGGGACAGAAAATATCAAAAGGCTTTGTGAATTAGGGACCATTCCAATGCTACATAAATCTGCAGAGCTTTCTTTCTTTTCTGCAGATTTCGGTAACACTTTTTTTGATGGTCCAAGTAGATATTTAGTTGACTAAAAGTGACATATCAACTGGCTTGCTATAGCTAGTAAACACTGTTTCAACAAACATTCAGTAGACTATCAATAGCCTGTATAACGACGGCAAAATAACAGCTTATCAACTGGCTTTCTATAGCTAGTAAACACTGTTTCAACAAACATTCAGTAGACTATCAATACCCTGTATAACAGCAGCAAAATAACAGCTTATAAACTGACTAGCTATAGCTAGTAAACAGTGTTTCAACAAACATTCAGTAGACTATCAATAGCCTGTATAACTGCAGCAAAATAACAGCTTATCAACTGACTTGCTCTACTTATAAACAGTGTTTCAACAAACATTCAGTAGACTATCAATAGCCTGTATAACAGCAGCAAAATAACAGCTTATCGACTGACTTGCTATAGCTAGTAAACAGTGTTTCAATAAACATTCAGTAGACTATCAATAGCCTGTATATCAGTAGCACAATAACAGCTTATCGACTGACTTGCTCTACTTGTAAACAGTGTTTCAACAAACATTCATTAGACTATCAATGGCCTGTATAACAGCAGCAAAATAACAGCTTATCAACTGGCTTGCTATAGCTAGTAAACAGTGTTTCAACAAACATTCAGTAGACTATCAATAGCTTGTATATCAGTAGCACAATAACAGCTTATCGACTGACTTGCTCTACTTGTAAACAGTTTTTCAACAAACATTCATTAGACTATCAATAGCCTGTATAACAGCAGCAAAATAACAGCTTAGTCCATCCTTAAAAATATTTTGGTTTGCAGTAACAGCTGCAAAAAAAAAAAAAAAAAAGGGTCGGTAGGTAGGTCTATTTTTTTTTTTTCAAGTTTCAATGTAAAAAAAAAAGTTAAATTTTGGTCATGGTGATTACGTAGGTATAAATTTAAACAATTTTGCATATTGTGACGTCACTGTCTGGGTCTTCAAACCGTGCCTTCGGGCGCACCATTGCAAACCTCATTCTGATGCAGGTCGTATAGAAAGTTAAAGCGGTGTCGAGATGTTTTAATGCATTTTTTAAATGTATTATGGTGCCCGAACCCGTATGACTTTGAACGGTGACCGCGAACATTTTATTTACTGCAGCCGCAGCCATCATTACCAAGCGCGAACAGTGAATGAAATGCGAACGTACAAGCCATAGTGTGACATGCGTAAACCAATAGCGTAAACATAATCATAGACGCCACAGGTTTTTTTTTTAAAAAGAAAGAACGTAGCCTACGTTTGTATGTAGGCATAAGCAATTTATATTCACAATACTTACTCAAATACAATTAATATTATTTTATTGAATTTGTATAAGTTGTTTGAAGAGTAAAAAAAAATCGGTCGGCCTTAACGCAAGTTTACAACCGGCAAGTCGGTCGGACTAAAAGAAAAAAAATAATAATAATTGGGTCGGTCCTAAATTGACAGGGTCGGTCGGGTTACGGCAAACAAGAATATTTTTAAGGATGGCCTTATCAACTGGCTTGCTATAGCTAGTAAACAGTGTTTCAACAAACATTCAGTAGACTATCAATAGCCTGTATAACAGCAACAAAATAACAGCTTATCGACTGACTAGCTATAGCTAGTAAACACTGTTTCAATAAACATTCAGTAGACTATCAATAGCCTTTATAACAGCAGCAAAATAACAGCTTATTGACTGACTTGCTATAGCTAGTAAACAGTTTTTCAACAAACATTCAGTAGACTTTCAGTGGCCTATATTTAGATATCTATTAATGATATACTTACGTTATTGTCAAGAAAATCAGTTCATAAAAAGGCCATTAATAAAAAATATATATACAAGCTACTGATAGTCTACTGAATGTTTGTTGAAACACTGTTTTCTAGCTATAGCAAACCAGTTGATAAGTCACTTATAGTCAGTTAAATGTCTACTTGGGACCAACAAAATAAAGTGTTACCCAGATTTCTACAGGCTCCCATCACAAAATCTCTGCTTGAGGTCAAATGCACAAAACTTTTAGCTGGGCAACAGTTGGTTCTGCTATCTGAAATATATGTCTGACTGTCTGTCAGGCTAAACTCTAAAACACTGGTATTGCTGTTTAATCACCACTTTTGTGAATTGTCTTTCTTTTTCCTGCAGCCAAGATGAAAATCAAAACCCTTGCTGTAGGGAAAAAAGAAAAACTTGCCACCCCACCCAGATGTCACACCGGCAACCTCCTACTAACAAATCCAATTTATATGCAAGAGTATATTGGAAACTGCAGCATGAGAGGTTCAATGCAGGGTTGAAGTTGTGAAAGTAAAATCAAGGTTAGCTCTATTTTTGACATCCTCTTATAAATATTCAGGAGCTCTTAAGGGACAGAGAGAAAGGTAGAGTGAGACAAAGAAAATGAAAGAGAGAGAGAGAGAGGGAGTATTAGAGAGATAAACAGCAACCAAGAGAAAAGAATTATAGAGACAGCGATTTTAGTTTTCACATAATATTAGGTTTATCCCTCAGGGACAGAAATAATAAAATAGTAGTAAAAACAACCGTTTCATTCTTCCTCTTCCACCATTCACTACATGAGTTAAACACTCCTTTTTAACACATTTAAAGGTTGTTTGTTGTTAAATGTTGTTAAACCTCTCACCAGTTGGCTTTTACAAAGCAATAGTAGTCTAACAATTAATCATGTAAATAATCAAAATGACAATTAATGATGGAGGACTGGAGCTATGTACATACCTACACATTTTACAGATAACATAACTGCATATGGGTTTGGAATAGCATGAGGTTGAGTGAACTATCCCTTTAATATAAATTCTATTCACTGAAATAAATAACCATGATAACAATTTCAAGGGAAGTTACTGACAATTATAATTTTTTCATAATGGTGCAGCCCTATTCAGCCAGCAACATGGGCTGCAGACACACAGTGCCATGAAGTCCCACCATCAGAGAAGCCGATGGCTCTAAGGTTTCTGGCACCAGCCGGGCTGGTGATTTGTCTGATTATTGCTGCTTGCAACACTGACAAGAGTTATGGCCTGCAATTTGCATCGTAAACATCAGTTAGCTCTCCATTTTTGGAACTGAATATCAGCAAATGATAAACCAATAGAAACCCATATGGGAGATGCTGGGCTGATTTTGTCATGGTTTTATTTTGCATATGCGAGATCCATTTTTTATTTCTTCCACATTGTAATCTCAGGGATAATCTCAGTCTACAATATCTGATATGGAATGAACTGGTGGGCAAATTAACATATTTAAATGAAACCCCATTAGGGAACATTGGCGTCACAGTGGTGAGCAGCGCATTGGTGTTTTAAACTGGAGTAAGCGTTTAAGAATTTTATTAGAATCACTTAAATACAGCCATGCATACTTTATGCACTGATGATGCACTGGATTATACTAATACATTCAGATTTGTTTATAAGCATTTGCTCAGAGAGAGTAAATTACATTTTGATTTTAGATAAGAGCTTCCTCTATGAGAGCAAGCATGACTTGTTGAGTCCAAATTTAAAGCTTCACTTTCATCACAGATCAAGATAAAATTAAAATGATTACCACCAAGGCAGTCTTTGCATATAAGGCTAAAGAAAACTGCCACCATTTTGTGTGCAATCCAGTTAAACAGAGCCCATAGAAATACAGCGGTATCCACTACTGAAAGTTCTTCTATTTTGCCTATTTCTAATTTAATACAGTTTTTTTTCCCTTTTGCAAATTGTATTATCGGAGTGAATTTAAAAAAATTATGCAAAGGTGATCCACACTGAAAAAATATTATCCTAAAAATCTGCTTGATGTGGTAACATCTATATTTAACGGTTTTATTCAACTCAAAAATATTATTTAGCATTATTTAGCATATTATTTATTATTTTAGGGCATTAAATCAGGTAGAAATATATCGTTAACTATTGCACGTTACCACTTTTCACAGTGCATGTTATAAGTATTTAACATGCTCAATGTCAAAGATTTGCTAATTTCATAAGTGACCAAGAAATAGTACAGAATCTTAAATAGTTTACGTCGTAACATTTCTTTGTTTTCCTTTTTTTTTTAAATTCCCAAGCTTTCCAGGTTTATATAACATTCTTAATCCTAGCTTTTAAATGTGGTCTCAGACTGATCTCACGGTGAAATCGGAAATAATAAGTTGAATTTTATTTAGCTAAAATCGGTCTGTGCTTACCAAAATGTGAAACACTGCCCCCAGTGGCCAAAGCAGAAAGTGTCATTGGGTGTATGTGCATGTGTGAGCTCCATTTTTCAGGTGAAATATCCATTGAAGGGTGCCAAAAGCAAGTTGTGAAGTGAGTTGCTTACAGCTGTACGGGGTGTCATACAGTGAACAAGAATACATATTTTATAAACTGTACCCAACAACAACCAAAACCACAAACCTAAACCTAACCTTCAGTGGAGTAAAAATGTAATGTTAGAGGAAAAAATGCAACTTACGAATCACGCTTATCACTGATTATGCAAACACAATTACTTCCTGGTTTCAGTGCGAGATCCAAACCCGGGTCTCCCGTGCTGCTGATGCAACACACTAATGGTCACAACACAAGGGAAGGTAAACACTGTAGCAGATGCAAAAATGTCTAATGGGTGATGGCACTTGTCAGTGAGTCAGCATAATGTGTCCAATCCTGGGGTACTAGATCTGTCGGAAACAACTTGCAAATTTCCCGTGTTGTCATGTTGATACACGACTCAAGAAAACCACCACCATTTTGTAAGCAATCCAATAAAACAGAGCACATAGAAAAACATACACTTTTCAAATTGCTGTACTTAAGCTCTCAAAATCAATGGCCTTTTACCTCTTCACCCTTTGTATGCACAGCACTTCGAATACTAACACCATTTTGCACTTTTCAAAGGCAGAGTTCAACATTCGCTTTACATAATTCATCAGGTCCCCTCCAACTATCACTTTTGAATGCAGGTTTTCAAACACAATAAATCTTTCTGGAATTGAAATGCCATAACCGAAGCAGACAGGGCTGAAATGCTGTCAACATGTTTATTTGTTTTGTATTATTGCAGCGGGGAAGAATGCATATGGAGAAACAGGTGCCAGAGATGACTCAGACAAATGGATAGGTTAAAACTGAATGACGCCCATGAGACTGTCTGCCTCTCTGCTCCTTTTTTGGCGGGAGATATAATTTAGTTTTCTCAGGAGAAGGCTGGCTCCTCCTCATCATCTTGGCTTCAGTCTCTCTCTTGCTCTTTTCACCACTCAGACGATGTAAAGCATCTCTATGTCTGTCAGTTTCCTGTCCTTGGACTTCTTTTAAAGCCGTTTCTCTGAACGCTTTGTTCTCTTTATCAGTCTTTAGGCAACACTCATGAATTGTACTGATCTAACACATTTAAACTTCTATTCACAGCTGAAACCACCAGGGCCATCATCAAACTATTTTTATTAGTATTTATTTAGTTTGAAATGGCACCAGTGGTTGTCCTAGCTCACTTGGTGCCCTAGGTGCAGTGGCGGATTTAGGCAGGGTGACATCTTTTAAGTCAAGTCAAGTCAATTTTATTTGTATAGCGCCTTTCACAACACACATCGTTTCAAAGCAGCTTTACAGAAGTTCAGCATTAACAGACGATAAAAATGTAATGTCTATAAAGTCGATAAATCATCATCCTTGTGCAGGGCTCCAAACTGCGACTAAAAATGTTTTATCAACACCTTTGGGGGCGTTCTCATTTAGAATCACATGAGACAACAACAACTTCGGGGGCGTGTTTAAGTGGGTTTCGCCCAGGGCGCCAACAAGCTATAACCGCTACTGCCTAGTCGAGATAAGACATGACCAAAGAAAAAGAAAAACACTTATAAAGGGATAGTTCTGACTCTAATGAAGTCATAAAATGGGCCATCCACAGCGTTCCTGAACAACCACTGGTTAGTTGGAGTAAAAATGAGTTCAGGCTCAACTTGTGCAGTTTTTTGCTATCATCGCAACTAGTTCATTTTATCAGGGAAAAACTTCAGGCCATCGCTTCATGTCATCTACCCACTCCTCAAACTTGTGGGGCTCTTTCAAAAGACGGCCATCACAACTCTGTAAAGTGTCAGCACTATGAAGACATAGTGCCATGCTTTTTTTGTACATTTTTTACAATTTAATATGCAGATGTATGTTTAAACACTGGAGACAGGAAAACGAAAACAGGCTTTCATTATGAATCATGAAACACTTCTGCGTTCAGGAAAAAGGTGGATAAATGCGCACCTATTTACCAAACAATGTAGCTGCATTGCTTGGCTACATTTTGAATAATGAACCATATTACCTGCTTTACTTCGTGCAAAAGAACACCCCTGTACAGGAGGTAAAATCACTGTAATGCATGACCTTAATAAGCTAATCGCTTTCTTTTTAAATACCTAGTAGTTCATTATATTAGTTTAAGATTAGTCTAATGCAGAGGTGGGTAGTAAAGCACTACATTTACTCCATTAAACTGACTTGAGTAACTTTTTGGGAAAAATTACTTTTAGAAGTAGCCTATGTTTTATGGTGGGTACTTTTCATTTTAAAAATTACTTTTACTTCAAAGGGTAGCATTCCTGTCGTAACATTACTGGTTTTAATTTAATAAGTGAGATTTTTTTAATTGGACTCTTAAGACTGCAGAACATCACTGTAACGCACTCTCAGGCTGGTTGGGATCCATAAGCAGTTTAATAATGAGTTCAGAGTAAAGCAGGCAATGGTCAAACAACTGGCAAACAGGAATAACAAGGACAGGCAGAATCAAGGTCGTACAGGCAGAAGATCAGGGCAGGCGGCAGTCAGTATAAATCCAGAGACAGGCGAGGTAACAACAAGGCTGGCGGCACAAGACGTGGTCAGAATGACGGAGCTAGGTCAGTACACAGATGATCAAAACAAGTAGTAATAAACGCTCAGAAATGCAGCCGGGGCAAACAAGACTTCGCGAAGAATGAAACAGCCGGCAGGGCTTAAATAGAGAGAGTCAGTGATAGGGAACAGCTGTGATACAATTATGCCAGGAATGTGGGCTTATGGGAAATGTAGTGACCGTTAGTATTCGGGTGATTCCGATCTCCGATGGCCGTTTGAGGAGACGCCTACTTCGGCGTTCGTGACAGAGCCCCCCTCCTGTGAGCGGCTCCTGACGCGAGGATGAGACTGACGTCTAGGTCTACCTCGAGGTCGTGGGGCCGGTTTTTCCGGGTTGGTCAGATGGAATTCAGAGATGAGGTTGGGGTCGAGGATGTCATTAGCTCCAACCCAGGATCTTTCCTCCGGACCGTACCCCTCCCAATCCACCAGATATTGGATACGACCTCGATGACGTCTGGAGTCAAGCAGGTCTCGTACCAGAAAAGCCTCTGCGCCGTCCACAGTGAAGGAAGGGGGGCCGGGATTCACTTCCTCCTCAGACCTCGGAGCGTCAGCCGGTTTTAGTAGAGAGACATGAAAGGTGGGAGAAATACGATAATTAGCAGGAAGTTGTAGACGAAATGAGACTGGGTTAATTTTCTTAAGGATTTTGAAGGGACCCACATACCTGGGACTGAGCTTCTTGCACGGCAGACGAAGGTCTCGAGTGGAGAGCCACACCCATTGACCCGGGGAGTAATCAGGGCCGGGGCGACGATGGCGGTCAGCTTGTTCCCTAGATCTGTCTACTGCCCGCTGGAGATGGACGTGAGCCTGGTCCCAAACGGCTTCGCTACGTTGGAGCCAACTGTTCACCGCAGGGACCTCTGAAGGTTCGCCGGACCAGGGGAACAGGGGGGGTTGGTAACCCAGGACGCATTGGAAGGGTGTCAGGTTGGTAGAGGGTTTGATGATGGAATTCTGGGCATACTCGGCCCAAGGAAGGAAACGGCTCCAATCCGACTGGTTGTGTTGGCAGTACATACGTAGAAATTTGGTAATTTCCTGGTTAAGTCGCTCCGTTTGACCATTCGACTGCGGGTGGTACCCAGATGTGAGACTTATGTTGACATTGAGAAGACGAAAGAAGGCTGACCAAACTCTGGAAGTAAATTGAGGTCCCCGGTCAGAAACGATATCTTCTGGCAGTCCATAATAGCGAAAGACATAGTTGAATAGGAGTTCTGCGGTCTCGAAGGCTGTGGGGAGTTTGGATAAGGGTATTAACCGGCATGCTTTGGAGAATCGGTCAATAACAGTTAAGATGGTAGTATGGCCTTGAGAGATGGGTAGATCTGTGATGAAGTCCACGGCGATGTGCGACCACGGCCGTTGTGGTATGGGCAGGGGCAGTAGAAGACCTGTTGGGAGTTGTTTCGGGGACTTGGCTATGTTGCAGACACGGCATCCGTTCACGAAGTTAGCAGTATCTTCCTGCAATGTTTCCCACCAGAAACGATTCCTCAGTAAGCGTACAGTAGCCGTAATACCGGGGTGTCCCGAGTTCATGGCATCATGCACCCAGCGTATCACCCTCTCCCTTAGGCTTGATGGAACGAAAGTCCGATTGGACGGACACCCGGGTGGAGGTGGGTCAGATGCATGGGCTTGGGAGATCTCAGACATTATGTCCCACTGGACCGGAGCAATAATCAGGGTGGGCGGAATGATGGGTTCGGAGACGGGACACAGAGGTGTAGACTCGTATTGACGGGAAAGTGAATCTGCCTTGACATTCTTCGACCCTGGGAGGTACGAGATGGAAAAGTTAAACCGAGTAAAAAATAAAGCCCATCTGGCCTGTCTGGGGTTGAGTCTCTTGGCTGCACGTAAATATTCCAGGTTGCGGTGGTCAGTGAAAACCAGAAATGGATGTCTGGCCCCCTCCAGCCAATGTCGCCACTCCTCCAGAGCTGCCTTCATGGCCAAGAGTTCACGATTGCCTACATCGTAATTTTGTTCGGCGGGCGAGAGTTTGCGGGAATAAAACGCACAGGGAAAAAGTTTGGGAGGGTTACCCTGTCGTTGAGAGAGAATGGCACCAATGCCAGAGTTTGACGCGTCGACCTCAACCACGAAAGGAATGTCTGGGTTGGGATGATGCAAGATGGGAGCAGATGTGAAGCGAGCCTTTAACTGGTTGAAAGCCTGAAGTGCGTCAGCAGACCAGCGAAGTTTGGACTGACCCCCTTTTACCATAGAGGTAAGTGGTCCGGCGACGGTACTGAAGTTCCTGATAAACCTCCGATAGAAGTTGGAAAAACCTAGGAAGCGTTGAAGTTCCTTAATCGTAATAGGTTGAGGCCAGTTTAACACAGCATGTACTTTGTGCTCATCCATGGCCACCCCTTCAGGGCTGATGATGTATCCAAGGAAGGAAACTGACGTCAGGTGAAATTCAGACTTCTCAGCTTTAGCAAATAATTGATGTTCAATGAGACGTTTTAACACTGTTCGGACCTGGGTGACATGCTCTACTAGAGAATTTGAGTAGATTAGGATGTCGTCGATGTAAACAATTACACACTGGTTCAACATGTCTCTGAAAATGTCATTGACAAAAGACTGGAATACGGAGGGGCTATTGGATAAGCCGAACGGCATGACGAGGTATTCATAGTGCCCACTGGTGGTAGAAAAAGCCGTCTTCCATTCATCCCCCTCCCGAATGCGGATTAAATTATACGCACAGCGTAGATCAAGTTTAGTGTAAAACTTAGCAGATCTCAACTGTTCCAAGGCTGCGGGAACTAGTGGCAGCGGATAACGGAATTTAACCGTGACGTCATTCAAGCCGCGATAATCGATACAAGGACGAAGAGTGCCGTCCTTCTTTCCCACAAAGAAAAAACCAGCTGCCGCAGGAGAGGTGGAGGGGCGGATGAAACCTTTAGCCAACTCTTCTTCGATATACAATTTCATGGCGCGTGATTCGGGCTCAGATAGGGGGAAGATTCTGCCTCTGGGCGGTGAGGAACCTGGCATAAGTTCGATGGCGCAGTCGCTTGAGCGGTGAGGCGGTAATTGGGATGCCTTGGTCTTGCTGAAAGCCACGCTTAAATCAGCGTATTCAGAAGGAATCGACGGGTATTCGCCGGAAGTCTTCGAGATGATGGTAGTTCCCACGGTGGAAGGGGAAATAGATTTCAGACATCGCGCCGAGCAGTCAGAGCCCCATTGAGTAATTTGGTTGTTCTGCCAGGAAATTTGTGGATTGTGGTCTTGTAACCAGGGATGGCCGAGAATGACCGGGTTGTGGGGAGAATGGATTAAATAAAAACAAGTGGTTTCGGTGTGCAACACCCCCACCTGAAGAGTGATGAGAGCAGTGGTGTAACACACTTGACCGGTTCCCAACGGGCGCCCATCTAACGCTGCCACTGTCAGAGGAGGAATACAAGGAGTCAGAGGAATATTATGTTGTTTAACTAAATTTTCATCAATGAAATTGCCCGCTGCCCCCGAATCAATCATAGCATGGAGATCAATAGCATCTGATAGATAAGAAAGTCTGATTGGAACTTCGAGACAAGAGGGTAATGTGGAAAAAAGGCTCACCCCGCGCCGATATGATTGAGAGGGTCGCGTCGGACAATTTGCTCGCAGATGTCCCGCTTGACCGCAGTAAAGGCAGAGATGATTGGTGAGGCGGCGTTCCCTTTCCTCCTGAGAGAGATGAGTACGACCAACTTGCATAGGTTCTGTATCCTCGCGATGCTGATGTACTGGGTTGAGAGGTGTAGACCACTGCGCTGGTCGTCTGGAGCGAATGAGGTTGTCAATACGAATGGCCAGGGTGATAAATTGGTCGAGAGTTAAGCCTTCATCACGGCAGGCCAGCTCGGATTGGATCTCCATGTTTAGTCCTTGTCGGAAGAGGAGTTTGAGGGTATCTTCTACCCAGACGGTCTGTGTGGCGAGAGTGCGGAAAGATAGCGCGAAATCCGCCGCAGTCCGGCTTTCTTGCCGGAGTGCAAGTAACTGTTCACCTGCGCTCTTGCCGCTTTCAGGATGATCAAATACCTCTGTTAAACGTTGCATGAAGGCATTATAGTCGTTCTGAGTCAAGCCTTGGTGGGTCCAGACCGCGGTGGCCCATTCCAGAGCTCTACCCGTGAGTTCGGAGCAAACGAAGAGGATTCTACTCTCATCAGTGGGGTAAAGAGCTGGTTGTTGAGATAGGAAAATCGAGCACTGCATTACAAACCCCTTACACTTGGAGGGCGTACCATCGAATTTCTCAGGCAGTGCAAGACGTGGGCTGGCATCTGCGCCGTAATAGGGCAGAGAAGAGGTCATAGGACTAGATTGAGGTGCTGCAGGTACGGGTACAGCAGCGGGCTGGCGCAGACTCTGGATGGATCTCAAAACATCCTCCACGGACGACGTAAGTCGATTAAGCTGATGTTGGTGGGCTGCCAACAGACTTGCTTGGGCGGAGAGTTCTTCAGCTACTCGAGAGACAACCGCTGGATCGGTGAGTGGCGAAGTCTTCTGTAACGCACTCTCAGGCTGGTTGGGATCCATAAGCAGTTTAATAATGAGTTCAGAGTAAAGCAGGCAATGGTCAAACAACTGGCAAACAGGAATAACAAGGACAGGCAGAATCAAGGTCGTACAGGCAGAAGATCAGGGCAGGCGGCAGTCAGTATAAATCCAGAGACAGGCGAGGTAACAACAAGGCTGGCGGCACAAGACGTGGTCAGAATGACGGAGCTAGGTCAGTACACAGATGATCAAAACAAGTAGTAATAAACGCTCAGAAATGCAGCCGGGGCAAACAAGACTTCGCGAAGAATGAAACAGCCGGCAGGGCTTAAATAGAGAGAGTCAGTGATAGGGAACAGCTGTGATACAATTATGCCAGGAATGTGGGCTTATGGGAAATGTAGTGACCGTTAGTATTCGGGTGATTCCGATCTCCGATGGCCGTTTGAGGAGACGCCTACTTCGGCGTTCGTGACAATCACAGCCGCACTCTGTCACTCAAGTCGCATTCAACACTACAGAAGCAAGCGTGCAAAACAAAAATGTGTTCTCTCCACACAATGCCTTCATTTTATACCAAGACAAGGATATATATCAAGATTAAAATTGCAGCTCCAATTTAAGAAAAGAGGGTTAGGTAATTTTTAGAGATTGTGACAATGCGGGCTTGTCTGTGTCATGGAGCCTACCGCGACTGTGAGCATTTCTGCACATGCAAGGTTGGCACGCGAACAGCGTTTGACAGATGCGGGTGACTTTGACTTATGGAAAACACACTTCCAAACACAGAGAAAAGGTGCAATACCCTTAGTGTACTGAACTAATTATCTAAATTCTTTCGACACTGATAATGCTGAACCTGATGCTGAAATCACTGAAATAAATTAATGTAGGACGTAAAAAGCTGTGAAATAATGACAAAAGGCACGAATAAAGCATGATCTTGCTTCAGTGTATAATTAAACATGATATATAACTTGGGACTGTGTGACATTGTTCAAGTTTTTACCGTAATAATTAGTAGAAAAAGGAATCCAAACTTCTCTTCTAATTGACAGATTCATCCAAATCTGAGAAGAATCCTTAAAGTGATAGATCATCCGTTAATTAATATTATATTATCATTTCCCCACTCTCATGTTCTTGCAACCTAGTGAAACTTTCTGTATTCTGTGGAACCCAAAAGATCCCAGACAGTCTCAGTCACCATTCCCTTTCAAAATATAGAGGGGAGGAAAACATGCAGTGAAATTAAATGATGATTAAGGTTAGAATTCTGTCATTTCCTTATAGGAATAATTTTCCAAAAATGTAACATTCTTGCATCATTTACTCACTCTCATGCCATCCCAGATGACATTTTTTCTTCTTCTGCTAAACACAAAGATTTTTAGAAGAATATCTCAGTGCTGTTATAATAGAATGCAAGTGAATGCTGGCCAGAACTTTGAAGCCCAGAAAGCACATAAAGGCAGCATTAAAGGAATTCAAGGTATGTCGAGGTATGTTAAGTGCAGGTGAGAAACAGATCAATATTTAAATCTTTTTTTTACAAATAAATCTCCACTTTCACATTCTACTTCTTGTGTTTTTGTTGATTCAATTATATGTGCATATCGCCACCTACTGGTCAGGGAGAATAATTAATTGTAAAAAAGGACATTTTATATATATATATATATATATATATATATATATATATATATATATATATATATATATATATATATATAATTAAGCATGATATATAACTTGGGACTGTGTGACACTGTTCAAGTTTTTAACCGTAATAACTACTAGAAAAAGGATTATATATATACTTCTGTTTCTCACCCCCACCAATCATATTGATTCTGAAAATCACCGGAATTGTATTAATTACTTTTATGCTGCCTCTATGTGCTTTTTGGAGCTTCAAAGTTCTGGTCACCATTCACTTGCATTGTATGGACCAACAGAGATGAGAAATTCTTCTAAAAATCATAATTTGTGTTTTGCAGAAGAAAGAAAGTCACACACATCTGGGATGGCATAAGGGTAAGAAAATTAGAGTATTTCAATTTTTGGGTGAAATATTCCTTTAATTTGATGCACGTGTAATAAGAGTCTGTAGTACGTGATAGCTGTGCAGTATGTAAACCTCACTCCCCTGGCCTCAAGAGGCGCACTAGCGACCTACACTAGAGCTGTAGTCTTTAGTCTCCTCGTTAGTGTGCCCGCCTCCCATACCAGAGACCCCGGTTTGAATCCCGCTCGTAGCAGGTCAAGCAGGACCAGTTGCACATGGAAGAAAGAAGTCATTTGGGTTTGGAACAACATGGTGGTGAGTGATGATAATTTCCATTATTAACAATAATATGATTATTATTACAGGGTTGGCGGTTCGATTCCCAGCCCACATGCCCACAAGTTGCTCCCAATGGCAGACTAGCACCTTGCATGGCAGACACCATTGGTGTATGAGTGTGTGTGTTAATGGGTCAATGGGACACAGTGTAAAGTGCTTTGGTAACCTCTAAGGTTAAAAAAGGTGCTAAATATGTGCAGAACATTTACCATATGTGAAAGTTACTAGTTACTTACTACTTTAATATTCTTTTTATTGGATACTCTCTTACTCTTACTCAAGTAATTTTTAACATTATTACTTTAACTTCTACTTGAGTACATTTTATTTTTTAAGTAATTGTACTTTTACTTGAGTAAAGATTTTGGCTACTCTACCCACCTCTGGTCTAATGGTATGATTTATATTTAGCATGAAAAGGACCCAAGTTTAAATTACAACCTAAAATGTAGTTGTTTTTTAAATACGTAAACCAAGCAAAATGTCTAGGTTACATATGTAACCTCCATTCCCTGATGGAGGGAACGAGACGAGTGTCAAAGAAGAAAAACTAGGGGTCTCTCTTGAGTGCCGAATGTGCCTCTGATCTATGAAAAACGGCCAATGAGAAGTTGGCAGACAGTATTTGCATACCCCGCCCCCGGATATACGGGTATAAAAGCGGGGAAATAAGTCGAGTTCATTCAGGATTTTTCTGAGGAGCCAAAAATGGTCTGGCCACAACAGTGGCTCGGCTCAGTGATGTGGTCGGGAGGACACAATGTCTCGTTCCCTCCATCAGGGAACGGAGGTTACATACTGTCGCTTCGACGTTGTGTCGAAGAAATGACACTAGGGGTCCAATTTAAATCACGGCATGTGCTGAGCCGTGTACGTGTACTGTTGAAACAGGAGTGGGCAGGTACTCTACGTGCACAAGCTGTGTCAGACTGCGCATACCCTTCCCCAATGCCCCAAAAAAGTCGGCGGAATCCTTCTGGATATCCTAGAAGGGAACAAGGCGATGCTTGCCAACCTGGGAATGGGCCAAGCCTGGCTGGCCCTCTTTTCTCTCAATGTTTCTCCGCATAGAGCAAGAACGGTTGGGGCCCTTCCACGCATCGAGGGAAGGGGGTCTTACCCAGTTTCCTATTCTTTCAGGGGGAAAAGACCCTGCGGAGACCACACCTGCCCGGAAGGGGGAGGTAAGAGTGGCAAATACATCACATGAGTTCTTGTGGTAAGTGGCACAGTGGTAGATCCAGCCTCAAGGAGGGGGAAGTTGCTACAACATGGCGACCGGAGGGCAGCTGGGACTGCCTAAGGGAGACACGGGTCCACTTCGTATGGGCACAGTACCATGGACAATACACACAGAGGGAGTCCACGTAGGAGTCCTGTCCTGTGGAGCACCTATTCCAGTACAGGGTAGATTAAGTACCTGCAGAGGATTGGGTCGGCGCGTTCCTCTGCTGTACTGCGGACCCATAGGGCTAGGAAGGAATCATCCAGGGATCCGAATGAGTGGAATCTCCTGGGAGAGAAAGCGCACAGTTTTACCTTGGCCGAGGGAAAGGGCGCAAGGTTCAAGCAATCCACCCGGCCAGTCCGTCAGCATGTTACTGAGTTCTACCGGCTCAGACCTGAGAAAACACGGGACGATACTGACTCAACCCGGAGATTGTAGAATCTCGCAAAGGTATTAGGTGTTGCCCAACCCGTTGCTCTACATATGTCTGCCAGGGTGGTGCCCCTGGCAAGTGGGGTCACGGCATGGGTGTGATAGGCCAATGAAATGGCGTCCACAACCCAGTGGGATAGCCTCTGTTTGGAGACAGTGTTCCCTTTCCGCTGTCCGCAAAAGCAGACAAAGAGCTCTGCGTGCGGTCCAAGTAGGTACGCAAAGCACGTACCGGACACAGCAATGAAGGGGCTGTGTCTGCCTCCTCCCGGGGCAGCGTTGAGAGAGGGCCCTGAGTGCAACTGATTATAGCGGCTCGAAGGGAGGTCTCTGGATGCCAGCGAGGATCACTGAGAGATCCCAGGAGGGGAACAGGCTTGGCCGGGAGGGATTCAACCTCCGGGCACCTCTTAGGAACCTGATGATTAAGTCGTGCTTATCCAGAGACTTGCCGTCTACTGCGTCGTGGTGGGCCGTGATATCGGTGACATACACCTTCAGGGTGGAAGGAGACAGCCTCCCCTCCAGCCTCTAAATAAGAAATAAGAAATAAGAGCACTGACCTAACTGTGCACCACTGTGGGTCTTCAGCCGGGAAGAACACCAATTCGCGAAGAAGCGCCACTTCAGGGTGTAAAGTTGCCTGGTAGAGGTGGCTCTGGCTTGGTTGATCGTGTCTATGATGACAGGTGGCAGACCAGCTAGATCTTCCACATCCTCTCCAGCGGCCAGACATGGAGGTTCCAGAGGTCTGGGTGCGGATGCCCCATCCCTGAGAAAGAAGGTCTTTCCTCAGGGGAATTCGCCAGGGAGGGGCTGTCGCGAGGAGAATGAGGTCCGAGAACCAGGCCCGAGTGGGCAAGTAGTGAGCCACTAGAGTGACGTGCTCCTCGTCCTCCCTGACCTTGCACAGCACCTGTGCAAGAAAGCTCACTGGAGAAAATGCGTACTTGCACAGCTCCGAAGGCCAGCTGTGTGCCAGTGCATCTGCCCCGAGGGGAGCCTCTGATCAGGCATATCAGAGTGGGCAGTGGGAGGACTCTCTGGAGGCAAGCAAGTCTACCTGGGCATTGCCGAACCGTTCCCAAATCAGCTGGATCGACTGGGGGTGAAGCCTCAACTCTCCACTGGGAAAGCGTTGCTGTGACAGTGCATCTGCCATCACATTGAGGTTGCCGGGGATGTGAGTGGCATGCAGCGACTTGAGGGAGAGAGAGACTTGCTGGCTCCAAAAGAGGAGACGACGGGCGAGTGGTGACATGTGGCGGGAACGTACGCCGCCTTTGCGATTTATGTACACTACCGAGGTGGTGCTGTCTGACCTGACTAGGGCATGTTTGTCTTGAACTAACAGGAGATACTTCTGCAGGGCAGAGAAAACAGTCAGCAACTCTAGGCCATTGATGTGCCAGCGCAGCGGGACCCCTTTCCAACGGCCCGCGGCTGCGTGACCATGGCACATGGCGCCTGAACCCAATTTGGAGGCATTGGTCATGGCCAGGATGCATCGGGACACCTGCTGCAAGGGGAGTCTTGTCCGCAGAAAGCATAGGTCTGTCCAGGGTTTTGACGTTTAGCAGCAGGCGGGGGTGATTTTCACACAGTGCGTGCCGTGTTGCCATGCTCGTCTCGTGACTCGAGTCTGGGGCCAGTTCTGAAGCGGTCTCATATGCATCAATCCCAGCAGTGCGGCCGCCGCGGAGGATGTCATATGCCCCAGGAGCTTCTGGAAAGGTTTTTAAAGTTTTTAAAGGCAGCGAGGCATTTTACCACTGACTGTGCACACACGTTGGTAAGGCGTGCTGACATTGAGACTGAGTCAGACTCTATGCCGAGAAAAGAGATGCTCTGAACCGGGGCAAGCTAGCTCTTTTCTAGGTGGACCTGAAGCCCTAAATGGTTGAGGTGCCTGAGCACCTAGTCTCTGTGAGCGCATAGTAACTCTCGGGAGTGGGCCAGAATGAGCCAGTCATCGAGGTAATTGAGTATGTGAATTCTGGCATCTCGGAGCGGGCCAAGGGCAGCCTCTGCGACATTCGTGAAGACGGGAGGGGACAGAGACGTGCTGAAGGGGGGGACATTGTACTGATATACCTGACCGTCGAACACAAGCCATAGGAAGGGTCGGTGTCGAGGCAGAATTAAGACGTGAAGGTACACGTCCTTCAGGTCTGCCACTGTGGACCAATCTAGATGCTGGATGCAAGTTATGTTTTTGCGTGAGCATTCTGAACAGGAGTTTGAACAGAGCCACTCTTGGCTGTAGAGACCCTTCTTCATTTCAGTTGGAGGGACAGTCTCTATCGCGTCTTTGTTTAGTAAAAGAGTAGTGATTTCCATGCGCAGGGATTTGGCATGCTTGCCGTGTACAGACTGGCAAACTGAATTGCGTAACCGAGTCGGATGGCCCGGGCAAGCCAGCGTGACGGGTTGGGAAGTGAAAGTCACACATCCAAACTCCGTGCTAGGGGCACCAAGGGGACGATTATTTTTGATGTACCTGGCGGGGCAGAGCAGCGGGGCAGAGCAGGTAGTATGGCGTTGGGAGGCGAAGACGCATTCCGAGGCTCTAGTGCTGAGAAAAGACACAAAGCATTACCTTGCTCCGCACACCTGGCAGGGGCGGGTTAGTGACTAAGGAGGAGGTCTGGTGTAAGCGTCCTCTAGACTTGTCAGAACCGTCCGGCCCGGGGAACAGTCGTGGGGCTGAAGAGGCGGGGGGTTCACGTCCAGCATGCCGGGACTGTTGGAGTCTGGTGGCAGAGTGCCGTGAGAACGGCATTTGCAGGCCAAATGAACCAGAGACAAAGGAAATAGCTCTGTTATTGAGAATGTGGGTACTGCAGCCCCGTCTAGGGGGGGCGGCAAATAAAATAAATTCAACAAAAGATTCTCCTCCCAGCCCTCCACCGGGGGACGGAGTGGTCTGCTTACCAGCTCCGGAGCTAACATCTTGGTCTCTAGGTCGGACGTCTCAGGAGCGCCTGGGAGCCTTCCGGGTCCTCGAGGGGGTCCGTGAGACAGGGGGGGGTCTGCTTCCTGCGGGGTGCTCGATGTGGGGGCTGAGAGCTGGGCCCCGGGTTGAGGCGGAGCAGGGTGTTTCTTAGCCACAGGAGGACGCCCTCGGCGAGCAGACGGGTCATGGCCCATGGTGACAGGCTTGCGGCGGGGCAGGATGTGTGAAATGGCCTCGGGACGCGTCTTCACCGCGGAGAACTACTGGCAAAGTCCTCGACGGTGTCGCCGAAGAGACCGAACTGGGAGACAGGGGCATTGAGAAAGCAAGCTTTGTCAGTCTCAACCAAGTTCAGACACAGATGATGTTCCTGGACCACGAGTGTGGCCATTGCCTGCCCGAGTGACCGCACTGTGACCTTCGTGGCTCTGAGGACGAGGTCGGTCGCTGAGTGCAGTTCCTGCAACACATTGGGATCAGGGCTACCCCCGTGGAGATCTTTAAGTGCCTTGACCTGGTGAACTTGCAGGAGGGCCATGGCGTGCAGGGCGGAAGCAGCATGTCCGGCGGCACTGTAGGCTTTGGCGGTCAATGAAGACATCGTCCTACAGGCCTTGGAAGGGAGCACAGGGCGACCCCGCCAGGTGTTAGGGTTTCCGGGGCACAGGTAGAGCACAACAGCCCTGTCCACCTGGGGAATTGCCATGTACCCGTGGGCCACTCCGCCATCGAGGGTAGTGAGAGCGGATGAGCGAATGGCTTTGTGATGAGTGGTAAGGGGTGCTCTCCACGAAGACGTCAGCTCATCATGCACTTCTGGGAAAAACGGGGCCGGGGTGAGCGACCCCAGGAACCAGTCATCCAACCGCGATGGCTGTGGGGAGGATGGAAGGTTCCAGTCCAGCCCCACGCTGGCGGCGGCACGGGAAAGCATGTCGGTCATCTGCGCGTCAGCCTCAGCCTTGGCGTGCTGTCCCGAAGGCGGCAGCCCAGGGGAGTCATCCGCATCAGACGCCACGCTCTCCGATGCAGCGGCGAGCTCATCCACCTTGAACTCTAGAGGATAGGCAGGCTGGCTGTGAGGCAAGCCGCTGTTGCCTCGAGCACGGACGGGAGTCAACGAGCGTTCTGTGGGGCGGGTGCCCCGAGGGGGCGTACCCGGCGGAGCTGCACCCACTGCTATCCCCAGATTGCCTCCATCGCCAGCCACATCGTCCTCAATCCCGTGGGAAGAAGGAGCAATGCGGGGGGCGGCTGGAGTGGAGTGCTTCCTATTGAAAGTGAGCCGCGACCGCAACGTTGCCATGGTCATGCTCTCGCAGTGAGAACATGAACCATCCACAAACGCTGCCTCAGTGAGATTGCTGCCCAGACACACGAGACAACGCCTGTGGCCGTCAGAAGCGGAGAGCACTCTACCACATCCAGGAACTACACAGGGGCGGAATGGCATCTTTATAAAGACGCGTCCTGAAAAGGACATTCAACGCCGCTGTGCAAATGCTCTTATAGAGGAAAATACTCTTTTATAGAGAAAATCACTCTTTTAATAAACTCTTAAGCTTTCTGCACTGTCGAAGCACCCAGGGGCAAGCTGCACTGCCGTGCAGAGAAGGAGAAAAGCCACTGAAGTGCGCCGTAGATCCAACAGCAGGCAGAGCATCAAAGGAACAGGAACAGGTGTGTGACTCGCAGCTGACTCCATGCACGACCATCGGCTCCGAAGAAAATTTCTGAATGAACTCTACATATTTTCCTGCTTTTATACCCATATGTCCGGGGGCAGGGTATGCAAATGCTGTCTGCCAACTTCTCATTGGCTTTTTTTCATAGATCAGAGGCATATTTGGCGCTCAAGAGAGACCCCTAGTGGCGCTTCTTCGACACAACATCGAAGTGAGCGACAGACGGGGAACTGCAATTAGATTTGAGCCAGTGATCACCATACAGTTTTGTTGTATAAAAAAAGCACAGCTTTGACATTTTGTTCTACAGTAAAAGTTATTTGAGGTTAGAGAGACATTATGGTGGGTAAATGTGAACTTGTAAAGGTGATTTCTGCAACAGCATTTAGAAAAAAAAAAAAGAAAAAGCATTTTGTTCAAAATTGTATGACTTTCATCTGTAGAACACATTAGGCAGATGTTATGCAGAATACTGTATTGGCCTCAGTCACCAAGCAAATTGATTACATTTTTAGCTTTGAAAAAAAAACATGAGATTGAGTGAAAAATAACAAAATGTCAATTTTCAGGTGAATTATCCCTTTTAATTTTCAAATATACACATTTAAAATACACCAGTTCAGAATACACTCATGACACTTCCACTAATTTCCCTGTCTCACTACCTTCTCTTCTTTTCCTCACCTCTCCAAACCCTCTCTCTCTGTGTACCCTGATAGACTAATGCAAAAGAAGAGTATTTGATCCCTCGTTTTGCACAACGCTTTGGTCCACTTCACGACTGCCGGACGACAGCCCCTCAGCCACCAATTAAAAAGTCATGAGTGCTTTTATGCAAGCAGCTCGGCCTGCCTGCTTTCCCCAATGTGCATTGGCTGTCCGAAAATAGCCTTTGTGTTTCTGCGACAACAGAGTCAGAGAAAGGAGGAGGGAATGGGTTGTGCATTGGTGCATAGCTTTCCTCCTAGCTTTTAACCACCGTTCTCAGCTTGACTTCTAATTGAAATATCCACCATTAGCGAACGGCGCTAGCTCATGAGCAGAGTGCTAAACAAGAGAGGCAGGCACCACACTCTTTAATGATTCAGCAACACTCTTCGTCTACATACACATACGCACGCACGGCAGTTGCCCACCAAGTTGGTGAGGTCCCGACCCTGACACATTGACGCCACCTGGATGCCAGACACGAACCCAACCCACCTTGCAATTAGACAACTCTGAGGTGGTCCAGAGACTTCTCTCCAAGTGAGAGCTACAAAATATGAATGTGAATAAGGCTAATTAGAGTGGAGATACTGTTGTTGTTTGCATGACACATTTTAACTGTCAAAATGCAGTAGGGATGGGTCATGATGGTCAACTAGTCGTCTATCAACCAATTAATTTATTAATCTGGATTTTGTTATATATCCTGTATATACAAGCTATGATAAAGTAAAACATTTTTAAACTTTTTAAAATGCATCTTGAGATCCTTGTGCTTTGTTCCAATCTTTGGGCTGCACAGACTAATCGACAAGTTGACTACAACTAACGTCAGCCTGAAGTCGAGTAATCACTTACCATGTGATTTATGAAATGACATCTGTAGGACATATAGTGGGCATGAATGCCGATGGTTCTGTTCTCAAAGGGCGAAGTGGCTCAAGTGTTCTTTGATAAAGATGACGGAAAGGCTGCAGTAACCTCGAATATATGCAAATTGGCCTACAAATTTAACAGAAATGTCAGTGCTATGCACTAGTCGAGTCAATTGTGATGTCCATTATGATATTTATGGGCACAAAAAATCCATGTGTTGAGCACAAAGATATACCATGAGCCACTCTCCTTAAGTTGCAAAACATCAGATATGCTATAAGTTGGAGGAGACAGGCAACTCATAGTAAATTGCGAGGGAAAAGCCGAAACACTTAATATGCCGGCTGTATTAAAAGGATTAAACATCTTTTGTGTTCCACAAAACCATTGTGGTGAGGGTGAATAAATTATGAAAAAAAATTGTGAACTATTGATGCTGGTGACCTACTACGCTGGTCTTTTCAGTAGGGATTGCAGACCATAGTAATAAACTGTATACTGTAAACAAAAGCAATGGTCTCTATTGAATCCAGGTAGGACATTTTCTTGCCATTTCCCACCACATTTTCATTCACACTTTTACAAGGCACAGGAAGAGGACAAAGAACAGAAAGAAACCTCTTCACTGAGACAGAGCTTCAGTAGAGTATGACTTGTCCACTGCAAGACGACGGCTCTTCGTTGGGAACTCTCGCTGGATGGAAGAGTTGATGAAAACAAAATAATTCCAAGAGAGAGAAAAGAGTGCCGACCAGTGCCAACATCCTCAGCTTCATCTCACCGAGCCAAAAGAGAAGTCTGATCACGCAAAGCTGACAGACATCAGAGACTTTGATGCATATTGTATGTTTTGGCACTTATGTTAAGAACTCAGTGGTTTTAGCTTGAAGCTCAAGAAGCTTTGTGAACAGCTCTGCCTTTAGCAACCCCAACCACCCACCTCCCATTGTTCCTGTTTTACACTACAACTTCTCAAATGACGTTTTCTCCAATAAAAGAGATTCAAATGTATCGTAAGTCCTCTTAATCAGGCCTGGGAGAATATCTGACATCTGCTTAAAGGCTGTTGCGGCGTACATCACACAACACAAGTCATTTGCGCGAATGGCATGATAACATAAACCTGACACTCCGCTTCATCACAGTGTGTCACGTTGAAAGTAAATCAGATTGCGGCTAAATCTGCGTTTTTTTTCTCCCTATATACCATGTGATACCATGGGATCAGGGCATTTCATAAAATAATCAGAGGGCAGGGATAACCAGGGCAAAGATAACCTTTTGAAAATGCATTTTAATGTGACAGCATTATTTTGAATAATAACTGTTTGATTCCTTATTTTCTAAATTTAGTTTTTTTTTTCCATCAACACAAGAGTTATAAAGGGTTCAGAGCTGTGACGATAGATCTTGTAGGGGCCCACACAGACTGAAAGACCTGCATATAAAAAAGAGCACAGAGGTGCTGAGATCTGACTGACAAGTTTGAGAATGAACAGTGTATGAATGTTTTATAAATCAGCAGGATATTATCAAAGGCCTCTCTTTTACCCGTTCTTTCCGATATGATTTCCTCCCCAAGACTGAGTTCATTATTAAAGGCCAGCCTCAACCTTTTTTTACACTGTTTCGCACCAACTTCTTACTTACTCAGAAACTGGTGTGAATATCAAGCTGAGCTTATTGATTGAGTTTCTTTACTCTTTCCATCTTGAAAAAAAATTGATGGCTGTCATACACATGATGAAAGGTGCAGGTATAAATTGGTGCCTCTGGCTGCACCAAACAGAATTGTAAAAATAATGACTTTTAGACCTGTTTCAACCACTCCCTCAGGCTTACATTATTTGGACAAACAGATAGTCACACTTCAATTCATGCAATAGGTTGAGACAATGTTCTTAGGTCTATCAAAAATAAATGAATAAATGCAATTCCATTTGCTACCACTAGTAGTGCAAAAAATACACAACACACCTTTAAGGTGCTTGTGATGCTTTAAGGATATAAGCAGGTTGTGCCCCTCCGGCTCGTCATCGTTGCCCCGCCTCTTAGGGCTGCCCTTCAGCTAGGCTCACGATGGAAGTTGGGCAGGAGAGCGAGAAGAGGTGCATAATTAATAAGCCTCATTCTGACAGCGGTGAATGAAGCACACCTGATGTGAATAATGTTTCATCACCAGTGTCTTTAAAATGCAGAGCACTCCTCTTCTCAGGGAGCCGGCTTCAATTCTCCATGTATGCACACACTGGCATCCTCGCACACCCAGGACCAGAGCTGGGAGGGTTCGGACAAGCTGATGTGCCACCGGACCCATTCCTCGCACCCCCCGGGCTGATTAGATGTGTCACCAGGGGAGGATTGCACACGTCACGGTGACAGCTAGAGGTTGGGCAGCCTCCCCCTTTCACCAGCCAAGGGCCTGGGAAGACAGGCCGCTAAGGACGCCGCCGCTCCTCGTGCCATGGTCCCTGGAGGGGAGCGTGTGCGGCTGACGGACCCAGCTCATGCCTGGGCCAATCCATGGACACTACCCCACCCTTCACAGAGCCCCATCTCACCGCGAGAATGCCATATTCCCCTTTTATTATGAACACTATCCCACTTGACACTTTATTAACCGCCTTTATGGACTTATTATTGTGATTATTTCCAATAAATGCCTCTCCGAGGCTTGACACCACACCCACTGTGTCTGTCTCTTGCTCACCCCGCCACAAGGTCCACAGGGAATCTGTGCTCACAGAGCTCAGCAGAAAGTTCCACAGAATTGAAATGCTTTTTATTCACAAAGGTGAATTACACACAGTTATTTATACATTTATGCATTGTCCATTTTATAAGACTGTATATTTATTCTCTCAAAAATTTAACATATGACATTATTGTTTTTATGTGAATATATAAAAGGTACATTCCTAGTTTCACCATTATTTGTACTTTAGACCAGTTATGTTGCTCAAAAATAACTAGTTTCATACCATGTGACCTCAAATGTGGTTTTCAGCATTGAAAATGGATAAAATGTAAATTTTGGAGATGGAGCCATGTTGAGAACTCCATATCTCTAGGATTGGACAATATAGTGCCTTAAAAATGAAGATGCCAAAAGGAAAGATTGTTCTGAAACAAAATCTAAAAGCATATTAAGATATCGTTCAATAAAAGTTAAGCTCAATCGACAGTATTTGTGGTATAATGTTGATTACCACAATTTATTTTGATTTAAAAAAAAAAGAAAAAATCTGGGTTCAAGTGATAAGTGAATGTGGCCAATTTTAGAGGGTTGAAATACAGAAATGTAAAGGTGATAATGTTATAAATGCACACATTTTCATATTTTTTTTTAAATTTTAGCTATAAAGTTGTTATAAATACTTCTGGAGTTATAGCCACTTAAATGTTAGAAAAGCAACACAAAGTGTTTTTCTCCAAATGTTTGGAAACACTCTTTCAGCATATAATACAGCAATGGATACTGAAGTCAACTGGTTTTAGAAATAGACCAACCAATCTCTGTATCTGAATAAAATAATGATGCTACCACCTCTCTAAGGATATTTTTTTTACTGTAGCTTTGCTCCAAAATCATAGGCGAAAATTGTCATTTTTAACGCACTCTACAAAATAATGGATAACTCAATAAACACTGGTCCATGGGTCCTAATGCCATCTTCATTAAACCAAGGTCCTGACTCTCTGTGGTCACTAAAAACCCCAAAGTCCTGGCCAAATTACCTTGGTCCTAATCAATCATGGCCTCCTAATGATCCCCATCCATAAATTGGCTCTGTCTTTCTATTCTCCTCTCCACTAACAGCAGGTGTGTGGTGAGCATACTGGTGCACTATGGCTGCCGTCGTATCATCCAGGTGGATGCTGCACACTGGTGGTGGTTGAGGAGAGTCTCCCTGTTAACTACAACCCCAATTCTGAAAAAGTTGGGACTCTATGAAAAATTACAACTACACGTTACACTGTGTGCCAAATTATTAGGCAAGTGAGTACTCAGATCTTATCATTATTTCCATACACATTTTCCAACTCCAAACCATATAACTTGAATGCTTATTGGATTCAATCATTTTCAGGTGGTATGTATTTTTGTAATGAGGGAGGGTGTGGTGAAAGTGACACCTTATATCAAGGTGTGCATAAATATTGGGCAGCTTCATTACCTCAGGTAAAATGGGCAAAAAAAGAGATTTAACTGACATTGAAAAATTTCACATATTGTAAAATGCCTTTCAGACTGATGCAACACTCTTGAAATAGCTAAGCATTGAGGTGTGACCACCAGACAATCAAACGTTTTGTTGCAAATAGTCAACTGCGGTGCAAAAAATGCATGGAGAAGAAAAGGTGCAAATGAACTGCAAAGGACTTGAGAAGAATTAAACTTAAAGCTACCAGGAATCCATTATCCTCCAATGCTGCCATATTATAGACCTGTAACTTACCTGGAGTGTCCAGAAGGTTTCAAGTGCTCAGATTCATGACTAAGGTCAAGAAGGGTGAAACACGACCACCACTGAATACATTCACAAGTTGAAGCGTCAAAATTGGGCAAAGAAAAAGATGAAGACAGATTTTTCATAGGTTTTATGGACAGATGAAATGAGAGTGACTCTTGATGGACCAGATGGATGGACCTGTGGCTGGATCACTAATGGACACAGGGTACCACTTCGAGTCAGGTGTCAGAAAGGTGGAGGAGGGGTACTGGTATAGGCTGCTATCATTAAGGTTGAGGGAGTTGGACCTTTTCGAGTTGAAGATGGACTGAAACTCAACTCTCAAACCTACTGGTAGTTTCTGGAAAGTACTTTCCTCAAGCACTGGTAGGTGTACAAACATTTGTTACACCTACTTTAAAAATTGAGAATAACAATTGAGTTGGAAATTTTTTTTTTTGGTAATTTAGTTGCCTAATAATTGTGCACCCTAATAGTTGCCTAATAATTGTGCACACTTATTTATTTCCAGAGAAAGACAAAACTCACATTTTCTTTGTTAAACATTCAGGTTTGAGCTTCAATATCATTTTGGACTGACTGAGAGCATTGTGTTTGTTCAACAATAAAATTAATCCTGAGGAATACAATTTGCCTAATTATTGGGCATGCAGTGTATATTATATTTTAACCTGTAAATTGCATAGTTTATGTACAATAATTTCAAATCAGATGATTGCAACCTGCTACAAAAAAGTTTGGATAGTCAAGTGTTTTCCACTGAAACATCACCATTTGTTCTAATAACACTTATTAAGTATTTGGGCACTAAAGACACAACTTAAGAAAGTGGAATTGTCCCTATTCATCCATTATGTAGGACTTTAGCTGCACAATTGTATGGGGTCTTCATTGCCGTGTGGTGCTGTTCATAATGCGACACACATTCACAATTGGAGACAGATCAGAACTCCAGGCAGGTCCATCTAGCACCCGCACTCTCTGCCCACACAGCCATGTACTTGTAATCCGGGCAGTATGTCGTTTGAAGTTGTCCTGTTGAAAATTCCGGGACATCCCTGGAAAAGATGCGCAGGATGGCAGTATATGTTGCTCCAAACTGTTTACATTTCAGATACCTTGAATCTTTTAACTATATTGTGCACTGTAGAGGGTGACTTGCTCAAAATCCTACCAATTAGTCTTTGTTGTCAAAGTGCTGGATTATTTGCTGAAGCATCTGTTGGCAAATTGTCTCGGATGATCCTTTCTCTTGAAGGACTAGGCTGTTTTTGGAGGCTCCTTATATACTATGACACAATTGCCTCATTTGTTTAGCATCTCCTATTTCACATTGCCTTGTTATTTCAACTTGCCAAATTGTTATTAATCTTAAACTGTCCCTGTCTCTACTTTTTGGAGCATGTTGCAATCAACTGATTTTAAATGAATGTACATTTAAAATAATAAAAAAATGAGTGTAAAACATCATATAATATGTAGTTGTAGTGTTTTCAATATAGCAAAGGCTGAATATAATTTACTCACTCATTTTTGTATTTTTGCATTTTTCATACTGTCCTAACATTTTTTGGAATTGGGGTTGCATGTAAAGCACTTTGAGTGTAGAGTCAGAAAAGTGCTATAAGTGTAACATTCATTCATTCATTCATTCATGCATGCAGTCGCTACACTCAAAATAAGTATTGTTATGTAAATTCTAAAATTGTAATTTAGTTGTGAATTTAATTGAAACAATTTTGATTACAGTATCAATGGAAATAGTCAACAATGTTTTTTTTTCCATAATCCTCCCTTCTTTCAGGTACTAATAAGTGTGTAGTGCTCTCAGTCTAACACAATTTGCCATATTTAATTATATTCCTCAGAATTGCACCAAAAATATGGAAAAGGTCTGCTGATTCCGTCTGGGCCTTTGTTAAACACTGATCTGGCAATAATAGAAATGTTTAAGAGTCTCAGTCAGTGAATGAAAAACAAATACGTGAAGACAAGATATTTTCCTGTGCACTGCAGCAGGATATTAATCAGCCATGTTGAAGGATGTGAGGAAACAGACTGATTCCACCAGTGAGTGGACGAGAGAGCTCTCATCAGAGTGCAGCTGAGGCTATTTAGTGGACCATCCATGCTGAGAATATAGAACAATCCAGGAGTGTTTATCCCTACATCATCCACATTCACAAACACACGAAAGCAGCACCGACTGGATTTAGGCAGTGATGGGCACACCCTGACTTCAGAACATTCTGTTCAAGTCAGCTGGATGAGCTGACTGATGGTCCAGGATCTCCTTCCCCTTGTACAAAGCAATCTCCTCTAATCCTCTGTGGATGAAAAGAGCCAGGCTAGACTGGGCTCCTCTCCATTAAGCCATGGGGTACACAGAAGCATACGTCTTTTAGCCCTAGCACATGTTCTGACCAATACCCAGCCAATCAATCTAAACCGCTCCTCCATGCATACCTGCCCAGGGTGAGAGGACAGTGCAAAGATGGCCCTCCAATTCTTGCAGGCATAGTGAGTATGTGTAGACATGTGGGTTATTGAATGTAGATGCTAAGTAAGGATGCTAACAGGAAGAACTGCATCTGGACACACAGCAGCAAACAGAAAAGAATACCGGAGTTTGTATGATGTGTAAGGACGGCAGTTTATGGGAGTAGCTAACTAAAAATGTATTAAATTAGTGTAGCTTTTCAAGTAACAAGATACTTTATACAACAAGTAGCATTGTAGCACGACAAAATGCTACATTACTGTTCTTTTATGGCATTATCTTGTGTACATAAACAAACTATGGAAATACTCAAAAATGCTTTCCTGAACTTTCCTCTCTGTATCTCAAGTTGCGTTGGGAACATTCGTTCAGTTCAATGTTCATTTAAGTTGAAAAATGATTCACTCTATTTAGCTAAATGCAGATGTTCCTCACACAGTTTTTGACTGTGGTGATGGTGTTTCTACAGTAGATTTATTAGTTATAACTTCAAAAGATTCAAATGACTGTAAAAATTACCACTACTATAACATGTTTCTGTTCAAGTTTGATGTTATGCTTAATGAGATTTATTTTTCCAATTTTTGGATAAAACATTGACAAAGTTTATACCCAAAAGAAACATACTGGCGAACTCCATTAAGACTCCTATGCATTGAACGAGCAAACACTGAGCAATAAAATATTCCTCTGGGCAATGTAGTTAGCTACTTTTTGTTAGTAGCTAGTAAGGTAACTAAGTACTTTATCCAATCTGATTTTATGAAAATTACACAATAGTTGTTACATTTTCGCTAAATGATAATAATTGGTTCTGTACACATATCACGGCAGTCCTGAGGTGATATGTCCACTGTATGCAGCTAAAAGCAGCCATCTACAAATCAATCAATCACATATGCGAACAAATATTGCCCTATGCGACAAAAAAAAAATACAATTCGTAGCCATTGGCTAGTTAATCACTCACTAGTTATTGCTTTACGTAGCAGTGAAAAAAACGTTTAGCACAGAGTCAATCATTCACTGCGTGTCGTGTCGCATGAGCGTGCACTCTAAAGGAAATTACTTGATCTGGCTGCAGTGGGCCGGAGTTTTTGCAGATCTCAGTGTCACCTATATGTGTATAATAAAATGTAATGTAATGCAAACACTAAAATGTAACCCATTATATGTTAAGCACTATAAAGGTTGTAAAAGTGTTTAGATGTCTTAAGATAGCGTTGTGTGAGAAACAGGACGAAAAGTTTTTATGTTTTTATGGACTAATTATCTACCGTTGTACTTGTGAGTTTCTATGATACCAGTTTGATTTTACCACAAGGGTAGCTTGACTGTGGTAGAAATATTTTAAATTGTGAACAGCTTGGCAAGCTACAACCCAACACTGGACACAGGTACATTGGGAAAGAGATTTGGAGGATCAGACAGACAGAATACCTCCAAGAGCTAATATAATTAGAGCTAGATTTTCTCCCGACACAGCAACAGATGCATGGAAAATTACTCATTTGCTCATCTGTGACAGCGTCTGAGCATCCTGCTGAAAAGCTCATCATATTTGGCTTAAACTCCTCAAAGTCACTCCTCTTCCACTTGTCAGTCACGGAAAGCCCAGGAGAACACAGGAAGACTGCCATTCCAAAGAGTTAAATTGTACATCTAGGATTTAGAGAGCGCACCAGGCTTTGAGCTCATGACAGTGGAAGGGTGTCACTGAAGGATTACTGATGGGTGCCAGCTTGTGTCAAGCCCTAAAGTAATCAATCTCTCTCTCTCTCTTTGCCTGTCTCCCTCTCTCTTTCTGTCTCTATCCTTTATTTCATTCTCTCACTGACTGTATCTTCTCCTATATTTCACTCTCATAGCACCAGCTTTCTATTTTTCTTACCCTCAAGCTCTCTTCCAAAATCTAGTGAACGCCCTACAGAGGCAGCATTTTAAGGCATCATAAGTGTGCTCCCAATATGAAGGCTCTTTCAAAAGGCAGGCAACTTAATTATACTGCCTTTTAAGATAACTATTTTTGGCAGAATTTCATTTTGAAAAAATATTCCAATATGGCGGACAAAGTGAGAGAAATGCCATTTCTAAATATAACTCATTCAATACCGTTTGTATAATTATGACAGTGTCAAGCTGATCTCAGAATGCCCCCAGTTTGAGCCTGTCAGGCTGATTGTTAGCTTAGCTCTATGCTAACATCAAACTCTCTTGGAATCAATTGTGAGTCAAGTCTTTAATCAGATCTGCTGTTTGTGTGGCACAAGGTGTTGCAATAGTACCTGAGCAGAGCCATAAATCAATTACTTATGAGGGGTTAAATCCATTAGGATGAAGCTACCTTCCCTGTTTAAAGACAAGCATTTGTTGTGTTTTGGGATCTCGTGTGCTGGTTTCACTACTAGGCTTCTTAACTAGCTTAACCAGCAAGCCCCCATCAGCATTAATTTTCATACTTTTTAGTTTTAGTGATTAACCATGCTTTCCAAACAATATAAATCAGAAGGGCACTTTGAAGGGAGAACAACCATGATAGTCATGCTGTAAGATAGCTTGAAATAGAATTTCCAATAAAAAACATAAGTGAGTACCGAATTACCCTTATTTTTTGAGTCGCACACAGTGTAACCCTCCAAAGCTTTCACAGTGGTTGGTAAAGTATTCGAAGGGAATAGGGTATAGGAATGATCACCTCTAAATGTAACGCACCCAATTTTTATATTTTGATGAAAATGTCCTTTACATTTAATAAGTATTTTATCGTGTCATATGCATTCATTTATTTATTCATTCTTTGTAGTAAATTTTACTCTCACTAAAATGGCATATAATTTTAGTAGAAAAAAATAAAAAAATTTTAGTTGTCAATAATGTGCAAAATGACAAAAACCTGTTTACAGTACATGTTTCAAAGTTTAACCAAATATTCAAATATGTAAAGTTCTATAATTTTTTAAACGTAAGATACATTTTAAAGGTAAGATTAAACATGAGAAAACTGTCCTAAAAAACTGAGTTTCTGTAATAATTGCATATTATGAATATAAAATGTATTTCATAATAAAACAAATGATTACACATTACAATTTCCCCCAAACTGCATTAAGTTACAGGATCTTCTCTCACTTAAACAACTCTCAATATAAAGTGCTCTGTGACTGGAAAGAGGTAGAAATAACAATTAACTGCAAATGCTTTATATTACAAAACAGATGTCATTTTCCACTATTTTTCTCTTTTTTACTCGTCTAACAAAACAATTCCAAAGATTACAAGCCTATGAACAAAACTGAAGTGTCCAATACGCTCAACATTGACATTAAGCTTATGTTAGATGTCCAAATATCAGAGGTAAAACTGATTGCTGCTTCGGGATCGGCTTGTAACCATACCTGTCGTCACTCACCCCCGTTTTTCCCGGGAGTCTCCCGTATTTCACACCCATCTCCCGCCCCCTCCTGTTTTGTTATTTCTCCCGAGAAACTCCCGTAATTTGTATGGCCCAAACCTCGCTATATAAATAATCACATCAACGTATTAATCCAAGGTTCTCCAGTTGCCAGATATTTTATGAAACGCTTCCAACTCACACAATCGACACATCATACAAATTTCAACCCATTTGTGACCTCAACCTGGCAACCAAAACCAAGCTGCTCTGTTGAAATCTGTGCAGGCAGTAGATGCGGGAATTTGAATCAAGCATCACTGGTAGATTGGAGTAGAAGAAAAAAAAAAATATATATATATATATATATACCCCACTTCCCTTCCCGGATTTGTGTACCCAAATATTGACAGGTATGCTTGAAACAGGCTACGGGTGTGACAGGACATGAGATTAAACAACTTGGACAACGTGACGTGGGAAAAGTACCACCTACTCCGTATCGAGGAAATTGATCAGATTTCTGAACCCTCTGTCCTCCACTATGGAGAACGGCTGGTCATCCAGGGCCATGAATTCCATATTTTTCCTCATAATTGCTTTGGTCTTTTCGCTTCTCATACCAAGGAAAGAAAGGAGATGATGCTGACTTGTGGCTGGCTCTGAGCTCTGGCTAGCTTTAGCCACTTAGCTTTTTTAAAAGTGGTATTTTCAGATGGGTGAGGGTGTTTTAAGTGTCTAATTAGGTTTGTTGATCCGAACGTTATCGTGGTGGTTCCCCCCACGGTTTACTTTAGCCTTATAATTATTACACATTGCGAACTTTATGTATTCTTCACTCACAGTGAAGAACTTTCACGTTTTTGCCTGCGCCGCTATCAACAAAACGGACCGGCTCGGAATCGGAAAGATGTGAGGCTGAACGGCCGGTCACTGGTCCGGGCCGAGCATGCAGAAAATCGGCTGATTCCGGTCCCTGGCCGGTCGATCGGTGCATCTCTACATAATACGATTCAAGCTTTGCAAAAGAACTGTTATTGAAGAATGGGGCAGTTAAAAACACTTGGACTTGTCAGCAAAACCGCGATTAAACAGTTTAATTCATGAATATTTCAAATGTCATGACAGTTTGATAGTTATGGTCCTGATGTGCTTGAGTGAAGTTTAATATATTCGAATACAATGTGTTGGATGCGTTATGTGTAAACCTGAAATATAGTTTTATAATGTTGTGGAGAGCAGGGATGGGTGGATCGATCCTAAAGTATCGATACTTCCAATACTGGTGTTGTACCAAAAATACAGATACTCACAAAAAATATTGATTCTAAAAAAACATTTAATTAGGGATATTATCAATTGGTTATCATGAACAATAATCATACGATTAAAAGTGCAATAAAAAGGATTAGGCTATATTAGCAAATACTTGTGCAGGATGGGAACTATTTCTTCCTCTGCTCATCTTAACATGCAGCTGAAAGACACAAACAGACAAGCGCTTCTGCTGTCACAAGACTCGTTCAAACAAAAGGGATCAGTGCCTTATAGAGGTAATGATAGAAAATCAGAGAAACAGCTTCTGGAGTAAATTCACACTAAAATAACAACATATCTAAAGGTGACATTTCTTATAATGAGTTTGTGAGTAATTGTTTGAGGCAGCGGGGGCGTGGTCAAGCTTCCGTCCGGAGAGAGAGAAAGTGGTAAGGGCGCTTCCACCTGAGCTAAATTATGTCTAACACCTGTCTCTAATTACAGTGTAAAGGGAGTTAAGGGAAAGGAGGAGGCAAGAACCATGATGATATAAATAATAGTTTTAACCAAAAAACACAAACATAAACACACAGAGCAGGTGCCTGTAATTCTCTCTCTCTCTCTAACTGCTGTCACCAGCCGCATTTATCCCCATCCGGCTGATTGGGGACCGGCTGTGAGTTGTTCCAGCCAGGCCCCGCCCTCCTCCTCTCTACATTGTTGTTAATCAATAATTAAATAAAATAGTTAACCATGGTTTTGCTAAGTCTAAACAGAAACAGAAGAAACAGGAGTCTAATATTTTTCTGTTTACGCTCACAAATGAAAAAAAAAAATAGTATTTAGACTTGAATTACGACAAAAAAATTTTCTTTTAAATTACCAATTAAACACAATAAAAAAAAGAAAAAAAATCGATTAAATAGAAATATTACTGTAATGGGATTGGTATCGGTATCTACGATATTGTACTTGAAATTATTGGAATCATATCGTAAAGAAAATAAGCGGTATCGTCCATCTCTAGTGGAGAGCATGTTTATTCTCTTCCAGTTGAGTTCCAATTATGGCTGAATTTGAGGGGCTGCAGGATGTTAGCCAATCAGCACAGTGGGCGTTTACATTGAAGTTAAAGGAGCCGCTGAGACCAAAACCGTGCGTTTCAGTCAGTGGGCCAGATACAGGATGATGGAAAATGATCATTTATTATAAAATTATGAAAGTTTTGAACAAAAACTTTACTGACATTATCAGAGGACCTCATGGAAGATAATAAAATGATAAGAAAATAGCATTTCATGACCCCTTTAACCCTTCAGTTAAGTTCATTGTACAAGCGGGAAAATCCGCAACATACATATATTGGACTATTTGAATCTGAACTATTTTTTTCATTAAATAAATAACAGTGTTATTGCACTGCTAATATCTTGCAATATATATTTTTTTAATCAACATATTTTTATCAACGGCATGTTTTAATTAAAATTGTTTGATTGCCTTCATTATGAGTCATTTTCATCTCGTCTTCATTATCATTGACAAAATAAAAAATAAAAACATTCGTCAACTAACATTTTCAGCAGTTTTGTTGATAAGATTAACACTGTCCCCCATGGCCATGACCACAAAAGCTTGTAAACAATAAGGCTGTGCTAGTCCACCAGCTAGACAAGCTCCAAATCAGCATACACCAGCATGGACCAGCATGGGAAATCATGCTAGTCTTAGCTGGTCTATTCAGCAGGATATGAAAGCAGTTGGTCATGAGGTATCTCGCTAGATTTCAGAACATACACTCTGTCTCTCTCCCTCTCCTTCGTCCAGTTGCAGTGAAGGTGAGCTGTCCATTCCTTCTGAGAGATCAGGCTGTCAGCCAACCCAAGACTGAGAGGCACAAACTTCAGCGGATTTGTCATGGGGAAATACAGTGTGGCACCCGACAGATCTAATGCTCGGCCTTTATCATCATGCTATCACAGTCCACACAAGATGAGTGCATTGAGTCAAATAAATAAATCTCAGTGAATCGAAGCACATCAAAGGAGAGCCCGTTCAAAGGTCCATATGAAATTAATCTGACATAATCAACTGACAGCACGCTCGGGGAGTAAGCACCTGAGCGCAGTGCCTCTGGCCTATATCGAGGACAAATGATAAAGTCAACAAGAACTAACAGTCTGTCCAACCCTGTGGCTAATCTCTTTCAGTGTTCACTGGTGACCAAGACAGGGTACCAGCACACGCTGTCTCACTGCACAGAAAGTCAATGATTTAAAGAAATAGTTCCCCACAAAATTCTGTAATTATTTACTCACCCTCATGCTGTTCCAAACCCTTTTTAATGTTCATACGCATGGCCAAATTGCAAAATTTATTACCAAGCGTGTTCAAGGCCAACAAACTGATTCTGCCTGTGTGGATTTTTCTCCCATCTCCTTGGTAGCAACATTAGAATTGCGTGGCCACCACACACGCACATTTAAAAAGGAGCATTGAATGTTAGGCTGATTGATAGGCTCAGTCACCATTTACTTTCATTGTGTGGGAAGAAATGTATCGAAATTGAGTCTGACACACTGCCTAACATCCCCTTTTGTATTCAATGGAAGTAAGAAAGACATATGGGTTTGGAACAACATGAGTGTGAGTATATGTAATATAATTTTTTGGGTGAACTTTTCCTTTTAACAGGAAGCATTTTTGTATAAAGGCTCCTTTTAAGAAAACTGCGCACAAAACATTATCAAAAACACATTCAAAGGAGCTTTAGAGATAACCAAATGAATATTTTATGACTATAATGACTAATTTCTCAGTTGAAATAAAAACAAAAAACAAAAAAAAACCTAACATTTATGCATCAGTTTACTTGTTTCAACCACTCCATCAGACTTATTTTTTTCAACTGTCAAACTGCATATGTTTTTGTGATTTTATATGCTGTGAAGGATACAGCCTTCAAAAACTGATCAGATAAAGGCATCTTAGTGGTAGATTTAAAAAAAAAAATTTTAAGTTTTGTGCTATTAAAAAAAAAAAAAAAAACATATTGAAAAAAAGAAAAATCCAAGGCACTCATGTGGTATGAATAAAAAGCCTTTATCCAACCAGACTAATTAAAAATACATTTTTGACCACATAAGTCCCTTGGATTTTTCTATTTCTTCATTAATTTTATCACCCCTTTCTTCCAACACAGCAAATGACATGGGTTTGTGGTGGGTCTATCTGTTTGAAAACAGTGACAAAAAGGCACAGAAATGACACACTTCACCTTTAACTACCATAGCCAGCAAATCTTCCTTTATTGCCCAACTTGGTCAGAAAGACCATGCTAGTTGAATATGCTGCTTTCTTGTGGAATCGGAATTATCCTACTTCCCACTTCTGAAGTGGTAATTACCAGTACATTGTGTTCACATGCTTTGATGTCAGAAAGAACAGGAAACATGGACAACGCCAGGTTCATTCATATATATTTCTTGAGGAACTTTTATTTTGACATCATAGCGCATATCATTCAGTTAGCTTGCTGACGATAACGGAATTTTGGTATTTTGGAATTAAGCTATTTTCACAGTATAAACATTTTCAAAATACATCAAATACAGCTACAGCTATAAGCTGTATTTAGAAAAAGTTAGAAAAACCTGTCATTCACTACAGAAACCGTATTCTCCTCTGCCATGTTGCAAGTTTACGACTCATCCCATCTCGGAAACTCGGGTATCAAAATTATCTCAGAGTTTCCCAGTCGTAATTATGACTTCAGTGGTCATACATGTGCAACGTCCGAGTGGGTAACTCATATTTACGATAATTACGATAGCATGTGATGGCAGCATAAGTTTTGCTGGTGAAAACCTATGGTGCATACTAAACCACACACTTCTGCATTCTATATCATTTTGTAGTGTGAGTAGTGCGAGTAATATGTTAACAATGAAAATGCATTCCCTGATGATGCACTTCAAACTATTAAAAACGTGCCGAATGGGCCTTGATATGCAGAAATATTATGCCCTTATTTAAACTCCTTATCTTAGCTTAACTGATCAGTAGAATGTGTAAATTTGTATGAATGTAATTATCACATATTAGATGGAAACGATGTCCATCGACGTTATTGAGGTCTCAGACATGAGCTTGTGATGTTGACTCAAGGACATAAGAGGCCAGAGTGGCAAGAACATCCAATCTATAAAATTCTATGAATGTGTGCGGAGAGGACCAGCCTGCCGCATCGCAAACATGCTGCAGAGGGACACCTCTAGCCAAGACTTTAGAAGAGGTGACCCCTCTGGTAGAGTGAACCCTGATACCTACTGGCGAAGCTTGACCGCGTGCCTCGTCAGTCAGGGCAATAGCATCCCTCACCCAATGCGACATAGTTTGCTTGGTGGCAGCCGCCTCCCTGTTGTGGCCCCCATGGCAAACGAATAGTTGCCCTGACTTACGCCACTGGCTAGTGCGATGGACATAAGTCTGAAGGGCACGGACTGGACAAAGTCTGTGAAGTCTTTCCTGCTCCGGCATTGTAAACTCTATTCAAAGGGGTTCTCAACCAGACCCTCAAGGACTATTGCTAAGTCCCATGAAGTGACCCTGGTTCTAGCAGGAGGTCTCAGTCGCATGGCTCCATGAACGAAGCAAGCAAGCAAGCAGAGGATGTCTACCCAATGGCACACCATAAATCAAGGTGTGGCAAGCCGATAGAGCGGCCACGTAAACCCTGAGAGTGGTGGGGCATGTGCCTGCTGACAATTTTTCTTGCAGAAATTCCAGAACTGATGCAATCTGGCAGTTAACCAGATCTGCATTATGTGCACTGCACCATCTTTCAAAGACACCCCATTTAATGGCTTAACTTCTAGTAGAGGGAGCCCTAGCACTTAGAATGGTCTCGATAACTTCAGGCGAAAGCCCAGTGTCCCTCAGTTGGTACCCTTCAGGGGCCAAACATGAAGTTTCCACAGCTCGGGCCGGGGATGAAATATTGTTCCCTGCGCCTGAGACAGAAGGTCCCTCCTGTCCAGAATCGCCCAAGGCGAGCCGTCAAGGAGAGATATTATCTCCGAGAACCATACCCTGTTCGGCCAGCATGGCGCTATCAGTAAGAGGCAGGACCCTTGCTGGCGAACTCTGGCCAAGACTCCCAGAAGCAGAGAAACTGGGGGAAACACATACAGACGCATTCTGGGCCATGTATGCGCCACCACGTCCAGACCCAGGGGGGCTGGGTGACTCAAAGAGAAGTAGAGGGGACATTGCGCTGTCGTAACGTAGTCCTCCTTGATGATTTATGTATGAGACTGCTGCTGTGTTGTCCACCTGCACCAGGACATGACAGCCTCTCAAATGCTGGAGGAAGTATTTCAGGGTCAGAAATACAGCCATCAACTCGAGGCAGTTGATGTGCCAAACGAGCTGATGACCCTCCCATTCCCCTTGAGCTGGATGACCACTTAAGACCGCTACCCACCCCGTCAGGGAGGCGTCTGTCGTTAGCAACTTGCGACGGCAAGACGCACCTAGAGCGGGACCTAAAGTGAGGAACCGGGGTCTGAACCACATAGAAAGGGAATGAAGCGTGCAGTGCGTAACCCTTATTAACCTTAGGGGACTGGCCCTTGGATGAAATCCCCTGGCTTTGAGCCACAACTGAAATGGTCTCATGTGCAGAAGGCCCTAAGGGATCACAGAGGACGCAGATGCCCACCCTTCTTGGGAACCAGGAAGTATCTGCTGTAATAACCTGACTCTTTCTCAGGAAGGGGAACATGTCCTATGGCCCCTTTGACCAAGATATTTTGCAGTTCTTTTCACAGTACACATGCTTGCTCTGGTTTCACGGTAGTGGGCTTATGAGAAGGACCAGCTGGATCTGGGTAGAGAGGGAGTGATAGGGACGGACCCATCTCTCGCTCCTCAGCCAGATACATTCGAGAGCCCCACAAAGAAAATTGGGCGCTGGCTCTTAGAAGAAAGCGAGAGGAGTGCAAAGCATTTTGACTGTAAACAGATCGCAATGCTCGCACCCGCCCCACCCCAACGCAGGGGCAGCATGCTCTTCCCCCAAACACACAAAGCAAAACAGGTGTGTGTCCGTTTAAGCCATAGAGCGTAAACACAGGAACACTCACTGCTTGCTTTGCTTCACACTCATTCTTGGAGAGGAGAAAAGGTTTTCTGCGCACTGCCTAACAAATTCTAACTTATAACAGAGGAAAGAAAGTTCTGACAGCTTGAGAAGCACAACACACACAGAGTGATCTGAAGACAAAAGATCTGACGATGCACCTGTGACGCATCTATTTATAGCCCTGCTACAGGTACATCCAATGATGTCACCAGCAGAGGCTGTAAATTCTGGTGAATTTCATTGACGTGTTGCACACTGTGGCAGCGGGGGCCTGGTCAAGCGCCCGTCCGGAGAGGGAAAGCGGTAAGGGCGCTTGCACCTGAGCTAAATTATGTCTAACACCTGTCTCTAATTTCAGTGAGCACGGGGAGAGCGGCATAAGAGAGCCACAGCACCGCCAGTTAAGAGAGAGAGTGCCAGTCTAGTGTTGGCAAGCCAAGAAGCTTCATTACAGATACCCCTTTTTGTTCAAGTGCTGTAACTCTGCTTTAAAGATTAAAAAAACCTTACCTTTGTGTTTCACACTGTTTCCGCGTCCCTTCCTCCTCCGAAGTCTATTCTTGTTACACTGGTGCCGAAACCCGGGAAAATTAAAGAAAATATATTTATTTGTCCATGGAGAAGGGTCACCCCGTAGAGTCCTCCCAGCTGGCCGAAGTTCTCCAGTCCCTCGCTACTTTACATCAGAGCCACCAGCAGTCTCTGCTTGAGCTCAGGCAGGACCAAGATCGGCGATTTTTCGAAATCATGCGGGCTCAAGCGGAGGATCGACTCGCCATCCGGAGCCTACTCAGCCAGGAGGCCGCACCAGCCACAGCCGCAACCCCGGACACCCACGCCATGCCGCCCCCGATCACGTTACAGAAGATGGGGGCGAGCGATGATCCAGAAGCGTTCCTCGATCTCTTTGAACGGTCCGCTGAGATCTGGGGCTGGCCGGAGAATCAGTGGGCAGCGCGCCTGATTCCTCTTCTGTCCGGGGAAGCCCAACTTGCGGCTCAACAATTGCCGGCATCGAGCCTCCTGGTCTATGGGGACCTCAGAAAAGCCATCCTGCAACGGGTTGGTCGGAGCCCCGAGGAGAGCCGTCAACATTTCCGGGCTATGAAGCTGGAGAGCTCCGACCGCCCGTTCGCCTTTGCCCAGCGGCTCCGAGATGCCTGTCGAAGGTGGC
Organism: Moxostoma hubbsi; assembly: GCA_032164185.1. Taxonomy (NCBI): domain Eukaryota; kingdom Metazoa; phylum Chordata; class Actinopteri; order Cypriniformes; family Catostomidae; genus Moxostoma; species Moxostoma hubbsi. The sequence continues at coordinate 7,046,406 of JAVLUX010000024.1, forward strand.
TGTTAGTGGGGGACCGCGACGTCGAGGGACTTGTCGATCAGGTGGTGCTGGAGCAGTTCATTCATCGGTTGCCAAGGAAAACGGCGGAGTGGGTCCAGTGCCACCGCCCGGCGTCGCTGGAGGAAGCCGTCCAGTTAGCGGAGGACCACATGCCAGTGATCCCAAGGACGGATGAGCTCTCTCTCTCTCTCTCTCTCCCCCCTCCCCCTGTGTTTTCTTCCGCTCCTCCCCATCCCCCTCAACCCTCTCCCTCTGTCCTCTCTCCAGGTCCCGTTCCTGCCCCCCGCAGGCGAGGAGCCTGGCTGAGACCAACGACCCAACCATCAGTCTCATCTCGCCCCCTCCCCACAACCTACAGCCGCTCTCCCCCTCAGGTGGGAACGTCCGCCGAAGCAGGTGCGGGTGTCGCGCCTGGGCCGGCCTGCTGGAGATGCGGCGACCCGAGCCACTTCCGTGATCAGTGTAACAAGAATAGACTTCGGAGGAGGAAGGGACGCGGAAACAGTGTGAAACACAAAGGTAAGTTTTTTTTAATCTTTAAAGCAGAGTTACAGCACTTGAACAAAAAGGGGTATCTGTAATGAAGCTTCTTGGCTTGCCAACACTAGACTGGCACTCTCTCTCTTAACTGGCGGTGCTGTGGCTCTCTTATGCCGCTCTCCCCGTGCTCACTGAAATTAGAGACAGGTGTTAGACATAATTTAGCTCAGGTGCAAGCGCCCTTACCGCTTTCCCTCTCCGGACGGGCGCTTGACCACGCCCCCGCTGCCACACACACATATTCACAGCTGGTCACACCTAAGGTTGTTCCCAAAGCACTAAGTCACTGCAGCATCAAAGTGTAGCTTTTTGACAGGGAACTACACTTTGAAAATTCATACATTACATGGCTGAGTGCATAGTGTATAGTGCATCATTTGGAACACAACTCTAGTCTACAACAACTAGCAAACCAGCCCAGACCAGAATATTTATTCATGCTGGTCATTTCAGTATGGTGTACCAGGTCAGCTTTTGGAAAATATAGAGCTTTCATGCTGCTTAGCTCTGGCACAGCTAGTAACCATGAGCTAGCTTAGTAATATGCCAGTTAATTATGTTGTGTCGTCGAATATTTCTTGAATTTCATTAATAACAACAACTAAGAAGCCTCTGTAGTTTTCCTTGCTTTGGGCAGGTGTGATTTGATAGTGTTTGGCTGCTGTACTACCAGCTGTGCTAAAAACAAATGAAGAGAAGAACCACAGCAGGAAAAAAATGCAACTCTTGTTAACTGCTGTTGAACCTCAAAAAGATATTTACTTCCCCTCTGAGTCTGAGATGATGGAATTTAAATTTCAAGGGTATTCATGTTGACCCTGAATACCCTGTGAAAAAGTGAAATAAAAAAAGCTAAACTGAAGAAAAGAATATAAAAACAATTTCTAGTTATGAATGACCTTGGATTCTTTGACATCGAGATGTACTGTTAACATCCACATGGTGGGCAAAGACATTGCTACAGTAGCCAGCATCAGCCAACATCACACCAGCACTTCACAGGTTTATTTAAATTTTACCAGGATTCCTACTATGGCATTATTTGATGCTTTAAATGCATAGTTACAAGTCTGAAGTGTCAAACCCATACAAATTTTCCCTCAGATTTCTTAGCCAAGTGCTGAGTTTTGAATGTATCATAAAATAAAAGTTTTCCCCATGAAATACAAAAGGCGTTTTGCATTCCAACAATGTACTTTTTCATTCAACAAAAAATGCATGGTGATCACTGGTTGTCAATTTCAATGGCAATTTTGCTTGGTTTATTATATATATTTAAGTAATATCACACGAGCAAGAGTGCAATATGGCCCTACATCAGCACTGCTGTGATTCGGCCGTAGGACGAGTGCCATAGGTAATTACAGCAGTGATGATGTAGGGTCATATAGCACGATTGCGATTGTGATATTGCTTATATACAACAGTTCAATGAACAAGTACATTTTAAAAAAATTAGGAAAAACAGAGTATGGTCATAAAAACGCATTTGTGCATGGAACTAGTTTATTAAGCGATGGATCAGAATCTGATGTTGCTGGTTCAAAACAAAGGATGCGTCCAAGCCTCCATTTGTAATTCAAAAAGTTCACTTCAGTAATAGTATCACGGCTTGTGTTGTTTCTAACAAGTCATTGGATAAACAAGGATGGGTGGATGGGTGTGTGTGTGTGTGTGTGTGTGTGTGTGTGTGTGTGTGTGTGTGTGAGAAAGAGAGAGAGAGAGAGAGACACGGAGCGTGTGCTATCACCTGTTGCTACACCCAAGCAGAGATGCTGTCAGCGTTCAAGCGGGGTTATTTCTCCCTATTTCGTGGTAGGCGCGCAAGAGTAATTCACTATAGAAATAGTGGTGTCCTCCGCCATTTTAAACAGTGTGTATCCATTGTGGAAACTCAGTAAGCGCCTCAAGTTAATCAAACATTCTGTTGTGTCTCTCAGCTGTGATAAGCCTTAATCCTGAAATTGTTAATTTAAAGCCTTTTAAAACAATGTCCTAGCTTAAGTAATGTAGTGGTAATATGAGCAATCACTGAGCGCTGTTCTATGTAAATAATGACTAACGGATTCACTTTACGTCACCAACTGGCTCATATTACACACAAAAATTATCTTTTGCCACCACCTGCTGGCTAAAATATGTAATTTAAAAAATAATGACAGTAACTCCTAACAGATCTGCACTGCTCTTACACGTTAGTTTAGAATGGCACGAACACAAGCGGAGTGATACACACACAGTGAAGTGTCGGAGTGCTGATGCTGTCAGACCATCAGTGCTCATGGAATGTCTCTCGTGGGGAGGGGGGGTGAATGACAAATCATCATTATACACATCTGTAATTGAATTGATTATATTGTAAGTGCAATTACATGTAAATATTTTAGTACACAATACCTGGATGTGCAGTTAGCAAGCAAAAAAAACAATATATTTAGGTGAAAACTGTGGGTAATCGAAGACCCTTAATTATTTTTGTATTAAAATTTTCTGTCTCAGACTCAGACTAAAATCAGGGACTGACAACGGTTCAAGGAACAAAAACTGAAAACAAACTAAATGTTTAGCAGAACGTAACCGAAAACTGGAACAATGTGACTTTAATTGTTCCGGAGTGAAAAAGTTATTTTTAAATGCTGGTAACTGGTTACAGGTTGTGACTCCACCTGTCTGTTTGACGCTGCTAAACCAGATACTTCAGATGCGTCGCTAGACTTCAGAATCAGATGAACTGTGGTACAAATGCATACCAAGCTTTATAATGGAGTCTAGATAAACATTTTAGACAAACAGGAACTTAATGATAGATAGATAGATAGATAGATAGATAGATAGATAGATAGATAGATAGATAGACAGACAGACAGACAGACATGACTAATAAATGGCCCCATTTGGGTAACATAACCTAACGCCCCCCTCTCTACCAATTTGCTCTTAGTACCTCCTGGCATCCTATGAATGCCCACTGGAGGGAGGGTACCACCCTCGTTGAGAACCCCTGATATACACTCACCTAAAGGATTATTAGGAACACCATACCAATACTGTGTTTGACCCCCTTTCGCCTTCAGAACTGCCTTAATTCTACGTGGCATTGATTCAACAAAGTGCTGAAAGCATTCTTTAGAAATGTTGGCCCATATTGATAGGATAGCATCTTGCAGTTGATGGAGATTTGTGGGATGCACATCCAGGGCACGAAGCTCCCGTTCCACCACATCCCAAAGATGCTCTATTGGGTTGAGATCTGGTGACTGTGGGGGCCATTTTAGTACAGTGAACTCATTGTCATGTTCAAGAAACCAATTTGAAATGATTCGAGCTTTGTGACATGGTGCATTATCCTGCTGGAAGTAGCCATCAGAGGATGGGTACATGGTGGCCATAAAGGGATGGACATGGTCAGAAACAATGCTCAGGTAGGCCGTGGCATTTAAACGATGCCCAATTGGCACTAAGGGGCCTAAAGTGTGCCAAGAAAACATCCCCCACACCATTACACCACCATCACCAGCCTGCACAGTGGTAACAAGGCATGATGGATCCATGTTCTCATTCTGTTTACGCCAAATTCTGACTCTACCATCTGAATGTCTCAACAGAAATCGAGACTCATCAGACCAGGCAACATTTTTCCAGTCTTCAACTGTCCAATTTTGGTGAGCTCTTGCAAATTGTAGCCTCTTTTTCCTATTTGTAGTGGAGATGAGTGGTACCCGGTGGGGTCTTCTGCTGTTGTAGCCCATCCGCCTCAAGGTTGTGCGTGTTGTGGCTTCACAAAGGCTTTGCTGCATACCTCGGTTGTAACGAGTGGTTATTTCAGTCAAAGTTGCTCTTCTATCAGCTTGAATCAGTCGGCCCATTCTCCTCTGACCTCTGGCATCAACAAGGCATTTTCGCCCACAGGACTGCCGCATACTGGATGTTTTTCCCTTTTCACACCATTCTTTGTAAACCCTAGAAATGGTTGTGCATGAAAATCCCAGTAACTGAGCAGATTGTGAAATACTCAGACCGGCCCGTCTGGCACCAACAACCATGCCACGCTCAAAATTGCTTAAATCACCTTTCTTTCCCATTCTGACATTCAGTTTGGAGTTCAGGAGATTGTCTTGACCAGGACCACACCCCTAAATGCACTGAAGCAACTGCCATGTGATTGGTTGATTAGATAATTGCAGTAATAATCCTTTAGGTGAGTGTATACTGTACAGACCATATATATATATATATAATATCCAAAAATATTGGCACCCTTGGTAAATATGCTCAAAGAAGGCTGTGGAAAACAATTGTTTAGTCTTTTGAACTTTCATACAAAAAAAAATAAAAAATCACAAAAATCTAACTTTTAATTTAAGTAAAACAATTGAAACAGGGGAAATATCTCATTATTAAACAAATATTTTTCTCCAAAACGCATTGGCCATAATTATTGGCACCCTTTTATTCAATACTTTTTGCAACCTCCCTTTGCCAAGATAACAGCTCTGATTCTTCTCTTATAATGCCTAATGAGGTTGGAGAACACCTGGCAAGGCATCTAAGACCATTCGTCCATACAGAATCTCTACAGATCTTTCAAATTCAGAGGTCCATGTTGGTGAACTCTCCTCTTTAGTTCACCCCACAAATTTTCTATGGGGTTCAGGTCAGGGGGCTGTGATGACCATGGCAGAACCTTGATTTTGTGGTCAGTGTGATTTTGATGTTTGTTTTGGATCATTGTCCTGCTGGAAGATCCCACCAGGGCCCATTGTAAGCTTTCTGGCAGAGGCATTCAGGTTTTGATTTTTCCATGATTTTTGTCCATGAGTCCATGATGCAATGTATCCGAACAAGATGTCCAGGACCTCTGGCAGAAACACAGCCCCACAACATGCAAGATGGAATTAAATAGATGACTGTCAGATACTAGCACAGTCTCAATAACTGGCAGTTCAGCACAGGGATATCATCTTATCTCATCTGGTTTCTCTGGGTCTGAGACTCAACATCAATAAGAGCATTCTCTCTCCCGCTCTGGGAATTACCTATCTGGGCATTGTATGGAATTCGATAACGATGTGGGCGCAATTGTCTCCCGCTCGAATAGTGTCCATTCAGAACACCCTGAGCAAAGTCAGACTAGGCCAAGGTTGCACTGTTCGTCCATATCAATGAATACAAGGTCTCATGGCATCTGTGTCCTCTTTGATCCCTTTGGGCCTTCTGCACATGAGACCATTTCAGTTGTGGCTAAAAGACAGGGGATTTCATCCAAGGGCCAGTCCCCTAAGGCTAATAAAGGTTACGCGCTGCACGCTTCGTTCCCTTTCTATGTGGTTCAGACCCCGGTTCCTTACTCAGCCACACATCAGAACTATATTCTTATGTCTGACCCAATGTGATTGATAATTAAGGGAATTTGGCCTTTGTGTTACCTCATATTTACCCCTGGGAAACAGGAAGTCATGGAAGTCATGGCTGAATAATTTAATGTTCCTAGTCACCCAGGTGCACTAAAAAAAATCAATATGAATGGGAATATACTTCAGATATATTTTAATCATAAGACTTTCTAGGGGTGCCAATAATTGTGGACAATGTGTTTTGGAGAAAAATATTTATTTAATAATGAGATATTTCCCCTCTTTCAATTGTTTCACTTCCATTAAAGGATATATTTTTGTGAATGAAGGATCAAAAGGATAAACAATGCAGATTTATTTTTTCACAGCCGTCTTTGCTCATAATTACCAAGGGTGCCAATATTTTTGGCCACTACTGTATATATACACAGTAGAGAGAGAAAGAGTGATTGAGTGACTGATTGGAGTCTGTTGCGACTCCCAAGCAGTAGTGTAGTGTTAGTCAGCTTGTTTTTCACCACAATGGGAATTGTGGTGAAATTCATCATAAATTTATCCAAATTCATCCTAAAACGTTCAACACCACTTAAAAATGTGATGCCGCTAACCTGGCAAACAATGGCAAATCTAGTCATTAGTTCTTCCTCAAAAGCGATCTTTGCATCAACCTTGAGACACAGCTTCATTTCCAGTTAGACTAGTGCATCCAACCTGCCGGAAACTGCACAAAAGCCACCCAAACATATTGGAACAAATTTTCAGTTGTGTTTGTGTGCTGGTCCCACCAGCATGGCATGCTGGTGTGCTGGTGACCCTACCAGGCTTTTTAATGAGCTAAACCAGCTTCACCTGAAAGACCATGTTGGACAACCATCTTCACCAGCTGAGATTTGCTGCTGAAAAGCATGGCTATGCTGGCCCATCAGCTAGACCAGCACCTAACCAGCATGGGAACTGGATGCTGGCTAGGCTAGATTTTTTTTTAGCAGGGAGCTTGCCAGTTTGGTGAACAATATGTATCAGATGGTCAGTTAACAGGCTGTGGTTATGGGTATTCTGTGGCTAGACTAATGGTGGACATACTTCCATGCTTAAATTGGTCTGAATCTAGATGGACTGTTTGGCCTTTGTGAAGAGCTAATGAAGCCAGGATAGAGTGGAAGGTGAAGAGACTCATGGTGTGATCGGAGCCAGCAGTGGTGATTTTGAAACAAGGGAGGGAGCAGCTAGAGCACTACTCTGAGTCCAATGCAGTCTGAACTCAATCAGCAGCCACACGCAATGGCCATTGTGCAGGGGTATATTTGGAACTATGAGATTTTATTAAGAGAGTGTAATTGCATGTGCTCCTCATAAGGGTCTCAATTGCGCTATCCCTTGTCAGAATAAAGTCTCCTCACGCAGAATGGATATTTACTGTCATCATTGTGGCAGGTGAAGGAGGTAGCTGAGTAGAGGTAGGTATCAGTTTCCAAGCCCGATTTTGCAGAACTGTTTCTCTTGCTTTCTCTCACACCCTCTCTCTCTAAAATCCTTCCAACGGTAACAATCAAGTTTCTATTATCTTCCACATCTTTTCACCGGAGAGATTTTTCCTCCCGTTTTTTGGAGGACAGCATCTTTTGTCTCTGACCTAAGACTTATTTAACCTTTATATCCTCCAGCAACAAGAAAATCCTGACTCACAAAGACCGATGAGACCAAAATTATGTAGAGCGGGCTCTCTCTGAGGACACTTGTCTCTGACAAGGATTTTTTTTTACAGATTCTCAATTTGGGCTTCATTTAAAAGCAACTGGCTGATAATTTATTAGCCGCATAAGTAATGCTGCTTAAAATTCTCGCCTCGTTTGGCATTCTTCTAACCAAATATTACTTAAATCCATTTTGACTTAAAACCATGGTAATTGGGGGAAATTTCCTCTCGTACTTTTCCTATGTAGTGATATCCAGATCTTCTTTCAAAAACAAGCAGTTACTGAACTTTGTCTCTCGGTTTTGGCCCCTCAATCTGATAAATGGATAAGGACGAACATCCAGAGTTCCTCACACAAATCCTTGTAATCCCCACATTGTTGTGGTGCCACATCCTATTTAAGCCTCTTGAAAGACAGATTTTGATAATACTTAGACTTTCTTTAATCCCTATTCTTTTGCTGTCCTCAAAGACGATTAAGGTTTCTGTGTGAAAAGATTGATGAGTCACAATAAACAACTTTTCAGCATTATAACAGGATGCTAAAAAATTACAAAGACTATCAAATACTTTTATGTGTGTCAGTGGAATTACACATCCAGTGTTGGGAAGAAGGATAACGTAAAGTTGCAACATTACTAACGTAATAAACATTTTCGGTAGTATGACAGTAGCTCAGGTTCTTCTTTTTTTCTTTAAATAGTGTAGATGTATTGTGTTCACATCCTTACAACTAAGTGAGCTGAGGCAATATTAAAGCTCACTCTCCAAGTACTGTAGCATTAGGTCTGATTCATTTTAGTGAATTGGTTAAAAAACAGCTAATGGCTACATTCAGTCTTCTTTGAAAAAAATCTGTCTTTTTTTGTAGCAAAATAAATATTAGGGTATTTTTTTAGCTTTATTAACAGTTTTTACAGTAAATGTTTGTGTTAAAGTTTAATTTTCACACTCTAACCCTAAAACCCTAAACCCTAAAAAAAATAAGAGTTGCCACAAATTTACTGCAAACTTGCCTCAAATTTGGCACTCATTCATTTTCACATGCAAATGAGCTTTGCAGCAAACTCTTCATTGTCTCCAAAGGTTTGCGGCACTTCACTATATGAAGTGCTGCAAACTTCTGGCAAACATTTGCGGTGCATAACAAGGTCATTTGCATGTAAAAAATAATGAGTGGCAAATTTGCATCAACTCAAATAGTTTGTAAGGGTAATGAGACCCGTATTGTTTTTGTCCCTGATAAACTGGACCCTTCTCCTTTGATTTAATTGAATAAATAATAAATAATGGTAGTTATAATTAAAAAAGATATTTGCCTTTGATGTTGTTAGTTACTGTAGGTAACTACTTTTCAAAAGGATAACTTGACTGTAGTTTAACTATTCTGAGAGCACTGTAGCATGTAGCTTGGCAAACTACAGTTTCAAAGTTACTTCTCCAGAAATGATATACCATGCACAAAATGCCCTCACTGCCTGACAAATATCCCTCAAATAATCACATGTCTCTATGACAGCCCTTAGGCCCTTTAAACTGAGGAGGTCATTAGTATTTGGAGAGCACTATAATGTTAACTATCTCTACTGCCATTGAGATACCATTAATCCCAATGGCAGGCTGTCACATGTATCCTTCAGAAGTACACAACATGTATGCTGCCCTCTTTGCTAATGAGTACTCAGTACTGAGCAAATTTTTTGAGCCAATCACTTCGTCATAAGTGCCATCATCCTTGAGATCCAGGAAAATGGTACATTGATTGGCTGATGACTTCTGATAAATGCACACAGTCCTTATGCTGTGTTCCATTAAATGCAGAAAATCAGAATTTCCAGCTTCTTACTAGGAAAAATGCAATGGAATCCCTCTTGAAGTCAGACTTCCAACTTGGAAACTCATGCAGAAAACTCTAACTCTGACATCACTGAGATGTAGGTGTGTGACATAACGCAAAGATGTCGGCACACAAGGAGATTGATTAATGATAAACATTCACTTTTATTAAATAATAACCATAAATTAGTACAATACATGATAATAAAACCCATTTAGCAAAGGGACATGTGTTCAAAATATGGTCTTTTGATTGGCTAATCTTACACCTGTAAAAAAAATTTATTAGTATAGTATTGCAGCATCGTTTATCAACTTGAATGCTGGGAGACGTCTCTGGTGACAATCGAACATCTGCAAAGATGATGGAAGCGTAGCAGTTTTGTTTGCGTATACCTCATCTTCCAAGCATCGAGCAATGGAACGCTATATTTAACAGAGATTTCCATCTCAACTCCCATTGCATTATTGCATAGTGAAGTGTCCAGTGGATGCAAACTTCATCATTTCATTGGACGAAGTAGGTCATCCAGGTATTATTCGTCTACTTTTTCATGAATACGGAGGATTCTGACATACTACTCAATTGACATACTTTTTTTTTTAATATATATATATATTCGAACATGGGATGAGTTTGGTGGACATTAGCAAAATTGTAAAAATCTCATACAGCACTGTTAATACACGGCCCAGCAACTCATCAGTGCAGTCAGTCAGATTAAGTCCGCTTTCTGCAGTCCTCCATCACCAGCACAGCACGCTCCAGCTGGCCTGCTGGGCGAATATAAAGTGATTGCTGTCGTGTATCATTTCTCGTTTGATCTAGGAAGCTTGCTCTCAGCTCCTTGCAGGAGCACTCCACCACATGCAAACACTCACAAGACGAAATTCTCGAAATGCACACATAACACATACATGAGTGTGTGCGCAAGCACGCAACTGGTAGTTTTCCAAAATGATTAGCATCTTAAATGGCACAGCCTGTTTGATCAAGTTATAAGGAGAGTATGGCACACATCCATAATTGCTGCAGCGATGCCTGCAGACCCAAAGACAGGAAGTGCAGGGCCACCTAGACAATGGGAGAATACGAGATGCTGGGTCCATGAATCACCAAAGCTCTTAAAGTACAATTAAAGACAAGTGGGCGAGCGTTAAGGTGAAAGAGCCTCATGAGATTATGAATCACTGTTTCGCTGGTTCCTACTCTCCCTAGGGGGTAAATCAGTCTCCATATACACACCAGAACGCCTCAAAATTTTTGTGGGTAAAAGTAATTGCAAAACCACAAGAAACAATAGCTTTTTGTTCTTTCACACTATACAACGAGTGCTTTTGTGGTTTGAAGAAATTACTTACATGCTTGACTGGGTCAGACCACTACTTTTATTAAGATAACTTGGTGGCTGGCCATGGCGGTGGCGGCTGGGAGTCAATTTTCAGGTCATGTGGGTCATGATGTTATTGCAGCTTGGGCAGGCTGTGAGGCTGATAATGATGTTGACCTCATGGATTGTGTAAAAAACAACAAACATTTCTGTAGAACAAAAAGAAAATAGCTACCCAACAGATGAATGTGGTTATCAAGGGTGTAACAGCCACGGGGGACGTGGGGGAAACGTCCCCCACACTTTTTAAAAGGTGATTTTTGTCCCCTATACTTTTCCAGCTAAACCCATACCGAGTCTAAATGGTGGATTTGTATGCATTATTCTTCGCTTTTGTTACTTTGGGCTGATTGAGTGACCATCCAGCCAATCACAGGTGAGTTTCATGTGCTGAAACAACCCTTACGTAATAGGACGTCAGACAAACAGTCTAATCAACGCGGTTCCGTTCATTTCTACAAAGATGCTTTCAACAATGCTTATTTATCCATATTTTTTTATCTGCATTGATGTTGATCTAAATGAATAATCTAGAGATGAGGAACACACAAATGGGAGTTATTTATCGGCATATCATTCTTGTTTGGTAGCATTACATGAAATGCACTGCAAAAAACTAAAACAAAAGGACAATACTTCTTTTAAGCACACATTGAAAATGGAGTTTATATGAGCGCATAAGACTTCATTAAGTCATGCTTGTTACATTATGTTTGTGAGGTAATAGTTTGATTGGTTGGTTTTGCCAATTTAAGCAGATTACTAGATCTGTGTTAAATATGTAAAGATACTTTTAATATCAGCTTGTGTTTTTTACCTCTATGTTGGTGTGCACTCGAAAAACTGTAGGAAAAAGATTCTTAGAACACATGTATTTTACTGAAGTGAATAGATATGTAGACATGCTTTTTTTACACTTGAAAACTTACAGACCTTAATTATAATTGTTATAAGAATATTATTGTTGTCTTTTGATAAAAGTCATGCTCAGCAGCTCACAAACTGTAGGGAAATGATAGATTTGCTTTGGTCTTAAAGTGCTCAAAAATCTCTTTAAAGGTCTGTAGACACACAGATTTTAAAGGATTAAAATTATTTTGATCACTGATTCAGTGACTAATTCATTTCACACAAGACGTTTATTTGTCAGCACCTTCTGGCATCACCAGAAATGGTCTCTGAATAATTAAATGGATCTGAACAAATTTGAACATAGTCAAAATACTAAAGCCACTTGGATAAATTTAATTCCCACAATGCACAGAGTAAAAAATAAAATTGTGCACACACACACAATTGTCATTATTGTAATTGATTAAATAATTCATTCAGGACCTGCATGTTTTCAGTCTTTTATTGCCATGTGTGAAACAGAAGCAAGGGCTCCAAAAGATGCCCTTTATATTTGCAGCTATTTTTGCAAAATGTTGCAGTTATCTTGCAATACTTGAATCTTTAAAATACAACAAATATTAAAAGTAAATCATACTTATGTAATACTTATATACATTAATATATACTGTAATATGTTAATACTGCACTGTAAGTATTGAGTCTGTGCGAGCCACCTACTGACCCCCCACCACACACACACTTTTAAAATGACTGCTATGCCCCTGTTGGTTGTTGCACCATGCACTTGGTCACTCAGATTGCTTTTACCTACCCGATTGGCACCCCACACAGAGTGTTTCAGAACTGTGGTCTGATTCCATTCTGAACGCTTAATTTTTAAAAGGCTGATAAACACACACTATTCCACTTGGCTATGAATGTGACCAATATGGAGAACATGAATGGTCTCAAGAAAAGGAAGGGATAATTAGCATCTCTCACTATCTTAATGAGAAGACCTTGCTGAAAAGACCAGCATATCTGATACTTTGTGCATATTGTGTTTTAGATGCTGGTTCCTCAGCATGGAATGCTGGTGTACTGCTGTTTCCACCAGTCTTCCTATCTAGCACATAGTTAAAGTTCAACTTGAAAAGAAAACTCTCTCATTATTTATTCACTATAATGTTGTATGAACAACATTATAGTTTTGTAGACAACGGCATTCTACAAACGAATTAACTCCACGCAGTGTGTACGGAACTGAACTGAACAACTAGTTGTCAATGACGTGATTAATGGCGTCTGTGAGATGTGTCTTCTGCTGGTACAAATAACACAAACGGAGGTATGTCTTCATTCATTCATATACTCTCATCTGCAGTTTCTCTCATCTGCCGAGAGAAGCGTGCTGTTTAACAACAGCCGTTTAGATGCACACAAACGAAACATGGCGGATAATCTTGCTCAAAAACAGCAAACAAAACATTCACTCCAGCATTTAAATGTGGTTTGTCACTCCCGAAACTTTATTGTTTGTACATGGTCGCCATTCTCTTAGATAGCAGGCTATTTTTTGCCTGAAGTTGATTTTGAGAAACTTTAACTAGTGCTGGATGTGCTGTGTGAATAAGTCTTTTCAATGCTTTGTAGCCCATAGTTACTTTGACTGCTACACAAGATATATATGTATGAAAAGGTAAAAATGCTGCTTCTAAAGTCACCAGAATTAAATACTTTAGAGTCATTTTTGCAAAACGTTTCTCCTGGGGGAGCATGTCCCTAGACCCCCAATAACGGTACACTGTTTTGCTGTACCTGTTCTTCAGAAAGTACTGTAAAAAGTTGATATTAATAAAATCGCTTGGCCATGGTCAACCTCTTCAGCACCAGCAATCCCACTGGTGTGAAGGAGTGAACCTGCAGCACTTTTATAGCAATGCA